>OX451735.1:826085656-826685656 GCA_948472305.1 Vicia faba | reverse complement strand
ACATTAAGAAGATCATCCAGAAAATGACAGTCACTTACAAAGACTGGCATGAGATGTTACCGTTTGCTCTGCATGGATACCGTACGACGACACGTACTTCAACTGGGGCAACCCCATTTTCTTTGGTTTATGGCATGGAAGCTGTTTTGCCTATGGAAGTCCAGATCCCTTCTCTAAGGATTATGAAGGATGCAGGTTTGAATGAAGATGATTGGATGCAGACTCGACTTGATTAACTCAATCTGATCGACGAAAAGCGACTTGCTGCTATATGCCATGGTCAGACGTATCAAAAGCGGATGATCAAGGCCTTCAATAAGAAAGTCAAACGTCAAGTGTATCAAGTCGGAGATCTTGTAATCAAGCGGATTATCTTGCCGCAAAGTGATCCTAGGGGCAAATGGACTCCTACATATGAAGGACCATTTGTGATCAAGAGCATATTTTCTGGTGGTGCAATGATTCTGACCACCATGGACGGCGACGATTTACCGCACCCTGCGAACGCAGACATAGTCAAAATATACTACGCATAAAATAACCCGACGAGTCGAAAACCCGAAAGGGCGGCTTGGGCAAAAATGGGCATCCCGGTGGATCGAAAACCCGAAAGGGCGATTCAGGCAAAAATTAGGGATAAAAAACAAAAAAATCTGTACACCCGGCAAGTTGAAAACCCGAAAGGGCGGCTTGGGCAAAAAGGGGTTTCCCGGTGGATCGAAAACCCGAAAGGGCGATTCAGGAAAAAGTTAGGGAATTAAAGCGTATGACTATGTCTCGTTGGATCACTTCAAAGACAATCTCTTCATCAACCGGTTCCAGGCTTCTGATCAATCCAGGCATCGTCAAGCGAAGCATTGAATGGACGGATATTCAGAGTTGTGAAAGCTATAGCGGAATGGAATCCCATGGAATTATTTCACATAGCCATCCTCATTTTGTATAAACCTTTTAAATACTTACGACAAAATCCCCTTGCTAGGATGATTGTCTCCTTTGTACAAATATACTCATAGAAAATCAATACAAATACTTTTCCCAGAAATTTGTGTCATTTCCTTTTCTTTTCTCTTGCACTATTTGTTTTATTTTGAGAAACGTCCAATGTTTTGTTAAATAGGCATATGCATTTGAAACATAATCATTTTCTTATGAGTCGGGAAAGAGGATTACAGATAGGTCAAAGGAACAGTTGGATATCTTGATACCCTTCAAAGGAAACCCCCGGGAGATTTGGAATCCATATCCCTAGCAAGTCTTGAAGCTCATCCCCAGTAAATTCTGGAAGCTTATCCCCCGCAGAGAACGGACGTCTCTCTCGAGTTTTATTCAAAGTTATTTCTCACAAAGGCCTTATAACTGGGTTATCCTCAGCTAACAACCACGGAAGATCGCACTCGCCAAAATTCTTCCTATCCCCAGCGAAGCCAGACTAATGAACCTTCTCCCCACAGAGTTTTAGGAGAGCAAATCTTGAGTTCCCCAGTAAGGTCGCCAGAGATGCTTCCCTCCAAACTGAAGATTCTCAGTCTTGCATCCCCAGCAGGAGTCTACTAGATTGGTACTCCCCAGTAGAAGTCATCAGGAATTCCCCAGAGGTTTGGTATACAACCCAAGCTCCTCATTCCCCAGTCACAGCCAAGGAATTATTCTTCCCGGCAGCAGTCAGGATGTGTTTATCTTCAGCCATCCAGGATTCATCTATCCCCAGCAAGACAGCTCATCAGCTTACATGCGCATTCATTACATTCATATCACAAACATTGATATAACATATATTGCATCATACATTTCACGCAACATAATTTGCTGTTTAGCTAACATTTTGTCCTTTTCAGGATAAGAATGGAAAGCTATCCTTAACAGTTTCAAATGCAGTTTTACACGGACTCATCATCAAGTAACCCTACATCGGTTCTTATTCAATCTCAAGATTTCTGAAAACAGTTTACGGGTTCTCCAAGTAACGGATGTTAACCTATCGCTTGTTCAGTTTCTTCTCCAGACTTCTGAAAATAGTCTATGGATTCTTCCC
Source organism: Vicia faba (assembly GCA_948472305.1). Taxonomy (NCBI): domain Eukaryota; kingdom Viridiplantae; phylum Streptophyta; class Magnoliopsida; order Fabales; family Fabaceae; genus Vicia; species Vicia faba. The sequence continues at coordinate 826,683,621 of OX451735.1, read as the reverse complement.
AACAACGGATGTTAATCCATCACTTGTTCAGATGCAACCTTTGAAAACAGTTTACGGACGCTTCCCAACAACGGATGCTGCTCTATTGCTTATTCAACTCCAAGATTTCTGAAAACAGTTTACGGGTTCTCCAAGTAACGGATGTTAACCTATCGCTTGTTCAGTTTCTTCTCAAGACTTCTGAAAACAGTTTATGGATTCTTCCCAACAACGGATGTTAATCTATCACTTGTTCAGATGCAACCTTTGAAAATAGTTTACGGACGCTTCCCAACAACGGATGCTGCTCTATTGCTGATTCAACTCCAAGACTTCTGAAAACAGTTCACGGGTTCTCCAAGTAACGGAGGATAACCTATCACTTGTTCAGTTTCTTCTCAAGATCTTCTGAAAACAGCTTACGGATTCCTCCCAACAACGGATGTCAATCTATTGCTTGTTCAGACCACCAGTTCAGAGATGGTCCAAAGCTTGGACACCTTCCTGATACCCCTCCAGATGGCATCTCTAAGCCCATCTCCAAATGGCATCTCTAAGCCCATTCTCGCATCCATTGCTTTGACGAGTGCAAATTTCCGGGCACTCTAGTGTCCAATCTCCTTTTACCCTCGAGTCACGAAAGGCAAACTTGCCAATCTAACTCTTCGGATTCAAGAAGATTGAACAGGGGAAACTGTTGTACCCCAAAATTTGCCCTCCCATTTCTCATTGATTTCTCATCACAAAGCCCTTGAAAATCAAGATCCAGTTAGGGTTTCATCTGCTCAAGACTTCTCCTTGCACTGCTGACCCAAATTAGGGTTTGTGTTTACACAAAGATGTTTTGACCTAAAATGCCTAATATGACTTTCATGCTTCATATTGGACTCCCAAGTTTATCCTCACCAAGTTTCAGGTCTTGATTCCAAGTTTTGCCCAGTCAATTGGACAGTTGACCTAGAAATCAACTGTATTGGGGAAAAAAGTCAACTGTGACCAATTGACAGTCAAACCTCATGAAAATTGACCCACATCAACATTATAAACTTCCATGAACCATTTTATCAAGTTTGGATCACAATTCCATAAGAAATTTGATCAGATCACCAAAAGGGCAAAATGGTCATTTTTAGGGTTTTGACTGAACAAAGGCAATTTGTGACTGTTTGACCTAGCCAATGGCAAACCAAGCTCACATATGGACTCAAGGACCCCATGGAATTATCTTGACATGCTCAACAAACTCAAAAGATCCCAAGTACACAAGATTGACAGTTGAATTTCCCAGTCAATTGATCAATTTTGACTGTATACTGAAAAGTCAAACTTTGACTTTTTGGTCAAAATCAAGAGTCAAGATTCATTTTTCATCAAAACATGCCAAATCATGAAACTTGTTCACCAAGAAATCACAAAATGCAAATTAGGGTTAGAAATTAGAATTTTTCATAACTTAGAATTTTTCTAAGTTATAAAAAACCCTAATTTTTTCCTAACTTTGCCCCACTTTTTCACCATGATCCATTTGGATTCAAACAAAAGTCAAAACATGAAAGTTGTAGCTTGTTGCATAATCTACAACTTTGATTCACAAAGTTTTCCCATTTGAGGCTTGTATCTCAAGTTACAAATTTTTGAATAAGGGCACTAAACCAATCTTAACTTAGTGAAATTTTAACCTATTTTGACAAGGTTTTCTACCCAACTTCAAGGCCATTTTCCATACACTTCCACTTGGAATTTCAATTTGCATTTCAAAGATGGATTGTAGTACACATTCCAAGCTTTCCAAAATGTCCAAGAACTTCTCAAACAACCTCATAACTTGAGAGAATCGAATTTCACAATTTGGCAAAAACTCACTTTTGAATTGATCATGAACATGTTCATAACTTAAGCCATTTTCAAGTCAGCATAGTTTGTGCTAAATTACAGGTCCTAAAACCCTTTTACACTCAATAATTCAATGCAAAACCTTTGTGCCAATGCCTTGTTTCATGAGTTCAAGCATTGCCTAAAGGATTAATCCATTTATAGATAAAGCATTTCTTCCATTTTTGCAAAAGGTAACTTTATGTCCAATTGAAAATCCAAGCAGTACAAATGAGATCTAATTGGCACAAGATTATGAGCAAAAACACTCTGATCAAGGAGAGATTATGCAGCTCATTAGGGGGCCTCTACTGACCTAGAACACAACTTGGGCATTGGTTGCTTAAAGTGTAAGAGACATTGCATTTGTAAACACAACTCTCATATCAGCTTACAAACACTTAAGCAAACTTGTCAAACAGATCCAGGACATCATAACCAAGCTAGTACACGACCCTAACATCTATCATACACTCCCAATCTCAGAATCACCTTCAAACTGCAAAAACAGGGCCATGCCTGCAGTTTGAGTGCCATCTTCCATTTCCCTCAAGCTCTCTTGCCCAAACCAGTTCACACACATTCCCTAGCATCTATGCAAGCTGACCATGACTTGAAACACGACCTGTAACTCCTCTAACAAGTTCCACCATTTTCATTTTTCCATTTTGCAGTTGAAGTTCTACAACTCAGTTCAAGGTGTCTCAAGGCAAAGTAAATATTGGAACAGCATCACCACACCTCAAGGAAGCTATAACAACCATTATCTTGCACTGAAAGCTCCCCATTTTCCAGATAGAACTTCAACTGAACAGGTACTTTGGTGAACTTCTATCTCTCTCATTAGGCATCATTAGCTCTAAGTTTGTGAATAAGCAATGTTCTACTCATGCCACTGAACCTGTACATGCTTTTACTTTTCATTTCTTTTGCTTGAGCTGTGAGAATTTAAGGTTTGAAAATGGCAGAAAACTTAGGTTAGGATATGGGATTGTTAAAATTCTCTCTCATTTCTGAGAGTTAGGAGATGTTCTTTATATATTTGGAATCGTGGTTCCATGCTTAACATTTTTTGTGTTGAAAGTTTGTGCAAAAGATCAAAGAATCAGGATGTTGGGATGGAAGAACAGGGCGCGCGTTTTTTTTTAATATTGTTGTTCAGAGGTTGAAGAAAGGTCTTCATGGGTTGGGCTTATGTTGACTTTCCTTTTTGCACCATATAATTTGTTCTGAACCCCCTGAGCCCATTTGCTTTATTTTTATTGTTTTTTGACTTTTTCTTTTTTTTATTGATTCATTTATTTTTTCTCAGCATATTAAAAATATAAAAATATTTTTTCTCATCATTTTTGAATTTATTAGGTATTTATTTAATTTTTCTTTTAGTTTGTACATAAATAAATGAATATATACTTTTTGTTTAAAATACTAAAATAGCACAAATATATTTTATACACTTTTATCTTATTTTTACTTCCTGAAAATATTTTATAGAAAAATACTTTTTTATTTAAATATTAGATATTATTAATTAATATATATAATACATATTTTGTAAATAATATAAATAAATAGGTATATATTAATACACTTAGGATATAAATACCAAAAATGTACATATTTTATTTTTTAATATTTAATACTAAAAAATACATTTTTATAAATATACTATATTTTTATCTTATTTTTTTTGTATGTAAATAGTAAATATTATATAAATTAAATGATTAATATCCCTTTTTGATTAAAATTAGGGTTTTGCCCTAAATATGAAAATACTCCAAAAATAATACCTTTTTATTTCTCTTTTTATTTCACATAAATAATACCTTTTTTTTTCATACACATAAAAATTCTTTTTACATTTTGCATATTTATTTCATTTCCATTTAATTATGCAATTTTTGTCTTGTAAATATTCAAAGAAAATGGTGTAATAGTTAGGTTTAAATTTTTGTCTAAATAATCCCCATTTGAAACATTTGTACCCCCCTCCCCATATTATTGTGTTGTAATAGAGTAGGAATTTTATTTTTCGCACTTTAAGTATACCATGCTAGAATTAGGGTTTGTATGCGAATAAAACGAACAAATTAGTTTGACCTAATCTCAAGATAAACAAGCATGAAAATGGACAACACATCTCACACTTGCACCCCTATGGTATTCCACTTTGTTGCCTTCAAATAATTGGGCCATATTGTATGTTGAATTTCTTTGGGTAAAACAAACAATCAAATGATCATAAGTCCCTCGATTACGCTTTCAAAAAAGTTGCCTAAAATGATCAAATCCTTTTAAAGAAAAATTACCCAAAGACATTTAACACTATTGCAATTATGGTCTAAACGATGACCCGCGCCCGTCCCTTTCACCTCCTAAGACAAGATTGTCCACCAAATGCAATGGTGGAATAAAATTGTCAAAAGGTTTAAAACATAACAAAAATCTTTGAGAAAACTTTAGGGTAGACAACTCTTAAGTACTTGTCAATTTGCAAAGAAAACACTTGCCTATTTTCAAAACCCACTTCACAAACACTTTCAAAACCAACTTTCAAAAAACCTTGAAATATCTTTTTAAAAGACAAAACACCTTTTGTAAAACATTCGAGTAAAGAATTGTTACAACGGTAGCCTATACAAGGCATCTTTTCAAAACATTTTCAAAAACCACACACCAAGCACCATTTCAAACAATTGAAAACCAAGGCAAGTTAATCTAAGCAAGTACCTAAGAGCCCATGGATAACCATGGATAGAAAGGGTGCTAATACCTTCCCTTTCTATAATCTACTCCCCGAACCCAAGAAAAATCTCAAAGGTTTTTGCTGTGCTTTTTAAACCTTTCCTTAGGATAAAATAAAAAGTCGGTGGCGACTCTTGCTCAACCGAAACATTTGCGAAAATAAACGCAAAACCCTAGTCAGTTCTCCCACCGTATCACACCATGGATAACCATGGATGAAAAGGGTGCTTGCACCTTCCCTTTTCATAATCTACTCCCCGAACCTAATAAAACATCTCCAAGGTCTTTTCTATGCTTTTTGACCTTTCCTTTGGATAAAATAAAAAGTCGGTGGCGACTCTTGCTAAACCGAAACATTTACGAACACAAACGCAAAACCTCAAGTCAGTTCTCCCACCGTATCACAGAACTGGCGACTCTGCTGGGGAAAACTTTAAAAGTGGAGTAACCTTAGGGTTTAGATCACCTTTGCATGCTTATCTTGATTGCTTTGTTTACTTTACATTTGGTTCTCTTGTTTGGGTTTTGAAATCCTCCACCCGGATTTTTGGGAAACATTCATAGGTAAATAGCAATACGTTGTGGAAACTGTGTGGGGTATACCGACATGGTTGAAGCAATAGCTATATTAGTGCGACATATTTGTGAGTACCGGCAGCCTTTGAGTCAATCAAAGAGAATACGAGGCCTCTAAGTGATGTCATGAAGCACTAATGAACTCTTAGAACCTTACTTGACCATCTTGGCCTTTTTTAGGGGTAGTGAGATGACCGACTTTGGTACAGTCCGAAGTTGGTAGATACTCGATACTACACTCATTGAGGGTTGTTTTCTTGGAATATTTAGGTCGCCAGTTAAGTGGCCAAACTGAAACAATGAACACAGAAAATAATCCAGTGATATTGAGCTCCTTAGAACCTGATTACTATTTATAGGACAGGTTGAGCCAACTAACTTCAAGAGGGTACTTACCTATGAAACCTCATGCAAGCCTGAAACTAGGATCTTGTGTGACTTGTTTGTACATATGCTTGTGCATACATCATGAACATCATAAAGCATCATATGCATCCACTAACCATTTCAAGGGTTTGGATCTTCATCTTTGTTCTTATTTTGTAGGTCATGGAATCTCTTCGCAGGAAAATAATTCAAGTCAACCTTGTGAGAATCCCTCCTCAACTCAAAGAGCTTACTTCCAAGATTCCATAGAATTCTCTCTTCAGTGAAAGACATGGTAGACTTCTCAACTTGGTCAACTCCAACATTGAAGAAGACATGGTGAAAGTTCTTTTCCAGTTCTTTGACCCCCTTCACCACTGTTTCACATTCCCTGATTACCAACTAGTACCTACTTTGGAGGAATTCTCTCAACTCCTGAGGATTCCTATTCTCCATCAACTACCCTACTACGGTACGGAAAGAGAACCAAAGCCTGAAGATGTTGCTCAAGCCTTACACTTGCAACCATCTGATATCAAAGGTTATTAGGAAACCGGAAGTGGTGTCAAGGGTTTCTTGGCAAAGTTTCTATTTGAGAAGGCACAAGACTGCTGGAATTCTCTAGATCTGCAAGCTTTTGAGGAGATTGTGGCACTTCTCATCTATGGGTTGGTCTTGTTCCCAAACCCTGATCAGCTTATAGATGTGAATGCCGTCAAGATCTTCATATCTCGGAATCCTATACCTACATTGCTTGGGGACATCCTACACTCATTTCACACACGAACAATGAGGAAAAGAGGTGTTCTCATGTGCTGCACTCCTCTTCTGGCAAGGTGGTTTATTTCTCACCTTCCCCAATCAGTTTTGAAGAATGAGCAGGCTTTAAGGTGGTCACAACGTTTGATGACCCTCACACATTCTGATGTTCATTGGTGTTCTCGGTCCAGAGAAAATGTCATCATCCTTGATCATTGTGGGGAGTTACCTAATGTCCCATTACTTGGCATTAGGGGAGGCATCACCTACAACCTTTGTTTAGCTCTAAGGTAGTTTGGATATGCCCGGAGGGATGGTCCTCATGAAATGCTGATCCCTGACTTGGTTTTTGACTTCGACAACGGTGCACAAGGACTTCGACAAAGGTTTATCAAAGATTGGAGGATGCCCAACAAAGTGGATAGTAAGACACTGGGGCACACGAATTCCATCCCCCTTGAGCCTTATCTCAAGTGGGTACAAACCCGCGCCCAAAGTCTTATGATGCCTTACCCTCACATTCTCCCCGTGATCAAAGAGCCTGTTATGGAAGGAGAGGTTGCATACACTCTCCTACATCCTGACATGCCAACATCATTGAAAGAATTACAAAAGAGTTGGATACAACTCAAGGAAGAACAAAATACTTTTGAAGCCAGCTTCTATGCCATTGAGAAGAAGGTTTTGGAGCTTACCCACCGACTTCACGAAGAGGAAACTCTCAACACTTACATCGCGCCAAAGAGGATGCAAAATGTCTTTTTACATTAAGAATTTTGTAATATTTTGCCCATGGGGCATTTATGTACTAACAAATTTCTTCTTATTAATATGACGTGTGTTTCTTTTTGTCTGCAACAAATTTGAATTTCTGAATCCTTGAATGCATTACATGAATAACATATCATTCATCATATGCATAAAAAGGTCTTCACACCAGGTTTCCTTATCTTTCTGCTGTTTATTTCAGCAAGGTGGATTTGAAGTAGACGGTTAAAGATCTGCAAGCACAAAATTCACAATTCCAACAACTCCTCATGACCTTAGCAAAGGGTCAAGAGGATCTTAAAGCACTGTTAGAGAAAGAGAAGGAACCAGAAAGGAAGAAAAAGAAAAGAGTTGGTGTGGCCACTATGGGAAGGAGATTTGAGCATCAGGCTAGGAGAGTTCTGGAATTTCCCTCAACGTATGATGAAGGGGCTGGTAAAGGTAAAGGAGTTGCAATGCCCTCCGAATCTGAAGCTAAAGAAGAAGAAGAGGAAGAGGACGAAGATTACTCCGAACAACAATATCCCCCGGCGGATGATAAGTATAAAAATCTTGAGGATCGGTTGGCAGCCATGGAGTTGCAAAAGGTACCTGGTTTAGATTTCGAAGTACTAGGGTTGGTTGCTGGGATCGTCATTCCTCCCAAGTTCAAAGTACCTACATTTGCTAAGTATGACGGTTTGTCCTGTCCAAAGATGCATCTGAGGTCCTACGTCAGAAAGATCCAACCCCACTCCTCTGATAAGGATCTTTGGGTCCACTTTTTTCAAGATAGTTTGTCAAGCACACAATTGGACTGGTTCTATCAACTTGAGAGATCTGATGTCCATAACTGGGAAGATTTGGCTGCTGCTTTCTACTGACAATACCAATACAACGTAGATTTAGCGCCTACTCGTACTCAACTACAGAGTATGGGTATGGCTTCTAATGAAGGATTTAAGGAATATGCCCAGAAGTGGCGGGATTTGGCTGGAAGGGTGCAGCCACCATTGTCAGATAGAGAGCTGGTTGACATGTTTTTAGGGACTCTGTCAGGTCCGTTCTTCAATCACTTGATCGGGAGTTCATCTGCAGGATTCACCGAATTAATTCTAACCGGTGAAAGGGTCGAGGCTGGCATTAAAAGTGGTAAAATCTAGAAGGATGCCTCCGCTTCCACTGCTATTAAGAAGACCTTCCCAGCTAAGAAGGAAGTTTCTGCTATGCATACCCAGAGAAACCAAGGGAGAACAGAGCGCCGACCAACGGTAGGGGCTGTTATGATCCAAAACTCCTCAGTCGACCAACCTCGCAGCAATCAACCAAGAGCTAATCAGCAAAGGGTTGAAAGGCCACAACGACAATTCACCCGAATCAACATGACACTGGCTCAAGTCCTCCCTCATCTGTTAAAGCTGAACCTTACCAACTTGAAAGAAGCGCCGAAAAACCCCAATACCTCTTTTCCTTATTATCACTCCAATGCAAAATGTGCATACCACTCGGACAGTGTAGGGCATGATACCAACAACTGTTGGGATCTTAAAAACAAGATCCAAGACCTAATAGACGCCAAGGAGGTAGAATTCGATGTGTCCAAAAAGCCGAATGTGATTTCTGCCCCAATGCCCAAGCATGGTCATAATGTCCATGCCATTGTGGAAGATCTCCATGTTACCACTGTTGATGACCTTTTGACTCCGTTACCATTGATTAAAGTGAATTTGATGAAAGCCGGGATATTCCCAGGCTGTGAAAAAGACTGTTACTTTTGTTCAAACTTGCAAACTGACTGCCCACTGTTGAAATCAGGCATCCAACGCCTGATGGATACCCAAGAGATCCTCTTTCAAAAGACTCCTGTTGATACCATCACTCATGTTGCTCCTGTTACCTTTGATACTCCAACCAATGACATTGCTATAATAACCATCTCCGACGATCTTTCCAAGACCTGCAAAAGGCCTGTTAAAATTACGCTTGATCCTAAGTTTGTGCCGTTGAAAATTACCATGCCAGGACCTATCCCGTATAAATCTAACAAGACGATACCATGGAATTATGGAGGAGAAATCTTCTACCATGGAATCAAGCAGATCGAATCAGTCCAAGAGAGTTCTGATGATGAAACCCCTGATATAGGGAATATTGCGGGAACGAGCAAGATAACTCGCAGCGGAAGAATCTTATCTCCGGAGATTGCTCCTCCACGAGCAGTCTTCGGACCCTCGAGAGTTTCTGTACCTATCAAGCCATCTGTGCAAAGCCCGATAATTGAAGAAGTTGATGCACCCGAAGCTAGACCCTCTGATGTTACTACCAATAAGGGTAAGGGGATACAAGAAGCGCCTGTCAGGATGAAGGCTCAGACTATGGTTATCCCCGAGACCACCCAAAAAGAGATGGAAGAAATCTTAAAGATAATCAAGAAGAGCGACTACGATGTCGTGGAGCAGCTAGGGAAAACCCCTTCCAAAATCTACATGTTGGCTCTCTTACTCTGCTTTGAGGCTCATGCCAAGGCCTTGATCAAATTTCTAAAGACGGCACACGTGCCTCAAGAAACTTCTGCCGACCAGTTTCAAGAGTGCGTGGCTAGCCTTACAGCCGATAATGGTCTTGGTTTTTCTGATGCTGATTTGACCGCAAGGGAAGAAAGCATAACGATGCACTGCATGTCTCGGTAGAATGCAGAGGGACCACGCTTGCCCATGTTCTGGTTGACACTGGTTCATCTCTAAATGTTCTACCAAAAAAGGCGTTGGACAGATTGGATTGCGAAGGTTTGACCCTAAAGCCCAGTAACATCGTTGTTAGAGCCTTCGACGGTTCTAAGAGGATGGTTCACGGAGAAGTGGACATTCCAATCAAAGTGGGTACATAAATTTTCAACTCTACATTTTATGTGATGGACATCCGTCCTTCATATTCATGCTTGTTAGGAAGGCCATGGATCCACAACGCTGGGGCAGTCACTTCTTCTCTACACCAAATGCTAAAGTATCCAGTTCAGGGTAAGATCATAATGGTTCATGGTGAGGAAGAGTATATGATAAGTCACCTTAACTCCTTCCGCTATGTGGAGTTAGATGGTGAATTCATAGAAACGCCTTTCCAACACTTTGAAGAGGTTTCTCCTGAAGTCGCAGTTGCAAAGACAATGACTGATGTGCCTATCATTTCCAAGCCTGTGTCTCGGATGGCATCCCTTAAAGATGCGAAGGCTGTAATCAAAGAAGGAGGAAGTACAGTGTGGGGGCAACTGCCTGATTTTTCTCACAAGACAGACAAGTTCGAACTAGGTTTTACTGCTGCTGGCCAGAAAGCTGTGCGTCGCTCCAGGGCTGGAGGACCACCCTTAAAAATCACTCACCATGGAATTCATGCCTTAGAAGATGATGATGAAGAAGACAACTTTGAAGATTGGATATTTCCAACCATTGAAGGAGGATTAAGCAACTGGGAGGCGAAAGACTTTGGTCCCGTCACTTTCATCAATAAGTAATTTATCTTTGAACAATTTTCTGTTTGGTCTGTAATAATTAAACAATTCGTGCACTCTTTTCACCTTATGCCTTACCCGGGGCATATAGGTCCATTTGTAAGGGCTTGATTTCTTCATTATCATATGCCATTTTTAATGAATCATTGGACGTTTTCATCTATAAACTGTTGTGTTCATTTTCTTTCCTTTTACATTTTGTTTTATTTAAGGATGGCTATCCCTTACACACACCCACACTCACAAAATGCAGGTACCCATCCACTCCGGATTCCATGGGTGACTATTCTGCTTTGGCCTTCGGTGACTCTGGGGATTTGGTCAATCATGCCGAGTACGAAGATGATGAAGACTGTGAAGTGCCTGGAGAGTTAGCTAGGCTTTTGCAACAAGAGGAAAGGGCTATTCTGCCCCATGAAGAATTGCTAGAGACTATCAATTTGGGAACAAAGGAAGACAAGAAAGAGGTTAAAGTGGATGCCAACTTGGAGCCAAGTGTCAAAGAGCACTTAGTACAATTGTTGAATGAATATGTTGAGATCTTTGCTTGGTCCTATGAAGACATGCCAGGATTAGATACGGATATTGTGGTTCACCCTCTCCCTACGAGAGAAGACTGTCCACCAATCAAACAAAAAGTCCGCCGAATGAGGCCCGACATGTCCGAAAAGATCAAAGCTGAAGTGATGAAACAATTCAATGCTGGTTTTCTGGCTGATACTTCCTATCCACAATGGGTAGCTAACATTGTGCCCGTGCCTAAGAAGGACGGCAAAGTCAATGTGTGTGGACTACAAAGACCTAAACAGGGCTAGCCCTAAAGATGATTTTCCACTACCACACATTGACATCTTGGTTGATAACACAACTCAACACAAGGTATTTTCCTTCATGGATGGATTCTCGGGATACAACCAGATCAAAATGGCCCCCGAAGACATGGAGAAGACTACTTTTGTTACACAGTGGGGTACCTTCTGCTACAAAGTGATGCCATTCGAACTGAAGAATGCCGGGGCAACCTATCAGCGAGCCATGGTAGCTTTGTTTCATGACATGATACATCATGAGATTGAAGTCTATGTAGACGATATGATAGCCCGTTCACAAACAGAAGAAGAACACCTTGACTATCTGCAGAAGCTGTTTGTCAGGTTAAAAGATTATAAGCTCAGACTGAACCCTAGAAAGTGCACTTTCAGAGTCAGGTCCGGTAAACTTTTGGGATTCATCGTCAGTAACAAAGGCATCGAGGTTGATCCTACTAAAGTCAAGGCTATACAAGAAATGCCTGCCCTCCGCACTGAAAAGGAGGTTAGAGGTTTCTTGGGACGCTTAAACTATATTACAAGGTTCATTTCTCACCTAATATCTACCTGTGAACCAATCTTCAAGCTGTTGAAGAAAGATCAGGTGGTTGAATGGAACAATGATTGTCAAGTTGCTTTTGACAAAATCAAGGAGTATTTGCTGGAACCTCCTATCTTGATGCCACCCGTCGAAGGAAGACCTTTAATTATGTATCTGACTGTTTTGGATAACTCAATGGGGTGCGTACTGGGCCAACATGACGAGTCTGGCCGAAAAGAGCATGCCATTTATTACCTTAGCAAAAAGTTTACCGACTGTGAGACTTTCTACTCACTGCTCGAGAAAACTTGTTGTGCTTTGGTATGGGCTGCTCGCCGGCTAAGGCAGTATATGTTGACACATACCACTTTGCTGATTTCTAAAATGGATTCGATTAAGTACATCTTCGAGAAGCCCGCTTTATCCAGAAGAATCGCTAGATGGCAGATGATCCTGACTGAATATGATATCCAGTACACAACTCAAAAAGCTATAAAGGGGAGTGTACTAGCTGACCATCTGGCACATATCAAGCCGTTGAAGATTACCAATCTATGAGGTTTGACTTCCCTGACGAGGACATTATGACATTGGACAACATTGAAGGTAACAGACCGAATGACAGACCTGAACAAGGATCCTGATGGACCCTGTACTTTGATGGTGCTTCAAATTCACTAGGCAATGGTATCGGCGCGATACTTATTTCTCCAGAAGGTTGCCATACACCTTTTACTGCTAGACTCTACTTCAACTGCACCAACAACATGGCTGAGTACGAAGCTTGTATCTTTGGTCTCAAGGCCGCAATTGACTTGGGAATCAAATCTCTGATCGTATTTGGGGACTCAGCTTTGGTTATCAGTCAAATCAAAGAAGAGTGGGACACTAAACATCCTAATCTTATCCCATATAGAGAACATGTCTTGACATTGTTGCCTCATTTCGAGCAGATTACCTTTGAGCATTTCCCGCGAGAAGAAAATCAGCTAGCAGATGCTCTGGCTACAATGTCTTCCATGTTTAAACTCAACTGGGATAATGAGGCTCCCCAAATCACCATTGAGCGAATGGACGAACCTGCACACTGTCATGAGATTAATACCGAAGAAGTAGTGGAACAACCCTGGTTTCATGAAATCAAAAGGTATCTCCAGACTCGAGAATACCCGAAAGGAGCTTCAGTCAATGACAAAAAGTTCTTAAGGAGATTTGCTGCCAAGTTCTTCCTGAGCAATGGTATCCTATATAAGCGCAGCCATGATTGTGTTCTACTTCGTTGTGTGGACAAGGTTGAGGCAGAATTGATCATGACCGAAATACATAGTGGCACCTTTGGCACCCATTTAAGCGGACATACGATGGCTAAGAAGATTCTAAGGGCACTCTACTACTGGTCTACCATGGAAGCTGACTGTCATCAATATTCCCGTACTTGTCACAAATGCCAAGTCTATGCTGACAAGGTACATATTCCTCCGGTTCCTCTCAACATTCTAACAGCTCCTTGGCCATTTGCGATGTGGGGGATCGACATGATTGGAGAGATCAAGCCTACAACATCCAATGGACATCGCTTCATCTTGGTCGCTATTGATTATTTTACCAAGTGGGTCGAAGCAGCTTCCTTCGCCCCCGTTACAAAGAATGTGGTCGCCCGCTTCATCAAGCAGAATCTCATATGCCGGTATGGTATCCCCGACAGGATCATCACGGACAACGGTACAAATTTGAACAACACTGTGATCACCGCTCTGTGAACAGTTCAAGATTCAACATCAAAATTCATCTCCCTATCGGCCAAAGATGAACGGTGCTGTTGAAGCTGCGAACAAAAATATCAAGAAGATCATTCAAAAGATGACAATCACCTATAAGGACTGGCATGAGATGTTACCGTTTGCTCTGCACGGATATCGTACCACGGCGCGTACTTAAACTGGGGTAACCCCCTTTTCTTTGGTATATGGCATGAAGGCTGTTTTACCTATGGAAGTTCAGATTCCTTCCTTAAGGATTATGAAGGATGTTGGTTTAAGTGAAGACGATTGGATTCAGACCCGGCTTGATCAACTTAATTTGATCAACGAGAAGCGACTTACTGCTGTTTGTCATGGTCAGACGTATCAAAAATGGATGATCAAGGCTTTCAACAAGAAAGTCAGGCGTCAGGTATATCAAGTCAGAGATCTTGTAATCAAGCGGATCATCTTGCCGCAAAGTGATCCCAGGGGCAAGTGGACTCCTACTTACCAAGGACCATTTGTGATTAAGAACATATTTTCTAGTGGGGCTATGATTCTAACCACCATGGACGGCGACGACCTGCCGCACCCTGCGAACGCAGACATAGTCAAAAGATACTACGCATAAAATGACCCGACAAGTTGAAAACCCGAAAGGGCGACTTGGGCAAAAATGGGCATCCCGGTGAATCGAAAACCCGAAAGAGCGATTCAGGCAAAAATTAGGGATAAATAAATAAAAAAATCTATACACTCGACAAGTTGAAAACCCGAAAGGGCGACTTGGGCAAAAAAGGGTTTCCCGGTGGATCGAAAACCCGAAAGGGCGGTCCAGGAAAAAGTTAGGGAATTAAAGCGTATGACTATGTCTCGTCGGATCACTTTAAGGACAATCTCTTCACGACCAAACTCCAGGCTTCTGATCAATCCAATCATCGGTGGACGAAGCAACAAATGAACAAGATACTCATAGTTGTGAAGGCTATAGCAGAATGGGAACCCCATGGAATTGTTACACATAGCCATCTTTCTTTGTATAAATTGTTTCTCAATTTTACGACAACATTCTCTTACTAGGATGTTTGTCTCCTTTGTACAAAGATATTTACAAAAGTTAATACAAAGATACTTCAAAGTGCAGAAATTTGCCTGCCTTTCCTTTTTGCACTTATGTTTTATTTGAAAACGTCCAACGGTTTGTTAAATGAGCATATGCATTTGAATATAATCACTGCTTATAAATAAAAGAAATAAGAAAAGATAATTACTGATAGGTCGAAAGTTTAGGAAAACGTCTTTAGGCTATTCCAGAAGAAATCCCCTACAGTATGTCATTCAGATCCTCAACGGAGCTAAAACCTTGAAATGCATATCCCCAGCGGAGTTAAATTTCAAAATTCCCATCAAGAGTTAAGTTTCTAAAAAATTCCCGATCCCCAGCGGAGCCAGAATACTCTAAACTTTCATCACCAGCGGAGTCCAAAACTTCAAATCTTAAATCCCAATGGAATATTATCCAACTTCATCCAATTCCCCAACGGAGTTCTCCATAAAACAAGGAACCCCCAGTAGATTAGTTTACAACCCAAGCTCCTGATTTCCCCGATAGAATAAACACTCTCCCCACAGAGTTATTTCCCGACAGAACGAAGATTCTAGTGCCCGTTTCTCCATTTGAAGCCTCCCAGGTTTTAATTCCTTCAGTAGAGGTCGTCGGATTTTTCCTTATTTCCCCAGGAAAGTCATGAAGGATTCTCACATCCCCATAGAGGTTGTCAAAGTTTTGATAATCCCCGCAGGTTTCCAAGGAAATTCTATCCCCAACAGTAATCAACAAGGTTTTCTCATCTTCAACGATCAAATTTTTTTGGAATCCCCAGCATCGGTCAAGGATTTACTTTCCCCGGCAGAAGTCAAAGATTTCATTATCTCCAGCTATCAAGGATTTATTTTCCTCAGCAAGACAACTAGTCAGCTTACATGCACATCCATTACATCCATATATCATAAACATTGACGGAACACATTTTATTGCATCATACATATCATGCAACATAACTTTGTGCACTAGCTAACATTCTGCCCTTTTCAGGAAAAGATTTAAAAGCTATCGTTAACAACTATTCAGAGATTTCAGATACAGTATGGATACACCCCCAGACACGGTGGTCATTCTACTATTCATTCAGAATTTTAGGTCAAGATACAGTATGGATACACCCCAGACGTGGCGGTCATTCTATTACTCATTCAGACTTCAACAATCAGATACAGACTAGATACGCTCCAGACACGGTGAGCATTCTATTTCTCATTCAGATTCAACTATCAACTTCAAAGTTCAGATACACTCCAGACACGGAAGTCATTCTGTCACTTGTCCGGATCCTAGTTACAGTATGGATATACTCCAGACACAGAAGTCATTCTGCTACTCATACAGATCTCAACTTCAGATACAATCCAGATACGCTTCAGACACGGTTGCCATTCTGTGACTCATTCGGAAGTTATCCCCAGCACGTAGAGGCTCCATACACAGATGTTTCTCTGTTACCCATTCGGATGCAATACAGATGCACTCCAGACACGGAAGTCATTCTGATATCCATTAAAGAATCAAATACAGTTACAACTCGGATACGCTCCAGACACGGACGCCGACGCCATTCCCTTGCTCATACGAACCCAGTCTCCAGATACAACTCAGATACGTTCCAAACACAGATACCATTCTGATGTTCATTCTGATGATTTTCAACAAACAAGTTTTGGATGGCATCTCTAAGCCCATCTCCAGCAAGATTCTACCGTCTCCAAATGGCATCTTTAAGCCCATTCCCTCAACCTACATTTTGACGAGTGCAAATTTACGGGCACTCTAGTGTCCAATCCTCTTTTACCTTCAAGTCACGAAAGACAAGCTTGCCAATCTAACTCTTCAGGTTCAAGAAGATTGAACAGGGGCAACTGTTGTACCCCTAAATTTGCCCTCTCATTTTATCAACATTTCCCCTCACAAGGCTCTTGGAACTCAAGATTAAGCTAGGGTTTGCTCTGCTAAAGACATCTCCTTGCACTGATGACCTAAACTAGGGTTTGAGTTTGCACAAGTATTTTTGGACCTTCAATGCTCAAATTGACTTTAATACTTCATATTGGACTCATAAGCTTGTCCATACCAAGTTTCAAGCCTTGAATCAAATTTTTGCCCAATCAATTGGACAGTTGACCTAGAAATCAGCTGTATTGGGGAAAAAGTCAACTGTGGCCAATTTACAGTCAAACCTCATTAATTTTGACCCACATCAACATTATGAACTCATATGAACCATTTGATCAAGTTTGGACCACAATTCCACAAGAAATTTGATCAGATCACCAAAAGGGCAAAATGGTCATTTTTAGGGTTTTGACTGTACAAAGGCAATTTATGACCTTTTGACCTAGCCAATGGCAAATTAATTAGGTTCAACCATGGACTCAAGGACCCAATGACATCATCTTGACTTATTCAACAAGTTCAAAAGACCTCAATTGCATTAGATTGACAGATGAATTTTTTAGTCAACTGATCAAAATTTGACTGTACACTGAAAAGGCAAACTTTGACTTTTTGGTCAAAATCAAGTGCCAAGGGTCATTTTTCATCAAGATGTGTCAAATTATGAAACTTGTTCATCAAGAAACCCAAAATTATAAATTAGGGTTTGAAATTGAAAATTTTCATAACTTAGAATATTTTTAAGTTATGAAATTTTCTTAATTTTTCCTAACTTTGTCCCACATTTTCACCATGATGAAAATGGATTCAAACAAAACTTATAACATGAAAGTTGTATTCCTCCATAAAGTCTACAACTTTTATTCACAAAGTTTTCTCAAAAGAAGCTTGGATAGAAAGTTATGATTTTTGGAACAAGGGTACCTAAAACTTTTAACTTAGTGAAATTTTGCCCTAGTTTAGGCAGGATTTTGACCTATCTTCTTGGCCATTTTTCACATAGTTCCACTTGGAGTCTCAAGTTGCATTTCAAATATGGATTATAGAGCATGGTGCAAGCTTTCCAAATTGTCCAAGAACTCCTCAAACACATTTGTGTTTAGGGAGAATTGAAGGCTTGAAGTTGGCAAAAACTCACTTTTCATCCATGGCAAATTCATGTTCATACAAGTTGCATTTTCAAGTCAGCATGCCTTACACTAGTTTGCAGGCCTCTAAACCACTTCACACTCCATAATTTAATGCAAATCCATTAGGCTAATACATTGTATTGGTCATTAGAGCATTGTACACAAGATTAATCCCTAAATGGTAAAAGACACATTTCCATTTTTGCAAAAGTTTGCTTTATGTCAAAACCATAATCCTTGAGCCTTGGTCCAAGATCTCTTGCAGCAAAACAAATCCACAAATTAGAGGGGCCAAGAGGATTGTATGCAAGATGATAAGATGGCCTGTACAGGCCTGTAACTTCACTTCCACCTTCTTACTTCAAAAACAAGAAAATTGTCCAAAACTTAAAAACTTGAAAACCAGTCAATGTTAACTTACACAAAGAGTTTGAACATATTTCTCACACCCCTTTGAGCTAGAAACACGATTGCTTGAGCCTCAAAACACCCCATAGCCAGAAATCACATTCCTTTGGCAAAACATGGCAGGTTCTACAACTTGAGTACCATAGCTCATTTGGCTCGTGCGTTTTGCCCCAAGTTACTTCAAACACCTTCCATTCAACTCACTCAAGCTATCCCAAACCTCAAATACCAACTGTAACTCCATTTACAGTGTTCACCATTTTCATTTTGAGCTTGTGCAGGTTGAGTTCTATAGACTGATTCAAGGACATTCAAGGCAAGCTAGCTATTGGAGAAGATCAAGTGAAGTTCAGGCAAGCTACCAGACATCTCAAGCCTTGTTGAAAAGCACTACATTGTCCTACACGAATCCAACTGAAACAGGTTTTTCTTCACTTTCTATCTCTCTATTTAGGAATATTTAGCCTTAGGTTTGTGAATAAAAAATGTAGTGTTCATTGCCAGGAAGCCATACATATGCTCAATTTTCATTTATATTAAGTGTGCTAGGAGAATTTCATCCATGAACATGCTGAAAAAACTAGGTCAGATTTTAGTGCCAGAGAAATTCTCTTTGGTCTTTGAGAGTTAGGATTAGTTTTTTATATGGTTGGAATCGTCTTGAAATTCTCTACAAGTTTGATGTTGTGTGTTTTTGCAAAAGATCACGTATACAGGATGTCCCAAGTTTGTACAGGCGCACGCGTTTTTATAATCTGGAGGTTAAAGATGAAGCTGGCTTGGGCTGGGCTTGGGCTGGCTTGCTTTTGACACCTCCCATTTTCATTTTTGCATCCCCTGGCCCATTTTCTTGTATTTTTACATTTTTGCATTTTTGTTTTTTTTCCTGATTTTGTTTATTTATTTCCAAATATAAAAAATGCTTAACAAATATTTTCATAATTTTTTACATTTATTTGGCATTTTATTTTAATTTTTCTAACATTGAAAGCATTTAAATACTTTTTTTTTATTTAAGACTTGAAATATATATATATATATATATATATATATATATATATATATATATATATATATATATATATATATATATATATATATATATATATATATATATATATATATATATATATATATATATATATATATATATATATATATATATATATATATATATATATATATATATATATATATATATATATATATATATATATATATATATATATATATATATATATATATATATATATATATATATATATATATATATATATATATATATATATATATATATATATATATATATATATATATATATATATATATATATATATATATATATATATATATATATATATATATATATATATATATATGTATGTATACTTTTATTTTTGTTTCTTATTTTTATTCATATTGAAAATATTATAATAAATATAATTTATTTTTGTATATATTTTATTTTATATTATACATATTTAATATATTTAATATACATATATAAATATATACTTTTTATCTTATTAAATACTCTAGAATAAAAATATGCAAAATATTACATTTTATTTTTATTTTCATTTACACTAAAAAATACTTTTTTCTAAGTATATTTTATTTTTACATATATTAATATGTTTTATTGTACATAAATAATATAATGTATTTATTTTCCTAAAGAAATTAGGGTTTTACCTTTAAACAAGTAAAATAAATCTTTTTTTTATTTCTTTATTTTTTACCATAAATACTTTTACATACATAAACAAACAAAAACCTTTTTTTTGCATAATTCATATTATTTGATATATTTGTTTATTTTGAATATTTAAATACTGTCCATTTATTTTATGCAATTAAATTCAATTTGGATGTAATAGTAAATTAGAGTTTATATTTCTTGTCAAATACCCCCATTCAAAGATTGTACCCCCATCCCCATAATCATGTTGTAATAGTTTAATTCTCGCACTTTATGCTTTCAATTATGTCATGATTAGAGAATTAGGGTTTGTATGCAAAAATCAAATCAACAAATAGTTTGACCTAATCAAAGACAAAAATGCATGAAAATCAAACCCAATGCACACATGCACCCCTAGGGTTACAATCCACTTGTTGCCTTCAAAAATGGGCCATGATATGCATGTTGGGTACTTTGGCAAAACAAAAAAAAAACAAAAGATCATAGTCCCTCGATGACGCTATCTTAGTTGCCTAAACAAAAATGATCAAGTCCTTCAAAAAATTGCCAAAGATACTTGACACAATTTCTATCATGGTCTATACGATGACCCGTGCCTGTCCCGTTTAACATCCTAACACAAGGTTGTTCACCAAATGAAATGGTGAAACAACACTGTCAAAAGGGTTAAAAACATTAGGAAAGATCTTTGAGTAAAATAGGGTAGATAGCTCTTAGTTACTTGATCAAAAACTTGCAAAAACATCCTTGCTATTTTCAAACACACTTCACAACACAATTTCAAAACATTATCCAAATCAAACTTTTAAACATTGAAATCTTTTCAAAAGACAAAAACACCTTTGTATACATTCAAACAAGAACCATTACAAAGGTTGCCACAACGATGGCCTCTTTTCAAAACATCTTTCAAAACCACACACAAAGCACCATTTCAAACAATTGGAAAAGCAAAGCAAGTGATCTAAACAAGTAACTAAGAGCCCATGGATAACCATGGATGAAAAGGGTGCTTTCACCTTCCCTTTTCATAATCTACTCCTCGAACCCAAGAAAACATCTCAAAGGTCTTTCCAGTGCTTTTTGACCTTTCCTTTGGATAAAATAAAAAGTCAATGGCGACTCTTGCTAAACCGAAACATTTACGAACACAAACGCAAAACCTCAAGTCAGTTCTCCCACCGTATCACAGGGAGTATATACTCAGCTGGGGAAGATGGACTCAGTTGGGCAATTCGCGGTGTCTTGATTGTTGTACATTGAGAAATTTGCACTTGGCTTGGGGAAATAACTTTGTTGGGGAAATAAACCCTGTTGAGGAGGTGAATTCCCTTCAGGAAGAGATCTCCTAGGCTTTAGTTGGGGAGAAAGTTGCCAAGAGGTTGAGACTCTGGTCGGGGATTATCTCGTGTCAGGAGATTTTGTGGGCAACTCCATTGGGGAAAGGTTTGTTGTCACAGTCTTGGTGGGGATAATGATGATGAGATAACTCTGTGGGGCTATTTCACATACATTGAAAGAGATGCTTACTGCTGTTGTGCGCTGATGCTTTGTTGAGGCGGCTTCTTGGCAGGACACATGTGCCAAATATTTTTAATTATGTTCATATGCATATGTTCATTAAATTTTAGTCATTGGACAAATTTGCATTCAAAACAGAGATAGAAAAAAACTTTTCATTTCAAAGTGTATTTGCATTGATATTTTTCCCATGAATAGGCATTTTTGTACATAGAGACGGAAATCCTAGTAAGAGGAAATCTCCAAAAGGAAAACAAAATCGAGAAATGAAAACAAATAGTCATGTGAAACGATCTCATTTCCTTCCAGCTCTATTATTGCCCCAATGTCTTCGAACATCCTTTGCCATTGATCGAAATTGATTGGATTGACCCTGGACCATTTGAACTTGGACCTTGGTGATAAAATTGACTGTGTTGATTTCACGGGACATAATCATATGCTTTTAATCCTTAATTTTTTCCTGAACCGCCCTTTCGGGTTTTCGGTCCACCAGGATACCCTTTTTTGCCCAAGTCGCCCTTTCGGGTTTTCAACTTGCCGGGTGTACAATCTTTTGCATATATCCCTAATTTTTGCCCAAACCTTTTGGTTTGCCGGGATGCCTTTATTTTGCTTAGGTGTGTCAACCTAACGAGTCTCTTATGCGTAGTATTTTTTAACTATGTCCACATTTATAAGGTGTGAGAAATCTTCACCGTCCATGGTGGTCAGTATCATGGCACCTCCAAAGAAGACTCTCTTGACGATGAACGGTCCTTCGTAGGTGGGGGTCCATTTTCCTCTGAGGTCACCTTGTGGTAAAATGATGTGTTTTATCACAAAGTCACCAACTCGATATACTCGAGGCTTGACCTTTTTGTTGAAAGCTTTGATCATCTGCTTTTAATACATTGACCATGGCAAGTAGCGGCTAATCGTTTTTCATCGATCAAGTTTAGCTGATCCAATCTCGTTTGAATCCACTCGTCTTCGCCTAGGCCTGCCTCAATCATAATCCTCAGCGAGGGAATTTGAACTTCTACTGGCAAAACAGCTTCCATGCCATAAACTAGAGAGAAGGGAGTTGCCCCTGTTGATGTTCTAGCTGAAGTACGATAGCCATGTAGAGCAAATGGTAACATCTCATGCCAACCTTTATAGGTCACTACCATTTTCTGCATAATTTTCTTGATATTTTTGTTGGCCGCTTCGACTGCACCATTCATTTTCGGTCTATACAGAGAAGAATTGTGATGCTTGATTTTAAATTGAATGCACAACTCCCTGATCATGGCATTGTTGAGGTTAGTCCCATTGTCGGTGATGATCCTTTCGGGGACACCATAACGACAGATGAGATTGTGTCTGATGAATCTGGCTACCACATTCTTGGTGACTGAGGAAAATGAGGTGGCTTCGACCCATTTGGTGAAATAGTCGATAGCAACAAGAATGAAGCGATGTCCGTTGGAAGCTGTGGGTTTGATCTCTCCGATCATGTCAATACCCCATATTGCAAATGGCCATGGAGCGGTCATGACATTCAGAGGGATTGGAGGTACATGGACTTTGTCAACGTAGATTTGGAATTTGTGACAAGTTTTTGAATGTTGGTGACAATCGGTCTCCATCGTCGACCAATAGTAACCGACTCTTAAGATTTTCTTAGCCATCATATGTCCACTTGAGTGAGTACCAAAAAGGCCATTGTGCATGTCTTCCATGATTTCCTCTGCCTCCTTCTTATCCACACATCGGAGTGGAGTCGAATCATAGTTGCGCTTGTACAATATCCCGTTACTTAGGAAGAATTTGGCTGCAAATCTTCGTAAGAACTTTCTGTCATTGATAGATGCTCCCTCTGGATACTCTTGTGCTTCAAGATATCTCATTACCTCATGGTACCATGGCTTTTCCGCATCGGTGTCAAGCTCATAGCAATGTGCAGGTTCATCGAATCTTTCAATGGTAATCATAGGGGCTTCGTTATCCCATCTGACTTTGAACATTGAAGACATGGTTGCCAAAGCGTCAGCCAACTGGTTTTCTTCTCTAGGGAAGTGCTCGAACGTGATTTCTTCGAAGTGGGGAATCAGGGATAACACAAGTTCCTTATAAGGGATAAGATTAGGGTGTTTAGTGTCCCAATCTCCTTTTACTTGGCTGATCACTAGGGTGGAGTCTCCAAACACATTCAAATGCTAGACCCTTAAGTCAATAACAGCTTTTAGACCTAAAATACATGCTTCATACTCAGCCATATTATTTGTGCAATCGAAGCATAGTCTGGCAGTGAAAGGAGTGTGGCAACCTTTAGGATAGATGATCACAACACCAATTCCGTTACCTAAGGCGTTGGAAGCCCCATCGAAAACCATAGTCCATCGGGATCCTTGTTCAGGTTCGTCATACGGTCCAGGTTTCGCACAGCCGGTTACCAGCATAATATTCTCGTCAGGGAAGTCGAAGTTCATTGACTGGTAATCATCCATAGCTTGATGGGCCAAATGATCTGCTAGTACATTTCCTTTGATGGCTTTTTGAGTCGTGTATTGAATGTCGTACTCAGTCAAGATCATTTTCCATCTGGCTATCCGTCAGGAAAGGGCAGGTTTTTCGAAGATGTACTTAATCGGGTCCATCTTAGAAATCAACAAAGTGGTATGAGTCAACATGTACTGCCTTAGCCGGCGAGCAGCCCACGCTAAAGCACATCAAGTTTTCTCGAGCAGTGAATATCTGGTTTCACAGTCGGTAAACTTTTTGCATAGGTAGTAAATTGCATGCTCTTTTCGGCCAGACTCGTCATGTTGGCCCTAAACACACCCCATAGAATTCTCTAGTACTGTCAAGTACATGATCAAAGGTCTCACTTCAACTGGAAGCATGAGAATAAGAGGTTCTTGTAGGTATTCTTTGATTTTGTCAAAAGCAATCTGACATTCTTCGTTCCATCTGACTACCTGATCTTTCTTCAAGAGTTTGAAGATTGGCTCACAGGTAGCAGTTAAGTGTGATATGAAACGGGCAATGTAATTGAGACGACCCAAGAATCCTCTGATTTCTTTTTCAGACTGAGGGATTGGAATTTCTTGGATGGCCTTTATCTTGGCGGGATCAACTTCAATGCCTTTATTGCTGACAACAAAACTTAGAAGCTTCCCAGAGCGTACCCCAAACGTGCACTTGTTAGGGTTTAACCTCAGTTTGTACTTCTTTAGTCTCTCGAATAATTTGTGCATGTGATCGAGATGTTCTTCTTCGGTTTGTGATCTGGAAATCATATCATCCACATATACCTCTATCTCATGATGAATCATGTCATGAAATAAAGCAACCATAGCCCTTTGATATGTTGCCCCTGCGTTCTTTAATCCAAACGGCATGACCTTGTAGCAGAAGGTGCCCCATTGCGTAACAAAAGTATTTTTTTTCCATATCTTCGGAAGCC
The DNA here is from genome assembly GCA_948472305.1 of Vicia faba. Taxonomy (NCBI): domain Eukaryota; kingdom Viridiplantae; phylum Streptophyta; class Magnoliopsida; order Fabales; family Fabaceae; genus Vicia; species Vicia faba. The sequence goes on along the minus strand of OX451735.1, from coordinate 826,658,773 downwards.
ATCTTTATTTGGTTATAGCCTGAGAAGCCATCCATGAATGAGAAGACCTTATGCTGAGCAGTATTATCGACTAAGACGTCAATGTGTGGTAGAGGGAAATCGTCCTTGGGGCTTGCCCTATTCAGATCCCTATAGTCTACGCGCATGCGAACTTTCCCGTCTTTCTTTGGCACCGGCACTATGTTGGCCACCCATTGAGGATAGGATGTTACAGCTAGGAATCCTGCATCAAATTGTTTCATTACTTCGACTTTGATCTTTTCAGACATATCAGGCCTCATGCGACGAGCTTTTTGTTTGACAGGAGGGTAGTCTTCTTTAGTTGGCAGACGATGAACCACGATGTCGGTATCTAACCCAGGCATATCTTCATAAGACCAACCAAATACTTCCACATAATCGTGCAACATCTGAACCAAACAGCTCTTGACATTGCTTTCCAAATTAGCATCGATTCTGATTTCTTTCTTATCTGACTCAGTACCCAAGTTGACAACCTCAATTGACTCTTCATGTGGTTGAATAGATTTTTCCTCTTGTAACAGAAGTCTGGCTAGTTCTCCTGGTATGTCACAATCTTCCTTGCTTTCGTCTTCGGCTTGGTTTATAGGACATTCAAAGTCATAGTTGGCAATAGTAGAGTTATTGGCAATAGGATCCAGAGTGGATGTAGACCTGCAAGAGTGTGTGTGTGTGTGCATGTAAGATACATGGCTATTTTTGACAATGTATTTGAAAGAAAAGAAAGACAATGAACACAAATATTTGAATGAAAAAGAGTCCAATGTGCTGAATGATCATATGATTTGTTGAACATAAATAAAACCCTTGATAAAAGGAAAAGTTCCCCAGGCTAGGCACATGGCTTAAAAGTCATTATCAAAATATTAAAGACAGCGAGTTCTTGAATTGATTAAAAGCTAAAACAAGTAGATTACTCCTTAATGAAGGAGATGGGCACAAAGTCCTTTGTATGCCAATTGTTGAGTTCCCCTTCGGTTGTTGGGTAGATCCAGTCTTCAAAGGCACACTCATCATCGGAGTCTTCTACGGCATTCACTTCATGATTTTTGAGGTGGAGAGGCGGCTTTCCAGAACTAGCACCTCTAATTTCTTTCTGAGCTTTGGAGGTGAAACCTAACCCAAACTTGTCTGCTTTGAACGGGATATCGGGGAGTTGACCCCACATCTCATGGTTTCCTTCTTCTACCACAACACGGGCATCCTTAAGAGAAACCATCTTGGGGATAACTTTATCAGCTCTTGGAGTGTTGGAGGAGATTTTGGTGGTGGCCACAACTTCAAACGTCTGGCAAGGAGTTTCTATGAATTCGCCATCCATTTCTACGTACTTGAAAGAATTGAGATGGCTTACCATAAATTCTTCTTCACCACAAACAGTGACAACCTTCCCTTGAACTGGATATTTTAACTTCTGGTGGAGAGTAGAAGTGACCGCACCTGTCCCATGGATCCATGGGCGTCCAAGCAAGCAAGAATACGCAGGCCGTATGTCCATTATGTAGAACATGGAGTTGAAAATCTGCGAACTAACCTTAATAGGGAGATCCACTTCTCCATGAACCATCCTTTTTGACCCATCGAATACCCTCACAACAATATCACTTGGCCTCAAAACCAAACCTTCACAGTCTAGCCGATCTAGAGCACCTTTAGGTAATACATTTAGAGATGAGCCTGTGTCAACCAAAACATGTGCCAGAGTGGTCCCCTTACATTCAACAGAAACATGTAAGGCTTTATTGTGATTCTTTCCCATGGGAGTTAAATCTGCGTCAGAGAACCCCAGACCATTGTCAGTTGTCAGACTTGCTACGCAGTTCTCAAATTGGTCGGCTGTGGTTTCTTGAGGCACATGAGCCTTTTTCAAGAACTTAATCAAAGCTTGTGCATGGGCATCAGAACATAGCAATAAGGACAACATTGATATTTTAGAAGGGGTTTTCCCCAACTGCTCTACTATTTTAAAGTCGCTTTTCTTGATGATCTTCATAATTTCCTCCATCTCTTGAGTGGATGGTTCTTCCATAACAAACTTTTCAGCAGGTGCCTCTTCCCTGGCAGGCTCACTTTCTTTCCCTTTCCCTTTAGTACTGGCACTAGCATTGCCATTGGTTATGCGGACTGGAACTATGGTAGTGGTTGGTGGTGAGATAACAGGGGAAAAGACCCTTCCTGTTCTTGTGACTTTACTAGAACCAGTAATATTAGTAACACCGACTTCATTATCATCAATCCAAGAATCTTGTTTTACCCCATGATAATAAACCTCAGCATTGTAATTCCATGGTACCGCTTTATCAGAGGTGTATGGAACCGGTCCGGCTGTAGTGATTATGAGAGGAGCAATGATTGGTTCATTTGAAATCCTGATAGGACCTTTGGATGAGATCCTAAGAGGTTTGTTTGAAATTGTTATGATGGCCAAATCTTCAGCTTTGTCGATTGAATTCTTGATGGTGGGAATCTTTTAGAATAGGATTTCGCGGCCATCCATTAGACATTGTATACCTTTCTTCAATTCCTCACACCCATTAGGTTGTCTCATACAGCCTACACAGACTTTTTCACAACCAGGGAAAGTCCCAGCTTTCAGCAGATTGCTCTTGATTACATTCAACAGAGTAGTTAATTCTTCAACAGAGGCAATGAATATTATGTCTTCGACAACATTAACACCTTTGTCGTGCTTCGGCATTGGAGCAGTAATTACATTCGGCGTTGGAGGAGGATCAAATTCAATAGTCTTGTTGTTGATTAAATCCTGAATTTTGTTTTTCAAGGCCCAACATTGATCAGTCTCATGCCCGGGGCTGTTTAAATGGTAAGCACATTTTGCATTCAGATTATATCTCGGTGATGAGGTGTCAGAGTTGGCGGGAGGATCCCGCAATGTCACTAAATTAGCCCTGAGCATATGTTGAAGGGCTTGAGATAATGACATGCCTAACCTTATAAACTGTCTTCTCGGAGCTTCAACATGTTGATGACTTGCAGATGGTCTTTGAGTAGCAGTCGGATTGGAGATTCGGACAACATTGATAGACAGATGATTTTTCTTCTTGGTATGGGTCTTTGCTCCATACATATCATTAACTTCTTTCTTTGCGGAAAAAGGTTTCTTGACAGGCTTGGGAGTGGAAGTAGATGCCACAAAGATCTTTCCACTTTTAATGCCACTTTCAACTCTTTCACCGGTTAAGATTAATTCGGTGAAACCAGAAGAAGAGCAGGCAACCAATAGATTAAAGAAAGTACCAGATAATGTGTTCATGAACATGTCAATGTGTTCCCTATCAGTCAAGGGAGGTTGGACCCTACTGGCAAGTTTTCTCCATTTCTGCGCATATTCCTTAAATCCCCCATTCTCCCCCATGGTCATACCTTGCAATTGAACCCTTGTCGGTGCCAAGTCGGTGTTGTACTGATATTGATGGTAGAAGGCAGTAGCTAGACCCTCCCGAGTATTGATGCGAGAGCCATCCAATTGATAAAACCATTCAAGTTATGTTCCAGCCAGACTCTCTTGGAAAAAGTGAATCCAGAGTTTTTTATCTGCAGTGTGCGATTGTATCTTGCGCACATAGGACTTCAAATGGAGTTTTAGGCAAGAAACCCCGTCGTATTTTGAAAAGGTTGGTATTTTGAACTTGTGGGGAATGACTACCCCAGAGATTAAGCCCAAATCTTCAAAATTTAAACCGGGAATAGCTTGGATTTCAACTGCTTTCAACCTGTCTTCTAGCTGCTTGTATTTGATGTCTGCGGGGGGATATTATTCATTGAAATAATCATCATCAGATTCTTGGTCATTGATATAGTCGGCCTGAGTACTCTTGACCTCACCAATTTGGTCCTCGTCCTCTTCGGATGAATCTTCCTCTATTGGAATTTGACGGATTGTCTCCTTGAACCTTTTACCCATGTTGAGTATAGCTTTCTTCTTTGGCTTTTTCTTAGCGGCCAACAAGGCCATCATATCCCGCTTCCCCTTGGACAGGGCGAGTAAAGCTTCCTGAAATTCAGAGTTCTGGGCTTGAAGTTCCATCACAGTTTTCTCTAGATCCATCTTGCTGAAATAAACAGCGGAGAGATAAGGAAACCTGTTATGCGGAAGCCTGTCATGTCATGATGCATGAATATGCAATATGCAAATGATTTCAAGGATTTAAGGAATTTAAATTTGTATAGACAAAGAGTGAACAAATGTTAACTTGCATTAAAGAGTTATGATTTGAATACAAGCATGCCTCTTAGGCTTACAACAACAGAAATAAGCATAAAGTAAACTCCTAAGACAGAAAAGTTGTGCGCATCTTCTTTGGCGCAATGTAGGTGTTTAATCTCCTTTCTTCATGAAGCTCCCTTATAAGCTCTAATAACTTCCTCTCGCTCTCATAGAACTTAGATTCAAAGGTGTCTCGTTCTCCTTTTAATTGAATCCGAGCATTTTGCAAATCTTCAAGAGAAGTAGACATATCAGGATAGAGGATAGTATGGAGAACGTCTCCCTCAACTACTGGCTCCATGATAACAGGTAAGACGGCTTCATAAGGCATCTTGAGACTTTGAGCGCGAGCCCTCACCCATTTAAGATAAGGTTCCAAAGGAATGGAATTCTTACGCCCCAATGTCTTGCTATCAACTTTGTTAACCATACCCCAAGCTCGTATAAATCTTTGACGGTAACCTTGGGTATCGCTTTCGTATTCGAATACAATTCCTTGGATGAGTACCTCATGAGGGCCATCTCTCCTAGCGTATCTAAATTGTCGTAAAGCTAAACAAGGGTTGTAAGTAATGCCTCCCCTAATGCCAAGTAGAGGGACATTGGGGAATTCCCCACAGCGATCAATGGCGGTAATGTCTTCCAAAGAGCGATAATACCAACGGATATCAACATGTGAAAGTGACATCAATCTTTTAGACCACCTCATACCTTGTTCATTCTTCACCACGGATCGAGGTAGGTGCGAAATAAACCACCTAGCCAAAAGAGGAGTGCAACACATCAAATCCCCTCTTTTCTTCAAAGTGCGAGAGTGAAGAGAATGCAAGATGTATCCAAGCAATATAGGCACTGGATTACGAGATATGAAAACCTTGATCGCATTTACATCTATAATTTGGTCAGGATTGGGAAATAGTACCAACCCATAGATGAGAAGTGCCAAAATTTCCTCAAAGGCTTGTAGATCCAAAGTATTCCAACACTCTTGAGCCTTCTCCAACAAAAACTTTGCTAGGAACCCTTTGACACCACTCGTTGTTACCCAATTTGCTACTATGTCAGATGGTTACAAATGTAGAGCTCGAGCAATTTCCTCAGGTTTAGGGTCTCTTTCGATACCATTGAAAGGTAACTGATTAAGAATAGGGATCCCTATGAGTTGAGAAAATTCTTCTAAAGTGGGCACAAGTTGGTAATCGGGAAAAGTGAAGCAATGATGCAAAGGGTCGAAGAATTGGACAAGCACCTTTACCATATCTTCTTCAATACTTGAGGTAACCAGACTAAGGAGTCGACCATGTCTTTTGGTGAACGGAGAATCTTCGGGGACCCTTGATACTAAATCCTTGAGTTGTGGAGGTATCCTTACGAGACTGACTTGGATGGTGCTCCTATGAGTGGATGCCATGTCCTACAAAACAAAACAAAGATGAATTCCAAAAATCCTTGAAATGGTTAGTGAGAATGATTATGGTATGCTGTTTATGATGCTTATGATGTTATGTACAAGTGTATATATACAATGCAAACAAGTCCTTGGGTTTAGGCTTGCATGTGGTTTCAGGTAAGTACCCTCTTGAAGTTTAGTTGGCTCAACCTGTCCTAGTTAATAGTATCCGGGTTCTAAGGGATCTCAATATCACTGATCTTTCCCCCAAGTTTCGTTCAATAAGCGATTGACTCGCAACCAAACAAAACTCAAGAGTCAAACCTCAATGAGTGTAGTATCGAGTATCTACCAACTTCGGACTGCTCCAAAGCCGGTCATCTCACTACGTCCTAATGGCCAAGTTGGTCAAGTAAGGTTCTAAGGTCAGTTGATGCTTTACGACACCACGCGGCGGCCTCTTACTCTCCTTGACTGACTCAAGGGTTACCGATACCAACCAAAGTGCCACATCAACGTAGCTACTGCTTCAACCGTGTCGATATACCCCGCACAGTTCCCTCACAGTTTATTACTACTTACCTAAAAGGTGTCCCCAAATATGGGTGTAGGATTTAAAACAAACCCAAACAAGGAACCAAAAATGTAAAGCAAATAAATCAAACAAGTGTAAGCAAGTAAATGTGATATAACCCTAAGGTAACCCCACTTTCAAAATGAATTCCCCAGCAGAGTCGCCAGTTCTGTGATACGGTGGGAGAACTTACTTGAGGTGTTTTGCGTTTGTGTTTGCAAATGTTGCGGTTAGAAAGAGTCGCCACTGACTTTTCTTTTATCCAAAAGGAAAGGTGAAAAAGCATAGAAAAGACCTTTAGAGATGTTTTCTTGAGTTCGGGGGGTAGATTATGAAAAGGGAAGGTATTAGCACCCTTTTCATCCATGGTTTTCCATGGGCTCTTAGTTACTCGCTAGATCACTTGCTTTTGTTTGAATTTGTATTTTGTGTGGTTTTGAAAGTATTTTGGAAAGGTTCCATCGTCTAGGAAAACTTTGTAATAGTTCTCGTTCGTAAGAACGTATATAAAGTGTTGAGCTTTTGAAAATATTTCAAGTTTTTGGAAAGTGTTTTTTGAAGATGTTTTGAAAGTGTATGTGATTGTTTTTAAAAATAGAAAGGATATTTGTTTTGAGAGTGATCAAGTAACTAAAAGTAACCTACCTACTCAAAAGGTCTTAGATGTGCTTTTCCTCCTCCTTTAGATGTTGCTGTCTTACCATTGATTTGGTAAGAAGCCCCATCGTTGGATGTGAAGGGATGAGCGTTGGGTCATCGTATGACCATGATAGCAATGTTGTGATATGACTTAGCACTTTTCTTTAGGGACTAAGATCATTTTGAAAGGCAACTTTGATAGCTTCATCGAGGGACTATGATCTTGTACTTTTCGATTTGTTTGTGCTAAGACATCCCACATGCATAACATGGCCATTTTTATAAGGCAACAAGTGGAATTACCTTAAGGGTGTAAGTGTGCGAGTGTATTTGTTTGCATGCATAATTTATCTTGATTAGGGTGATCTATTTGTCAATTTTCATATCTTGTCATACACACACTAATTACTAGCATATATTGAAAGCAATAATGATGCGGAAATGTAAAGTCCTACGCTATTACAATATTTAAGGGGATGGGGGTACATATTTATGAATGGGGGTTGCAAGTTAAAATTCTAGGTTACTATTACAACCATATTGAAATAGATAAGAATGTACAGGAAATGTAAAATGCTTATTTACTTAAGAAAAGAAGTAAGTTTTGTTTAAGAAAATATTTTTGTCTTTTTATGTTAAAAGAAAAATATAACACGCAAAATATAAAATATTTTTGGTTTTTTGATTAACAATAAAAATAATATGATGGCAAAATAATAAAAGAGAAAGAAAACAAAATCAGTGCAACTGCTGCAAATAAAAGAGGTCAGAAGTTCTGACTCTGACTTGCTGCACAGAGAGAAACACGTTAGCAAAAATATGGAAATTCAGAAGTTCTGGATCTTCTGAGAACTCAGAAGTTTTCAGAAGTTCTGACGCAACTGTCAGAACTTTTCCTCTCTCCATGTCAATCAGAACATCTGCAACTTGGTTATTTCTTAACAGAACAGAAGTTGCATACATGAAATATCAGAAGCATAAATCAGAAGCAACATGTATTTGCTAATTCTAATTCTGAGTCCTAATTTCTTTATGAAGCTCTGAATAGGGATTTCTTCTATTTAGGCAAGCAGATGCATGAATTTCAGAATATGTACATCATTAGGATCAGAATATCTACATTGTGCTAAATATGCAAAATCTGACGATGCTTAATCAATTATGATGAGAGTCAGCAGAAAACTTACCTTGCAGCTGGAAAGGATTCTGTGAACTGGAGGTTGGTCTTGAATTCTGGTGATGTTCTGAGCAACTTCTTCACGTACTCAGCAGGATAGACGTTTACAACTTCTGGAACAGCCAAGAGGTGATATTCTGACTCCTTTGAGGTGGAAACGAATGGAGAGTGTATGGCAATAGGAATACAGAAGTTAAGGTAGCTTCTAATGTGTGAATCAACAACTGCGTGGGTGACTTTACTCAAGAACACTTGAGGAAAACAATGGAGTTTGAATGTAAGGAATCAATGCTAAGATTTTGGTATTTTAGTTTCCTGGGTTCTTGGAATTTTTGCAGTGGTTCAAAGCTTTCTTTCTTAATTTTCGCCTCTTTCACAAATTTTCCTGGACTCTTTCACAAATTTTTCTGGCCTCTTTCACAAATTTTTTCTGGACTCTTTCACAAATTTTTCTGGACTTTTTCTCAGTGGCCAATGGTGTTCTATTTATAGGAAAAGGTTTTGCAGTTGGGGCGGTCAAGTGGCATCAACATCATGTGCTAGATGCTGACTTACTCTTGAAGTAAGCTTAACCAATATGTTCAATGCATCAAGTTGGATGGCTAATAACGTCTAAGCTGGATTTGGCAGCGTGAATTAAGTAAAAGTAGAAACAGCGCGTGGGTCTAGCATACTTTTGCACAAAAGTTTGTCTTCCCAAGACAGTAGGGGTACACGTGGGGAAATCCCTTGTATAGAGACTTCACAAGTGGTTGTGAGCATTAAATGGATTCCCATGTGAAACTCTGCATCCTTGCTTGACTCTGGATTAGAAGTTTTGTTTCAGCGTAGCATCTCATCTTCTGATCTTTGTATCTTCTGGCTTCAGCATGTTCTGAGGGATCCTTCAGAATTTCCTGTATACTTACATTATGCTTTGTTACCTTCTTTGTTTTAACCTTTGCAAACTCTGACTGAACCTTTGTGAAAACTGGTCCAGAAGTTCTGGCCACACTCTGTCTTGAGAATATCCAGAATCTGCTGAGTATGAACACTGGCCTAGAAGTTCTGAAATTGTCACATTTCTTAAACACTTAGAAAAATTTCTAAGTTTTTAGAATTTGATTCTTCCAAAGTAAAATTTTACTTTTGAAACTCTTGATGAAACAAACTTCATATTCCAACATGTCTTGATGAAATATGATTTTTGAGATTTGATTTTGATCCAAAAGGTCAAAGTTAGACTTCTCAGTGTGCAAAATGACCATTTTGCCCTTGTGAATGGTTTGCTTGGAAAAATTGATAATTCAAGGTTTGGAATTGGATGAGAGAAAACTTGAGGATCCAGGGTGATTCCTTGAGAAATGAGAGGGCAAAGTTTAGGGTGCAACACTATGGATCGGGAACACCAATGAATGCCTAAATGTTTGAGCGTCATCAACCTTTGTGACCACCTTGAACCTTGCTCGTTCTTCAATACTAATTGGGGAAGATGCGAAATAAACCATCTTGCCAAGAGAGGAGTGCAACACATAAGGATACCTTTTTTCCTCATAGTGCGAGTGTAAAAAGAATGTAGGATGTCCCCTAGCAAAGTTGGCACTGGGTTACGAGATATGAAGATCTTGACGACGTTCACATCTATGAGTTGGTCAGGATTTAGAAACAAAACCATCCCATAGATGAGGAGAGCCATAATTTCTTCAAAAGCTTGCAAATCCAAAGAGTTCCAACATTTTTGGGCTTTCTCAAACAAAAACTTTGCTAGGAAACCCTTGACACCACTCCTTGTTTCCCAATTGGTCGTGACATCAGATGATTGCAAGTGTAGAGCTTGAGCAATCTCTTCTGGATTTGGATATCTTTCCGTACCGTTTAAAGGTAGTTGATTTAGAATGGGAATCCTCAAGAGTTAGGATAATTCTTCCAAAGTTGGCACAAGTTGATAATCGGGAAATGTGAAGCAATTGTGTAAAGGATCAAATAACTGAAAGAGCACCTTCATCATGTCTTCATCAGTGTTGGAGGTGACAAAGTTTAGTAGGCGACCATGTCTTTCGGTAAATGGAGAGTTTTCAGGAATCCTTGATACTAGCTCCTTAAGTTGAGGAGGGATCCTTACAAGATTGACTTGAATGGTTTTCCTACGAATAGAATCCATATCCTACAAAACAGAACAAAGATAAATCCCAAGATCCTTGAAATGGTTAGTGAATGAATATGATGTTATTATGTTCATGATGTTATGTACAAGTAAATATATACAAAAAAAGCAAACAATTCCTTAGGTTTAGGCTTGCATGGAGTTTTATAGGTAAGTACCCTCTTGAAGTTTAGTCGGCTTAAAACCTGTCCTAGAAATAGTAACCGGGTTCTAAGGAGCTCAATATCACTAGTTTGTTTCCTTGGTCATTGTTTCAGCACAAGCCTCTTTAATGGCGACCGAAATATCCAAAAAACTAAACCTCAATGAATGTTGTATCGAGTATCTACCAACTTCGGACTGCACCAAAGTCGGTCATCTCACTACGTCCTAAAGGCCAAGTTGGTCAAGTAAAGGTTCTAAAAGTTCATTAGTGCTTCATGACATCACTCAGCGGCCCCGTATTCTCCTTGATTAACTCAAGGGCTACCGATACCCACAAATATGTCGCACTAATGTAGCTATTGCTTAGACCATGTCGGTATACCCTGAACAGTTTCTACAATGTATTGCTACTTACCTATAAGGTAACCCAAATCCGGGTAGAGGATTCAAACCCAAACAAAGAACCATAATGTAAAAGCAAACAAGTCAAACAATAGAAGCAAGTAAATGTGATATAACCCTAATGTAACCCCATTTTTAGAATTTTCCCCAGCAAAGTCGCCAGTTCTGTGATACGGTGAGAAAATTGACTTGGGTGTTTTGTGTTTTATCGAAAATGTTGCGGTTTAGCAAGAGTCCCCACCGACTTCTCTTTTATCCAAAAGGAAAGGTGAAAAATCACAGGAAATACCTTTGAGATTATTTCTTGAGTTAGGGGGGGTAGATTATGAAAAGGGAAGGTATTAGCACCCTTTTCATCCATGGTTTTCCATGGGCTCTTAGTTACTTGCTAGATCACTTGATTTTGCTTGAAATTGTGCTTTGTGTGGTTTTTGAAAGTCAAAAGTACAAGTTACAAGCTATTTGCTATGTTACTTGATTTTCAAGAAAAATGGGAAAACAAGTTTCAAGGGGAAGTACAAGCATGGGCTGAGTGATTGTAAGTGTCTAACAAGTTTCTTATGAGTTATGGGACTTGTATAATCAGAAGAGAACAAGTGCAAGGCTCAAGAACAAGTTTTGTGCAAAAAGCCACTTTATCAAAATGGCAATGTGCACTTTCTTCCCAAAATGGATATAAAGCATGGTCTTGCATTGAATGCTTGAAATGAGACCTCTAACAGCTGTGAAAGCAATTAATTATGGAGTTCCTAGCAAGTTTGAGGCCTGCAAAGTAGAGATAATGCAGCATAAGTTTGAATTTTGAATTTGTTCATCACAAAATGACTTGTAATTCAAGTGATAAAACCCTAACTTCACCTCTTCGATTCTCCCTACTAAAAAATGATCTCAAGGAGTTCTTGGACATTTTAGAAAACTTGCAATGTTCTCTACAACCCATCTTTGAATCAATTTTGAAAATTCCCCTTGGAACTTGTTGTACCCCAAAATTTGCCCTCTCATGTTTTCCAAATTCTTCCCCCTGCATGGTTGATCACAAACTCTTGCCTAAGCAAAAAGAAAATTTTTGGTTGGTGCTTTAAGTACCTTTCGATTGGCATTCTGAAAGACCCTTCGATTGGTATTCTGAAGGAGCCTTTCGATTGGCATTATGGACAAGCACTTCGATTGGCATTATGTCAAGGCTTTCTATTGGAATTCTGAAAGACCCTTCGATTGGTATTCTGAAGGAGCCTTTCGATTGGCATTATGGACAAGCACTTTGATTGGCATTATGTCAAGGCTTTCGATTGGCATTTTGAAAGACCCTTCGATTGGTATTCTGAAGGAGCCTTTCGATTGGCATTATGGACAAGCATTTCGATTGGCATTATGTCAAGGCCTTCGATTAGAATTCTGAAAGACCTTTTCGTTTGGCACCCTGGGCCAAGCCTTTCAATTGGCATGCCAAGGGATCCTTCAATTTAGCATTGTTTCAAGGCAGCTTCGACAGGCATGTTAACCATGTCCTTCGATTAGCATGAACAACACCTTTTGATTGGCCTGTTAACAAAGCCTTTCGATTGGAATTTTAATTAGGAACCTTCGATTGATATTTGGACAAGGGTCATTTGAAGGACTCCTTCCAGTCCATTCGAAAGAGGCCATCAAGAGGGCACTCAAAAAACATGTCCAGGTACACTGAACATGAGAAAATGGCCTGTTTTCCTTGCAAATATGGCAATAACTATATGCTGATTATGGATTCAATTCCTGAGTTAAAGGCCAGATTCTTGCCTTTTATGTTCCTAACTCTACAAGAGCTGATTCGACCAGAGTGATTCTTTTCAAATCAAGCAGTCAAAGCAGAAGAAATCCATTCAAAGGAGGCAAATCAAGACCAATCGAAGAGCAGGGCCTGAAGGCATTCGAAAATCAAAAGTGTTCAGGTTCATTCAAGATTCCAAAGAGACATGAATATTTCAAAAAAGGAAATCTTTTAATGTATCTGATTCTTGTCTCATGGCTTTAAAGGCCTGGTTAAATGGATGTCCCTTGCCATTTTCATGCACCCTCACACTCCTATAAATACGAGGCCAGTGACACATTACAGAAGACGGGAAAAAGACAGAAAAGAAACAGGGAGGATTTGGAGATACGCTGCCCACAACCCACCAAAGGTTATCAACATTTTCATCCAAGCCAAAGCAGCCATCCAGCGAACATCTCCATACCCAGCGCCACAGATCATACATCTTTAATTGGTAAGGGTTTGCAAAACCAAAATTACACCTTCATGACATTTAAATACACATTGCATATGTATTCCTGTTATTACTGATTATGTTGCATGTAAGCTACAACGCAAAGATGAGATTGTGCCATTGCTTGGGCACGATCTGAGTTTCTCCTTCGAATCTCAGGATAAAACAAACCCAAACCCAAACCCAGATTCAGCAGGTTCAAATTGAGAAAGGATCCGAATTGGGAGGAGATTCGAATCAGGGGGGTAAAGTTCCCCCTGGACCTTTAACATTTGTCTCGTTTTGCAGGAAATATATTCTCAGAATTTTGTTCAGAGCTTCGAAGCTTAGCAGCTTAGCTTCGAACTGGATCCATGGTTCCCAGATCGAAGGATGACATATCCAGATCGAACACCCCCAAAGTGCAGCCCCTCAGAAACCTTCGATCAAGCCTCTTCACTGGATCGAAAGACAGTCCACACCTCTTTCGATCCAGGCCTCTAGAATGATACCTTTTTTGATTTACTGCCTGTTCCTTCGATTTCATTTTTGTTTTGACCATTTTTTTATCAACATAAAATCAATTAAAAAGAAAACCACAAAAAACATTATGCTAGTTTTTTTTATTAAATTAACTTTGTTAATTAATCATTTAATTATCTTAACATTTTCTCAAAAAACTAAAATTAAGTAGATTTAGATCATTTTTCCCAAAATAAAATAAAACAACAAAAAGATTTTATTCTTAGGATTTTTAGAGGTTATTTTCAGATTCGCGCGCGTTTATTTTATTGTAACTGCCTACTGGTTTGTAATAGCTTAACTAAGACTTTTACACTTTACTGCTTTTATTCCCCCAATTTTTGGACATGTAAATAATCCCCCTCCCCAAAGCCTTGTAATAGCGTAGGATTTACAATTCCCGCACTTTAAATTCCTGTACATATATTAACTGTTTAGATGTATGCCAACTAGGATTGCATGACAAGATTAACCTTTAATTTAAAATCAACCATAGCTCACCATCACATGTACAAAGATAATATATCTGGAAAAAACAATACACTCGCACATGCCACTCTTATGGTACGCCTCACTTGGTTGCCTCGAACGTGGTCATTAAGTATAGGAAGTCTTAGAGGTCGCCCTCATGTCCAAAGATCAAAGTTGCCTCGAAATGGTTGCCTCGATAAAAATGATCTAAGACACTAGGGTTACCGCTAAAGCGTCCTAACATTGCTTTAGTGACCACACGTCCCTTAAATCGAATTGACCCGAAAACTCCAACGACGATGCTACCTACTCCTCAATAGTGGGATAACATTGTCTAAAGGACGTTAACACAGTTTAATTCCTTTTTGAGTAGGTAGATGTTCTTAAGTACTTGCTCTTTTGAAAACAAAAACAAAACTTTTCGCACTTACACTCTCTTCAAAAACAAAACTCTTTTCAAAAACCCACAAACACAAAGAAAAGCAAACTTTTGAAAACATAGTGAGCAAGTACCTAAGAGCCCGTGGATAACCACGGATAGAAAGGGTGCTAACACATTCCCTTTCTATAATCTACCTCCCGAACCCGAGAAACATCTCGAAAAGGAATTTTTCTGTGCTTTTGTCCTTTCCTTGTTGGATAAAATAAAAGACGGTGGCGACTCTTACTTACCGCGACATTTTGCGAAAACAAACGCAAACGCGAACCAACATTCCAAAATAGTCAGTTCTCATTCCCACCGATCACAGAACTGGCGACTCTGCTGGGGAATTTATAAGTCAGATGTACCTTAGGATTAGATCACTTGTGTTTTCAATTGTATGCTTTGTATGCTTTAATTTTGTGGGCTTGTATCGGAGTTCTATAGATCCTAACCCGGATCTGGGGATACCCTTTAGGTAAGTAGCAATAAATTGTGAGGGATCTGTCCGGCGTAGACCGACACGGATGAAGCAGTAGCTACGTTGGTGTGGCACCTTGGTCTGTACCGATATCCCTTGTGTTAAAATTGAAGATGTGAAAAACACAAGAAGGGGGGTTGAATTGTAAAACTTAAAATCAAATGCAGACAACACGTTATTTTTATCCTGGTTCGTTTGATCTCAAACTACTCCAGTCCACCCGTCAAGGTGATTTCGCCTCTCTCCAACGAGGTCTTAATCCACTATATTCAACTGAATACACAACTTCTTTAACAACTGTTAAAGCCTTCTTGAGTCTAACCACAGACTGGTTTATCTCAAGGAAATTCTTTTACAGATAAATGAACAAATGTGTGTTTTATGTTTTCTAGAAAAACTATATATCACAACTGTGATAATACACAATATGAAGCTTAGAATGAACTAGACTGCTAATGCTATTGAGTAGGCGTGGTTGAAAGCTTTAGCAAATTGAGTGAGAGAGTTTTTGTATGCGTGCGTGCGTAAAGAGTATTAGCCATTTCTTTTCTCACAGATTTGTTTATATAGCCTTGGAATAGATACGTTGCTGTCCATAACTTCATTTCACTGCTCATAACGTTCTTTCCTTTTTGAGAAGATCTTTGTCTTGGAATAAAGTCGTTGGTAATTAATCTGTCTTGAATGCATAGTGTGATACGGTGGGAGAACTGACTTGAGGTTTTGCGTTTGTTTTCGCAAATGTTTCGGTTGAGCAAGAGTCGCCACCGACTTTTTATTTTATCCTAAGGAAAGGTTAAAAAGCACAGCAAAAACCTTTGAGATGTTTTCTTGGGTTCGGGGAGTAGATTATAGAAAGGGAAGGTATTAGCACCCTTTATATCCATGGTTATCCATGGGCTCTTAGTTACTTGCTTAGATCAACTTGCCTTGATTTTCAATTGTCTTAAATGGTGCTTTGTGTGTGGGTTTGAAAATGCTTTGAAAAGAGGCCAATGTGGTGGCAACCTTTGTAATGATCCATGTTGGGATGTATACAAAGGTGTACTATCTTTTGAAAAGTTTTCAATGTTTTTGAAAGTTGTTTTGAAAGTGTGTTGTGATGTGTGGTTTTGAAAAATAGGCAAGTGTTTTTGTTTTGCAAGTTGGCAAGTAACCAAGAGTTGTCTACTCCTAAATGTACTCAGAGATCTTTGCTATGTTTTAACCCTTTTAACAATTTTGTTCCACCATTGTATTTGGTGGGCAATCTTGTGTTAGGATGTGAACGGGACAGGCGCGGGTCATCGTTTAGACCATGATTGCAATGGTGCCAAGTGTCTTTGGGCAATTTTTCCTTTAAGGGACTTGATCATTTGTTTAGGCAACTTTCGAAAGCGTCATTGTTGTACCCCAAAATTTGCCCTCCCATATTCTTCAAGATTTGCAAAGAACATGCTTCAAAATCTCCCCAAGAGTTGCACATTTCAAGGGCCTCCTAACAGTCAAAAACTAGGGTTTTGATTCTGGAAAAGAAATTGAAGTTTTCAAGGGTCCAATCAAGTCCCACATGCCTACAAACATTGTCAAGCATCCATATGTCAAGTTTCAAGACTCACAGCACAAAATTGCACAATCAAAAACCCTAATTGCTCAACAGTCAACTGTAGGGGTAAAATGGTCATTTGACAGTCAAAAGTTCAAATTTTTGGTCAACATCTTATTTTGAAGCCACAAACATCATTTGATCAATTCTTGATCATGATTTTCAAGGCATGGCTCAAAAAGTCTCAAGATGCAAAAGTTTCCATATTTGGATAGTTGAAAAAGTCAACTATAACTTGACCAAGGCATAACTTCCACATGGTTTATCAGAAAAATTCCATCCAAATCTCATTTTGAAGAGAAAGACATTTCCTACAACTCCTCTTCACACTTCAAGTCCAAGAAATGCTCTCACAAAAAGTTATCAATTTCAACATTATAGGTCATTTTCAAAAGTCAACAAAAAGGGACTTTAAGTCAAAGACAATAACTTGAGATTGGTAAATCAAAATGACATGGGACCAAAGGCATTGGTTAGAGGACTTCAAGACCTTTCCAAAATGTCCAAGAACATGATCAAAGCTTAAAAATTGAGCAAGATATGCCTTGTGGAAGTTGGGAAATTTTTGGGAATTTTGAAAAGTCAACTTTGCTTCAAATGCCTCAAAATTGCTAATGGGCCACATTTTCTTCCAAGAATCATCATCCAAAGGTTATGCACGACCATTTGACCCAAAGGGGATTTATTTCATCATTTTTTATTATTTATTTGAATTTTTATCACTATTAATTCATTTAATGAAATAAAATATGACAAAAATAGAAAACCATGTTTTTTTAATCCCTTTTTGCAGCATATTCTCTCCATAAAACCTCAAGATTTTGTGCACCCTCAATTTGGAAAGATTTGGCCATGATTGGTATCAAAAGCACATGGAAAAGATTTGAAAAGATGCCATTAAAAATCAAATATTTGATTCATGATTACAAGGGTTTTTGGACTGGATTTGCAACCCTAATTCGTCCCATACATAAGTCAGAATGCAAACCTAATGCCTAGAACCTTGAAGCTGCGCCTAAGAACAAAAACACAACTTGCATTTTTCCATAAAATTTTTGAAACTGTTTTCATAGTTGCAGGTCGTTTCAAAGCAAAAGAGTTGTTCCATTGCATTCTTGACACATTCAGGAAGCTACCCCAATCAAAATCAACTCTCCAAGCGCAAAGAATTGGTAGATAGGAGTCCCAATTTTCTGTAAAATATTCATGATCGCATCCTGAATTCCATGCATTTTTCATGTGTTTTTGATATTGATTTATACTAATCTAATCATTCTAAAGCTAATGGTGTTATCTAATTGAATTAATATGGCCTGTGCGCAAAGTTGCCATTAAAATGTTTTAGGGTTTCTCAAGCTTCAAATTGGGCGTTTGCACACACTGTAAAATCAGGACATCCAATCACCATGGTTAGAATCAGCACATCTGGACGAATTCAATACACTAGTCGCGCCCTATTTATATGACCATATGAGCTATTCGCTATTTTCAAAAAGGCTGTGTTTTGGGGGGGTTTAAAACCCCCGCTACCTCTTTTTATTTCAGGGACGAACGGAGAAGAAGACTATGTGGCGAGACCTGGTTGGATGGTTTAAATTCCAGCGCGCGTTTTTTTATTTCTATATCATTAACGTCAATTTTCTTTTATATTATTTGTTCTTTATTTTATATACAAAGCGCTCAAATAGCTCAGTTGGTGGACAAAAGGCTTGGTAAGCACTGGGACCTGGGTTCGATTCCCAGGGCCCCTCCCTTCTCAATATTATTTTTCTTTCCATGTTTCTATGCAGCGCTCCCTTCAGAAGTCCACCATGCACTCTACGCCTAAGCTGGCCACGCGTCCCATAATATCAATCCAAGGGCCATGATCTGAAGAACACCATACTCATTGGTCAACCAGGCCACACGCATCCATGAAAAGTCAAAAAAGGCCAAGGTTCTAATGGGCCTAATTACTGGGACAAACCTCCAATTTGGGACAACCACCCCCTCCTGTTTGTATTTCCCTCTTTCATTCTTTTTGCTTTTTTTCTTTTATTTGTTTTAATTTAATTACTTTATTTTAATTTTCCAAATTAATTTTTTATAACATAAAAAATACAAAAAATCAGAAAAGGCAAAAAACAAAAATATTTTATTTAATAGTTTTTGTAAATAAATTTAACAATTGATTTAGTTTTAATTCTAGGTTTAATTTTAATGTTTTAATAAACTAAAAAAATGTAGAATTAGGGTTTTAAATGCTTTTTTTTATTCTTTTTCTTTTCTTTTACCATTATCAAATATTGATTATTTTTGTAAATAAATTTGCCATTAAATAATTAGGTTAAAACTAGGTTAAATCTAAACACTTTTTTTAAAAAATTAAAAATAGTTTAGAATTAGGGTTTTAATTTCATTTAATTTTCTTACTAAAATCCATAAATGAAAAAAACTCAAAAATAATTTCCTTTTCTCATTTAACTTAATTAATTTATTATTTGTAATTTAATTTCTTTAAAAGGGTCCAACGCCCTCGCATTCCCGATGTTACTTCTTCTCGCATTTTATTTTTATTTCTTTTTTTTTTTTGTGAATATAAATGTAATTGTCCCAAAGCTATGTAATAGATTAATTAGACATTTATCTTTCCGCATTTTATTTTATTTCAAATCGGGTCTTGGATTAATTTGGCGATGTAGACCCGCGCCGTTGTAATAGCATAGGACTTTTACCTTCTCGCATCTTTTAAACTGTTAATAACTTGCATGAAAGAATGAATGCCAAAAATAAAAACAAAGCGTAGATCACCAATGCATGAACAAGACAAAAATATCTGAAAACGACACACAAATCACACACCACCCCTAGGGTACGTCTCACTGTTGCCTGGCCCCTCGAAAGGTGGTCGTCGAGTAGAGGATGTTTTAGTAAGTCCTCATGTCCATGAACATGGCATGAGGGTAGCTTCTAAGGTGTCTTCCTATTGCTCCGGTGATCACCATGTCCCGAACCCTCGAATTGACCCGAACACCTCCAACGGTGGTGCTACCTACCTTTCAATGGTGGGATGGCACTACTTTAAGGACATTTACACAGACGAATTCCTTAGGGTAGGTAGAGAACTCGTAGATACTTGCTCTAATTTCAAAACAAAAAACAAAAACTTCTTTTCACACCGACACTTTTCAAAAAGCTTTCGAAAGCAACTTTTCAAACACTCTTGAGGACTGATACAAGAGTCGAACTGAAATTTTCAAAGAAACTTTTTAAAAAAACCCACAGTTGAAAAGCAAACAAACACTTTTGAAAACACAATGAGAAAGTATCTAAGAGCCCATGGATAACCATGGATAGAAAGGGTGCTAACACCTTCCCTTTCTATAAATCTACCTCCCGAACCGAGAGCAATCTCTATAAGGAATTTTTCTGTGCTTTTGTCCTTTCCATTTGGAGAAAATAAAAGACGGTGGCGACTCTTGCTTCCGCGAAATTTCACGAAGCAGCGTTAAACAGTCAGTTCCAGATCCACCGATCACAGAACTGGGGACTCCAACTTTCGAAAGCGTCATCGAGGGACTATGATCATTTGAATTGTTTTGTTTTTGCCAAAGAAACCTAGCATTCAACATGTCCCATTATTGAAGGCAACAAGTGGAGTAACCCTAAGGGGTGCAAGTGTGATTGGTGTTTGTTCATTTCCATGCTTTTATCTTGGAATTAGGTCAAACTATTTGTTTGGTTGATTTTTGCATACAAAACCCTAAGTCTATTATGGCATATTTAGAAAGCTTTTAAATGCGGAATTTAAAGGTCCTAAATTATTACAACACAAATTATGGGATGGGGGGTACAAATGTTCAAATGGGGATATTTAGCAAGAAATTTAAATCTAAACTATTACAATCCAAATGAAATTTACAAGGTATTTAATTGCACAATAATTAAATAAGATACAATAAATATGCAAGATGCAAAAATGATTTTTATATGTATATAAAAAAGGTATTTTCATGTGTGAAATAAACAAAAATAAAAAAGGATTAATTTTTGGGTATTTTTTATGTTTTTTTGGGCAAAACCCTAATTTGCTAAATAAAATGTATTAATTATTTATTATTTACAACATTTATTAATTATGTACAAAAAATAAATAAAAAGGGAGTATATTGTAAAAAATTATTTTTGAGGTTAAATATTAATAAAATGGAAAATGTATTATTTTTGTATTTTTAACCTAAATAGTCTAATAAATATATATGTATTTATATTATTTACTAAATATATTAAATATGTACACAAAAAAAATATTTAATATTTACAAAAAAAAGTATATTTGTTAAGAAAATATTTTCAAAAGATAAAATAAAATAAAATCAGAAAATAAAGTGTATTTGTATTATTTTAAGTATTTTTAAATAAAAGTATATTTTGTTTATCTATGTGTACAAACTTAAATAAAACAAATAAAATTCAAATAAAAATGCAAAAAAGGTTAAAAAAATGTTTTTAATATTTTTATATTTTTGGCAAAAAATAATAAATCAGAAACAAAAAGAAAAAGTCAAAAAATAATAAAAATAAACACAATGGGCCAAGGGGGTGTATGTGTGAAAATGTGGTGCAAAAAGGAAAATATCTCAGGCCCAGCCCAAGGATGGTTGTCTTCAACATCCAGACAATTTTCAAAACAAAAATGCGCGTTTTCTTCCTTCCCTGCTATCTTCTGATTCCTTGATTTTCAATAAAAACTTACAACACCAAAGTTATAGAGCATCATGTCACGATTCTAAACATATAAAGAAGTTGACCTAACTCTCAGAAATGAGAGAGAATTTCTTCTCCCCCAATTCCTGACCTAAGTTTTTTCTAATGTTCAGGTTCCAAATTCTCTCAGCACATGCAATATAAATGGAAAGTAATTATATGTGTAGTTTCAGGGCCATGAGTAGAGCATTTTTCATTCATAAACCTAAGGCTAACTCTTCCTAGATTGAGAGATAGAAGTCCAAAGTTTTACCTGTTCAGCTGAAATCGTGTACAACAATGGAGGTACTTTCAAGGCAATGTGATGACTTGTACAGCTTGCTTGAAGTTCAGGGATGCTTCTCCAATGCTTGGTGTGCTTTGAATCTTGCTGAATCACTCCATGGAAGTCAACCTGCAAGAGAGAAAAATGAAAATGGCCAACTGTGCTATGGCTGTTACAGTCTGTATCTAAGGTTGGGGATAGCTTGTATGGATGTTAATGAATGTGTTTGAGGTGGTTTGGATGAAAACGCACGAGGGAAAGGAACTGTGGAAGTCAATATGCAGAAGATACCCTGTTTTGCCACAAAACTGTGTTTTGATGGATGAGGGAGTTTTAGGGATGGCTTGGTCGTGTTTCAGGTCACTTGAGGGGTATGGAATGTGTTCACAATGTTTGCTTAGGCTTGTTGTTGCAGCAATGAGAGATGTTGTTCGTTATGCAAGTTTTCTTCTATCTTAAGCAAAGTTTTGCAAGTTGGTTTACAAGCTTCTCTAGGCCCCTCAAGTATGCTGCACCTTTTAGTCTTGATCAGTGGGATTGGTTCCTGAACTTGTGCCTAGAAGATATGCATTGTACCTCTTGGATTGCAAACTTGACATAAAGTTCACCTTTTCAAAAATGGATAATGTGCTTTTTCTAATTATGGACTAGTCCTTCATGTAATGACCAAATGCATAGAATAACATCTTGGCACAATGGTTTAGCATTTAATTTTTGAGTGTAAATGAGATTAGAGGCCTGTAATGTAGCTTGCACATGCTGAGTTTGAAAATGCACAAGTTATGAACATGGAAATGGCCATGAATCAAAGTGACTTTTGTCCATATTGCCAAATTCGATTCTCCCTAACCACAAGGGTGTTTGAGAAGTTCTTGGACATTTTGGAAATCTTGGAGTGTGTACTACAATCCATCTTCGTAATGCAAGTTGAAATTACAAGTGGAAGCATATGAAAAGTGGCCATGAAGTTAGGCAAAAATCCTGCCTAAAATAGGTCAAAATATTTCTAAGTTAAGAATGTTTTGCACCCCTATTCCAAAAATCATAACTTGAGCTACAAGCTTCTTTTGAGGAAACTTTGTGAATCAAAGTTGTAGATTTTGAAATGGAATATAACTTTCATGTTTTGAGTTTTGTTTGAATCCAAATGTATCTTGATGAAAAGATGGGACAAAGTTAGGAAAAAAATTAGGAATTTTCATAACTTAGAAAAATTCTAAGTTATGAAATTTCTTCATTTCAAACCCTAATTTGTGATTTTTGATTTCTTGATGAACAAGTTTCATAATTTGACATGTCTTGATGAAAAATGAATCTTGACACTTGATTTTGACCAAAAAGTCAAAGTTTGACTTTTCAGTATACAGTCAATTTTGGCTCAATTAACTAGAAAATTCATCTGTCAATCTTGTGCATTTGGGATCTTTTGAACTTGTTGAATGTGTCAATACCAAGCCATTGAGTCCTTGAGTCCATATGTGAGCTTGAATTGCCATTGGCTAGGTCAAACAGTCAAAAATTGCCTTTGTGCAGTCAAAACCCTAAAAATGACCATTTTGCCCTTTTGGTGATCTGATCAAACTTCTTGTGGAATTGTGATCCAAACTTGATCAAATGGTCCATATGAGTTCATAATGTTGATGTGGGTAAAAAATCATGAGGTTTGACTGTCAATTGACCACAGTTGACTTTTTCCTTAATACAGCTGATTTCTAGGTCAACTGTCCAATTGACTGGGCAAAGATGGGAATCAAGGCTTGAAACTTGGTATGAATAAACTTGTGAGTCCAACATGAAGCATGAAAGTAATTTTTGGCATTTTGGGTCAAAACATCTTTGTGCAAACACAAACCCTAATTTGGGTCAACAGTGCAAGGAGGAGCCTTGAGCAGAGCAAACCCTAACTTGATCTTGAGCTCCAAGGGTCTTGTGGTGAGAAAATATTGAGGAAATGGGAGGGAAAATTTTGGGGTACAACAGTTGCCCCTGTTCAATCTTCTTGAACCTGAAGAGTTAGATTGGCAAGTTTTCCTTTCGCGACTCGAGGGTAAAAGGAGATTGGACACTAGAGTGCCCTGAAATTTGCACTCGCATAAAAAAAAAGTATCAGCAGTATGATGGCGGGAATGGGCTTACAGATGCCATTTGGAGAGATGGTGGATAGGAGGATGGGCTTATAGATGCCATCTGGAGGTGTGACAGAACCTTGTCGGGAATGGGCTTATAGATGCCATTTGGAAGTGTTGATCGCGTAAGAGATTCCTTAGCGAGAACTTGCGTACTTTGAGAAAGAAAGATGGTTTCCTGGATTGTTACAGGTGTTGATCTTCAAACTCTTCATGCAGATATGCCCTGGCTAGATACAGGTATCGAATCTACAATTAGTTGCTCACAGATGTGCCCTGGCTAGATACAGGAATCGAATCTGGAACTGGGTTGTCTACAGATATCCCCTGGCTGGATACAGGAATCGAATCTGGAATTGGGTTGTCTACAGATATGCCCTGGCTGGATACAGGTGTCGAATCTGGAATTGTTGTCTACATATATGCCCTGGCTGGATACAGGTGTCGAATCTGGAATTGTTGTCTACAGATATGCCCTGGCTGGATACAGGTGTCGAATCTCTAAACTCTTCATGCAGATATGCCCTGGCTAGATACAGGTGTCGAATCTACAATCAAATCACTCACAGATATGCCCTGGCTAGATACAGGAATCGAATCTGGAATTGTGACAGTTGACAATAATCGTCTTTGGATTGAACTTTTCCTGAAAAGGCAAAACATCAGTTGTATGCAATGTCATGATGTATGAAATGCATGATGTCATGATGTTCAAAATGAGATAGTGTTGTATGCACTTTATCATGTATGTATGAATTGTGAAATGTCTATGAATGTATTTTCGTCTAGGAAAATAAATTCTTGACGACTGCCGGGAGTTTGTGGAATCCTGGGCTGATGTTGAAGAGTAGAGCTCTTTGCTTCCGCTGGGGATGATGGTTGAAAGAATAAACCGGTAGGAGAAGATGACTCCGTTGGGGAATAAACTTGTTGGAGAGATTACTCTGAGGGGAATTACTCTGTGGGAAGAGATACTTCGCTGAGGTTTTGATGAGAGCTCCGCTGGGGATTCCACTGATATGTTATGTTGGTGAATTTGATGAACTCCGCTGGGGATAGGAAGAACTTTGCCGAGGACGAACTTTCCGTGGTAATTAGCTGAGGATAACCCAGTTATACCCTGGTGGGGAAATAACCTTTGAATGAAGCTGGGGAGATGCGTTCGTACTCTGTAGGGGATAAGCTTCCAGAATCTACTGGGGATAAGCCTCAAGACCTGTTGGGGATATGGATTCCATTTTCCTGGGGAAACTTTGGACTGTACAGGGGAATGGTTCCTCTGGGGTGTCTGGTATTTCGCTGGGGAACAATCTTGTATTAAAAACTGCCGGGGAGTAGAGGTGACCTGGTTACATTCTTCAGTCGAACCTACCTTGGTACCTTGGTGGACAAAGCAACTAGATCGCTTAGACAAATCTTTACTGCCCCTGCTTCTGATGTCATCTGTAATTAGTCCTTTGTTTCGCATGCAAATATTCATGATTAGCAATTAATGTCAAATGCATATATCAAAAATGAACATTGGACGTTCTTTGCAAAACAAAAACAGAAAAAGGAAAAACGATGGGTAATTTGTCTGAAAAATTGAACTTGTATTGATTTTGAAATTTGCCTGTAAATAGGCGTTTTATGTACAAGAGGCTGACGTCCTAGTAAGAGAACGCCGCCGAGCAGCATAGAGTTTATACAATTTTTAAAAGGAAACAAAACAACTATGTGAAAAATAATCCCACTGGGTTCCAACTATGCTATCGCCTTTATGTCTTCAAGCGTCTCATCACTCTGCTGCTTAGTTGAAGATGAAGCTGATTGATTGGAGTCATCTGAGCCCGATAGTTGATGCTGAATTCTGGAGGCAAGGTGATCCAATGAGACACAGTATTATGCTTTATCCCTAACTTTTACCTGGACCTCCCTTTCGGGTTTTCAGTCCACCGGGATACCCATTTTTGCCCAAGCCGCCTTTTCAGGTTTTCGACTTGCCGGGTGTACAGATTTTTTTTCATTTCATCCCTTACTTTTGCCCGAACCCTTTTGGTTCGCCGGTAAGCCCTTATTTTTGCCTAGGTGTGTCAACCTAGCGGGTCTTTGATCATGCGTAATATCTTTTTACTATGTCTGCATTGGCGGGGTGAGGAAGGTCGTCACCATCCATGGTGGTTAGGATCATAGCTCCTCCTGAGAAGATATGTTTAACCATAAATGGCCCTTCGTACGTAGGGGTCAATTTACCCCTGGGATCACCTTGAGGAAGAATGATGCGCTTGATTACCAGGTCTCCGACTTGATACTCTTGTCGTCTGACCTTCTTGTTAAATGCCCTAATCATCCGTTTTTGGTACGTTTGACCATGACAAATAGCAGTGAGTCTCTTCTCGTCGATTAGGTTTAATTGATCAAGTCGAGTCTGGATCCAGTCATCTTCGCTCAAACCTGCATCTTTCATTATCCGGAGAGAGGGTATCTGGACTTCAATAGGCAAGACTGCCTCCATGCCATAGACCAAGGAAAAGGGAGTTGCCCCTGTTGACGTCCGTGCTGAGGTACGGTACCCATGAAGAGCGAACGGTAACATTTCGTGCCAATCTTTATAGGTCACTGTCATCTTCTGCACAATCTTCTTGATGTTCTTATTTTCCGCTTCTACAACCCCATTCATCTTCGGTCGATAGGGAGAAGAGTTATGGTGCTGTATCTTGAATTGCTCGCAGAGCTCAGTGATCATCTTGTTGTTAAGATTGGTACCATTATCCGTAATGATCCTCTCAGGTATACCGTATCGGCAGATCAGGTTGTGTCGAATGAACCGTGCTACGACATTCTTGGTTACGGTAGCATAGGAAGCTGCCTCAACCCATTTTGTGAAGTAATCAATCGCTACTAGGATGAAGCGGTGCCCGTTAGATGCCGTAGGTCTGATTTCGCCGATCATATCAATGCCCCACATTGCAAAAGGCCAAGGTGCTGTCAAGATATTCAGAGGAACCGGAGGAATGTGCACCTTATCAGCATAGATCTGGCATTTATGACAAGTTCGAGAGTGCTGATAACAATCGGCTTCCATTGTGGACCAGAAATATCCTGCCCGAAGGATTTTTTTTGCCATGGTATGTCCACTGGAATGTGTTCCGAAGGTACCTTCATGTAGCTCCGCCATGATCTTCTCTACTTCAGTCTTATCCACACAACGCAGTAAGGTTGAATCATGGTTTCGCTTGTAGAGAATGCCATTGCTGAGGAAGAATTTTGCCGCAAACCTCCTTAGGAACTTCTTGTCATTAACGGATGCGCCGTCGGGGTATTCTTGAGCTTCCAAGTACCTCTTCACTTCATGATACCAAGGTTTTTTAGTTACCTCTTCAGCCTCAAGATCACAGCAATGTGCAGGTTCATCTAACTTCCAAATAATGATCTGGGGTGCCTCGTTGTCCCATTTGACTTTGAACATAGAAGACATCGTAGCCAACACGTCCGCTAACTGATTCTCCTCTCTTGGGAAGTGTTCAAAAGTTATCTCTTCGAAGTGGGGAAGCAATGTCAGCACATACTCCTTGTAAGGAATAAGATTCGGGTGTTTCGTATCCCACTTGCCTTTGACCTGATTGATCACAAGAGCGGAATCTCCGAAGACACTCAGAAACTTGATCCCTAAGTCAATTGCAGCTTGAAGACCCATGATACATGCCTCATACTCTGCCATGTTGTTGGTGCAGTTGAAACATAGCCGGGCGGTGAGTGGAGTATGAGTGCCTTTAGGGGATATGATCACAGCGCCGATACCGTTACCCAAAGTGTTCGAGGCTCCGTCAAAGTGCATAGACCATCGGGATCCTTCCTCAGGTCCTTCATCCGGTCCAGGTACTTCACAATCAATCACTATCATGATGTCCTCGTCTGGAAATTCAAAGTTCATCGACTGGTAATCGTCCACTGCCTGGTGTGCCAAATGGTCTGCAAATACACTTCCCTTGATTGCTTTTTGAGTCGTGTACTGGATGTCATATTCCGTCAAGATCATTTGCCATCTTGCTATTCTTCCGGACAAGGCAGGCTTTTCGAATATGTACTTGATTGGATCCATTTTTGAAATCAACAGAGTAGTGTGAGTCAACATACTGTCTCAGCCGGCGAGCAGCCCATACCAAAGCGCAGCAAGTTTTCTCGAGCAGTGAGTACCGGGTCTCACAGTCGGTAAACTTTTTGCTAAGGTAATAAATGGTGTGTTCTTTTCGGCCAGACTCGTCATGCTGCCCCAGCACACACCCCATTGAGTTGTCAAGTACTGTCAAGTATAGTATTAGAGGTCTCCCTTCAACTGGTGGCATAAGAATGGGTGGTTCTTGGAGATACTCTTTGATCTTTTCGAAAGCGGCCTGACATTCATCATTCCAACGTACCACTTGATCTTTCTTCAGAAGTTTGAAGATTGGCTCACAGGTAGCAGTTAGATGCGAGATGAATCGGGCAATGTAGTTCAACCGTCCTAGAAAGCCTCTGACTTCTTTCTCTGTCTTGGGAGTTGGCATCTCTTGTATGGCATTCACTTTGGCAGGGTCCACTTGAATACCTTTGTCGCTTACGACGAAGCCTAACAATTTTCCAGATCTCACCCCAAACGTGCACTTGTTTGGGTTCAACCTCAGCTTGTACAACTTCAGACGGTCAAATAGCTTCCGTAGATGGTCAAGGTGTTCCTCCTCAGTTTGGGACCTTGCAATCATATCGTCGACATATACTTCTATCTCATGATGGATCATGTCATGAAATAAAGCAACCATGGCACGTTGGTAGGTTTCCCCAACATTCTTTAACCCAAAAGGCATGACCTTGTAGCAAAAGGTGCCCCACTGAGTAACAAAAGTGGTCTTCTCCATGTCTTTAGGAGCCATCTTTATCTGATTATAACCGGAGAAACCGTCCATGAAGGAGAATACTTTATGCTGAGCAGTGTTGTCAACCAGAACGTCGATATGAGGCAGAGGGAAATCATCCTTAGGGCTCGCCCTATTCAAATCCCTGTAATCAACAAACATTCGGACCTTACCATCCTTCTTTGGCACTGGAACCACGTTGGCAACCCACTGAGGGTAAGAGGTTACTGCTAGAAACCCGGCATCAAATTGTTTCATAACCTCAGCTTTGATCTTCTCGGACATTTCTGGACGCATTCGGCGGACCTTCTGTTTTACCGGAGGGCAGTCTTCCTTGGTAGGCAGGTGATGAACCACAATGTCGGTATCCAACCCAGGCATGTCTTCGTAAGACCAGGCAAAGATTTCCACATAGTCATGCAACATTTGGATCAACCGTTGCTTCACACTGAGCTCTAGATTGGCACCAATCTTGACTTCCTTTCTGTCTGTCTCAGTACCCAGATTTACCGTTTCCACTGGCTCTTCATGTGGCTGAATGGCCCTCTCTTCCTGGAGTAGCAGTCTTGCAAGCTCACCAGGCACTTCGCAATCATCTTCACCTTCGTCTTCGGCTAAGTTGATCGGATTTTCGAAGTCATAACTGGCAGTAGCAGAGTCGTTACCAGTGAGATCCAGAGTGGATTGGAACCTGTATAAGTGAGTGTGTGTAAATATAGCTGTTTTGCAATATATAATAAAGAAAGAAAAGGAACGCAAGATTTTGAAATGCAAAAAACGTCCAATGTTTTGATTAATTATATATGAAAATGACATACAAAAGCCCTCACAAATGAAACTACGGTGCCTCGGGTAAGACACCGAGCCATAAAAGTTTCAAAATATTGTCTGTTACAAATTCAAAACAAAAGAGTTCATTACTGAGTGACAAAAGTAATAGGTGTGAAGTCTTTAGCAGTCTAGTTGCTTGGTCCACCGTCGGTTGTTGGGTAGATCCAGCTGTCGAATTCAGATTCCTCCACGCCGTCTTCAATAGAATTCACTCCCGGGTTGGTGATGAACATAGGAGGTCTTCCAATCTTTGCCTTACGAACAACCTTCTGAGCCTCTGCAGTGAAACCCAGACCAAACTTGTCAGTCTTTGGAGTAAAGTCAGGAAGTCGGCCCCAGTTTGCGCACTCACCCTTCTCAATCACAGCCCGGGCATCCTTCAAGGAAGCCATCTTCAAAGGAGGGTCTTCAATCACAGTTTCAGCTGATGCCAGTTGTTGTACCCCAAAATTTGCCATCACATTTTTCCACAAGAAATCACAGCTTCAGGCGTTTCCTGATTTTTCAAACTGGCTCAAGAATCGGTCAAACAGACTTTTCTCGTCAGTCAGACACAATTAGGGTTTTACTGATTTTCAGGGCTCTAGAATGTTTCAAACAGTTGGTTTAGGGTTTTGGTTGATTTTGGCTCAATTTCGATCAGGCGAACGCTTCTTTGACATTTAATCAGGAATTAGGGTTTTCGTGCACGGTTCCTCTGAAAGATTTAATTCTACGATGCTTTGCAAGTTATTCCGAGATTTGGATTGAATTCGCATTGTTTGACTTAATCAGTAAAAGGATGCATTTGGATTGAATTCACGTTTGTTTGACTGAATCAGTAAAAGGTTGCATTGGGTTTGAATTTGCAATGTTTGATTAAAGTCAGTAAAAAAAAGGGGAATGCGTCTGATCAGTTGTTGTGATTAACTGTTGTTTTGCTTTGGATGTTGGAAATGCCAGGTTTAACTGATCAAATGCTAAAGCATTGTTTATTTAAATTATTTATTATTCTAAGATTAAAGGATTGGAATTTATTTTCAATTATTATAATTAAAGAATTATAAATAATAAATAAACAATTGGAGAAGAAAAGAATTAATTAAATAAAAGGACTTTTTATTTATCTTTAAATTATTTGTATAATTGTTTTTGTTTACAAAATGTTTACAATAATAATATTACATTTATTTAAATTTAAATAAAAACTATCCTAAATATTTTTCTAATCTTCAATTCTTCATCTACTATCCCTTGCTCCAGTGCTCCATGGAATTTTATCTGCAAAACAAAGAACAGAAGAAAAGTCAATAGCAGATAAATAAATAAAAGAGACAGATAAAAATAAAGTTCATCATTAAGGGCAGCTGATTGGGATCAGTTAGCCCTCTCTGCAAATCACGGGATTTCTCCCGGTTCACAGAGAGGGATGAATATTTGCTTGCTAATTTGGAATGCACAAAGTTGAAATTCATAAGTCAAAATTGTCAAACCAACTGTATAGTTCAAAAGCAAACAACATGTACAACTAAAAGTTCAAATTGCCAAACAAAGTCCAAATTCAAACTTTCTGCCAAAAGTACAAGATACTGTCACAAGGCTACCAAAGCTGTCCACAAGATATCAAGATATCAAAGATATTAGAATGTTCAGATGCAAGTACAAGTGCAGCACAAAATCTGGAAGAAAAGAGATAAAGTATGCAGAGAAGGCATGTTATGCAAGCAAGCTAATTCATTTTCATCATTTTCCCAATGCTGCCCTTTCAGAATAAAGTACAAGCACAAACATATTTTAATATTTTGACTGTACTAGAGAGAGAGAGGAGAGAGTAAAAAAAGAGCAGGCTTACTGGCTTTGAGGTTTGAGAAAGAAAAGATATAAAACAACTGTAATAACACAGTACCAGAGGGCCAGAATTTACAAACAGAACTCATAACATAAAAAACCCCTTCAAACTGTCAAATGGCCTAAGCCAGCCCAAGCTTTGAACCTGCCTGAAACCATCCACCTGTTAAACCTGTTTGAACCTAAAAGGCTGAAGCAAAAAGCTTCAGTCCTTCCAACCCAAAACCTGAACCAGTATAACCTGTAAGGAGGCCAATACAAAAATTGGTTCAAACCTCCAACAAAAGTCCAAAACCAACAAGTTAACAACCTGTCAAACAAAGCTCATAACCAGCAATACATAACCTGCACCAACAACCATTCAAAGGCAAAACCTGCTGAGAAAAAGGCCAAACCCTGTCAACTAAAACCAAGCCTTAACAACCAGATAACCTGCAAGCAAAGATCAAGCCTGAAACCAACCAGCTCAAACCTTCCAGCCTTAAGCCAGCATAAACCTGCATTGACTCAAGCCAAAACATTCAAACCTCTAAAGGCCCTGTCAAAACAAAGCTCAAGCCTGCCCTTTCAAGCTCAAACACAAAAACATAAACAAGCATACCAGGTATCAAAACCTGAACTACCAAAAGGCCAAGGCCTGTAACCTCAAAAGCCCTGAACCAAAAGCAAATAGCATCCAATCTCAGAACACAGCAAAGCAAACCCATCAGGCCTCAGAAAAGTCTTCATCATAGGCCAATATACAAAATAGGCAACAGAAGTGAGGTAGAAAGAAGAGAGGCAAACGTTCAAGGCAACACAAAAGCCTCAGAAAATTAACATCACAGGCAAACATTCAAGCATACTAAGCAAGCAACGAGGCAGAGAAAGAAGAGGAAAAGGCACCAAGGCATCCTAAAGCGACTCAAAGGCAAGAGGCAACATAAGCATGTAAGCCAAGTATACAATAAAAGAGAAGAAGAAAGAAGGAATATCAAAAAGGCTTTCAGAAACGCATCACAAAACCCTAAAAAGGCAAAAGACAAAGAGTACAGAGTACCGGGGTTCCAAGTCCATCAGCATCGTCACCTCACCTCACCGTCCGGCCTTCCACGCGCCTCCTCGTTCCCTCCTTCTCCGTCTCCGAAAGGTAAAATCTCTTTTCATCTCTTTTCAAAACCTCGCGTAAACCAAGAAACAAAGCCAATAAACAAAAATGAAAACATGCAAAGACAAAAATAAAAAAAAACCTAAGAAAGTTCCAGATCGTTACCATTTCGCGTTTTGGTTTGATCCATCCATGGAGGAAGGAAGCAGGGACGGTGGCGAGGGCCGGCCATAGACGGAGAGGCGTCCTGAGGCGAAGGCGTGAGAATGATCGGAGAAGACGAAGTGGAATAAGAACGACGCTGCTCTCAAACACATAAACCCTAACGTCCAAGAATGAAACAAGCTTCAGATAACCCTAAGCCAAACTGTTATTCAGAACATAGGCCTTGCCCCCCAATCGCGCCTAAGCCCATTCTATTTGTTCTGGATGCACCCCCCCCCCCCCCCCTTTTCTCTATTATTCTGACTAATCTATTTGGGCCTTAAACCTCTTTAGACCCATTTAATTCTTAAACTATTTTTTTTACTTATCTCTTTTTCTACAATTTTAAACTAACCTAATCTTATTTGTAAATAAAATTACTTTAATTCTTTTTTATACAAAACTTTCTTTACATGAACTTTAGGGTTAATTAGATTAATAGATTCTTATTTTAATTTTCCTTTGTATATAAAAAACACAAAACATGACAATAATACATTAATACCTTAATACATAAAAATACATTATTTAAAACATTTATTTTATTTTATTATTAAACTTATTTAATTTATACATAAATTTTCTTTCTTTACGTTAATACAATTTCTTTTCTTAGAAATATTTGTACATAATCAATAAAATACATTTTTTTATACATAATTTAAATCTTTCTTTTAATTAAAATATCTCTTTTGTATATACATTAAACAAAAATATGAAGATACAAATTTATATCAAATGTAAATAAAAATTTTCAAACTTAGAACATTTTCTTTTTATTAAATTTTCTTTTTGTACATATTAAAGAAAAATACGAGATTACAAAGACATTTAATTCTTTTAATTTAAATTAAACAATACTTAATTACACATTAAATTCACATTTCGCACCTGTAAATAAATTACATACGCATATACACTTACACGTACACTTACACAATACATTTCACATTATACACTTGATACACATACAATTACTATTCTTATACGTTACTATACATTGTTTACATTTGATCGCAATTCGATTTGGTTGTAAATTATTGGACACTACATTACTAAAGTCTCATCCCCATTTGTGAATTTGTACCCCCACTCCCGGATACTATTTGTAATAGCGTAGACTTTAAATTCTTGCAATTTACCGCTTTCCAATTATACCATGGTTAGACCTAGGGTTTGCATGTACATAAAACCAAATGCTAGATAACCTAATACAAGACAAATACATGAAATCAATACACAATCACACTTGCACCCCCTAGGGTAATCCCACATGTTGCCTTCCAAAATGGGCCATGCTTGCACGTCGAGTATCTTTGGCAAAACAAATTCAAATGATCATAAGTCCCTCGATGACGCTTTCGAAAGTTGCCTAAAACGGAATGATCATAGTCCCTTCAAAGCAAATTGCCAAAGACACTTGGCATCATTGCATTCATGGTCCATACGATGACCCGCGCCCGTCCCGAAAAAAACATCCTAAACGCAAGATTGTCCACCAAATTCAATGGTGGAACAAAATTGTTAAAAAGGGTTGAAAACGTAGAGAAAACCTTTGAGTACAATAGGGGTAGACAAAACTCTTAGTTACTTGAGATCAACTTGCAAAAACACTTGCCTTCTTTTTCAAAAACCACACTTCACAAACACTTTCAAAACAAACTCTCAAAAACATTTGAAACATCTTTTCGAAAAGATACACACCTTCGTATATACTC
Source organism: Vicia faba (assembly GCA_948472305.1). Lineage (NCBI taxonomy): Eukaryota > Viridiplantae > Streptophyta > Magnoliopsida > Fabales > Fabaceae > Vicia > Vicia faba. The sequence continues at coordinate 826,624,678 of OX451735.1, read as the reverse complement.
AAACACGAGTCATTACATTGGTTGCCTAAAACAAGGCATCTCTTTCAAAAACATTTTCAAAACACACACACACACACACCACAATTTCAAGCAATCGAAAATCAAGGTAAGTGATCTAAAAAACCAAGTAACTAAGAGCCCATGGATAACCATGGATGAAAAGGGTGATAATACCTTCCCTTTTCATAATATACCCCCCGAACCCACGAAATATCTCAAAAGGTTTTTGCTGTGCTTTTTAACCTTTCCTTTAGGATAAAATAAAAAGTCGGTGGCGACTCTTGCTCAACCGAACAAGTGCGAATACAAACGCAAACCTCAAGTCAGTTCTCCCACCGTATCACAGAACTGGCGACTCTGCTGGGGATATGGTGGGAGAACTGACTTGAGGTTTGCGTTTGTATTCGCACTTGTTCGGTTGAGCAAGAGTCGCCACCGACTTTTTATTTTATCCTAAAGGAAAGGTTAAAAAGCACAGCAAAAACCTTTTGAGATATTTCATGGGTTCGGGGGGTAGATTATGAAAAGGGAAGGTATTAGCACCCTTTTCATCCATGGTTATCCATGGGCTCTTAGTTACTTGGTTTTTTAGATCACTTGCCTTGATTTTCGATTGCTTGAAATTGTGGTGTGTGTGTGTTTGTTTTGAAAATGTTTTTGAAGAGATACACACCTTCGTATATACTCAAACACGAGTCATTACATTGGTTGCCTAAAACAAGGCATCTCTTTCAAAAACATTTTCAAAACACACACACACACACACACCACAATTTCATGCAATCGAAAATCAAGGCAAGTGATCTAAAAAACCAAGTAACTAAGAGCCCATGGATAACCATGGATGAAAAGGGTGCTAATACCTTCCCTTTTCATAATCTACCCCCCGAACCCACGAAATATCTCAAAAGGTTTTTGCTGTGCTTTTTAACCTTTCCTTTAGGATAAAATAAAAAGTCGGTGGCGACTCTTGCTCAACCGAACAAGTGCGAATACAAACGCAAACCTCAAGTCAGTTCTCCCACTGTATCACAGAACTGGCGACTCTGCTGGGGATTTCTTAAAAGTGGGGTTACCTTAGGGTTTAGATCACCTTTACTTTATTGCTTTGATTGACTTTATTGCTTTATCTTTTGGGTTCTTGTTTGGGTTTGTTGTAAATCCTACACCCGGATTTCGGGCACCTTCTTAGGTAAATAGCAAAAAACTGTGAGGGAACTGTGCGGGGTATACCGACATGGTTGAAGCACTAAGCTATGTTAGTGTGACATATTTGTGAGTACCGGTAACCCTTGAGTTCAGTCAAGGAGAGTACGGGGCCGCAGAGTGATGTCATGAAGCACTAACGAACTCTTAGAACCTTAATTGACCATTTTAGCCTTTTTAGGGGTAGTGAGATGACCGACTTTGGTACAATCCGAAGTTGGTAGATACTCGATACTACACTCATTTGAGGGTTGTTTTCTTGGAATATTTTGGTCGCCAGTAAGTGGCTAAACCGAAACGATGAACACAGAAAACAATCCAATGATATTGAGCTCCTTAGAACCCGGTTTCTATTTTAGGACAGGAAGAGCCAACTTACTTCAAGAGGGTACTTACCTAAACCCCATGCAAGCCTAAACCTAAGGACTTGTTTGCTTTGTGTGAATATGTTTGTCTATATATACACTCACTTACTTTTTTGCATACATGTACATAACATCATGACATCATACCATAGCATTTTCAAAAACCATTTCAAGGATCTCGAGGGTTCTTTTGATGCAGGGTTACGTTGAACCAGACGTCTACCAAGGGGCAAGAGGTTTCTCCTCAAACCAATGAAAATCAAAGATCAAGTACAACAACTTGAATCAGTGGCTATGACCCACTTGACATGGTAAGCTTGATTCTCGTGGAAAGACATCCACTGATACAAAGGTCTCCAGTCAAAGATCAAGTGCAACAACTTGAATCAGTGGCTATGACCCACTTGACATGGTGAGCTTGATTCTCGTGGAAAGACATCCACCGATACAAAGGTCTCCAGTCAAAGATCAAGTGCAACAACTTGAATCAGTGGCTATGACCCACTTGACAAGGTGAGCTTGATTCTCGTGGAAAGACATCCACCGATACAAAGGTCTCCAGTCAAAGATCAAGTGCAACAACTTGAATCAGTGGCTATGACCCACTTGACATGGTGAGCTTGATTCTCGTGGAAAGACATCCACCGGTGCGAAGATCTCCAATCAAAGATCAAAGTTCAACCTCTAACATTTTCTTGTGTTTACCCCAAGAGATCCTTGAAAGCATGCATCCACATATCATGCATTGCATTTTGACAGTTTTTCCTTTTTTCAGGTTTCCTTACTCTCATACTGTTTATTTCAGTAAGAGATGGCTCTAGAAAGGTCTGTCAAAGACATCCAAGACCAGACTGCTCAGCTGCAGGAAATGTTTTTGAACTTGTCTCTGGGGCAAGAAGAAATGAAAGCTCTCCTCACAAAGGGCTTGGAGAATTCAAACAATGCCAGGAGTGATCAGCTTGCGGAGCTACAGTTTGATCTGGCAACATTGAGGACCCAAGTGATGGGACAGTTGGTGGGCCAGATGGCTCTCATCCAAGACCTATCTCAAAGACAAGAGGAACTCAGAGTTCTTGTCCGCCAACTGCTTCAAAACAACCAATTGGGGCAAACATCTGAGGTTGAAGAGCAGGTCACCGCTCAACCTCCATCCACTTAAGAAGACAAGGGGAAGGCTCCTTCGCTTGCTTCAGGGTCACAATCCCATCAACAACCTCGCCAGCGTCAACGGGGTAATCGGCGTGAGCAAGAAACATCGGGAAGACAGTTCACGGAGACTGAAATACCATCATTCTTCATACTGAAGCGCCTGTTGGAGGTCAACCTACTTACCTTAAGGGATCCTCCTTAGAAGCTCAATACCTCCTCTCCTAACTATCGTCCCGACGCATTTTGTGTTTACCTCTCCTACAGCCCAGGACACGACACCAACGACTGTTGGGCCTTGAAGAACAAGATTCAAGATCTGATCGACATTGGAGTGCTGGAATTCATGCCAGACGGTGAGATGAAAATCTTCTGTTAAGGGGTTCTCCACCTGAAGTGACGAAGCTCAAGCTGAAAGACTTTTGCTTCATTTTGAATTTTCAAAGTTGTAATTTCTTTTGTTGTCAAAACAATTATCTGTTGATGTTAAACTCTGTTTTCATTAATGCATTGCATATGTTTGTCTTGAATTCATCCATTCGTTTCACTACTCTTATGCTTTCTTTATGATATTCGACTCTTGATAAAAAGCTGCCAGCCTTTAGAGGGAGGATGATGAAACAATACCATAATCTCATACAGTATGCTTTTGAACAGACCTTGCTGATGATGTACAGGCATTTCTTTCAAATCCCAAACACTGGAGTTATAAGGAAGATAATCCCTAGTCAACCCCTTCGAGCCAAAGAAGTAGGAGTTTTCTGTTCTAAACGATCAAAACCTTTGATATAAACCCGGGGCAGGGTAGTATCTCAGTTAATTCAAGAGAAACGCGCATTGAGGTCCCAAACTCTCAGTTCGTAATACAACGAACGACGTCAAAAAAAGAAAAGCATTCCTTTGGAATCAAAAGACAAGGGTGGTTCCCTATCACATAGACAGTCAATCTCTCAAAAGAGAAAAGCCCACCAAGCCAAAACCTAAAGGAGGCTTAAGAAAGCTAGGGCATCCCGCTGACTGTAGTCTCGAAAATGGGAATAGTCAGGCAAAAGTTAGGGATAACAAATCAAAATCAAAATAGTGAGGTCATTATAAATCCTCATCAACATGAAAAAATGTTGAAAAAGAAAAAGGAGATGATGACTGTCTCCCCAAATTCAACTGGTGAACCATCACCCAAAAGTCGTTCCAAACTCAAAACAGAGTGCGACGCACAATTAACTAAGCTTAGGTATGAAGAATATCACGAAGAGCGGGTGGGTACAAATACAATTTGAGCCTTTATCCTTTGTTTCTTAAACCATGAATCAAGCCACGTTACAACCCTTCAAAAGTCCTAATTGAAGCATGGGTTAGTTCGAAAGCATACTGTTACAAAAGGTATCCTGACTCCCGTAAGGCTTTGCTCTAAAATCTTGTGTTGACTTGTCTTATAAAAAGTTTTCTACTAAAAAAAAAACGCATTTTTCAAAACTTCGAGACAAACATAAACTTTGCATTGCTTGAATATCACTGTCTACATTTGGCTTTTTGTTTGACAGCGAAGAAATTCATACAGCGAATGTTCGGAGGAACGAAAACTCTCTCAGTAAACAAAATCACTTCAAAAGGATGACACTTCCATTACAAATCTCCTATCAACAAGGGGCATGACATGGCACCATCCAGTTAACCTCGGGCAGTCCAGTCAAGGTTTCAACAGATCTTTCAAAATTCAGTTAACCTGGGGCAGTCCAGTCAAGATTTCAAGAAATCTCTCAATTCGCAGATTAATCTGATTCACGACTCATCATCACTTGGGGCATTCGAATGTCAAAAGTGTTCAATCATTCCTTCACCACCTGCTGGAAATTACAACCACCGACAAATCAACTATCACTATTTCCAGACTCGATTCCTGTATCTAGCCAGGGCACGTCTGAAGAGTTTGAAGATTCGATTCCTGTATCTAGCCAGGGCATATCTGTTGACGACTATTTCCAGACTCGATTCCTGTATCTAGCCAGGGCACGTCTGAAGAGTTTGAAGATTCGATTCCTGTATCCAGCCAGGGCATATCTGTTGACGACTATTTCCAGACTTGATTCCTGTATCTAGCCAGGGCACGTCTGAAGAGTTTGAAGATTCGATTCCTGTATCCAGCCAGGGCATATCTGTTGACGACTATTTCCAGACTCGATTCCTGTATCTAGCCAGGGCACGTCTGAAGAGTTTGAAGATTCGATTCCTGTATCCAGCCAGGGCATATCTATTGACGACTAATTCCAGATCAACACCTGTAACAAGCCAGGAAATTATCTACATTACCACTTGGGGCATTCGAATGTCAAAAGTGTTCAAAAACCCGATGCAGTTTTACACGGACTCATCATCAGGAAATCCTACACAGATCTCCTCAAAACAGGAAGTCCCCAGTAGTTTGGCATACAACCCAAGCTTCTGATTTCCCCAACAGTGGTCCCAAGGCTTCTCATTTTCAATAATCAGAAGATTCTTGCCCTCCACAGCAGCAGCCAAAGAATTATTCTCCCCGGCAGCAGTCAAGATTCTTTTATCTTCAGCCATCCAGGATTCATTTATCCTCAACAAGTTAGCTCATCAGCTTACATGCGCATTCATCACATTCATGTCATAAACATTGATTGCATCATACATCATAACATTGCATACAACTAACCCTTTACCTTTTCAGGTAAGATCAGTCGACAGACAAAGATCATCTTCCGAGATTCATCCAGAAATAGTTCAGATGTGACCCGGACACGGCGACATTCTGATACTTATTCCAGATTCACTCAGAAGTAGTTCAGATGTGACCACAGACACGGCGACATTCTGATACTTATTCCAGGTTCACTCAGAGACAGTTCAGATATGACCCAGACACGGCGACATTCAGATACTTATTCCAGATTCACTCAGAAGTAGTTCAGATGTGACCCAGACACGGCGACATTCTAATACTTATTCCAGGTTCACTCAGAGACAGTTCAGATGTGATCCGGACACGGCGACATTCTGATACTTGTGCCAGGTTCTTCCAAATGGAATCTTTAAGCCCATTCTCAGATGGCATCTCTAAGCCCATCCCCCGTCAAGATTCTATCGCATCAGATGGCATCTTTAACCAATCACCAAATGGCATCCTTAAGCCCATTCACCTCTACCATCACATCGCCGAGTGCAAATTTTAGGGCACTCTAGTGTCTAATCTTCTTTTACCTTCAAGTCGCGAAAGGCAAACTTGCCAATCTAACTCTTCAGGTTCAAGAAGATTGAACAGGGGCAACTGTTGTACCCCAAAATTTGCCATCGCATTTTTCCATAAGAAATCACAGCTTCAGGCGTTTCCTGATTTTTCAAACTGGCTCAAGAATCGGCCAAACAGACTTTTCTCGTCAGTCAGACACAATTAGGGTTTTACTGATTTTCAGGGCTCTAGAATGTTTCAAACTGTTGGTTTAGGGTTTTGGTTGATTTTGGCTCAATTTCGATCAGGCGAACGCTTCTTTAACATTTAATCAGGAATTAGGGTTTTCGTGCGCGGTTCCTCAGAAAGATTTAATTCTACGATGCTTTGCAAGTTATTCCGAGATTTGGATTGAATTCGCATTGTTTGACTTAATCAGTAAAAGGATGCATTTGGATTGAATTCACGTTTGTTTGACTGAATCAGTAAAAGGTTGCATTGGGTTTGAATTTGCAATGTTTGATTAAAGTCAGTAAAAAAAAAGGGGAATGCGTCTGATCAGTTGTTGTGATTAACTGTTGTTTTGCTTTGGATGTTGGAAATGCCAGGTTTAACTGATCAAATGCTAAAGCATTGTTTATTTAAATTATTTATTATTCTAAGATTAAAGGATTGGAATTTATTTTCAATTATTATAATTAAAGAATTATAAATAATAAATAAACAATTGGAGAAGAAAAGAATTAATTAAATAAAAGGACTTTTTATTTATCTTTAAATTATTTGTATAATTGTTTTTGTTTACAAAATATTTACAATAATAATATTACATTTATTTAAATTTAAATAAAAACTATCCTAAATATTTTTCTAATCTTCAATTCTTCATCTGCTATCCCTTGCTCCAGTGCTCCATGGAATTTTATCTGCAAAACAAAGAACAGAAGAAAAGTCAATAGCAGATAAATAAATAAAAGAGACAGATAAAAATAAAGTTCATCATTAAGGGCAGCGGATTGGGATCAGTTAGCCCTCTCTGCAAATCACGGGATTTCTCCCGGTTCACAGAGAGGGATGAATATTTGCTTGCTAATTTGGAATGCACAAAGTTGAAATTCATAAGTCAAAATTGTCAAACCAACTGTATAGTTCAAAAGCAAACAGCATGTACAACTAAAAGTTCAAATTGCCAAACAAAGTCCAAATTCAAACTTTCTGCCAAAAGTACAAGATACTGTCACAAGGCTACCAAAGCTGTCCACAAGATATCAAGATATCAAAGATATTAGAATGTTCAGATGCAAGTACAAGTGCAACACAAAATCTGGAAGAAAAGAGATAAAGTATGCAGAGAAGGCATGTTATGCAAGCAAGCTAATTCATTTTCATCATTTTCCCAATGCTGCCCTTTCAGAATAAAGTACAAGCACAAACATATTTTAATATTTTGACTGTACTAGAGAGAGAGAGGAGAGAGTAAAAAAAGAGCAGGCTTACTGGCTTTGAGGTTTGAGAAAGAAAAGATATAAAACAACTGTAATAACACAGTACCAGAGGGCCAGAATTTACAAACAGAACTCATAACATAAAAAACCCCTTCAAACTGTCAAATGGCCTAAGCCAGCCCAAGCTTTGAACCTGCCTGAAACCATCCACCTGTTAAACCTGTTTGAACCTAAAAGGCTGAAGAAAAAAGCTTCAGTCCTTCCAACCCAAAACCTGAACCAGTATAACCTGTAAGGAGGCCAATACAAAAACTGGTTCAAACCTCCAACAAAAGTCCAAAACCAACAAGTTAACAACCTGTCAAACAAAGCTCATAACCAGCAATACATAACCTGCACCAACAACCATTCAAAGGCAAAACCTGCTGAGAAAAAGGCCAAACCCTGTCAACTAAAACCAAGCCTTAACAACCAGATAACCTGCAAGCAAAGATCAAGCCTGAAACCAACCAGCTCAAACCTTCCAGCCTTAAGCCAGCATAAACCTGCATTAACTCAAGCCAAAACATTCAAACCTCTAAAGGCCCTGTCAAAACAAAGCTCAAGCCTGCCCTTTCAAGCTCAAACACAAAAACATAAACAAGCATACCAGGTATCAAAACCTGAACTACCAAAAGGCCAAGGCCTGTAACCTCAAAAGCCCTGAACCAAAAGCAAATAGCATCCAATCTCAGAACACAGCAAAGTAAACCCATCAGGCCTCAGAAAAGTCTTCATCATAGGCCAATATACAAAATAGGCAACAGAAGTGAGGTAGAAAGAAGAGAGGCAAACGTTCAAGGAAACACAAAAGCCTCAGAAAATTAACATCACAGGCAAACATTCAAGCATACTAAGCAAGCAACGAGGCAGAGAAAGAAGAGGAAAAGGCACCAAGGCATCCTAAAGCGACTCAAAGGCAAGAGGCAACATAAGCATGTAAGCCAAGTATACAGTAAAAGAGAAGAAGAAAGAAGGAATATCAAAAAGGCTTTCAGAAACGCATCACAAAACCCTAAAAAGGCAAAAGACAAAGAGTACAGAGTACCGGGGTTCCAAGTCCATCAGCATCGTCACCTCACCTCACCGTCCGGCCTTCCACTCGCCTCCTCGTTCCCTCCTTCTCCGTCTCCGAAAGGTAAAATCTCTTTTCATCTCTTTTCAAAACCTCGCGTAAACCAAGAAACAAAGCCAATAAACAAAAATGAAAACATGCAAAGACAAAAATAAAATAAAAACCTAAGAAAGTTCCAGATCGTTACCATTTCGCGTTTTGGTTTGATCCATCCATGGAGGAAGGAAGCAGGGACGGTGGCGAGGGCCGACCATAGACGGAGAGGCGTCCTGAGGCGAAGGCGTGAGAATGATCGGAGAAGACGAAGTGGAATAAGAACGACGCCGCTCTCAAACACATAAACCCTAACGTCCAAGAATGAAACAAGCTTCAGATAACCCTAAGCCAAACTGTTATTCAGAACATGGGCCTTTCCCCCCAATCGCGCCTAAGCCCATTCTATTTGTTCTGGATGCACCCCCCCCCCCCCCTTTTCTCTATTATTCTGACTAATCTATTTGGGCCTTAAACCTCTTTAGACCCATTTAATTCTTAAACTATTTTTTTTAATTATCTCTTTTTCTACAATTTTAAACTAACCTAATCTTATTTGTAAATAAAATTACTTTAATTCTTTTTTATACAAAACTTTCTTTACATGAACTTTAGGGTTAATTAGATTAATAGATTCTTATTTTAATTTTCCTTTGTATATAAAAAATACAAAACATGACAATAATACATTAATACCTTAATACATAAAAATACATTATTTAAAACATATTTTTTATTTTATTATTAAACTTATTTAATTTATACATAAATTTTTTTTCTTTAAGTTAATACAATTTCTTTTCTTAGAAATATTTGTACATAATCAATAAAATACATTTTTTTATACATAATTTAAATCTTTATTTTAATTAAAATACCTCTTTTGTATATACATTAAACAAAAATATGAAGATACAAATTTATATCAAATGTAAATAAAAATTTTCAAACTTAGAACATTTTCTTTTTATTAAATTTTCTTTTTGTACATATTAAAGAAAAATACGAGATTACAAAGACATTTAATTCTTTTCATTTAAATTAAACAATACTTAATTACACATTAAATTCACATTTCACACCTGTAAATAAATTACATACGCATATACACTTACACGTACACTTACACAATACATTTCACATTATACACTTGATACACATACAATTACTATTCTTATACGTTACTATACATTGTTTACATTTGATCGCAATTCGATTTGGTTGTAAATTATTGGACACTACATTACTAAAGTCTCATCCCCATTTGTGAATTTGTACCCCCACTCCCGGATACTATTTGTAATAGCGTAGACTTTAAATTCTTGCAATTTACCGCTTTCCAATTATACCATGGTTAGACCTAGGGTTTGCATGTACATAAAACCAAATGCTAGATAACCTAATACAAGACAAATACATGAAATCAATACACAATCACACTTGCACCCCCTAGGGTAATCCCACATGTTGCCTTCCAAAATGGGCCATGCTTGCACGTCGAGTATCTTTGGCAAAACAAATTCAAATGATCATAAGTCCCTCGATGACGCTTTCGAAAGTTGCCTAAAACGGAATGATCATAGTCCCTTCAAAGCAAATTGCCAAAGACACTTGGCATCATTGCATTCATGGTCCATACGATGACCCGCGCCCGTCCCGAAAAAAACATCCTAAACGCAAGATTGTCCACCAAATTCAATGGTGGAACAAAATTGTTAAAAAGGGTTGAAAACGTAGAGAAAACCTTTGAGTACAATAGGGGTAGACAAAACTCATAGTTACTTGAGATCAACTTGCAAAAACACTTGCCTTCTTTTTCAAAAACCACACTTCACAAACACTTTCAAAACAAACTCTCAAAAACATTTGAAACATCTTTTCGAAAAGATACACACCTTCGTATATACTCAAACACGAGTCATTACATTGGTTGCCTAAAACAAGGCATCTCTTTCAAAAACATTTTCAAAACACACACACACACACACCACAATTTCAAGCAATCGAAAATCAAGGCAAGTGATCTAAAAAACCAAGTAACTAAGAGCCCATAGATAACCATGGATGAAAAGGGTGCTAATACCTTCCCTTTTCATAATCTACCCCCCGAACCCACGAAATATCTCAAAAGGTTTTTGTTGTGCTTTTTAACCTTTCCTTTAGGATAAAATAAAAAGTCGGTGGCGAATCTTGCTCAACCGAACAAGTGCGAATACAAACGCAAACCTCAAGTCAGTTCTCCCACCGTATCACACCAGTGTCTGAGGCACCTCTTCAAAGTGTTGAAAGGGGGTCTCAATGAATTCCCCATCCATTTTTATGTACCAGAACGAGTTAAGGTGGCTGACCATATACTCTTCTTCCCCCTGCACTGTCACAATCTTCCCCCTGACCGGATACTTCAGCTTTTGATGTAGTGTGGAGGTCACAGCCCCAGCCTTGTGGATCCATGGACGACCCAGCAAACAATAATAGGATGGACGGATGTCCATCACATAGAAAGTTGAATCAAAAACTTGAGAACCAACCCTGATTGGAATGTCAACTTCCCCACGTACCATCCTTTTCGAACCGTCAAAGGCTCGGAAAACAATGTTACTTGGCTTGAGCTCCAAACCCTCGCAATCCAACCTGTCTAGAGCCTTCTTGGTTAATACGTTCAATGAAGAACCGGTGTCTACCAACACATGGGCAAGAGTAGTGCCCCTGCATTCAATGGAGACATGCAGGGCATCATTATGGTTCTTTCCTTTTGCAGTCAGATCGGCGTCAGAGAAGCCCAACCCATTATCGGCAGTCAAGTTGGCCACACAATCAGTAAATTGATCAGCAAACGTTTCTTGTGGCACATGGGCCGTCTTCAGGAAGGAAATCAGGGCCTTGGCATGGGCCTCTGAACACAACAACATTGATAGCATAGAAATCTTGGATGGGGTGTGCCCTAGCTGCTCAACTACATTGAAATCACTCTTCTTGATAATCTTGAGAATCTCTTCCATCTCTTGCTGGGAAGCTTCAATAGTGGTTGTCTTCGGTGCCTCTGTCAGGGCAGGCAAATCAGTAGCAATCCCTTTTCCCCGAGCGTCAGATGACTCGACAGCAGGGGTAGGAACAAGAACTTGATCAGGAAGGGAAGCAGGCACACTTGCAGGTGTGATGATAAGAGGTCTCTGAATAGTTGGTGGCGCAATATCTGGTGAGAACAACCTACCACTGCGAGTAATCTTGGCAGGCCCGGTGATGTTACTGACGCCGGTACTAGTATCAAACTCTTGTTTAACTCCAAGCACATAAACATCTGCCCCATAGTGCCATGGGACAGCTTTGTCAGATGTATAAGGGAGAGGCCCCAGAACAGTGATGATGATAGGAGCAATCTTCTGAGTGGACATGATTTTGACAGGTTTCTTCGAGGGAGCCTTAGGAGGTTTGTTGAAAATAGTAACAATAGAAACTTCTTCAGCAGGGATAGCAGGAACGTCAATCTTCTCGAACAAGATTTCTTTGCTATCCATCAGGCTTTGAATACCTAATTTCAGCAAAGGACAGCCAACAAGCGAAACAGCACATAGAAGGCAACCTTTACCACATCCCGGAAATAAACCGGCTAGTAACAGGTTCCTCTTGACAGTAAATAACGGAGTAACAATCTCTTCCACGGAGGCTACATACCAGTCTTCTTCCACAGCATTCACTCCATGCTGGGGCATGGGAGCAGTCACAACATTGGGCCTTTCGGGTGCCTCAAACTGTATTTCTTTAGCATCAATAAGGTCTTGAACCTTATTCCTCAGATCCCAGCAATCATCCGTAGTATGCCCCGGGCTATCAGAGTGATAAGCGCAACGGGCGTTGGGGTTGTATTTTGGAGAAGATGTGTTCACTACCTTTGGAGCTTCTTTGACAGTTACCAGGTTGGTTGACAGTAGTTGCGGCAAAATCTGAGACAGGGTCATACTGAGCCGAGTGTACTGCCTTTTGGGCCTCTCACCCCTTGGTTGGTTAAACTGCTGAGGAGCAGCAACAGGCTTTGAAATTACCAACGCATTGACGGCGTTCCGGTTTAATTTGTCTTTTGGGACCATAAACAGCACTGGCTTCCTTTTTGAAGGGCTTCTTCTCAGTACTTGCGGAGGCACCTTTCTGTATCTTCCCCGACTTGATACCAACTTCTATTCTCTCACCAGTCAAGATCAAATCTATAAACCCAGCAGAGGAATTACCAATCAGATGATTGAAGAACGGACCAGATAGGGTCCCCAGGAACATGTCAACAAGCTCACGGTCAGTCAGCGGTGGCTGCACCCTGCCAGCCAGGTCTCTCCACTTTTGCGCATACTTCTTGAATCCTTCGCCCGTCCTCAGTGACATACCCTGGAGTTGGGTACGTGTGGGAGCGAGGTCAGAATTGTACTGATACTGTTTATAAAAGGCAGTAGCCAAGTCCTCCCAGTTTCAGATACTGGCTCCATCCAGCTGATAGAACCATTCGAGTTGAGCCCCTGAAAGGCTATCCTGAAAGAAATGAATCCACAGGTTCTTGTCTGCATTGTAAGGTTGGATTTTCCTTACATATGATCTGAGATGCATTTTAGGGCAAGACAGCCCATCATACCTTGCAAAAACTGGCACTTTGAACTTCGGGGGGATCACAATTCCAGCAACTAATCCCAAATCTTCGAAATCTAAGCCGGGAACTCTCTGCAGCTCCATAGCTGCCAACCTGTCTTCCAAACCTTTGTACTTGTCATCGGCGGGCGGGTATTGTTGCTCAGAGTAGTCTTCGTCTTCTTCGGCCTCTCCTTCTTCAGCTTCGGATTCGGAAGGTACCACAACCGCATTCCCTTTACTGATTCCCTCTTCAGATGTAGGGGGAAATTCAAGAACTCTTCGGGCTTCACCCTCAAACCTTCTTCCTAGGGTAGCCACCCCGACTCTCTTCTTCTTCTTTTTCACTTGCTCTTTGTTCCCCAGCAGGGCTTTCAGATCCTCTTGACCCTTGGCCAAGGTCATCAGGAGATGTTGAAATTGTGAGTTTTGAGACTGCAAGTCCTTGACCGTCTGTTCGAGATCCATCTTACTGAAATAAACAACAGAAAGACAAGGAAACCTGGTGTGGAGACCTGCTTATGCGCATGATGAATGATATGTTATGTATGCAATGCATTCAAGGATTTAGAAAATTCAAAATTGTTACAAACAAAAAGAACACACGTCATATTAATAAGAAGAAATTTGTCAGTACATAAATGCCCCATGGGCCAAATATTACAAAAAACTTCTCAAGGTAAAAAGACGTTGCGCATCCTCTTTGGCACGATGTAGGTGTTGAGGGTCTCTTCCTCATGGAGTCGGCGGGTAAGCTCCAAAACCTTCTTCTCACTGGCGTAGAAGCTGGCTTCAAAAGTATTCCGTTCCTCCTTTAGTTGGATCCAACTCTTCTGCATCTCCTCCCACGATGTAGGCATGTCAAGATATAGGATGGTGTAGGGAACCTCTCCTTCCTTAACGGGCTCTTTAATCACAGGGAGAACATGAGGGTAAGGCATCATTAGACTCTGGGCTCGGGTTCGTACCCACTTGAGATAAGGCTCAAGAGGGATGGAGTTCTTGTGCCCCAGTGTCTTGCTGTCTACCTTGTTAGGCATCCTCCAAGCTCTGATGAATCTTTGGCGAAGTCCTTGCGCATCGTTGTCGAAGTCAAAAACTAGGTCAGGAATCAACATGTCGTGAGGGCCATCCCTCCGTGCATATCCAAATTGTCTCAAAGCTAGACAAGGGTTGTAGGTAATGCCTCCTCTAATGCCAAGTAATGGAACATTAGGGAACTCTCCACAACGATCGATGATAATGACATTTTCTCTGGACCGAGAGCACCAATGTACATCAGAGTGAGTGAGGGTCATCAACCGTTGTGACCACCTTTGGTCATTCTTCAAGACAGATTGTGGAAGGTGCGAAATAAACCACCTTTCAAGGAGAGGAGTACATCACATGAGAACACCCCTCTTTCTCATTGTTCGTGTGTAAAATGAGTGAAGAATGTCCCCAAGCAATGTTGGTATTGGATTTCTGGACAAGAAGATTTTGACGGCGTTGACATCTACAAGCTGGTCAGGATTTGGGAACAAGACCAACCCATAAATGAGGAGTGCCACAATTTCTTCAAAGGCTTGTAGGTCCAATGAATTCCAACACTCTTGTGCCTTCTCAAACAAGAATTTTGCCAAGAAGCCTTTGACACCGCTTCTAGTTTCCCAATGCCCCTTGATGTCAGATGGTTGCAAGTGTAGTGCTTGAGCAACATCTTCAGGCTTTGGTTCTTTTTCCGTACCGTTGTAGGGTAGTTGATTAAGTATAGGAATTCTCAGGAGTTGAGAAAATTCCTCCAAAGTGGGCACCAATTGGTAGTCGGGGAAAGTGAAACAGTGGTGAAGGGGGTCAAAGAACTGAAACAACACCTTTACCATGTCCTCTTCAATGTTGGTGTTGACTAGGCTGAGCAGTCTACCATGTCTTTCATTGAAGGGAGAGCTTTCCGGAATTCTGGATGTGAGCTCCTTGATTTGAGGAGGGATATTCACAAGATTGACTTGGATGGTTTTCCTACGAAGAATTTCCATGACCTACAAAACAAGAACAAAGATGAAGATCTAAACCCTTGAAATGGTTAGTGGATGCATATGATGCTTCATGATGCTCATGATGTATGCACAAACATATGTACAAGCAAATCACACAAAACCCTAGTTTTAGGCTTGCATGGGGTTTCATAGGTAAGTACCCTCTTGAGTGTAGTTGGCTTAAAAACCTGTCCTATAAATAGTAACCGGGTTCTAAGGAGCTCAATATCATTGGATTGTTTTCCATGTTCATTGTTTTGGTTTAGCCACTTAACTAGCGACCAAAATATTCCAAGAAAACAACCCTCAATGAGTGTAGTATCGAGTATCTACCAACTTCGGACTGCACCAAAGCCGGTCATCTCACTACCCCTAATGAAAGGCCAAGATGGTCAAGTAAGGTTCTAGGTCATTAGTGCTTAGTGACATCACTCAGCGGCCCCATACTCTCCTTGATTGAACTCAAGGGTTACCGGTACTCACAAATATGTCGCACTAATATAGCTATTGCTTCAACCGTGTCGGTATACCCCGCACAGTTTCCACAACGTATTGCTATCTATGAATGTTCCCCCAAATCCAGGTGTAGGATTGCAAACCCAAACAAGAGAGCCAAGATATAAAGCAAACAAAGCAAACAATTAGTCATGCAAGAGGGTGATCTAAGCCCTAAGGTTACTCCACTTTAAAATACTCCCCAACAGAGTCGCCAGTTCTGTGATACGGTGGGAGAACTGACTTGAGGTTTTGCGTTTGTTTTCGCAAATGTTTCGATTGAGCAAGAGTCGCCACCGACTTTTTATTTTATCCTAAGGAAAGGTTAAAAAGCACAGCAAAAACCTTTGAGATGTTTTCTTGGGTTCGGGGAGTAGATTATAGAAAGGGAAGGTATTAGCACCCTTTCTATCCATGGTTATCCATGGGCTCTTAGTTACTTGCTTAAATCAACTTTCCTTGATTTTCAATTGTCTGAAATGGTGCTTTGTGTGTGGGTTTGAAAATGCTTTAAAAAGAGGCCAATGTGGTGGCAACCTTTGTAATGATCCATGTTGGGATGTATACAAAGGTGTACTATCTTTTGAAAAGTTTTCAATGTTTTTGAAAGTTGTTTTGAAAGTGTGTTGTGATGTGTGGTTTTGAAAAATAGGCAAGTGTTTTTGTTTTGCAAGTTGGCAAGTAACCAAGAGTTGTCTACTCCTAAATGTACTCAAAGATCTTTGCTATGTTTTAACCCTTTTAACAATTTTGTTCCACCATTGTATTTGGTGGGCAATCTTGTGTTAGGATGTGAACGGGACAGGCGCGGGTCATCGTTTAGACCATGATTGCAATGATGCCAAGTGTCTTTGGGCAATTTTTCCTTTAAGGGACTTGATCATTTGTTTAGGCAACTTTCGAAAGCGTCATCGAGGGACTATGATCATTTGAATTTTTTTGTTTTTGCCAAAGAAACCTAGCATGCAACATGGCCCATTATTGAAGGCAACAAGTGGAGTAACCCTAAGGGGTGCAAGTGTGATTGGTGTTTATTCATTTTCATGCTTTTATCTTGGAATTAGGTCAAACTATTTGTTTGGTTGATTTTTGCATACAAAACCCTAAGTCTATCATGGCATATTTAGAAAGCTTTTAAATGCGGAATTTAAAGGTCCTAAATTATTACAACACAAATTATGGGATGGGGGGTACAAATGTTCAAATGAGGATATTTAGCAAGAAATTTAAATCTAAACTATTACAATCCAAATGGAATTTACAAGGTATTTAATTGCACAATAATTAAATAAGATACAATAAATATGCAAGATGCAAAAATGATTTTTATATGTATATAAAAAAGGTATTTTCATGTGTGAAATAAACAAAAATAAAAAAGGATTAATTTTTGGGTATTTTTTATGTTTTTTTGGGGCAAAACCCTAATTTGCTAAATAAAATGTATTAATTATTTATTATTTACAACATTTATTAATTATGTACAAAAAATAAATAAAAAGGGAGTATATTGTAAAAAATTATTTTTGAGGTTAAATATTAATAAAATGGAAAATGTATTATTTTTGTATTTTTAACCTAAATAGTCTAATAAATATATATGTATTTATATTATTTACTAAATATATTAAATATGTACAAAAAATAAATATTTAATATTTACAAAAAAAAGTATATTTGTTAAGAAAATATTTTCAAAAGATAAAATAAAATAAAATCAGAAAATAAAGTGTATTTGTATTATTTTAAGTATTTTTAAATAAAAGTATATTTTGTTTATCTATGTGTACAAACTTAAATAAAACAAATAAAATTCAAATAAAAATGCAAAAAAGGTTAAAAAAATGTTTTTAATATTTTTATATTTTTGGCAAAAAATAATAAATCAGAAACAAAAAGAAAAAGTCAAAAAATAATAAAAATAAACACAATGGGCCAAGGGGGTGTATGTGTGAAAATGTGGTGCAAAAAGGAAAATATCTCAGGCCCAGCCCAAGGATGGTTGTCTTCAACCTCCAGACAATTTTCAAAACAAAAACGCACGTTTTCTTCCTTCCCTTCTATCTTCTGATTCCTTGATTTTCAATAAAAACTTACAACACCAAAGTTATAGAGCATCATGTCACAATTCTAAACATATAAAGAAGTTGACCTAACTCTCAGAAATGAGAGAGAATTTCTTCTCCCCCAATTCCTGACCTAAGTTTTTTCTAATGTTCAGGTTCCATATTCTCTCAGCACATGCAATATAAATGGAAAGTAATTATATGTGTAGTTTCAGGGCCATGAGTAGAGCATTTTTCATTCATAAACCTAAGGCTAACTCTTCCTAGATTGAGAGATAGAAGTCCAAAGTTTTACCTGTTTAGCTGAAATCGTGTACAACAATGGAGGTACTTTCAAGGCAATGTGATGACTTGTACAGCTTGTGTGATCGGTGGATCTGGAACCGACTGTTTAACGCTGGTTCGCGAAATGTCGCGGAAGCAAGAGTCGCCACCGTCTTTTATTTTCTCCAAATGGAAAGGACAAAAGCACAGAAAAATTCCTTAAAGAGTTTGCTCTCGGTTCGGGAGGTAGATTATAGAAAGGGAAGGTGTTAGCACCCTTTCTATCCATGGTTATCCATGGGCTCTTAGATACTTGCTCATTGTGTTTTCAAAAATGGTTTGTTTGCTTTTCAATTGTGGGTTTTAAAAAAAGTTTCTTTGAAAATTCCAGTTCGACTCTTGTATCGGTCCTCAAGAGTGTTTGAAAAATTGCTTTCGAAAGCTTTTTGAAAAGGTGTTGGTGTGAAAAGTATTTTTAATTTGTTTTTGAAATTAGAGCAAGTATCTAGAGTTATCTACCTACCCTAAGGAATTCGTCTGTGTAAATGTCCTTTAAAGTGGTGCCATCCCACCATTGAGAGGTAGGTAGCACCACCGTTGGAGGTGTTCGGGTCAATTCGAAGGTTCGGGACATGGTGATCACCAGAGCAATAGGAAGATACCTTAGAAGCTACCCTCATTCCAGGTTCCCGGATCATGAGGACTTACTAAAACATCCTCTACTCGACGATCACCTTTCGAGAGGCAAGGCAACAGTGAGGCGTACCCTAGGGGTGGTGTGTGATTTGTGTGTCATGTTCATTTACATTTATCTTGTTCATGTCGGGGGTGATCTACGCGTTTTGTTTTTATTTTAACATTCATTCTTGCATGCAATTATTAACAGTTTAAAAGAGGCGAGAATTAAAATTCCTAAACTATTACAAAGGCGCGGGTCCATATCGCCAAATTAAATCCAGGACCCGATTTGACATAAAATAAAGTAAAGTGCGAGAAATATAAATATCGAATTTACATGGCTTTGGGAGAATTACATAAAAGGAGGAAATAAAATAAAATGCGCGAATTGGAATTACGATCGAATGCGAGGGCGTTGGACCCTTTTTAATGAAATTAAATTATGACTAACAAATTAATTAAATTAAAGTAAAAAGAAAAGATTTTTGAGTTTTTGTATTTATGGATTCTTATGAGAGAATTAAACGAAATTAGAAAATTAATTAATTAACCCTAATTCTAACTATTTTTATTTATTAAGAAATATGTTAAAGTTGCACCTAAAATTAACCTAATTAATTAATTCAATTTTATCTACAAGAAAATAATTAATAATTAATAATGATACAAGAAAAGAAAAAGATAAAAGTAATTAAAACCTAATTCTACAAATTTTAAATTTATTAAGAAAATGTTAAAGTTAACCCTAGAATAAAAAAACTAATTAATTAATAAGACCTTTTTTACAAAAAATAACATTAAATGAAATATATTTTAATTTTTATGACTTTCTGATTTTTATTATTTTTTTATATTAAGAAAATGTTAATTTAAAGAATTAAGTTAAAATTAATTAAAACAAATAAAAGTAGAAAAATACAAAAAAGATGAAAGAGCAAACCAATGGGGGGTTCTGTCCCCAAACTGGAGGTCTTTGGCTAGCAATCAGGCCCATTTGTCTCAAGGCCTTGTGGACTTCAGGTGATCGCGTGTGGACTCGTTGACCAACGCCTATGGTGCTCTTCAAACATTGGCCTTTGGATTGCCCTCAGTGGCCATGTGGCGTGCCTGGATTGTGAGCGTATGGTGGACGCTTGGAGAGAAACTGCATAGGATGATATTAAAACAAAACATATCAAGAATATGGGGGGACCTGGGAATCGAACCCAGGTCCCATTGCTTACCAAACCAATACCTTGCCAGCTGCGCTATTATGTTGCTTTGTACATAATGTGACAAGTGATCAATATAACGTAACACAAAGATTAGTGGCATTTTTCCATGCGAAATTCAAATACACCAACCATCGCCTTACACCTCATCTTCTTCCCCACTTGCTTGCTGTACCTGAAACAAAAACAAACTGAATAGCGGGGGTTTTAAACCCCCACTAAATGGCAAGTACAAAAACAACGATTAGAATAGGTGGCTCATAAATTGAGCGCGAATAGTGTGTTAAGATCGTCCAAGCTTCCTGAGTTTAATGGTCTAAGTCTCACGTCCCAATTTTTCCATAACTGAGAAACCCCGATTCAAGGTTTCTGAAACCCTAGGCATCGTTCATGGCAACTCTTCATATATGCAATAATTCTTCAATTAAATCATACTACTAGCTTCAGAATCAACTCATTAGTATAAATCAACAATAAAAATGCATGGATATGGCGTGTAGATTTGAATACGATTAAAGAAAAAATCAGGTACAGGGTAACTGCGTTCTACCGTTTCTTTGCGTTAGAAGCAGTGATTTTGATCCAGGAAGCTTCCTTGATGTCTCAGGAAGGCAATGGAATAATTATTTTGTCTTGAAACCCTTTGTAATCACGTTTTCAGTTTTGGAATTTTTCACAAAAAGTGCAATGTTCTTCTTCACCTTTGGGCGCAGCTTTCAGGTCTCTTGCACTAGGTCTAGCATCTGGCTTATGTATGGAGTGAATTAGGGTTGAGTTTTCAATCAAAAGATCTTTGCATTGATGAGAACAATATTTGATTTTCATGGCATATTTTCCAATCTTTTTCACATGTGTTTTGATACCAATTATGTCCCAATCACTTTGATTCTTTCCATATCTGATAATGCACGAAATCTTGAAGATATTTCATGCATAAAAAGATTTGAAAAGCTTGCTTTGGTATTTTTCACATATTTTATTTTATTAAATGAATTAATAGCAATTTAAAATTCAAATAAATAAATAAAAATGATGAATAAATTCCTTTTGGGCCAAATGGTCGTGCACATGCTTTGGATGATGAATCTTGGGATAAAATGTGGCCCATTAGCAATTTTAAGGCTTTTGAAGCAAAGTTGACTTTTCAAAATACCCAAATATTTCCCAACTTCCACAAGGCATATCTTGCTCAATTTTTAAGCTTTGATCATGTTCTTGGACATTTTGGAAAGGTCTTGAAGTCCTCTAACCAATGCCTTTGGTCCCAGGTCATTTTGATTTACCAATCTCAAGTTATGGCCTTTGACTTAAAGTCTCTTTTTGTTGACTTTTGAAAATGACCTATAATGTTGAAATTGATAACTTTTTGTGAGAGCATTTCTTGGACTTGAAGTGCGAAGAGGAGTTGTAGGAAATGTCTTTCTCTTCAAAATGAGCTTTGGATGGAATTTTTCTGATAAACCATGTGGAAGTTATGCCTTGGTCAAGTTACAGTTGACTTTTTCAACTGTCCAAATATGGAAACTTTTGCATCTTGAGACTTTTTGAGCCAAGTTTTGAGAATCATGATCAAGCATTTATCAAATGATGTTTGTGGCTTCAAAATGAGATGTTGATCAGAAATTTGAACTTTTGACTGTCAAATGACCATTTTGCCCCTGCAGTTGACTGTAGGGTAATTAGGGTTTTTGACTGTGCAATTTTGTGCTGTAAGTCTTGAAACTTGGTATGAGGATACTTGACCATATTTGTAGGCATGTGGGACTTGATTGGACCCTTGGAAACTTCATTTTCTTTGTCAGAACCAAAACCCTAGTTTTTGACTGTTAGGAGGCCCTTGAACTGTGCCACCCTTGGGGAATTTTGAAGCATGCTCTTTGCAATTCTTGAAGAATATGGGAGGGCAAATTTTGGGGTACAACAGTTGCCCCTGTTCAATCTTCTTAAACCTGAGGATGTAGATTGGCTTGCGTGCCTTTCGTGATCCGAAGGTGGAAGATTATTGAACACTAGAGTGCCCAGAAATTTGCGCTCACATAGTAGTGTGATGGTGGGAATGGGCTTACAGATTCCATTTGAAGATTGATGGATAGGAGGATGGGCTTACAGATGCCATGCTAAGAAGTGATGGATAGGTGGATGGGCTTATAGATGCCATCTGGATGTTGATCGCGTAAGAGATTCCTTAGCGAGAGTTTGCGTACCTGAAAAGGAAAAATGATTACCTGACCTGTTACAGGAGCTGGTCTTCAAATTCTTTGTGTAAGATGTACCCTGACTGGTTACAGGAGCTGAATCTGGAGCTTCAAACGGTGATGAATGAACCAGGGATGGTTACTACCTCAACGGGACGGTGAGAGAACCTTGGGCGATTACTACCTCAACAGGAACGCTGAGAGAACCTTGGACGACTTCAACCTCAACAGTAACGCTGAGAGAATCTTGGGAGACTTCTACCTCAACAGTAACGCTGAGAGAATCTTGGACGACTTCAACCTCAACAGTAACGCTGAGAGAATCTTGGGCGACTTCTATCTCAACAGTAACACTGAGAGAATCTTGGGCGACTTCAACCTCAACAGTAACGCTGAGAGAATCTTGGACGACTTCAACCTCAACAGTAACACTGAGAGAATCTTGGGCGACTTCTACCTCAACAGTAACACTGAGAGAATCTTGGATATCTTCTACTGAGTCTTTATCAGGAAAATCTGTTAGGGGTCGATTTAGCTGGACTAGAGAAGGCCTTTGACTGGATAAGAAACAGGAAAATCTTAGGGTCGATTTAACTGAACCGGTCTAGGTCTTGAAATCTTCAACTGGATAAGAAACAGGGAGATCTTAGGGTCGATCTGACTGAACCAGAGAAGGCCTTTGACTGGATAAGAAACAGGAAAATCTTAGGGTCGATTTAACTGAACCGGTCTAGGTCTTAAAATCTTCAAATGGATAAGAAACAGGGAGATCTTAGGGTCGATCTGACTGAACCAGAGAAGGCCTTTGACTGGATAAGAAACAGAAAAATCTTAGGGTCGATTTAACTGAACCAGGCTAGGTCTTGGAATCTTCAACTGGATAAGAATCAGGGAGATCTTAGGGTCGATCTGACTGAACCAGAGAAGGCCTTTGATTGGATAAGAAACAGAAAAATCTTAGGGTCGATTTAACTGAACCAGGCTAGGTCTTGGAATCTTCAACTGGATAAGAATCAGGGAGATCTTATGGTCGATCTGACTGAAACAGAGAAGGCCTTTGACTGGATAAGAAACAGGAAAATCTTAGAGTCGATTTAACTGAACCAGTCTAGGTCTTGGAATGTAGCTGAGAACTTAACTGGATCTTTCCTGAAAGGTAAAGGTCAGTCATATGCAATGCATGATATGGATCAAGCAATGATGTTCTCAACATAAATGAGATTTGTAAAATATGATGCGTATATGCATGCTATGGAAATGTGATGTTTATGAATGTATCTTTGTCGTCTAGGAAAGTAAATCCTTGACGGGTGCCGGGAAGTCATTCCTGGGCTGATGTTGGAGAACAATGCTTTGTTTTTGCTGGGGATGATAGTTGCAAGAATACCAGTAGGAGAAGATAACTCCGTTGGGGAATAAACTTGGCGAATGGAATATTCTGCGGGGAGAAAAAGTACCCTAACGATCTTGCTGGGAAGCAATACTCTGTGGGGAGAGAGGTACTTGCTGAAATGTTGATGGTAATTTTGCTGGGGATACCATTGTTGTGTTGGAAGCGTTAATAGACTTCGCTGGGGGTAAGAAGACTTCGCCGAGAACGATCTTTCCGTGGCTTTTGGCTGAGGATAACCCAGTTATATCCTGGTAGGGAAATAACTCTTTGAATAAAGTCGGGAGCCGCGTTCGTGTTCATCGAGGGTAAGCTTCCAGAATCTACTGGGGATAAACTTACTGCTTGGGGAGATGGATTCCAACTTTCCTGGGGAAACTGGATTGGACTCTCCTGGGGAAGTTTTGAACTGTATCGGGGAAGTGACTCCACTGAATGTTTGATATACCGCCGGGGAACAATCTTTAGACCAAGACTACCGGGGATGCTTGTTATATATGCATATATACTGCTGGAGAATGTTGAGATCTGCTGGAGGATACCCAACTTCCTTAAGTTTGATAATAACTTTGCTTGGGGAGAGCGCACTGACTTGCTGGCTCACTCTCTGGGGAATTAAGATATCTGGTTATGTTCTTTAGCTGAACCTACCTTGGTACCTTGGAGGACAGAACAATTAGATTGCTTAAACAACTCTTTATTTCCCCTGCTTCTAATGTTACCTGTAATTAATCCTTTGTTTCGTATGCAAATATTCATGAGTTAGCAAATTATTGTCAATGCATATATCACAAATTGAACCTTGGACGTTCTTCGCAAAACAAAACAGAAAAGGAAAAACAATTGGCAATTTTAGCTGAAAAGTGTATTTGTATTGATTTTTGAATTTGCCTGTAAATAGGCGTTTATGTACAAGGGGCTGACGTCCTAGTAAGAGAACGCCGCCGAACAAAAGAGTTTATACAAATTTTGTACAAGAGAAAATAAAACAGCTGTGTGAAATGAATGATCCCACTGGGTTTCAACTCTGCTATCGCCCTTATATCTCCGAGCGTCTCATCACTTGATGACCTTAGTTGAAGATGAAGCTGACTGATCGATGCCGTCTGAACTCGATGTAGATACCGGATTCTGGATGCAAAGTGATCCAATGAGACATAGTATTACGCTTTATCCCTAACTTTTGCCTGGACCGCCCTTTCGGGTTTTCAGTCCACCGGGATACCCATTTTTGCCCAAGCCGCCTTTTCAGGTTTTCGACTTGCCGGGTGTACAGATTTTTTCATTTCATCCCTTCATTTTGCCCGAACCCTTTTGGTTCGCCGGGAAGCCCTAATATTTGCCTAGGTATGTCAACCTAGCGGGTCTTTTTCATGCGTAGTATCTTTTTACTATGTCTGCATTGGCGGGGTGAGGAAGGTCGTCACCATCCATGTTGGTTAGAATCATGGCTCCTCCTGAGAACACATGTTTAACCACAAATGGCCCTTCATACGTAGGGGTCCATTTGCCCCTTGGATCACTCTGAGGAAGGATGATTCGCTTGATTACCAGATCCCCAACTTGATATTCTTGCGGTCTGACCTTTTTGTTAAATGCCCTGATCATCCGTTTCTGATACGTCTGACCATGAATGATAGCAGCGAGTCTCTTTTCATCAATTAAGTTTAGCTGATCAAGTTGTGTCTGGATCCAATCATCTTCGTTCAGATCTGCATCCTTCATTATCCGGAGAGAGGGTATCTGCACTTTGATCGGTAAGACTGCCTCCATGCCGTAGACCAAGGAGAAGGGAGTTGCCCCGGTTGACGTCCTGGCTGAGGTACGGTACCCATGTAGAGCGAACGGTAACATCTCGTGCCAATCTTTATAAGTCACTGTCATCTTCTGCACGATTTTCTTAATATTCTTATTTGCTGCTTCTACAGCCCCATTCATCTTCGGTCTGTAAGGAGAAGAGTTGTGGTGTTGTATCTTAAACTGCTCGCAGAGCTCAGTGATCATCTTGTTATTGAGATTGGTACCGTTGTCTGTAATAATTCTTTCTGGGACGCCATATCGACAGATCAGGTTATGCCGAATGAACCGTGCCACAACAGTCTTGGTTACCGTAGCATAGGATGCTGCTTCAACCCACTTCGTAAAGTAATCAATCGCTACCAGGATGAAGCGATGCCCATTGGACGCTGTAGGTTTAATCTCACCGATCATATCTATGCCCCACATTGCAAACGACCAAGGCGCAGTCAGAACATTCAGAGGAACTGGAGGAACATGCACCTTGTCTGCATAAATCTGGCATTTATGGCATGTACGAGAGTGTTGGTAGCAGTCGGCTTCCATGGTGGACCAGAAATACCCTGCCCGAAGGATCTTCTTTGCCATAGTGTGTCCACTGGAATGTGTTCCGAAGGTCCCTTCATGTAGCTCTTCCATGATCCTTTCTGCTTCAGTCTTATCCACACAACGCAGTAAGGTCGAATCATGGTTTCGCTTGTACAGGATGCCGTTGCTAAGGAAGAACTTTGCTGCGAACCTTCTCAAAAACTTTTTATCATTGACAGACGCACCTTCAGGGTATTCCTGAGCTTCCAAATATCTCTTCACTTCATGGTACCAAGGCTTCTCAGTTACCAATTCAGTCTCGAGATCACAGCAGTATGCCGGTTCGTCCAGTTTCCAAATGATGATACAGGGAGCCTCATTGTCCCATTTGACCTTGAACATAGAAGACATCGTAGCTAACGCGTCCGCCAGCTGATTCTCCTCTCTTGGAAAGTGTTCAAAGGTTATCTTCGTGAAGTGAGGGATCAATGTCAACACACATTCTCTGTAAGGAATAAGATTCAGATGTTTCGTATCCCACTCTCCTTTGATCTGATTGATCACGAGAGCGGAATCTCCGAAGACACTCAGAAACTTGATCCTTAAGTCGATCGCAGCTTGAAGACCCATGATGCATGCCTCATACTCCGCCATGTTGTTGGTGCAGTTGAAACATAGCCGGGCAGTGAGTGGAGTATGAGTGCCTTGAGGGGATATTATCACAGCGCCGATACCGTTACCCAAAGCATTGGAGGCTCCGTCAAAGTGCATAGACCATCGGGATCCTTCCTCAGGTCCTTCATCCGGTCCAGGTATTTCACAGTCAGTCACAATCATGATGCTCTCGTCTGGAAACTCGAAGTTCATTGACTGATAGTCGTCTACGGCCTGATGTGCCAAGTGGTCTGCCAATACACTTCCTTTGATGGCTTTCTGGGTTGTATACTGGATGTCGTATTCTGTCAAGATCATTTACCATCTTGCTATTCTCCCAGACAGAGCAGGCTTTTCGAATATGTACTTTATAGGATCCATCTTTGAGATCAACAAGGTGGTATGAGTCAGCATATACTGTCTCAGCCGGCGAGCAGCCCATACCAAAGCGCAGCAAGTTTTCTCAAGCAGTGAGTATCGGGTCTCACAGTCGGTAAACTTTTTGCTAAGGTAATAAATGACATGCTCTTTTCGGCCAGACTCGTCATGCTGCCCCAGCACACACCCCATCGAGTTGTCAAGTACTATCAGGTATAGTATCAGAGGTCTCCCCTCAACCAGTGGCATAAGGATGAGTGGTTCTTGGAGATACTCCTTGATTTTGTCAAAAGCAGCCTGACATTCATCATTCCAACGTACTACCTGATCTTTCTTCAGTAGCTTGAAGATTGGCTCACAGGTAGCAGTCAGGTGTGAGATGAATCGAGCAATGTAATTCAGGCGTCCTAAAAAGCCTCTGACCTCTTTCTCTGTCTTAGGAACTGGCATCTCTTGAATGGCTTTAACCTTGGCAGGGTCCACTTGAATACCCTTGTCACTTACAACGAAGCCTAGCAACTTTCCAGATCTTACCCCGAAGGTGCACTTGTTCGGGTTCAACCTCAGCTTGTACAACTTCAGACGGTCAAACAATTTCTGCAGATGATCTAGGTGTTCTTCCTCAGTCTGGGACCTTGCGATCATGTCGTCAACATACACTTCTATCTCATGATGGATCATGTCATGAAATAAAGCAACCATGGCACGTTGGTAGGTTGCCCCAGCATTTTTCAGTCCAAAAGGCATGACCTTGTAGCAGAAGGTGCCCCACTGAGTAACAAAGGTAGTTTTTTCCATGTCTTCAGGTGCCATCTTGATCTGATTGTAACCTGAAAAACCATCCATGAAAGAGAACACCTTATGCTGAGCTGTATTGTCCACAAGGACATCAATGTGAGGTAGGGGGAAGTCATCTTTGGGGCTGGCCCTGTTCAAATCCCTGTAATCGACACACATTCTGACCTTTCCATCTTTCTTAGGTACCGGCACCACATTAGCAACCCACTGAGGATAAGAAGTCACTGCAAGGAACCCGGCATCAAACTGTTTCATAACCTCGGCTTTGATCTTCTCAGACATCTCTGGACGCATACGGCGGACCTTTTGCTTAACCGGAGGGCAGTCTTCCTTAGTAGGCAAGTGATGGACCACAATATCGGTATCCAATCCGGGCATGTCTTTGTAGGACCAGGCAAAGATCTCCATGTAATCATGTAGCATCTGAGTCAACCGTTGCTTCACGCTGAGCTCTAGGTTGGCACCAATCTTTACCTCCTTTCTGTCCGTCTCAGTACCCAGATTTATTGCTTCCACCGGCTCTTCGTGTGGTTGAATTGCCCTCTCTTCCTGGAGTAACAGTCTTGCAAGCTCGCCAGGCACTTCGCAATCATCTTCACCTTCGTCTTTTGCTAAGTTGATCGGATTTTCGAAGTCATAACTGGCAGCAGCAGAGTCGTTACCAGTGAGATCCAGAGTAGATTGAAACCTGTATGAGTGAATGTGTGTAAATACAGCTGTTTTGAAATATATAAAGGAAGGAAAGAAAGAAAAGGAGCATAAGATTTGAAATGCGAGAAAACGTCCAAGATCTTTATTCATGATATATGAAATGACAATTTATATGCCCTCACAAATGAAGCCACGGTGCCTCGGGTAAGACACCGGGCCATAGAGTTTTAATTGTTTATTACAGATAACAAAACAAAAGAATTCATTACTCAGTAACAAGAGAAACAGGTAGGTTGTCCTTTGCAATCCAATTGCTAGGTTCACTGTCGGTTGCCGGGTAAATCCAGCTGTCGAACTCAACTTCATCCACTTTATCATCCTCCCCAATAGCATTCACTCCATGAGCAGGCAGGGGAGCTGTCACTACATTAGGCTTCTCAGATGCCTCAAATTGTACCTCCTTTGTATCAATAAGGTCCTGCAGCTTATTCCTTAAGGCCCAACAGTCATCAGTGGAATGCCCCGGGCTATCGGAGTGATAAGCACAGCGGGCATTTGGATTGTATTTCGGAGAGGCCGTATTCACAACCTTCGGGGCCTCTCTAACAGTCACTAGGTTGGTGGACAGCAACTGCGGCAAGATTTGTGATAGAGTCATACTCAAACGGGTGAACTCTCTCCGGGGTCTTTCAGCCCTTTGAGGATTGGTTTACCGAGGAGCGGCAGCAGGCTTAGCAATCATCACCGCATTGACAGACTGGCGGCGCTCAGGTTTCTCTTGTCTTCTAGACCCATATACAGCACTGGCCTCCTTCTTAAAGGGCTTCTTTTCAGAGCTTGCAGATGCACCTTTCTGAATTTTACCAGATTTCATCCCAGCCTCTATTCTCTCCCCGGTCAGAATAAGATCAGTAAACCCTGCAGATGAGTTACCGATGAGATGGTTGAAAAATGGCCCAGATAGGGTCCCCAAGAACATGTCTACCAACTCCCGATCAATTAACGGAGGCTGCACCCTGCCAGCCAGATCCCTCCACTTCTGTGCATACTCTTTAAAACCTTCGCTTGATCCCAGCGACATACCCTGGAGTTGGGTACGTGTAGGGGCAAGGTCGGCATTATATTGATACTGCTTATAGAAAGCAGTAGCCAACTACTCCCAGTTACGAACCTTGGTCCCATCCAGCTGATAGAACCATTCGAGATGAGTCCCTGAAAGACTCTCCTAGAAGAAGTGGATCCACAAGTTCTTGTCCACTGAGTATGGTTGAATCTTCCGCATGTAAGACCTGATGTGTAGCTTGGGACAAGACGCCCCGTCATACTTGGTAAAGGATGGTGCTTTGAACTTATGAGGAATGATCACACCAGTAGACAAACCCAAGTCTCCAAAATCCAGCCCAGGCACTTGTTGGATCTCCATAGCATTCAGTCTGTCCTCCAGCTGCTTGTATCTGTCTTCAACCGGAGGATACTGTTCCTCATCAAAATCAGTCTCGTTGTCAGAGACTACCGGACTAGGACCTTTTCCCCCTTGGGGACTGCTCTTGCCTATAGAAGAACCAGCCTCTTCATTCTGCAGAGTGTTGCCAAACCTTCGGCTCGAGTTAAAAAGAACAGTTCTCTTCTTCTTCTTCTTCTCCTTCTTCAGGAGCAGAGCCTTCAGCTCTTCTTGGCCCTGAGCCAAACCCATGATTAGTTCCTGAAATTGCGCGTTCTGCGCCTGAAGAGCCTTGATGGACATCTCGGTTGATGATGAGTCAGGATTCATGATGCTGAAATAAACAACGAAGAACGGTAAGCAACCTGAAAAGAAGAAAACCTGCTATGCACATGATGAATGATATGTGTTTATGCAATTCATTCAAGGGTTCGAAAGTTCAAATTTGTTGTAGACAAAAAGGAACACACGTTATCATTAAGGAAATAATTGTTCAGTACATCAAAGCCTCATGGGCACAAATTACAAAGCAGATCAATCCCAAAAGACACTACGCATCCTCTTTGGAGCTATGTAGGTGTTGAGATTCCTCTCCTTATGCAATAGGCGGGTGAGCTCCAAGACCTTCTTTTCACTAGCATGTAGACTGGTCTCAAGAGCATTCCGTTCTTCCTTAAGCTGGATCCAGCTCTTCTGCATCTCTTCCCAGGATGTGGGCATATCAGGATGCTGAATGGTGTAGGACACTTCTCCTTCCAAGACTGGTTCTTTGATCACAGGGAGCATATGAGGATAAGGCATCACTAACTTCTGGGAGCGGGCTCGTACCCACTTGAGATAAGGTTCCAACGGGATGGAGTTTCTGTGCCCCAGTGTCCTACTGTCTATCCTACTTGGCATCCTCTAAGCTCTGATGAATCTCTGGCAAAGTCCTTGTGCATCGTTGTCGAAGTCAAAAACTATGTCAGGAATTAACATGTCATGAGGACCATCCCTCCGAGCATAACCAAACTGTCTCCAAGCCAGGCATGGGTTGTAAGTAATACCTCCTCTGATTCCAAGTAAAGGAACATTAGGGTACTCCCCGCAACGATCAATGATAGTGACATCCTCTCTGGACCGAGGGCACCAATGTATATCTGCATGTGTAAGAGTCATCAACCGTTGTGACCATCTCAAACCCCGCTCGTTCTTCAAAACTGATTGTGGAAGGTGCGAAATAAACCACCTTCCCAGGAGAGGAGTGCAACACATAAGGATACCTCTTTTTCTCATGGTTCGAGTGTAACATGAGTGAAGGATGTCCCCCAGCAACGTAGGTATAGGATTCCTGGACATGAAGATCTGGACAACACTGATATCTATAAGCTGATCTGGGTTAGGGAACAACACCAAGCCATAGACAAGGAGGGCCACAACTTCTTCAAAAGCTTGTAAGTCAAGGGAGTTCCAACATTCATGGGCCTTTTCAAACAGAAACCTGGCTAAGAACCCTTTGATACCACTTCTAACTTCCCAATGTCCCTTGAGGTCAGATGATTGTAGGTGTAAGGCTTTAGCAATCTCTTCAAGCTTGGGTTCCTTTTCTGTACCGTTGTAGGGTAGTTGATCAAGGATAGGGATCTTCAGGAGCCGGGAGAACTCCTCTAATGTAGGTACCAGCTGATAATCCAAGAAGGTGAAACAGTGATGCAGAGGGTCAAAGAACTGGAACAGGACCTTTATCATATCTTCCTTAATGTTGGTGTTGACCAAGCTGATGAGTCTTCCATGTCTTTCACTGAATGAAGAGCTCTCGGGAATCCTGGATATAAGTTCCTTAAGCTGAGGAGGGATCCTTACCAGGCTGATTTGAATTGTCTTTCTGCGAACAGTTTCCATGTCCTACAAAGCAAGAACAAAGATGAAGATTCGAACCCCTGAAATGGTTAGTCAATGCATATGATGCTGGATGAGGTCATCATGCTATGATTAAACACACCACATATATTTACAAAGACAAACATGTAAGGCACACAAGGCACACAAGACAAGCCCCTAGAGTTTAGGCCAGCATGGGGTCTGGGTAGTACCCTCTTGAAGTTGGTGGGCTCAACCTGTCCTACTAGAAGTAACCGGGTTCTAAGGGTCCCAATATCACTGGATTGCTTTCATTGTTCATCGTTTCGATTTAGCCACTGAACTGGCGACCGAAATATTCCAGGAAAGCAACCCTTAATTGAGTGTAGTATCGAGTATCAACCAACCTCGGACTGCACCAAAGTCAGTTATCTCACTACCCTAAAGAGGCCAAGATAGTTCAATTAAGGTTCCTAAGGTCTATTGATGCTTCACGACACCACGCGGAGGCCCCGTACTCTCCTTGACTGAACTCAAGGGTTACCGGTACACACCAAAGTGCCACATCAACGTAGCAGACTGTTTCAACCATGTCGGTATACCCCACACAGTTCCCTCACAGCCTTGTTGCTACTTTCTAAGAAGGTATCCCCAGATCCGGGTTAGGATCTATAGAACTCCCAAGCAACCCACAATTTAAAGCAAGCAAGTCAATACAATTGAAAACACAGTTATGAACTAAACCCTAAGGTACACCTCACTTTAAGTTAAGTCCCCAGCAGAGTCTCCAGTTCTGTGATCGGTGGATCTGGAACTGACTGTTTAACGCTGGTTCGCGAAATGTCGCGGAAGCAAGAGTCGCCACCGTCTTTTATTTTCTCCAAATGGAAAGGACAAAAGCACAGAAAAATTCCTTAAAGAGATTGCTCTCGGTTCGGGAGGTAGATTATAGAAAGGGAAGGTGTTAGCACCCTTTCTATCCATGGTTATCCATGGGCTCTTAGATACTTGCTCATTGTGTTTTCAAAAATGGTTTGTTTGCTTTTCAATTGTGGGTTTTAAAAAAAGTTTCTTTGAAAATTCTAGTTCGACTCTTGTATCGGTCCTCAAGAGTGTTTGAAAAATTGCTTTCGAAAGCTTTTTGAAAAGGTGTTGGTGTGAAAAGTATTTTTAATTTGTTTTTGAAATTAGAGCAAGTATCTAGAGTTATCTACCTACCCTAAGGAATTCGTCTGTGTAAATGTCCTTTAAAGTGGTGCCATCCCACCATTGAGAGGTAGGTAGCACTACCGTTGGAGGTGTTCGGGTCAATTCGAAGGTTCGGGACATGGTGATCACCAGAGCAATAGGAAGATACCTTAGAAGCTACCCTCATGCCAGGTTCCCGGATCATGAGGACTTACTAAAACATCCTCTACTCGACGATCACCTTTCGAGAGGCAAGGCAACAGTGAGACGTACCCTAGGGGTGGTGTGGGATTTGTGTGTCATGTTCATTTACATTTATCTTGTTCATGTCGGGGGTGATCTACGCGTTTTGTTTTTATTTTAACATTCATTCTTGCATGCAATTATTAACAGTTTAAAAGAGGCGAGAATTAAAATTCCTAAACTATTACAAAGGCGCGGGTCCACATCGCCAAATTAAATCCAGGACCCGATTTGACATAAAATAAAGTAAAGTGCGAGAAATATAAATATCGAATTTACATGGCTTTGGGAGAATTACATAAAAGGAGGAAATAAAATAAAATGCGCGAATTGGAATTACGATCGAATGCGAGGGCGTTGGACCCTTTTTAATGAAATTAAATTATGACTAACAAATTAATTAAATTAAAGTAAAAAGAAAAGATTTTTGAGTTTTTGTATTTATGGATTCTTATGAGAGAATTAAACGAAATTAGAAAATTAATTAATTAACCCTAATTCTAACTATTTTTATTTATTAAGAAATATGTTAAAGTTGCACCTAAAATTAACCTAATTAATTAATTCAATTTTATCTACAAGAAAATAATTAATAATTAATAATGATACAAGAAAAGAAAAAGATAAAAGTAATTAAAACCTAATTCTACAAATTTTAAATTTATTAAGAAAATGTTAAAGTTAACCCTAGAATAAAAAAACTAATTAATTAATAAGACCTTTTTTACAAAAAATAACATTAAATGAAATATATTTTAATTTTTATGACTTTCTGATTTTTATTATTTTTTTATATTAAGAAAATGTTAATTTAAAGAATTAAGTTAAAATTAATTAAAACAAATAAAAGTAGAAAAATACAAAAAAGATGAAAGAGCAAACCAATGGGGGGTTCTGTCCCCAAACTGGAGGTCTTCTGCTAGCAATCAGGCCCATTTGTCTCAAGGCCTTGTGGACTTCAGGTGATCGCGTGTGGACTCGTTGACCAACGCCTATGGTGCTCTTCAAACATTGGCCTTTGGATTGCCCTCAGTGGCCATGTGGCGTGCCTGGATTGTGAGCGTATGGTGGACGCTTGGAGAGAAACTGCATAGGATGATATTAAAACAAAACATATCAAGAATATGGGGGGACCTGGGAATCGAACCCAGGTCCCATTTCTTACCAAACCAATACCTTGCCAGCTGCGCTATTGTGTTGCTTTGTACATAATGTGACAAGTGATCAATATAACGTAACACAAAGATTAGTGGCATTTTTCCGCGCGAAATTCAAATACACCAACCATCGCCTTACACCTCATCTTCTTCCCCACTTACTTGCTGTACCTGAAACAAAAACAAACTGAATAGCGGGGGTTTTAAACCCCCACTAAATGGCAAGTACAAAAACAGCGATTAGAATATGGTGGCTCATAAATTGAGCGCGAATAGTGTGTTAAGATCGTCCAAGCTTCCTGAGTTTAATGGTGTAAGTCTCACGTCCCAATTTTTCCATAACTGAGAAACCCCGATTCAAGGTTTCTGAAACCCTAGGCATCTTTCATGGCAACTCTTCATATATGCAATAATTCTTCAATTAAATCATACTACTAGCTTCAGAATCAACTCATTAGTATAAATCAACAATAAAAATGCATGGATATGGCGTGTAGATTTGAATACGATTAAAGAAAAAATCAGGTACAGGGTAACTGCGTTCTACCGTTTCTTTGCGTTAGAAGCAGTGATTTTGATCCAGGAAGCTTCCTTGATGTCTCAGGAAGGCAATGGAATAATTATTTTGTCTTGAAACCCTTTGTAATCACGTTTTCAGTTTTGGAATTTTTCACAAAAAGTGCAATGTTCTTCTTCACCTTTGGGCGCAGCTTTCAGGTCTCTTGCAGTAGGTCTAGCATCTGGCTTATGTATGGAGTGAATTAGGGTTGAGTTTTCAATCAAAAGATCTTTGCATTGATGAGAACAATATTTGATTTTCATGGCATATTTTCCAATCTTTTTAACATGTGTTTTGATACCAATCATGTCCCAATCACTTTGATTCTTTCCATATCTGATAATGCACGAAATCTTGAAGATATTTCATGCATAAAAAG
Source organism: Vicia faba (assembly GCA_948472305.1). Taxonomy (NCBI): domain Eukaryota; kingdom Viridiplantae; phylum Streptophyta; class Magnoliopsida; order Fabales; family Fabaceae; genus Vicia; species Vicia faba. The sequence continues at coordinate 826,589,645 of OX451735.1, read as the reverse complement.
ATTTGAAAAGCTTGCTTTGGTATTTTTCACATATTTTATTTTATTAAATGAATTAATAGCAATTTAAAATTCAAATAAATAAATAAAAATGATGAATAAATTCCTTTTGGGCCAAATGGTCGTGCACATGCTTTGGATGATGAATCTTGGGAGAAAATGTGGCCCATTAGCAATTTTAAGGCTTTTGAAGCAAAGTTGACTTTTCAAAATACCCAAATATTTCCCAACTTCCATAAGGAATATCTTGCTCAATTTTTAAGCTTTGATCATGTTCTTGGACATTTTGGAAAGGCCTTGAAGTCCTCTAACCAATGCCTTTGGTCCCATGTCATTTTGATTTACCAATCTCAATTTATGGCCTTTGACTTAAAGTCTCTTTTTGTTGACTTTTGAAAATGACCTATAATGTTGAAATTGATAACTTTTTGTGAGAGCATTTCTTGGACTTGAAGTGTGAAGAGGAGTTGTAGGAAATGTCTTTCTCTTAAAAATGAGCTTTGAATGGAATTTTTCTGATAAACCATGTGGAAGTTATGCCTTGGTCAAGTTACAGTTGACTTTTTCAACTGTCCAAATATGGAAACTTTTGCATCTTGAGACTTTTTGAGCCATGTTTTGAGAATCATGATCAAGCATTGATCATATGATGTTTGTGGCTTCAAAATGAGATGTTGATCAGAAATTTGAACTTTTGACTGTCAAATGACCATTTTGCCCCTGCAGTTGACTGTAGGGCAATTAGGGTTTTTGACTGTGCAATTTTGTGCTGTAAGTCTTGAAACTTGGTATGAGGATACTTGACCATATTTTTAGGCATGTGGGACTTGATTGGACCCTTGGAAACTTCATTTTCTTTGTCAGAACCAAAACCCTAGTTTTTGACTGTTAGGAGGCCCTTGAACTGTGCCACCCTTGGGGAATTTTGAAGCATGCTCTTTGCAATTCTTGAAGAATATGGGAGGGCAAATTTTGGGGTACAACAGCTTTCTTGAAGTTCAGGGATGCTTCTCCAATGCTTGGTGTGCTTTGAATCTTGCTGAATCACTCCATGGAAGTCAACCTGCAAGAGAGAAAAATGAAAATGGCCAACTTTGCTATGGCTGTTACAGTCTGTATCTAAGGTTGGGGATATCTTGTATGGATGTTAATGAATGTGTTTGAGGTTGTTTGGATGAAAACGCACGAGGGAAAGGAACTGTGGAAGTCAATATGCAGAAGATACCCTGTTTTGCCACAAAACTGTGTTTTGATGGATGAGGGAGTTTTAGGGATGGCTTGGTCGTGTTTCAGGTCACTTGAGGGGTATGGAATGTGTTCACAATGTTTTCTTAGGCTTTTTGTTGCAGCAATGAGAGATGTTGTTCGTTATGCAAGTTTTCTTCTATCTTAAGCAAAGTTTTGCAAGTTGGTTTACAAGCTTCTCTAGGCCCCTCAAGTATGCTGCACCTTTTAGTCTTGATCAGTGGGATTGGTTCCTGAACTTGTGCCTAGAAGATATGCATTGTACCTCTTGGATTGCAAACTTGACATAAAGTTCACCTTTTCAAAAATGGATAATGTGCTTTTTCTAATTATGGACTAATCCTTCATGTAATGACCAAATGCATAGAATAACATCTTAGAACAATGGTTTAGCATTTAATTTTTGAGTGTAAATGAGATTAGAGGCCTGTAATGTAGCTTGCACATGCTGAGTTTGAAAATGCACAAGTTATGAACATGGAAATGGCCATGAATCAAAGTGACTTTTGCCCATATTGCCAAATTTGATTCTCCCTAACCACAAGGGTGTTTGAGAAGTTCTTGGACATTTTGTAAAGCTTGGAATGTGTACTACAATCCATATTTGTAATGCAAGTTGAAATTCCAAGTGGAAGCATGTGAAAAGTGGCCATGAAGTTAGGCAAAAATCCTGCCTAAAATAGGTCAAAAAATTTCTAAGTTAAGAATGTTTTGCACCCCTATTCCAAAAATCATAACTTGAGCTACAAGCTTCTTTTGAGGAAACTTTGTGAATCAAAGGTGTAGATTTTTCAATGGACTATAACTTTCATGTTTTGAGTTTTGTTTGAATCCAAATGTATCTTGATGAAAAGATGGGACAAAGTTAGGAAAAAATTAGGAATTTTCATAACTTAGAAATATTCTAAGTTATGAAATTTCTTCATTTCAAACCCTAATTTGTGATTTTTGATTTCTTGATGAACAAGTTTCATAATTTGACATGTCTTGATGAAAAATGAATCTTGACACTTGATTTTTACCAAAAAGTCAAAGTTTGACTTTTCAGTATACAGTCAATTTTGGCTCAGTTGACTGGAAAATTCATCTGTCAATCTTGTGCATTTGGGATCTTTTGAACTTGTTGAATGTGTCAAGACCAAGCCATTGAGTCCTTGAGTCCATATGTGAGCTTGAATTGCCATTGGCTAGGTCAAACAGTCAAAAATTGCCTTTGTGCAGTCAAAACCCTAAAAATGACCATTTTGCCCTTTTGGTGATCTGATCAAACTTCTTGTGGAATTGTGATCCAAACTTGATCAAATGGTCCATATGATTTCATAATGTTGATGTGGGTCAAAAATCATGAGGTTTGACTGTCAATTGACCACAGTTGACTTTTTCCCCAATACAGCTGATTTCTAGGTCAACTGTCCAATTGACTGGGCAAAGATGGGAATCAAGGCTTGAAACTTGGTATGAATAAACTTGTGAGTCCAACATGAAGCATGAAAGTATTTTTGGGAATTTTGGGTCAAAACATCTTTGTGCAAACACAAACCCTAATTTGGGTCAACAGTGCAAGGAGGAGCCTTGAGCAGAGCAAACCCTAACTTGATCTTGAGCTCCAAGACTTGAAACTTGACATGAGAAATCTTGAGAGTCGAAAATGATCCATGAAAGTCATATGAGGCATTAAAATTCCATTTATCCTTGTGCAATCTCAAACCATAATTTTCAGTCATCAGTGCTTGAGGAGGTGTCTTGAGCTGATCAACCCTTGTGCAGTCTTGAACAAAAGGAGATATTGTGAGATATTATTTGAGAAATGAGAGGGAAAATTTTGGGGTACAACAGCTGCCCCTGTTCAATCTTCTTAAACTTGAAGAGTTAGATTGGCGGATCCTCCATTTGTGACTTGAAGGTGAAAGATGATTAAACACTTAGAGTGCCCAAAAATTTGCACTCGAAGATGTATTGTAAATGGGCTTATAGATGCCATTTGGAGGAATGATGGTGATCACTGGAAGAAGTATCAACACAAATCTTTGGTCGATTTATACTAAACATTGATGTTTCACCTGTGGGAAAAAAGGTTAGTTAAATGCAGATGTATGCATGATGTTCAAAGGATATGGTATTATGATAGATGCATTTTGTATGTTCGTGCTATGATGTATGTATGTGAGATGTATGTTTGTCTGGGAAAATAAATCCCTGACTGCTGTGGAGGAACTCCTGGGAAGTTAAATCCCAGATCGCTGTTGGGGATGAAGAATATACATATCTTCCCATTTGTTGAAAGGATGCTTCCGCTGGGGAATATTGCTTGAATGCCAACTGTTATCTAGTCAGATCCAGGATTCACAACTTGCTGAGGATGAGGAAGTCAAATGCTATCTGGTCGGATCCAGGCTTCACGATAACTAATTCGGGAAGGATAAATTAACTGTTATCTGGTCGGATCCAGGATTTGCAGAAAATTTCTTGAAGTTGAATTGTTATCTGGTCGGATTCATGCTTCACAACAACTTGCTGGGGATAAGGAAGTTGACTGTTATCTAGTCGGATTCCAGGCTTTGCAGTGACTTTCTAGAAAGTATGGAGTTGAACTGATATATGGCCGGGTCTAGGCTTCATTGTAACTTGAAGTGGTAACTACTATCTGGTCGGGTCCATGCTTCATGGTTTTAGAAAAGTTATACTATTATCTGGTCGGGTCCAGGCTTCATAGTGTCTTACTGGGATTGTAGCTAGTTGTTATCTGTTCGGGTTCCAGGCTTCACAATAACTTGTTGGGGTTGAGGCAAACTCTATTGGGGAAAAGAAGTTAAACCTTGGTTTGGTTGTCCAGGTTCTTCTATCTTTGAAGAGTTAAACTATTATCTGGTCGGGTCCAGGTTTCATAGTATCTTGCGAAGTTAACTATTATCTGGTTGGATCCAGTCTTCATAGTTTGAAAGAAAGATTACACTATTATCTGGTCGGATTCAGGCTCTATAGTGACTTGAGAAGTTGACTATTATCTGGTCATATCCAGGTTTCATAGTATCTTGCGAGGTTAACTATTATCTGGTCGGATCCAGTCTTCATGGTTTGAAAGAAAGTTGTACTAATATCTGGTCGAGTCTAGGCTTCATAGTATCTTTTGGAGATAGTAAAAGTTTTGTTGACGACTTTACCGGGGATTAGGGGTTATGGCCCTATGATTTGCAATAGTCTGAAAGGCAAACTCAAGCTCGAGAGTATGGACTCAGTCGGGGAAGATAGACTCAGCTTGGGAAGGATATACTCAACTTGGGGAGGATATACTCAGCTGGGGATAACAGATTCAGCTGGGGAAGTCAGACTATGCGGGGGGAATTTGAACTCGGCTGGGGAGTTATGCTACTCGTTGTTAGTTGGGGAAACAAACCCTGTTGGGGAAATAAACCCTGTTGATGAATATTTGATGAACTGCTGACGAGGTGAGTTCTTTGAGAAAGAGATCCACCATGCTTTTTCTTGTAGGATCAACTTAGCTGGGAGAGAGCTGCCAAGAGATTAAGACTCTGGTTGGAGATTAATCTATGCAAAGAGACTTCGTGGGTAACTCTGTTGAGTAAGGTTTATTGTAGTCGTCTTGTGGGGATAATGCTAATGAAATAACTCTGTGGGGATATCCTTTATGCATTAAAGAGATGCTTGCTGCTTCTTAGTAGGATACATGTGCCAAATAGTTTTAATTATGTTCATATGTGTGATACGGTGGGAGAACTGACTTGGGTGTATTGTGTTTTATCACAAATGTTGCGGTTAGTAAGAGTCGCCATCGACTTTTCTTTTATCCAAAAGGAAAGGCTGAAAAGAATAGGAAAGACCTTTGAGATTATTTCTTGAGTTCGGGGGGTAGATTATGAAAAGGGAAGGTATTAGCACCCTTTCCATCCATAGTTATCTATGGGCTCTTAGTTGCTTGTTAGATCACTTGCTTTTGTTTGAAAATGTGCTTTGTGTGGTTTTTGAAAGTATTTTGAAAAGGCGCCATCGTTTAGGAAAACTTTGTAATAGTTCTCGCTCGTAAGAATGTATACAAAGTGTTGAGCTTTTGAAAATGTTTCAAATTTGGAAGATGTTTTGAAAGTGTTGGTGTTTGTTTTGAAAATAAGCAAGAGTGTTTGATTTGAAATTAAGCAAGCAACTAGGAACAATCTACCCACTCAAAGTTTTAGTTCATTTCTTCCTTTCCTTTGATATTGCTATCTTACCATTGATTTGGTAAGAAGCCCTATCTTTGGATGTAAAGGGACGAGCACGAGTTATTGTATAGCCATGATAGCAATGTTGTGAAATATCTTAGCAATTCCTTTTGAGGGACTAAGATCATTTTGAAAGACAACATTTGATAGCGTCATCGAGGGACTATGATCTTGTATTTTTTGATTTCTTTTTGCTAAGATACTCCACATACATAACATGGCCATTTTTATAAGGCAACAAAGTGGATTTACCCTAAGGGTGTAAGTGTGCAAGTGTGTTGATTTACATGCAACGTTTTGTCTTGAATTAAGGTTTGCTAACTTATTGGTTTTAATCTTTCCATACAAACCCTAATTTACTAGCGTTTATATATAAAGCATTAAATTGCGGAAAATAAAAATACTAAGCTATTACATCATTAGGGGAGGGGGTATATAAATTTACAAATGGGGATTGCAAGTAAATTAAATCCTAAGTTACTATTACAACCATATTGAACGGATAAGAATGTACAAGAAATGAATAAATGTACAAGAAAGTAAATGGAAGAGAAAATGAATTTTGTTTTTGATTTTGTTAAGAAAATGGTTTTAAACCTAATCATCTAAAGGGGGATAAATTGACTAAAACAAAGAAAATAGTTTAATTTGAAGAAAACAATTTTTTAGTTTTTTTTTTGTGAAAAGAGTTATGAAAATTAATTTAAAGAAAATCCTAAGTTCTAAATAAATTAAACCTAAGTTTATTTAAATTATTTAAGAAAAGAAATTAAGTTTGTACAAGAAAATGTTTTTGGTCTTTTTGTATTGAAAGAAAATAAAATAAGTATATTAAAGTATAAATACTAAATAAAATATTTTTTGGGATTTTATTAATAAAAATAAATAATAATAATAATAATAATATTACTAATAATAAAAATAATATATAAAAAAAAGATAAAAATAGAAATAAGTCAGGGGGTGTGAAATGATTTGGGGTGATCTAGGAGTAAAAACAGTTTTTGATTGGTTTAATCCCAACAAGGATTTTTTTTGTAAACAGAAAAAAATAAAATAAAACAATGAAATGGGCCCGCGTGGTGCCTAGAAATAAGGGTGTGTGTGTGTGAAATGGGGCGCTGGGCTTTCAATTTAAGCCCAAGAACTTGAAGAAATGACAAAAAAAAATAATAAAATAAGTAAAAGGAGAAAATGGTCCCAGGGGGTTTTAAACCCCTGTCTTTGTGTTTGCCAAACCATGCCTTCACCAACGCGCCAAGCTGTTTCATCTGTAAACAGTATAATTCAAATAATATTTTAAAAAAATAGAATGTTAGGTTTTGAAATAAAAAATATATATATGGTGGGCTTGGGCCGAACCGGGTCGACCCAAGACCCACCTCCTGAAATAACGCAAAAGAACACAAGGGTTTGTGAAACCCTAAATTCAGAAGAGGAAGCGCCTCTACTTCATCTCTCTCGTTGTGACGCGATCCTTTCCTCCTTCTTCATCTTCTTCGATTGGACACCATGGATGTGTCTTTGATTCTGTATCGTTTTCTTTGCTCTGTATTGTTTTCTCCTATGTAGTTTTGAGTTTCTAAACGAATTTGTGTGATTTACAGTGAAAAATGCATATGGAAAAGAGAGGAAGGAAGAAGGAGATCTTCGGTTTTACCAGCTTGATATCCGGATTTATCTCAGTGAGATCTTTCTGATTTGTTTTTCTTCTTCTCCTTTACGATTTTCTGAAGGGTGGTTTAGGAAAATGATGCATGACAATTTAGGGTTTTCGTTTTGTTCTTGTTGTGGTTTTTTGTATATTTTCTATGTCCGGAAAAAGGAATGAAAATGGTTTAATGTTGTTGCTATTCTGTTTTGGGTTTTTGCCTCTGTATATTTTTTGTGGTGAAAAAATCCTCTCTCTTGAAAACAATATTGCTGCCTCTTTATACTATGGTTGGCCTTTGCTCATTTTCTGTGATAGATTGTTGCTGGATTTTTGGGAAGCTTTAGTTTTGACTTGTTACTTTTACTGATTTCACAAATCAACTTTATTGTTCTTTGATAAGTTAATTTTGCTGTCTGGTTTCTGTGACACTAGCTTGCTTTGGTACTTTTAGAAGGCTAGTTCGCTGACTTTGTACCTTGTTGCTTGTGATGCTGGATGTGCTATTTATTTATGATGGATGCTGACTTTTGCTTTATTGTATTGGTTACTTGTTGGATGGATGTACTTGTTGTATTTTATACCAGTTACTTGTTGGATTTGATGTACCTTGAACTGAATTGCCTCTTTTTCTTTACTGTGAACAGAACTTGCTTTTGCAGTAAACTTGGGAACATGATTTTCTTTGACATGAAACAACATGAAAGTTGTTATTCCTTTGCGTGAAAATATGATGATAAATCTGACTTTCTATCTTATCTTTTCTTTATCTTTTTATGAACCAAAATTCACACCTTTTAGTCAATGATGTATGTTATGTATGAGGCTTTCCTTTGGGCAGCATTGATATTCTTTTTGAATCATGTTGGGCTGAATTCTGTTTGTATCTCTTCTCTATTGTGAACCAACAATTGGTTGCGATTTGCAATAGAAATTGGCCCATGATAGAAACTAATTGTTTGAGGCCTTAGAACACAAAACCGTTCTTTTTCCGATTCAACAAAAACCACCCTAATGATGAATTAAAATACTTTGTATCTTTTGTTCATTTTTTGATGTTTAAGTTTCTAACAAACTTCTCCTTTTGTTTCATGCATTGAATGCATTGGCATAGGATTGGAAATATGATAAAGGAGGACTTGAAGAATGTGGGAACAAGGCATTTGAAGATGGAGCAAGAGGAATTCTTCCTTTGTATAGAACAAAAATAGGGAAATTGTAGTTTGTATTGTAATTGAACTTTGAAATTATTTGGAATGTATTTGAACAATAAATTTCCAAAATGTATTGAATAATGTTTGAAATGGAATGAAACTTGTTTAATTCGAATGAAAATTGAAACGAATGATGAAAGAAATGATATGAACTTTGAATCTTTTAATTTGGAATTGGAACTTTAGACTTTATGACATAAGATCAAATGAAACTCAAATTTCAAATCTTATTCACAAACATAATCCAAGATGACTTCGTAGTTGAAATGACAAATCCGCCTTGATCACAACATTAATCCAACAATTTCATCGCCTGCATCGTGCTTTTCCTTCATTCCATTTTCAAACAATAATGCCATAGCCTTGCAAATAAAACCCTAATTATTTGAAAAGAGTTTGAATGTGAAAGCCTTGTAGCTTCAAGAAACAGAAAATCTTTAGTAATCTTGAATTCTAAACATTTGAACCTTTAACCATTGCAAACACAAATATTTAATCTTGAGATGTCACAAAGCCTTAGAGGTCTCATTAGCTCTAACTAATAGGACACGAGGTCTATCTCAGATTGATTGTCAACAATTAAATTCTACTGTTTGAATAAGGCCTTGATCTTGTCTAAACGCATGAACACATGTGATGAAACACAAGGCAGGTAAATAAAAATGAAGAGGGCAAATTTTGGGGTACAACAACTACCCCTGTTCAATTTTCTTGAACCTGAAAAGCGAGAATGGCATGTCCCTGTTCGTAGCTTGAAGGTGGAAGATGATTGAACACTAGAATGCCCAAAATTTTGCACTCGTTGATGTGTTAGTTGATTGCACTCTATCCATAAACAACTCTCTGCTTTCCCTTACCAGCTGGGGAATCATAAGGTTTACCACGATTCTGTGGGTGCTTACCCCTCTTCTCACTGATAATCTTGTAATGAGCATTATTGTCTTCCTCATAAATCCTACAACTATCAACCAAATCAGCAAAGACACAGATTTTCTGATATCCAACTGCTTTCTTAATCTCCGGGCGTAACCCATTCTCAAACTTAATACACTTTGAAAACTCAGCATTTTCCTCAGCGTAATGCGAATAAAACTTGGCCAACTCAGCAAACTTGGCAGCATACTCAACAACAGACTTACTTCCTTGCTTCAGCTCAAGGAATTCAATTTCCTTCTTACCACATACATCTTCAGGAAAATACTTTCTCAAAAACTCCCTACGGAACACAGCCTAAGTTACATTCTCACATGCAGCTTCCAACTTCTGGCAAGTCTCTAGCCACCAGTCATCAGCCTCGACAGCTAGCATATGAGTCCCATAACGAACCTTCTGTGCTAGAGTGCAATCCATCACGCGAAAGATTCTCTCTGTCTCTTTCAACCATTCCAAAGCTCCGTCAGGATCATACTTTCCCTTGAACGTAGGTGGATTCTCTCTCTGGAAAGTCGCCAAGCTACGAGATCCAGCATTCCTGTCAACATTCGGCTGATTTTCCATCACACGAGCCATTGCTTCTAAAGCAGTAGCAAGAGCATCATCATTCCTTCCTGCCATCTTAACTTCTTACTACAACATAAACAACTGTTAGAACATCAAAATAACAATACTTGATTGTTAGACAACTACGACTCGACGACAAGGTCGGACCAACCTTTTGCTCTGATACCAACTTTGTAACACCCCAATTCTACCCCAAGCAATTTATGCAAAATAAATCAGAGTTATAAAATTTCAATCATACAAATGAATCGGGACGTCACAAATTCTTCTAACAAATTCATTGCATTCATCGTGGATATATAACACTTTTTCAAAACATCGGATGAACCATCAATATAGCATCTTTAATAAAATAAATCAACATCTACGCAGTGGAATTCTTCAATAACATCTTTAAAAAAAATCAACTATGAAACATCTCATATTGAATGATAATCAAATTAAATTCAACAACTAAAAATCATCAATCAAAACAGCAAGCGTTCATCCCCCTGAGTGTTACATATCAGAGCAATGACACCGACTCGAACTACTGAAGGTATACAACCTTCACTCTCGATTACCTGCACGTTACCAACATAAGGGAAACATTCAAACAGAAGGGGTGAGATATCTAACTATATATAAAGTGCATGATAATTAATATATTAAATTAGATCAACAACATCACCACTTCTCATCTCATAATCAACAACAATCTCAACAATAATATACATTCATCAACATCAAAAATACATTTCTTTATGAAATCATATAACGCGACTCAATACTCTGCAGATGCATGTGGTACCATTGGAGCAGAACTCCCATCTCAAAAATCTGCCAATTAATAGAGGCATCAACAAGGCATAACCTTCATCTCGAAATTTTCCAATCAAGGCCATCTCAACGAGCATAAGCTCCATCTAAAAAATGCAATATATGCGACACAACCATGAATATAATGATAACACCCAAGTTAACAACATCACAATTTATCATCTCAAAGCATCTCAAAATACATCTCAAAACATCTCAGAATATCATCTCAAAACATCTCAGAATATCAAAATAATTCATCAAAATTCATTTACTTATAAATCATCAAACATCATTATTTAATAATAACTTCTTATTAATAACTCAGCAATATTTTAATTCCACAGTAAAACAATACTGTCATCCTGAAATTCTAACGTTAAGACCCTCACTTCCCTACTGTTATGGTTCAAACAGCAACTTCTAGCATCTAACGTCCATCGTTCAGCAGAAAAAAACGCAAAGGCCAACATAACTTCTGACCACGCAACCTCTAACCAACACAGTTCCTAAATACACAACTTCTAATGATGCAACCTCTGGCGACACAATTTTCTGACTGCTATAACTTCTGACTAACGCAACCTCTTATCAGATACAACCTCTGATCATTTCATCTTCTGACCACTCAACCTCTAATCAGATACAACTTCTGATCCTCTCATCTTCTGACCACCCAACCTCTGACCAAATACAACTTCTGATCACCTCATCTTCTGACTAATGCCATCTTCTGACTAGATACAACTTCTGACCAGATACAACTTCTGACCAGATACAACTTCTGACCAGATACAACTTCTGATCATCACCGTCCTCTGACTGACCACACCTTCTGACCCATACAACTACTAACGTCAGAACTTCTATCCTGCACTAATCTAACGCAACTTCTATCAGCATCCTTCTAACGTCATAACTGCTACTTTTCCTTAACGTTATTATTTTAATTCCTTTTCCTGTTATCAACCTAATTAGGAACAATACCCAACGCCATCCCTACTTGATTCATTGTTCTGAAACAGCAACTTCTGGTTTTCTTCACACCTAATTCTACGTTTTTCTTTCCTGCATAATTCTGCGTTTTAATTACTGCTACATTCAACGTTTCCATTACTGCATCTCACTATGGGGTCTCATGATTAAAGCCCTAAAACTTAATCTATTCAAGCAATTTATCACCTATAATTACCCTATAATCTTACAGCATTTAAACAACATCAAGACATCAATATTCATCAGAATTCATCAATCCTCATCATACATCAATCACATATCCTCATATCAAAACAGGACAATAATCACCTCTAACCTACATATCAATGACCATAAACCCAATTATAGAGTTAGAACCCCACCCTTACCTTGGATTTAAGGTTGCTCTACAATTTCCAGTTGAATCCACGTTCTTGCCGTTTCCCAATTCTCCAAGAGTTTGCACGTTCTTCTCAATCCTTATTTCTTTCTACAACTTCTTACTTCTATTCCAATAACAAATAACAAAATAACCCTATTATTCTATTATCTCCTTATTGGGCTTAAAACCAACACACCCCCTTATTGCTTCCATCCTCCCAAAATAAGCCCACATTAAATAATATTACACTTTTAATATTATTTCACCACATAATATTATATCTCTAATATTATTTCTCCACTTAATAAAATAAATCCAATTAATTAAAATACATCTTCATAAATATTCCAAAAATAATTTAATTAAATAATTAATTAAATTACGAGCGTTACAACTCTCCCCCACTTAGAATATTTTCATCCTCGAAAATTTACCTCAATCAAACAATTTAGGATAGGAGTCTCGCATCTTGTTCTCCAACTCCCAAGTCATGATTTCTCCTGCAGCTCCTAACCAAACCACTTTAACCAAGGAAGTCTCTTTGCCCCTCAGAGTCTTCATTTCACGATCCGCGATCCGTACAGGCATCGTCTCCACCATAAGATTATCCCGTACTTGCACATCGTCCATATGAATCACATGAGATGGATCTGAAATATACTTCTGAAGTTGCGACACATGAAACACATCATGCAAATTCGAAAGATTAGGCGGTAAAGCCACTCTATAGGCAACATTCCCCACTCTCTCAGAAATCTGATACGGTCCAATAAAACGAGAAGTGAGCTTCTTAGACTTCAATGCTCGCCCAACACCAGTCACATGTGTAACTCTCAAAAACACATGATCACCGGCTTTAAATTCTAAATATTTCCTTCGCTTGTCATGATAAATCTTCTGTCTACTTTGTGAAGCTTTCATCTTTTCTCGAATCAACTTCACCTTCTTAGTAGTCTCACGAACAAGTTCAGGTCCAAGTACTACACTTTCACCAGATTCATGCCAACATAACGGAGTTCTACATCTTCGACCATACAACGCTTCAAAAAGTGCCATCCCAATACTAGAATGATAACTGTTATTATACGTGAACTCTATCAACAAAAGATAAGTATCCCACAAACCTCCCTGCTCAAGAACACATGCCCTCAACAAGTCTTCAAACGATTGAATCATCCGTTCAGTTTGACCATCTGTCTGAGGATGATACGCTGAACTCAACCTCAACTTAGAACCCAACGCTTCTTTCAAGCTTTTCCAAAAATCAGAAGTAAACCTTGGATCTCTATCTGACACAATGCACAAAGGAACACCATGCAACTTCACAATCACACCGATATAAATCTCAGCCAACTTTGGCACTGGAAAACTGATGTTAATAGGAATAAAATGAGCTGACTTCGTAAGCCTATCAACAATCATCCAAATCGAATCTTGTCCTCTTAAAGTATTAGGAAACCCTGTCACAAAGTCCATTGAAATGCTATCCCATTTCCATTCTGGAACTTCCAATGGTTGCACCAATCCTGCAGGCTTCTGATGTTCAACTTTCGACTTCTGGAAAGTCAAACATGCATACACAAACCGAGCCACATCACTCTTCATCCCAGGCCACCAAAACAACCCTTTCAAATCTTGATACATCTTTGTAGCTCCTGGATGAATACTCAACTTCCTTTTATGACTCTCTTCAAGTATCACTTTCTTCATCTCAACATCATCAAGAATACAAATCTGGTTACAAAATCTCAACACATCTTGCTCATCTAACTTAAAATCATTATTCTGAGATTGATCAGTCCCAACCATCAAATCTACCAGTTTCACATCCAACTTCTGAGCTTCTTTGATACTGTCTAAAAATTCATTATTAATCTTCAACATACCCAACATAACACTTTGCAGAGTAACCTCGCAAACTAAGCTCATATCTCTGAATTGCTCAATCAATTCCAACTCTTTAATCATCATTGCTGACATATGTAAAGTCTTCTGACTCAACGCATCAGCTACCATATTCGCTTTTCCTGGATGATAATTCAAACTGAAATCATAATCCTTTAACAATTCCAACCATTTTCATTGCCTCATATTCAGCTCCTTCTTATCAAACAAATACTTCAAACTCTTATGGTCACTAAACACTTCAAATCTAGAACCATAAAGATAATGCCTCCAAATCTTCAGTGCAAAAACAACTGCAGCAAGCTCCAAATCATGCGTAGGATAGTTCTTCTCATGAGTCCTTAACTGCCTCGACGCATAAGCAACTACCTTACCATTCTGCATAAGCACACCTCCTAAACCCATCTTAGAAGCATCACAATACACCACAAAAGGCTCTCCTGGATTAGGCAACGTCAAAATCGGAGCCGACGTCAACCTCTTCTTCAATTATGCAAAACTCTCTTCGCACTGAACATCCCACACAAACGCTCTACCTTTACAAGTCAACTTAGTCAACAGAAGTGACAACTTAGAAAACCCTTCAATAAACCTTCTATAATAACCTGCTAATCCCAAGAAGCTCCTAATCTCAGTAGCTGACTTTGGGGTTTCCCATTGAAACACATCATCAACCTTCGATGGGTCTACAGCAATGCCACTACCTGAAATCACATGACCAAGAAAACTAACCTCTTTCAACCAGAATTCACACTTGGACAACTTTGCATACAACTTCTTCTCTTTCAAAACTTGCAATACTACTCTCAAATGTTCAACATGCTCTTCCTCTGACTTAGAGTAAATCAAAATATCATCAACGAACACCACTACAAACCAATCCAAATAAGTATGAAAGATACGATTCATATATTCCATGAATACTCCCGGCGCGTTAGTAACACTGAAAGGCATCACCGAATACTCGTAATGTCCATAACGCATTCTGAGAGCCGTCTTCTGAATATCTTCATCCTTCACTTTAATTTGATGGTAACCCGACCTTAGATCAATATTACTAAACACACGGGCATCCACCAATTGGTCCATCAAGTCATCTATCCTTGGAAGAGGATACTTGTTCTTAATCGTCACTTTATTCAGCTGTATATAATCAACACAAAGCCTCATACTTCCATATTTCTTCTTTACTAACAACACTGGAGCTCCCCACAGAGATACACTTGGTCTTACAAACCTCTTCTCAAGTAACTCTTTCAATTTCTTCTTCAACTCAGACAACTCAGACGCAAACATCCTGCATGGTGCCATAGACACAGGTCTGGTACCAGGTACAAGATCATTTGCAAATTAAACTTCCCTCTCTGGCGGTACATCAGTAATCTCATCAGGGAAAACTTCAGGAAATTCACATACCACCTGAAATTCCTCAATTATAGCTTGAGTCTCTACAGACAGCGACGCCATCAACAAAAACATCTGTGCTTCCTCTTGCATCAACTTCCTCAACTGTCTAGCAGACAACAAACTATCTGCCTCTTCTTCAGGAGTAGTAAACTTCATAGACTTGTAATAACAGTTAATATGAACACAGTTATGCTCTAACCAGTTCATACCCAGAATTACATCCAAACCTCTTAACGGTAAACAAACCAAGTCAACAACAAAGTCTCTATCGAAGATCGACAAGAGACACTTAGCACACACAAAAGAAGTAGTCACCGACCCCTTGGCTGGAGTATCAACGACCATTTCTCCATTCAAAGAAGACAACATAAGACCCAATCTTTTAACACAATCAGCAACAATAAAACAATGCGTAGCACCAGTATCAATAATAGTAATTAAAGGAGTACTATTAATGAAACATGTACCTCTAATAAGTCCGTCCTCAACATCCGTCTGATCCTCAACCAAAGAAAATACTTTTCCACTTGACTGAGCCCTCTTCGGTTTCGGACACTGACTACCAATGTGCCCTTCTTCTCTACAGTTGAAACAAACCACACTCTTGTTCTCACACTCAGATACAACATTTCCGTTCTTGCCACAACGGAAACACCTCTTCACTTCAGCAGTGCACACATTACTCTTGTGTCCAGGTTTCCCACACTTAAAGCAAATCACACCAGCAGGAGCATCTCCCCCACTAGTCCTCTGTCCATAAAAAACTCTCTGCTTACCCTTACCAGCTGGGGCATCATAAGGTTTACCATGATTCTGTGGGTGCTTACCCCTCTTCTCACTAATAATCTTGTAATGAGCATTATTGTCTTCCTCATAAATCCTACAGATATCAACCAAATCAGCAAAGACACGAATTTTCTGATATCCAACTGCTTTCTTAATCTCCGGGCGCAACCCATTCTCAAACTTAATACACTTTGAAAACTCAGCATTTTCCTCAGCGTAATGCGGATAAAACTTGGCCAACTCAGCAAACTTGGCAGCATACTTAACAACAGACTTAATTCCTTGCTTCAGCTCAAGGAATTCAATTTCCTTCTTACCACAGACATCTTCAGGAAAATACTTTCTCAAAAACTCCCTACGGAACACAACCCAAGTGACATTCTCACCTGCAGCTTCCAACTTCTGGAAAGTCTCTAGCCACCAGTCATCAGCCTCGACGACTAGCATATGAGTCCCATAACAAACCTTCTGCGCTGGAGTGCAATCCATCACGCGAAAGATTCTCTCTATCTCTTTCAACCATTCCAAAGCTCCGTCAGGATCATACTTTCCCTTGAACGTAGGTGGATTCTCTCTCTGGAAAGTCGCCAAGCTACAAGATCCAGCATTCCCGTCAACAATCGGCTAATTTTCCATCGCATGAGCCATTGCTTCTAAAGCAGCAGCAAGAGCAACATCATTTCTTCCAGCCATCTCAACTTCTTACTACAACATAAACAACTGTTAAAACATCAAAATAACAATACTCGATTGTTAGACAACTACGACTCGACGACAAGGTCGGACCAACCTTTTGCTCTGATACCAACTTTGTAACACCCCAATTCTACCCCAAGCAATTTATGCAAAATAAATCAGAGTTATAAAATTTCAATCATACAAATGAATTGGTACGTCACAAATTCTTCTAACAAATTCATTGCATTCATCGTGGATATATAACACTTTTTCAAAACATCAGATGAACCATCAACATAGCATCTTTAATAAAATAAATCAACATCTACGCAGTGGAATTCTTCAATAATATCTTTAAACAAAACAACAACTATGAAACATCTCATATTTAATGATAATCAAATTAAATTCAACAACTAAAAATCATCAATCAAAACAGCAAGCGTTCATCCCCCCGAGTGTTACATATCAGAGCAATGACACTGACTCGAACTACTGAAGGTATACAACCTTCACTCTCGATTACCTGCATGTTACCAACATAAGGGAAACATTCAAACACAAGGGGTGAGATATCTAACAATATATAAAGTGCATGATAATTAATATATTAAATTAGATCAACAACATCACCACTTCTCATCTCATAATTGTAAGTGTTTAGTTATTGGCATGTATTTTTGGTAAAACCAGGTGTGTAAATGTCATGACTGATGTCATAACATTCTGGATTATTAAGTTCTTTATGCAGAAAAAGTGTGGCACACAGTAGCTACTGTGTATGAGTGTGTATCTGAGCATTTAACAAAAGATCACATTTATTGCCTTCTACCAAAATCAGTAAATAGGAATTCTGATGTCATAACAAATGTTAAGACATCCTGTACTGATTTAACTGTAGTGCAGTTTGGTTAATTCTGAGATTTTTCAGGAAGTTGGCTCATTCCTTCCAGAACATAATCTCCCGTGGTCTTTGGGTTAACCTAGCTCAACCCTAAACTGGTTGATAAAGTCTTATGACCAAGTCTTAAGGTTAAACCTAATTAACCCTAGTTTTTTGTGGAAACCCTAACTGAAGAAACAACTGCTATATATTCAACAGGATTGCTGTTTGGAAAGTATCTCCTTGGACTGAAGATCAATTAGGAGCTGTATAGTTTTAACTGCTGTAATCCAAGCAAGTATCATTGTGATAAGTGACTTGGAATAGGATTTGATTGTAAGGGTTTTTGTATCACTCAAAGCTTTGAAGCAAGAGTGTTTTGTGTCTCTTGACTAAAGCTTTGAAGCAAAGTCAAGTTAGGTTTATGTATCACTCAAAGTTGTGAAGCAAGAGTGTTTGTGTTACTTGATTAAAAAGCTATGAAGCATAATCAAGTGTATGTTCTGAAGAGTGTCTTCATTAATTCATTAGTCAATTGTTTTAAGTATCACTGCTGTGATTGAGGGGGAGTGAGTAGGAACTCAGGTTTAAGTTGAACTTAGATTGAAGTTGCATTGGGTAGGTCTTAAGTGAAGGAGATAAACTGGTTGGTTTATTCCTAAATTAATATCTCTTATAGTGGATTTCCTCCCTGGCTTGGTAGCCCCCAGAGTAGGTGTTGTTTCACATTGAACTGGGTAAACAATTGTCTGTGTTCTTTACTGTTTTTATTTACTGTCTTATAGAAAGTCAGATACGGTGTCATAACATTCACTGTGACATTGAGTATCTGCTGCCAGGATTTCAATTGGCATCAGAGCAGGCACCCTGCCTGTATTACTGGGTGAGATCTAGGGATATCACTTTCTGGCACTATGGACAAAGAAGGAGTTTTTGGAAATAGACCACCCATTCTGGATGGAACAAATTATGACTACTGGAAACCTCGTATGATTGTCTTCTTAAAATCTCTGGACAAAAAGGCTTGGAGAGCTGCTGAGAAAGGATGGAACCATCCCACCATAACGGAGAAAGATGGGACAATCAGTCTGAAGCCTGAGGAAGAATGGAGCAAAGAAGAAGATGAGTTAGCCCTGGGAAATTCCAAAGCTTTAAAAGCCTTGTTCAATGGAATTGATAGAAACATTTTCAGACTAGTACATCAATGTGAACTGGCCAAGGAAGTGTGGGACACTCTCAAAACTACCCATGAAGGCACATCCAAAGTAAAAATGTCAAGGCTTCAGATGCTGACTACAAAGTTTGAGAACCTAAGGATGAAGGAAGATGAAACCATTCATGAGTTTCACATGAACATCTTGGAGATTGCCAACACCTCAGGAGCATTGGGTGAAAAGATGTCTGAAGAAAAACTGGTGAGAAATATTCTCAGATCCCTGCCTAAAAGATTTGCAATGATGGTAACTGCTATAGAGGAAGCCCAGGACATCAGCAACTTAAAGGTGGATGAACTCATTGGGTCTCTTCAGACTTTTGAGATGGGGATCAGTGACAATGTTGACAAGAAAAACAAGAGCATAGCACTTATATCCAACACTAAAGATGAAAACAAGGAGGATGAAGAAGAAAATATTTCAGAAGCTATAGCCATGCTTGGAAGATAATTCAACAAACTCATCAAGAGAATGGATCCAAAGTCAAGGTCAAATGTTGAGAACATCCCCTCTGACATTAACAGATCTTATGAC
This sequence comes from Vicia faba, assembly GCA_948472305.1. NCBI lineage: Eukaryota > Viridiplantae > Streptophyta > Magnoliopsida > Fabales > Fabaceae > Vicia > Vicia faba. The sequence goes on along the minus strand of OX451735.1, from coordinate 826,570,259 downwards.
TCCAGCAGAAGACCAAGGTCTGAAGAGAAGGGAAATCAAGGCAGAGGAATTCAATGCCATGGTTGTGAATGATATGGGCATATTCGAGCTGAATGTCCTACCTTTCTTAAGAAACAAAAGAAAGGTATGACTGTTACCTGGTCTGACTGTGATTCAGAAAGTAATTTTGAAGAAGAATCTGCCAAACTAGTTACTGCACTAACTGGTGTTTGTACCTCTGAAAGTGACACTAGTGATGAGGAAGTGACATTTGAAGAACTAGCTGATACTTACAAGAAATTGTGTATCAGAAGTGCTGAAGTCTGTGTGCAAAATAAGAGACAAACAAAACTCATCATAAAGTTGGAGGCTGAAAAAAGGGCAGACCTTGAAACTATAAGTCATCTAGAAGGGGAAGTTCAAATGCTGAACTCAAAATTGAACCAGATGACCAAATCTGTCAAGATGCTGACAAATGGAACTGACAAATTGGAGGAAATCCTTCAGGTTGGAAAAAATGTGGGAAACAAGTCTGGACTAAGATTTGTGGAAGGAAATAAATCTGGTGCAGACAAGAAGATCAGGTCTGATAAACCAATGTCAAAGCAGATGTCACAACATAACACTCAACACCGGGAACAGAGAAATATGAAGAAAAAGTACCAAAGATGGAGATGTCATCATTGTGGGAGGTTTGGTCACATAAAGCCTTTCTGCTTCAGATTGTATGGATACCCTAATCAGAACCCAGGTGTCAAACCTAAGTCTAACAGGGTTCCACATACTCCTCAATGGAAGAAAAAGGCTACTGCCCTGATAGCCCACACTTCCCTGAGAGTCTCTGCAAAGGAAGACTGGTACTTTGACAGTGGGTGTTCTAAGCACATGACTGGAATCAAGAACATTCTCAATAATGTTAAACCTCACACCACTAGTTATGTGACCTTTGGAGATGGTGCTAGAGGTGAAATCAAAGGAGTTGGTAATTTGGACTGCCCTGGAGTTCCAAATCTGAATGAAGTACTATTTGTAAAAGGCCTGACTGCTAATCTCATTAGTATCAGTCAATTATGTGATCTAGGATTCAAAGTCAACTTCTCAAAATCTGAATGTCTTGTAATTAATGAAAAACAAGAAGTTGTAATGAAAGGAGTCAGATCTAAAGATAACTGTTACTTGTGGGAGCCCGAGAACACTAATAACTCCACTGTGTGTTCTATTGCCAAAGAAGAAAAAGAGGTGAAACTGTGGCACCAAAAACTTGGCCATCTTCATCTAAGAGGAATGAAAAGGATTATCTCCATGGAGGCAGTCAGAGGGATTTCAAGACTGCAAATTGATGAAGGGAGAGTTTATGGTGAATGTCAGGTTGGTAAGCAAACTAGGATGTCACATCCAAAGTCAAGACATCTGACCACCTCTAAGGTTCTAGATCTTCTACATATGGGACCAATGCAGGTGAAAAGTCTTGGTGGAAAGAAATATGCCTATGTTGTGGTGGATGACTTTGAAGTTTTTAAAGAACTGTGCAAAAGAATTCAAAGAGAAGGGTGTATTGTCAGAATCAGAAGTGATCATGACAAGGAATTTGAAAACAACAAGTTTAATAAGTTCTGTTCCTCAGAAGAAATTAGTCAGGAATTCTCTTCTCCTATAACTCCTCAACAAAATGGAGTTGAAGAGAGGAAAAATAGGATCATACAGGAATTTGCCAGAGCTATGATACATGCCAAAAGACTCCCCTTTCTTTTTTGTGCTGAGGCTGAATACATTGCATCTGGTAGTAGCTGTTCTCAAATTATCTGGATAAAATAGATGCTCACTGAGTATAATGTCTCACAAGATGTTGTGACATTGTACTGTGACAATCTGAGTACAATCAATATTTCCAAGAACCCTATTCAGCATAGCAGGACCAAGCACATTGACCTTAAACATTACTTTATCAGAGACCTTGTAGAGGAGAAGTCAATTAAACTGGAACATGTTGCCATTAAGCTACAACTGGATGACATTTTTGCTAAGGCTCTTGATGCAAATCAACTTGAAAACTTGAGGGGCAAGTTGGGTATTTGCCAACATGAGAAATTGTAGCAATTAATTTTGCTCAAAACAAGGGTTGAAGGAGTGATTTTTGTTAAGTCTATTTTAAGTGGGTTAATCATATATTTCCCCAATTCTTTCAAAATTATTAAGAAGTTGAATAGACACACATTTGCCTCCTTCCTCTCTCGACTTTGCAACAACTCCCAATCTCTCAATCAAAGTTTTCTCTCTAGTTGGTACTGGTTTTCTAAGACTATCAAAATGTCTCAGACATCATCCTCATCAAAGACGACCGTTTCATCTTCATCATCTGATCAAGATTCTCGGGCAATCACCTCATGCATGGATACTGAAGTCCTGGAGATTACTCCTCTTAGAGAAATGGCAACTAACCCTTCCAAGGTCAAAAAGCTGAGAACAAGGCATGCAGGAAGGTCTCAGGCTACTTCATCCGATAATCCCTCTCAACCTTCATCTTCTGTACCAAATAGGGAAGGATCAACTTATGTACATCAAGCAATAGCTAGGATTGTTACAAGAATCCTGAGTGAGAACCACTCTGTACCAGGGATTTCTGTTCCATTAAATCAAGAATCAACAAGCCCAAATGTTGAAGCAAATCCAGATGTCTCTGAGAATGTTGAGACACCAAATGACAACATTCAAAAATCATCTGAAAACCTTGATGATATTCAGAACCCCTCAGAAAAGAATGCTGAACCACCTGTTATTGATGTGGATGAGGAATATTCAGACAATGACCTGATTGCAAATATCAACCCTAGCATAGCTAGGAGAATGATGAACAGGAAGGGTAATCAAGATGCTGCAAAATGTCTGAACAAAGAGAAACCTGCTGATAAGAAAACCAAGTCTGAAGGGAAGACTGGTACTGTGAAGACTGGACTGTCCAAAGGGAAGGTGAAAGCCCAAGTGCATACTGGGAGTCTCTCAAAGCCTGCAAGACAACCAATAACAAAGAAGAGAAAAGAACCTGAGCCTACTGATTCTGACGAGGAATCAGAATTTGAAATTGATGCTGAAGACATTCCTCTCAGAAGGAAACTCCCTTCCAGCAAAATGGCTAGAGTTCCTGAAGTCCCCACTGACAACATTTCATTTCACCACCCTGAAAATGCCAACAGATGGAAGTATGTTTGCTTGAAGAGAATAGCCTTGGAAAGATAACTAAACAATGGTGCCATGGATTGCAAGGAAATCATGGACCTGATCAAAGCTGCTGGACTAATGAAGACTGTGGTAAAATTTACCAAATGCTATGAAAATCTGGTCAAGGAATTCATAGTGAATTTGTCTGATGAATGTGCTGATGGAAGGTCAGCTGACTTTGAATGTGTATATGTAAGAGGAAGAAGGGTTAATTTCTCTCCATCTGAAATTAACAAATTTCTTGGAAGATCAAATGAGGCTTGCCCTGAACTGGAAGTTACTGACAATGAAGTTTGCCAAACCATCACAGCAAGACAAGTCAAGTGCTGGCCCACAAAAGGCAAGCTAAATGCTAGAAAGCTAAGCATAAAATTTGCCATCCTGCACAAGATTAGTGCAGCCAACTGGGTCCCTACAAACCATAAATCAACCATCTCTACAGGATTGGGGAGATTCATTTATGTTGTTGGTACCAGGACTGAATTTGACTATGGCAGGTACGTTTTTGATCAAACTTTAAAACATGCTGGTAGCTATGCTGTTAAAGGCCCAATTGCCTTTCCCTCTCTCCTATGTGGAATCATCCTTGCTCAGTACCCTGATATCCTGGTGGAAAGAGACACTGCCTGCAAAAGAGCTCCTGCTCTTGGGTTACACTACAAGCTGTTTCAGGGATCTCATGTTCCTGACATTGTCATAACATCAGCTGAGACATCATCTGCAAAAACTCATTCCAAGACTTCTGATGTTATAACTGTATTGAAAGAGACCTGCAAAGAGATGGAGACAAGGATAAAAGACTCTAGAAAACCTAATTGCCAAATTAGAACAGGAGGAGACTGAAGGAAACAGAAGGGAAAAGGGTGCTGCTGAAGAAGAAAGTAGCTCCTCTGAAGGTGACAGTGCTTAAAGTTTTGTGGAATTGACAAGCCTGATGCTGATGTTGTTGATGCAAGTGTCTTCAGATTTTATTTGTTGCTTCTATTACCTATTTTGGATGACTGTATAACATTTAAGTACATGTATCTTTGGCCCATTTGTGGCTAAAGAGGGGGAGATATTTTGTGTTAATTACTTGGTAGACCTCATATTTTTTTCTACAGTCATATTCATTCTGCTGCTCTATATTCTCTGATTGCTTAGGGGTTTTAGCCAAAAATCTGCCAAAGGGGGAGTTTGTAAGTGTTTAGTTATTTGCATGTATTTTTGGTAAAACCAGGTGTGTAAATTTCATGACTGATGTCATAACATTCTGGATTATTAAGTTCTTTATGCAGAAAAAGTGTGGCACACAGTAGCTACTGTGTATGAGTGTGTATCTGAGCATTTAGCAAAAGATCACATTTATTGCCTTCTACCAAAATCAGTAAACAGGAATTCTGATGTCATAACAAATGTTAAGACATCCTGTACTGATCTAACTGTAGTGCAGTTTGGTTAATTCTGAGATTTTTCAGGAAGTTGGCTCATTCCTTCCAGAACAGAATCTCCCGTGGTCTTTGGGTTAACCTAGCTCAACCCTAAACTGGTTGATAAAGTCTTATGACCAAGTCTTAAGGTTAAACCTAATTAACCCTAGTTTTTTGTGGAAACCCTAATTGAAGAAACAACTGCTATATATTCAACAGGATTGCTGTTTGGAAAGTATCTCCTTGGACTAAAGATCAATTAGGAGCTGTATAGTTTTAACTGCTGTAATCCAAGCAAGTATCATTGTGATAAGTGACTTGGAATAGGATTTGATTGTAAGGGTTTTTGTATCACTCAAAGCTTTGAAGCAAGAGTGTTTTGTGTCTCTTGACTAAAGCTTTGAAGCAAAGTCAAGTTAGGTTTATGTATCACTCAAAGTTGTGAAGCAAGAGTGTTTGTGTTACTTGATTAAAAAGCTATGAAGCATAATCAAGTGTATGTTCCGAAGAGTGTCTTCATTAATTCATTAGTCAATTGTTTTAAGTATCACTGCTGTGATTGAGGGGGAGTGAGTAGGAACTCAGGTTTAAGTTGAACTTAGATTGAAGTTGCATTGGGTAGGTCTTAAGTGAAGGAGATAAACTGGTTGGTTTATTCCTAAATTAATATCTCTTATAGTGGATTTCCTCCCTGGCTTGGTAGCCCCCAGAGTAGGTGTTGTTTCACATTGAACTGGGTAAACAATTGACTGTGTTCTTTACTGTTTTTATTTACTGTCTTATAGAAAGTCAGATACGGTGTCATAACATTCACTGTGACATTGAGTATCTGCTGCTAGAATTTCAATAATCAACAACAATCTCAACAATAATATACATTCATCAACATCAAAAATACATTTCTTTATGAAATCATATAACGCGACTCAATACTATGCAAATGCATGTGGTACCATTGGAGCAGAACTCCCATCTCAAAAATATGCCAATTAATAGAGGCATCAACAAGGCATAACCTTCATCTCGAAATTTGCCAATCAAGGCCATCTCAACGAGCATAAGCTCCATCTCAAAAATGCAATGTATGCGACACAACCATGAATGTAATTATAACACCCAAGTTAACAACATCACAATTTATCATCTCAAAGCATCTCAAAATACATCTCAAAACATCTCAGAATATCATCTCAAAACATCTCAGAAGATCAAAATAATTCATCAAAATTCATTTACTTATAAATCATCAAACATCATTATTTAATAATAACTTCTTATTAATAACTCAACAATATTTTAATTCCACAGTAAAACAATATTGTCATCCTGAAACTCTAACGTTAAGACCCTCACTTCCATACTGTTATGGTTCAAACAGTAGCTTCTAGCATCTAACGTCCATCGTTCAGCACAAAACAACGCAAAGGCCAACACAAATTCTGACCATGCAACCTCTAACCAACACAGTTCCTAAATACACAACTTCTAATGACGCAACCTCTGGCGACACAATCTTCTGACTGTTATAACTTCTGAATAACGCAACCTCTTATCAGATACAACCTCTGATCATTTCATATTCTGACCACTCAACCTCTGATCAGATGCAACTTCTGATCCTCTCATCTTTTGACCACCCAACCTCTGACTAGATACAACTTCTTATCACCTCATCTTCTGACTAATGCCATCTTCTGACCAGATACAACTTATGACCAGATACAACTTCTGACCAGATACAACTTCTAACCAGATACAACTTCTGACCAGATACAACTTCTGATCATCACCGTCCTCTGACTGACCACACCTTCTGACCCATACAACTACTAAAGTCAGAACTTCTATCCTGCACTAATCTAACGCAACTTCTATCAGCATCCTTCTAATGTCAGAACTGCTACTTTTCCTTAACGTTATTATTTTAATTCCTTTTCCTGTTATCAACCTAATTAGGAACAGTACCCAACGCCATCCCTACTTGATTCATTATTCTGAAACAACAACTTCTGGTTTTCTTCACGCCTAATTCTACGTTTTTCTTTCCTGCATAATTTTGCGTTTTAATTACTGCTACATTCAACGTTTCCATTACTGCATCTCACTATGGGGTCTCACGATTAAAACCCTAAAACTTAATCTATTCAATCAATTCATCACCTATAATTACCCTATAATCTTACAGCATTTAATTTAAACAGCATCAAGACATCAATATTCATCAGAATTCATCAATCCTCATCATACATCAATCACATATCCTCATATCAAAACAGGACAACAATCACCTCTAACCCACATATAAATGATCATAAACCCAATTATAGAGTTAAAACCCCACCCTTACCTTGGATTGAAGGTTTCTCTACAATTTCCGGTTGAATCCACGTTCTTGCCGTTTCCCAATTCTCCAAGAGTTTGCGCGTTCTTCTCAATCCTTATTTCTTTCTACAACTTCTTACTTCTATTCCAACAACAAATAACAAAATAACCCTATTATTCTATTATCTTCTTATTGGGCTTAAAACCAACACCCCCCCTTATTGCTTCCATCCTCCCAAAATAAGCCCACATTAAATAATATCACACTTTTAATATTATTTCACCACATAATATTATATCTCTAATATTATTTCTACACTTAATAAAATAAATCCAATTAATTAAAATACATCTTCATAAATATTCCAAAAATAATTTAATTAAATAATTAATTAAATTACGGGCGTTATAGCTTTCGCTAGGAATTCCTGTTTTGTTGAGGAGAACTCCACTTGGGAATATTTACTTTGTTTGAGAATACTCTGTTGGAGAATGTTGATTTCTTCTTGGGGAAAGAGTTCAGGATTTCTAGTCGTCCGTTGCTCCAGTGGGGAATTATCTCTTAAAAGTTTGTTGTTATCTGGTCGGATTCCAGGTTTCACACCAACTTGTTGGGGATAAGGAAGTTAACTGTTATCTGGTCGGATTCTAGGCTTTACAGCAACTAACTGGGGAAAGTGGCAAACACTAATGGGGAAAATGAGTTTTGCTAGTGATTTTGTAGGAATTAAATTGTTATCTGGTCGGGTCCAGGCTTCAACAATTTTGAACTTGAGGTTAACTGGTATTTGGTCGGGTCCAGGTTTCCAAAACTCAAACTATTATCTGGTCGGGTCCAGGTTTCAGCAATTGAAGAAGTCAAACTATTATCTGGTCGGGTCCAGGCTTTAGTAATTTAAAATTGAGATTAACTGTTATCTGGTCGGGTCCAGGTTTCAGAAACTCAAACTGTTATCTGGTCGGGTTCAAGTTTCAACAATTGATAAAGTCAAACTATTATCTGGTCGGGTCCAGGCTTTAGTAACTTAAAATTGAAATTAACTGTTATCTGGTTGGGTCCAGGTTTCAGAAACTCAAACTGGTATCTGGTCGGGTCCAGGTTTCAGTAATTGAAGAAGTAAAACTATTATCTGGTCGGGTCCCGGCTTTAGTAACTTAAAATTGAGATTAACTGTTATCTGGTCGGGTCCAGGTTTCAGAAACTCAAACTGTTATCTGGTCGGGTCCAGGTTTCAGTAATTGATAAATTCAAACTATTATCTGGTCGGGTCTAGGCTTTAGTAACTTAAAATTGAGATTAACTGTTATCTAGTCAGGTCCATGTTTCAGAAACTCAAACTGGTATCTGACCGAGTCCAGGTTTCAGTAATTGAAGAAGTCAAACGATTATCTGGTCGGGCCCATGCTTTAGTAACTTAAAATGAAGTTGAACTGATATCTGGTCGGGTCCAGGCTTTAGTAACTTAAAATTGAGATTAACTGTTATCTGGTTGGGTCCAGGTTTCAGAAACTCAAACTGGTATCTGGTCGGGTCCAGGTTTCAGTAATTGAAGAAGTCAAACTATTATCTGGTCGGGTCCAGGCTTTAGTAACTTAAAATTGAGATTAACTGTTATCTGGTCGGGTCCAGGTTTCAGAAACTCAAACTGTTATCTGGTCGGGTCCAGGTTTCAGTAATTGATAAAGTCAAACTATTATCTGGTCGGGTCTAGGCTTTAGTAACTTAAAATTGAGATTAACTGTTATCTGGTCGGGTCCAGGTTTCATAAACTCAATATGGTATCTGGTCGAGTCCAGGTTTCAGTAATTGAAGAAGTCAAACTATTATCTGGTCGGGACCATGCTTTAGTAACTTAAAATTAAGATTAACTGTTATCTGGTCGGGTCCAGGCTTTAGTAACTTAAAATTGAGATTAACTGTTATCTGGTTGGGTCCAGGTTTTAGAAACTTAAACTGGTATCTGGTCGGGTCCAGGTTTCAGTAATTGAAGAAGTCAAACTATTATCTGGTCGGGTCCAGGCTTTAGTAACTTAAAATTGAGATTAACTGTTATCTGGTCGGGTCCAGGTTTCAGAAACTCAAACTATTATCTGGTCGGGTTCAGGTTTCAGTAATTGATAAAGTCAAACTATTATTTGGTCGGGTCCAGGCTTTAGTAACTTAAAATTGAGATTAACTGTTATCTGGTCGGGTCCAGGTTTCAAAAACTCAATATGGTATCTGGTCGAGTCCAGGTTTCAGTAATTGAAGGAGTCAAACTATTATCTGGTCGGGCCCATTCTTTAGTAACTCAAAATTGAGGTTAACTGTTATCTGGTCGGGTCCAGGCTTTAGTAACTTAAAATTGAGATTAACTGTTATCTGGTCGGGTCCAGGTTTCAGAAACTCAAATTGGTATTTGGTCGGGTCCAGGTTTCAGTAATTGAAGAAGTCAAACTATTATCTGGCCGGGTCCAGGCTTTAGTAACTTAAAATTGAGATTAACTATTATCTGGTCGGGTCTAGGTTTCAGAAACTCAAACTGTTATCTGGTCGGGTCCAAGTTTTAGTAATTGATAAAGTCAAACTATTATCTGGCCGGGTCCAGGCTTTAGTAACTTAAAATTGAGATTAGCTGTTATCTGGTCGGGTCCAGGTTTCAGAAACTCAAACTGGTATTTGGTCGAGTATAGGTTTCAGTAATTGAAGAAGTCAAACTATTATCTGGTCGGGCCCAGGCTTTAGTAACTTAAAATTGAGATTAATTATTATCTGGTAGGGTCCAGGTTTCAGAAACTCAAACTGTTATCTGGTCGGGTCCAAGTTTCAGTAATTGATAAAGTTAAACTATCATCTGGTCGGGTCCAGGCTTTAGTAACTTAAAATTAAGATTAACTGTTATCTGGCCGGGTCTAGGTTTCAGAAACTCAAACTGTTATCTGGTCGGGTCCAGGCTTCACAATGACTTGATTGAAGAGATAAATTTGAACTGATATCTGGTCGGATCCAGGCTTCACAATAACTATTATCTGGTCGGGGGCCAAGCTTCATAGTAACTGAAAATTGTACTATTATCCGGTCGGGGGCAAAGCTTTATAGTATCTGAAAAGCTACATTATTATCTAGTCGGGTCCAGGCTTCCTAGTGACTGAAAGTTATACTATTATCTGGTCTGGTCCAGGCTTCACAGTAATTTTCTTGAAAAATGAAGTTGAACTGATATCTGGTCGGATCCAGGCTTCATAGTAACTTGGAGATAGAAAAGACTTTGTTAAGGATAGTAATGACTTAACCGAAGGTTAAGGGGTCTTGTCTGTTGGTTTGTAGTAGTCTGGAGGCAAACTCAAACTCGGGAATTTGTAGTTTTGTTGGGGAAATAAACCCTGTTTAAGAGAATATTCAACAATCTGCAAATGAGGTATTCTCTAGAAAGGAACTCCATAAGACTTCTTCTTTTGGACCAACTTAGCTGGGGAGAGAGTTCTCCGGAGATTGAAACTCTGGCTGAGGATTTCATGAATCCAAATTTGCGGGGATAATGTGATTGATGTAACTCTTGTAGGGACATCCATGAAATTAGCCTTGTGGGGATTTGTAGATAATTTGAACTCTGTCGGAGTGACAAATCTTTTACTGATAGACAAAATGATGAGATAACGGGACATAGTCGTACACTTTAATCCCTAACTTTTGCCTGGATGACCCTCTCGGGTTTTCAGCCCACCAGGATACCCATTTTTGCCCAAGCCGCCCTTTCAGGTTTTCGACTTTCCGGGTGTACACTCTTTTGCATATATCCCTAATTTTTGCCCGAACCTTTTGGTTCATCGGGATGCCCTTATTTTTGCCTAGGTATGTCAACCTAGCGGGTCTCTTTTCATTCATAGTATTTTCTGACTATGTCCATGTTCATAGAGTGTGGAGAATTGTCACTGTCTATGGTAGCACGTGTTGTAGAAATGCCCGAAATTAATTGTTCGATCGCATGTGATCTTTCATATGTGGGAGCCTATTTCCCCTAGAGTCAGTCTGGTGCACTTGATGTTTGAAGTTTTGATCAAATTTCTGATAGTCTTGAACTTCCTATGTACCTTTTCTAAGAACTGTCATGGAAGAATCCGAAGACATGATACTGACACCATCTGATACTACTGGTATAAGCAAACGAGCTCAGAATTTTCTAAGAATTGTCATGGTAGGATTCGAAGACATGATACTGACACCATCTGATACTATTGGCACATACAAGCAATTTGGTGGTACCGATGATCTTTTGTCAAGTCTCATAATTTTCTAAGAACATGGAAGGATCCGAAGATATGATACTCACACCATCTGATATTATAAGCAATTTGGTGGTACCCAAGATCTTTGGTCAAGTCTCAGAATTTTCTAAAAACTGTCATGGAAGGATCTGAAGACATGATACTGACACCATCAGATATTACAAGCAATTTGGTGGTACCCAATATCTTTATAGTGGATTTTGTTCAAGCCCATGATCAACGTAACATTGCCTCTTGAGTGATTCAGATGGATATTTGCCCCTGGTTATTCAACATTTCTTTGAGAGATTCTTTGGATCTCGACTTGACTGCCCCAGATGTGTTGGACAATGATCATGTCGTGCCCCTCGATTGTGAGAGATTTTTCATTGGAGGCGTCTTTTTATTTGAAGGGACTCTGTTTATTGAGAGAGTTATCGTTCACTGTATATCCATCGTGCGACTTTCTCTGTTTGTCAAACAGTTAGCCATATGTAAACAATGGTATTCAAACAATGCAAAGTTTATGTTTGTCTTGAGAAAAAATTTGAACAATGCATTTTTAAAGAGAAACAAAAATTTGTAACAATATGAGTTCAACTCGTGGTTTATAATAAGTCTTATAGGAGTCAGGATACCTTTTGCAACAATATATTTTTGAACTAACTTATGCTTCAATTAGGACTTTTAAAGGGTTGTAATATGGTTTGGTTCATAGTTTAAGAAACAAAGGACAAAGCTCAAAGTTTATTTGTACCCAACCCGTTCCCCATAATGTTCTCCAATCCTAAACTCAGTCGATTGCGTGCTTATCTCTTACTAGAATATGGAATTATATTTTGGTGATGATTCAGATACTGGAAATTTATTTAGGAAAGCAGTCAATTTCGTAACATTTTTCATGTTGTTGAGGATTTATAGTGACCTATTTTTTGATCTATTATCCCTAACTTTTGCCTGACTGTTTTTATTTTGAGATTACAGTCAGCGGGATGCCCTTATTTTTTTCTTAAGTCTCCTTCATAGATTTTGACCTAGTGGGCTTTTCTTTTGAGAGATGATGGCTGCCTATCCTATGGGGACCCATCACCATATTTTGACTAGGAAGGATATTTTCGTTGTGAAGTAACAGCTTGCGACTGAATGCGTACTTGGATCAACTGAGAAACTACCCTTTCCCAGGTTATGATTAAAGGTTTTAGTTTGTGCGGAAAAGAAAACTCCTACTTCTTTGGCTCAAAGGGGTTGACTAGGGATTATCTTCCTTATAACTCCACTATTTTGGGATTTGAAACAAACGCCTGTACATCGTCACCAAAGTCTGTCCAAAAGCATACTATATAAGATTATGGTATTATTTTCGTCACCCTCCCTATAAAGGCTTATGGCTTGTAGTCGAGAGTTGAATATCATACAAAAAGAGGTAAAAGTATAATTTCAATATAGTGAAAATGAATGGATTAACTCAAGACAAACATATGCAATGCATTAATGAGAACAAACAAAGTTTAACATAAGGGTAAATGTTTAAACAAACAAAGAAATTACAAATGGAAATTCAAATGAACAAAATATTTTCCGCCTAAACTTTGTTACTTCAGATGATGTGTCTTTAAGGGGTGACAAAAAAGCTCCAGTTAACCGTCTTGTGTAAATTCCAAGACTCCCCCGTCGATCAGGTCTTAAATTTTGTTCTTCAATGCCCAACAATGGTCGGTGTCGTGCCCACGACTGTTGGAATGGTGCATGCATCTTTCATCATGTTTGTAGCTGTGAGAAGAAGTATTAGGTTTTTGAGGAGGCTCCCTTAATACAACCAGCTTGGCTTCCAATACATAATGCAATGCTTGAGTCAAGGACATGTTGATCTCGGCAAATTGTCTTTTGTGTGTATCTTGCTTATGCGAGCCACCCTGACGTGGTTGGTGAGGTCGTTGTTGGATTCTTGGTGTAGTAGCCATTTTTAAAGGCGTTCTCTCGACCAAACCAACTTCTTATTTTATCAGAGGCTGATTAGTGACTCGATCCCCAATTTTGACGATTCGTTTCATTTCATCTTGATGAATCTTGTTGACGAGGGCTCTTAGATCTTCTTGTCCCCGAGCTAAATTTTGGATAAGAGTCATCTGCCCCAACATATGAATTCTCATTATTTCTATCTCAGCTTGTAACTGCCTCAACTGGCCATCCTTTTCGTTTCCAGGATTCTTCTCAGTCATGATCTCAATGAGGAGTGCTTTCACTTCTTCTTTCCCCTTGGATAGATTCAGGAACAAATCTTGAAGTTGATCATTTTGGGTCTGAAGATCTTGGACAGTTTGTTTGAGAGCCGTTTTTACTGAAATAAACAGCAAGCGGATGAGAAAACCTGTATAGGGAAAACCTGTCATGATATGATGCATGATATGTGGATGCAATGTTTTCAAGGATCTCGCGGGGTAAACACAAGAAAATGTTAGAAGTTGGATTTTGATCATAGCTTTGATTGAATAACTTCGTATCGTTGAATGTCCTTCTATGAGAATCAAGCTCACCATATCGAGTGGGTCGTAACCCTTATCGTACTTTGGTCTTTGACGGCGTTTGGTTAGAGGAAAATAAATCCTCTCGCCCCTTGATAGACACCTGTTTCAACATAACCCTGCATCAAAAACCCTTGAGGTCCTTGAAATGGTTATTAAAAATGCTTATGGCATGATCTCATGATGTTATGTGCAAATAAACATATACACACAAGGCAAACAAGTCCTTAGGTTTAGGCTTGCATGGAGTCTCATAGGTAAATACCCTCTTGAAGTTTAGTTGGCTCAAACTTGTCCTATAAATAGTAACCGGGTTCTAAGAGATCTAAATATCACTGATTTGTCTTTTCAGGCATTGTTTCAGCGCAAGCCTCTTTCACAGCGACCGAAATATCTCGAAAATCAAACCTTAATGAGTGTAGTATCGAGTATCTACCAACTTTGGACTGCACCAAAGCTGGTCATCTCACTACGTCCTAATGGCCAAGTTGGTCAAGTAAAGGTTCTAAAAGTCAGTTAGTGCTTCATGACATCACTCAGCGGCCTTGTATTCTCCTTGACTACTCAAGGGATACCGGTACCCACAAATATGTCACACTAACATAGCTATTTCTTTAGACCATGTCAGTATACCCCGCACAGTTTCCACAATGTATTGCTACTTACCTAGAAGGTATCCCAAATCCGAGTAGAGGATTTAAGCCCAAACAAAGAACCAAAATGTAAAGCATACAAGTCAAACAATGAAATAAAGTAAAGGTGATCTAGCCCTAAGGTAACCCCATTTTTTTTTATTTTCCCCAGCAGAGTCGCCAGTTCTGTGATACGGTGGGAGAACTAACTTGGGTGTCTTGCGTTTCATCATAAATGTTGCGGTTAGCAAGAGTCGCCACCGACTTTTCTTTTATCCAAAAGGAAAGGCTAAAAAGAATAGGAAAGACCTTTGAGATTATTTCTTGAGTTCGGGGGGTAGATTATGAAAAGGGAAGGTATTAGCACCCTTTCCATCCATAGTTATCTATGGGCTCTTAGTTGCTTGCTAGATCACTTGCTTTTGTTTGAAAATGTGCTTTGTGTGGTTTTTGAAAGTATTTTTAAAAGGTGCCATCGTTTAGGCAAACTTTATAATAGTTCTCGTTCATAAGAATGTATACAAAGTGTTGAGCTTTTGAAAATGTTTCAAATTTGGAAGATGTTTTGAAAGTGTTTTTGAAAGTGTTGGTGTTTGTTTTGAAAATAAGCAAGAGTGTTTTATTTGAAATTGAGCAAGCAACTAGGAATAATCTACCCACTCAAAAGTCTTAGTTCATTTCTTCCTTTACTTTTATATTGCTATCTTACCATTGATTTGGTAAGAAGCCTTATCTTTGGATGTAAAGGGACGGGCATGGGTCATTGTATAGCCATGATAGCAATGTTGTGAAATATCTTAGCAATTCCTTTTGAGGGACTAAGATCATTTTGAAAGGCAACATTTGATAGCGTCATCGAGGGACTATGATCTTGTATTTTTTGATTTCTTTTTGCTAAGATACTCCACATGCATAACATGGCCATTTTTATAAGGCAACCAAGTGGATTTACCCTAAGGGTGTAAGTATGCAAGTGTGTTGATTTGCATGCATTGCTTTGTCTTGAGTTATAGTTTGCTAACTTGTTGATTTTAACCTTTCCATACAAACCCTAATTTACTAGCATTTATATATAAAGCATTAAATTACGGAAAATAAAAATACTAAGCTATTATATCATTAGGGGAGGGGGTATACAAATTTACAAATGGGGATTGCAAGTAAATTATATCCTAAGTTACTATTACAATCATATTGAACGGATAAGAATGTAAAAGAAATGAATAGATGTACAAAAAAGTAAATGGAAGAGAAAATGAATTTTGTTTTTGATTTTGTTAAGAAAATGGTTTTAAACCTAATCATCTAAAGGGGAATAAATTGACTAAAACAAAGAAAACAGTTTAATTTGAAGAAAACAATTTTTTAGTTTTTTTTTGTGAAAAGAGTTATGAAAATTAATTTAAAGAAAATCCTAAGTTCTAAATAAATTAAACCTAAGTTTATTTAAATTATTTAAGAAAAGAAATTAAGTTTGTACAAGAAAATGTTTTTGGTCTTTTTGTATTGAAAGAAAATAAAATAAGTATATTAAAGTATAAATACTAAATAAAATATTTTTTTTTGGGATTTTATTAATAAAAATAAATAATAATAATAATATTACTAATAATAAAAATAATATATAAAAAAAAGATAAAAATAGAAATAAGTCAGGGGGTGTGAAATGATTTGGGGTGATCTAGGAGTAAAAACAGTTTTTGATTGGTTAAAGACCAACAAGAATTTTTTTTTGTAAACAGAAACAAATAAAATAAAACAATGAAATGGGCCTGCGTGGTGCCTAGAAATAAGGGGTGTGTGTGTGAAATGGGGCATTGGGCTGTCAAGTAAAGCCCAACAGCCTGAAAAAAATGACAAAAAAGAATAATAAAACAAGTAAAAGGAGAAAATGGTCCCAGGGGGTTTCAAACCTCTATCTTTGTGTTTGCCAAACCATGGCTTCACCAACGTGCCAAGCTGTTTCATCTGTAAACAATATAATTCAAATAATATATAAGAAATAGAATGCTAGGTTTTGAAATAAATAAAAAATATGGTGGGCTTGGGCCAAACCGGGTCGACCCAAGACCCACCTCCTGAAATAACACAAAAGAACACAACGGTTTGTGAAACCCTAAATTCAGAAGAGGCAGCGCCTCTACTTCATCTCTCTCACTGTGACGCGATCCTTGCCTCCTTCTTCATCTTCTTCGATTGGACACCATGCACGTGTCTTTGATTCTGTATCATTTTCTTTGCTCTGTATTGTTTTCTCCTATGTAGTTCTGAGTTTCTAAATGAATTTGTGTGATTTATAGTGAAAAATACATATGGAAAAGAGAGGAAGGAAAACGTAGATCTTCGGTTTTACCAGCTTGATTTCCGGATTTATCTCGGTAAGATCTTTCTGATTTGTTTTTCTTCTTCTCATTTACAAATTTCTGAAGGGTGGTTTGGGAAAATGATGCATGACAATTTGGGGTTTTCGTTTTGTTCTTGCTGTGGTTTTTGTATATTTCCTATGGCCGAAAAAAGGAATGAAAAGGGTTTGATGTTGTTGCTATTCTGTTTTGGGTTTTTGCCTCTATATATTTTTTATGGTGAAAAAATCCTCTCTCTTGAAAACAGTATTGCTGCCTCTTTATACTAGTGTTGCTAGCTTTTTGGGAAGCTTCAGTTTTGACTTGTTACTTTTACTGATTTCAAAAATCAACTTTATTGTTCTTTGATAAGTTACTTTTGCTGTCTTGTTTCTGTGACGCTAGCTTGCTTTGGTACTTTTAGAAGGCTAGTTCGTCGACTTTAAACCCCGTTGCTTGTGATGTTGGATGTGCTATTTATTTATGATGGATGCTGACTTTTGCTTTATTGTACTGGTAACTTGATGGATGGATGTACTTGCTGTATTTTATACTAGTTGCTTGTTGGATTTACTGTACCTTGAACTGAATTGCCTCTTTTTCTTTACTGTGAACAGAACTTGCTTTTGCAGTAGACTTGGGAACTTGATTTTCTTTGACATGAAACAACATGAAAGTTGTTATTCCTTTGCGTGAAAATATGATGATAAATATGACTTTCTATCTTATCTTTTCTTTATCTTTTTATGAACCAAAATTCACACCTTTTAGCCAATGATGTATGTTATGTATGAGGCTTTCCTTTGGGCAGCATTGATATTCTTTTCGAATCCTGTTGGGCTGAGTTCTGTTTGTATCTTTTCTCTATTGTGAACCAACAATTGGTTGCGATTTGCAATAGAAATTGGCCCATGATAGAAACTAATTGTTTGAGGCCATAGAACACAAAACCCTTCTTTTCTGATTCAACAAAAACCACCCTAATGATGAATTAAAATACTTTGTATCTTTGGTTCATTTTTTGATGTTTAAGTTGCTAACAAACTTCTCCTTTTGTTTCATGTATTGGATGCATTGGCATAGGATTGGAAAGATGATAAAGGAGAACTTGAAGAATGTGGGAACAAGGCATTTGAAGATGGAGCAAGAGGAATTCTTCCTTTGTATAGAACAAAAATAGGGAAATTGTAGTTTGTATTGTAATTGAACTTTGAAATTATTTGGAATGTATTTGAACAATAAATTTCCAAAATGTATTAAATAATGTTTGAAATGGAATGAAACTTGTTTGATTCGAATGAAAATTGAAATGGATGATGAAAGAAATGATATGAACTTTGAATCTTTTAAGTTGGAATTGGAACTTTAGACTTTATGACATAAGATCAAATTAAACTCAAATTTCAAATCTTATTCACAAACATAATCCAAGATGACTTCGTAGTTGAAACGACAAATCCGCCTTGATCACAACATTAATCCAACAATTTCATCGCTTGCATCGTGCTTTTCCTTCATTCCGTTTTCAAACAATAATGCCCTAGCCTTGCAAATAAAACCCTAATTATTTGAAAAGAGTTTGAATGTGAAAGCCTTGTAGCTTCAAGAAACATAAAATCTTTAGTAATCTTGAATTCTAAACATTTGAACCTTTAACCATTGCAAACACAAATATTTAATCTTGAGATGTCCCAAAGCCTTAGAGGTCTCAGTAGCTCTAACTAATAGGACACGAGGTCTATCTCATATTGATTGTCAACAATTAAATTCTACTGTTTGAATAAGGCCTTGGTCTTGTCTAAACACATGAACACATATGATGAAACACAAGCTAGGTAAATAAAAACGAAGAAGGCTAATTTTCGGGTACAATAATATGCATATGTTCGTTCAATTTTAGTCGTTGGACAAATTTGCATTCAAAACAAAGACAGAAAGTTTGCACTTCAAAGTATATTTGTATTGATCTTCTGCCCATGAATAGGCATTTTTTTGTACAAAGAGACGGAGATCCTAGTAAGAGGAAATCGTCGAAAGGAAAACAAAGATTGAAAACAAAACAAATAGTCATGTGAAATGATCTCATTGCATTCCAACTCTACTATTTCCCCAATATCTTCGAGTGCCCCTTGCCGTTGACAGAAGTGTTAGAACATAGTTTGATTCTACAACCCTCAGTTAGAGTTTTGATGATAACAAAATACAAGATTAAAGGAATTATGAGAATTATATAAGACATATGTGCTACTCAAAATTATGGTGTATTTGCAGGAAACTCTGATGGAATCAGCATCAGAATATGAATATCAATATCAGCATCAGAAGATATGTCTGCATCAGAAGATCAGTAGATATGCTTACGCTGAAGTCTGATGAACAGAATCTGCGCTTTACATACTCTGATTCTGATCAAGATCCTAACTATGTCATCAACACTCAGAAGCGCCAGAATAAGCTAAAGCAAAGAATGCTCAGATTTTCATTAAGCAGAACATTATGAAGTATCAACGTTACTGCATTCAAGGCAGATTAATTACCAACGGCTTTATTCCAAGACAAAGATCTTCTCAAAATGGAAAGAATGTTATGAGCATTGAAATGGAATTATGGACTGCAACGTATCTATTCCAAGAAGTATTTAATCAAATCAGTGAGAAAGGAAATGGCTAATACTCTACAATTCTCTTACACGCATAAGCCAATCATCTTCGTCCTCACTTGTTCAGTTTGCTAAAGCTCTCAACTGCTTACTCTATAGTTCTAGCATTCTAGTTTCATAAGCTTCATTTTGTGTATTATCACAGTTGTGATATATAGTTTCTCTAGAAACATCAAACACACATTTTGTTCATTTATCTGTAAAAGAATTTCCTTGAGAAACCGGTCTGTGGTTAGACTCAAGAAGGCTTTAGCAGTTGTTAAAGCAGTTTTGTATTCAGTTGAATATAGTGGATTAAGACCTCGTTGGAGAGAGGCGAAATCACCTTGACGGGTGGACTGGAGTAGTTTGAGATCAAATGAACCAGGATAAAAATAACGTGTTGTCTGCATTTGATTTCAAGTTTTAACAATTCAACCCCCCTTCTTGTGTTTTTCACTTCTTCAATTGGCATCAGAGCGCCTGGTTCTGAGCTTATAACACTTAACCGTGTCAGTACAAGATCCAGCGATGAAAAACACTATGGCAGGAACACATCACAACATCAGCAATGACAACAACGAAGAAAGAGACAGATTCAGTGGCAAACCTCCAGTCTTTGATGGAGAGAACTTTGATTACTGGAAAGACAGAATTGAAAGCTTCTTTCTAGACCACGATGCTGATCTGTGGGATATGGTGACATATGGATACACGCACCCAGTGAATGAAAATGGTCAGAAGATTGACATGAAAGCAATGTCTGATCAATAAAAGCGTGATTTCAAAAACCATCACAAAGCCAGAACTATTCTTCTCAGTGATATCTCTTACTCTGAATATGAAAAGATATCAAACAGAGACATTGCAAAGAACATGTTTGACTCCATGAGAATGACGCATGAAGGCAACCTTCAAGTTAAATAAACTAAAGCTCTTGCGCTCATTCAGAAGTATGAGGCATTTAAGATGGAAGAAAGTGAATCTATTGAAACAATGTTCTCAAGATTTCAGATTCTGGTTGCTGGTCTCAAAGTTATGGACAAAGGGTATTCTACTGCTGATCATGTCAAGAAGATCATCAGAAGCTTGCCAAAACAGTGGAGGCCAATGGTCACAGTGCTGAAGCTAGCTAAGGATCTCAACACAATCTCTCTGGAGGAACTCGTCAGCTCCCTCAGAAGTCACGAGATAGATCTAGAAGTTGATGAACCTCAAAATCAAGGTAAGCCATTAGCTTTAAAATCTAACAGAAAATCTGACTCCAAGGTTTTGCAGGCTGTTGAAGAAACCTCTGATGGGTCCTCATCAGAAGAAGATGAACTGTCTCTCCTCTCCAGAAGGGTGAACCAACTGTGGAAGCAGAGGCAAAGAAAGTTCAGGAATCCCAGAAGATCTGAGAACCAGAATGAATCCTCCTCCAGATATAGAAGGTCAGAATCCTCCTCTGGACACAGAAGATCTGAAGGCTCTTCAGGAAGCAGAAAGCCAAACAACAAGGACATCATCTGCTATGAATGCAACGAGCAAGGACACTACAAGAGTGATTGCCCAAAGCTTCAGAAGGAAAAGCCCAGAAGAAAGTTTGGCAAGGAAAAGAAGAAAAGTCTCATGGCCACATGTGATGATTCTGATACATCTGAAGCTGACTCAGAATCAGATGATGAGAGAGCAAACATAGCTCTCATGGCAAACATATCAGAAGACAGTGAAGCATCTGAATCAGACTCTGAATCAGACACATAAGAGGTATTTGCTGACTTTGCTATTAATTTTACTAAGGTTGAACTTGCTGAAAGCCTTAATGAGATTCTGGAAAGATATCAGCAGATCAGAGTCAAATTCAGAAACCTGAAAAGGGATCTTGCTTCTGACTCTTATAAAACTGAGAGTCTCAAATTGGAGAATTCTGAGTTGAAAAATAAAATTTCAAAATTAGAAAATCTATTACAAAACTCTCAGAAGGAAACAATTCCTGAAACTCCCAGTAGTGCTGATGAGATCATCAAGGAGTATGATCACATCTTTCAGAAGTTTCTAGCTAAAAGCATAGATAGAAGCAAGATGGCTTCAATGATCTACGGAGTTAGTAGAAATGGCAGAAAAGGAATAGGATACCAAAGTAAGGTACCTACACCAAAGAATGCCATGGATTTAGTTATTAAATGAACTCCACTTAAGTCACACTTTCTATATGGGCACACACGTGACATCAAATATACTAGTAGTCATTATTCTGTCAAACTAAAATTCAACCAGAGTTTTGGTAAAACTAACAAATCAGGACCCAAGAAAATATGGGTACCTAAGGATAAAATAATACATGTTGCAGATATCTTTAGCAGCAAAGCAGAAACACCAGTCATGGTACCTGGACTCTGGCTGCTCATGACACATGACGGGAAGAAGGCATATGTTCCAAAGCCTGGAACTTAAGCCTGGAGGCCATGTAGGCTTTGGAGGAAATCAGAGGGGAAAGATCATTGGCTCTGGATTAGTAGGTAATGGAAATCTTCCCTCTATCAGTAATGTCTTATTAGTAGATGGATTAATGCATAACCTGTTATCCATAAGTCAATTAAGTGATAACTGTTATGATATAATCTTCAATCAAAATTCATGTAAAGCTGTTAGTCAGAAAGATGGGACTATCCTATTTAATGGAAAGAGGAGAAACAAAATTTACAAAATCAAACTTTCTGAACTGAAAAGTCAGAATGTAAAGTGTCTTCTGTCTGTTAACAACGAGCAATGGATCTGGCACAGAAGATTGGGAAATGTTAGTATGAGAAGAATATCTCAGATTAACAAACTCAATTTGGTCAGAGGACTTCCTAATCTGAAGTTCAATTCAGATGCTCTGTGTGAAGCATGTCAGAAAGGCAAGTTTTCAAAACCAGCTTTCAAATCTAAAAACGTTGTTTCTACCTCTAAGCCATTAGAACTTCTGCACATTGACTTATTTGGACCAGTTAAAACTGCTTCAGTCAGTGGCAAGAAGTATGGGTTAGTAATCGTAGATGACTATAGCAGATGGACATGGGTAAAGTTCTTAAGACACAAGGATGAGTCACACTCTGTGTTTGTAACCTTCTGTAACCAAGTTCAGAATGAAAAGGATCTTAGAATCGTCAAAGTCAGAAGTGATCATGGTGGAGAGTTTGAAAACAAATATTTTGAATCATTTTTTAACGACAAAGGCATTCTGCATGATTTCTCTTGTCCTAGAACTCTCCAGCAAAATGGAGTTGTAGAACGAAAGAACAGAACATTGCAAGAAATGGCCAGAACCATGATCAACGAGACTAAAGTTGCTAAGATCTTCTGGGCAGAGGCAATAAACATAGTGTGCTACATTCAGAATAGAATCTCCATAAGACCTATTCTGGAAAAGACTCCATATGAATTGTGGAAGAACAGAAAGCCCAACATTTCATATTTTCATCCATTTGGATGTATTTGCTTTATTTTGAATACTAAAAATTATTTGAACAAGTTTGACTCTAAAGCACAAAAGTGTATTATGTTAGGATACTCTGAACGCTCAAGAGGGTACATAGTATACAATACAGAAACACAGATTGTGGAAGAATCAATCAGTGTTCGTTTTGATGATAAGCTTGACTCTCAAAAGTCAAAGCAGAATGAAGTATTTGCAGGTATGGAATTTGAATTCACAGGTACTGAAGACAAGTCATCAGAAGCTCTTAACAGAGACACTCCCTCAACATCAGAAAGAGGCACTGCAAGCAATCCAGCATCTTCTGTTGATCAACCTCAGAAAAGACCATCCAGAAGCAGCATGGATCACCCAGAAGAAACCATCTTAGGAAGAAAGGAAGATCCAATCAGAACAAGAGCCAGCTTCAGAAACTATGAAGAATCCCTCATGGGACTTGTTTCTCTGATTGAACCATCTTCAATTGATGAAGCACTTCTGGACAATGACTGGATTCTAGCAATGCAAGAGGAGCTGAATCAATTCACAAGAAATGACGTATGGGATCTAGTTCCTAAACCAAAAGGATTCAACGTCATTGGAACAAAATGGGTGTTTAGAAACAAACTGAATGAACAAGGTGAAGTCATCAGAAACAAGGCACGATTGGTAGCACAAGGTTATAGTCAGCAAGAGGGGATAGACTATACAGAAACCTTTGCTCCAGTCGCCAGGTTAGAATCTATCAGACTTTTAATTTCTTTTGCTGTTAATAAAGGCATCACTCTGTATCAGATGGATGTCAAGAGTGCATTCTTAAATGGCTATATAGAAGAAGAGGTATATGTGCACCAACCCCCTGGTTTTGAAAGTTCAAAAAATCTAGAATATGTTTTCAAACTAAAGAAGTCACTGTATGGTCTGAAACAAGCTCCCAGAGCTTGGTATGAAAGACTGAGTAACTTCCTGTTAGAAAAGGAATTCACCAGAGGTAAAGTGGACACAACCTTATTCTGTAAGACAGTTAAGAATGACATTCTAGTCTTCCAGATTTATGTTGATGATATAATATTTGGATCTACTAATCCCTTTCTGGGAAGAAAGTTTGCTAAGTGTATGCAGGAAGAATTTGAGATGAGCCTAATGGGGGAACTAAAATTCTTTCTGGGCATTCAGATCAATCAAACCCCAGAAGGAACTTACATTCATCAGGGCAAATATGTCAGAGAACTTCTGAAGAAATTTGATGTCTCAGAATGTAAGCCGTCAAAGATTCCAATGCATCCCACGTGCATTCTGGAAAGAGAAGAGGTAAGCAAAAAGGTAGAACAGAAGGTCTACAGAGGTATGATTGGTTCTCTTCTTTATTTGACAGCCTCAAGGCCTGATATTTTATTCAGTGTATGCATTTGTGCAAGATTCCAATCAGATCTTAGAGAATCTCACTTAACAGATGTTAAGCGAATTTTCAAGTATCTGAAAGGTACTACTAATCTGGGTTTGTTTTATAGAAAATCATGTGATTACAGCTTAGTAGGTTACTGTGATGCTGAATTTGCTGGAGACAGAGTTGAACGTAAAAGCACTTCTGGAAGCTGCCAGTTTCTAGGAGAAAATCTGATCTCGTGGTCCAGCAAAAGACAATCCACCATTGCTCTATCAACAGCATAAGCTGAATACATAGCAGCAGCTGGATACAGCACACAAATGCTCTGGATGAAAAGTCAACTTGAGGACTTCCAGATATATGAGAGTAACATTCCTATCCTCTGTGATAACACCTCTGCTATTTGCTTAAGTAGAAATCCAATATTGCATTCTAGGGCTAAGCATATAGAAATAAAACATCATTTTATTAGGGACTATATTCAGAAAGGAATCTTAAACTTAAAATTTATTGATACAGACCATCAATGGGCTGATATCTTTACAAAACCACTTTCTGAAGATAGGTTCAACTTCATTCTGAATCATCTCAGCATGAAGCTCTGTCCAGAATAAAACTGTTTTAATTTTATATATTAACCTTCAGAATTATGTTTATTTCTCTGTGAACTTTTGATCAATCCTCTTTCAGAATTTTAGACATGCAGATTGTATCAGAATCTATCCATGAAGATCTGAGCGCTTCAGTTCAAGGATAGATGTGTTGTTCACTCAAGAAAACAAGTGTCATCCAGTCATCATCTGTTTCCTGAGGCTGAACACGCGTTCACGCTTCTGAAAAGGCAAAGCGCTGATTGGATGCATTGAGACACATGTCACTGGTAACCGTTTAAGTATCTTTCTGAAATCCCCTAAAATCAGCAATCATTAAATGCAATTAATCATGATTTATTTCTCTCTCTAAATCGTTTATGTTTTCAAAAACTTTTTCGAAATCTATTTAAACACCATTCACACCATTCACAACTTTTACCCTAACTTTCACTTTCAATCAATACTTCTGTTTTCTGTGTTCTTCTTTCTCAAGAAACCCCTTAAAGCTTTTTCAAAAAATCCTTGTGTGAACATGGCTTCTAGCAACAATCTCTCTTCAGGTTCCCAGAAAGATGCATCAACTGAGCAATATGAAGTTCCTCTCAGAACGCTACTCACTCCAGTCAAGAACCTTGAAGTTCTGTCAGAGATTATAGTGGATTTCAACAGTTTGAAGGAAAATGGTTTTGATTTATCAGAAGAGATTCATGCTCAAGGATGGGATAAATACTTTGACAGGTTGGTGGGTCCAACTTTTCCTATTTTGGTTAAGGAATTTTGGATTCACGCCTATTCCTCAAATCACCAAGTCACTTCTTACATAATGGGGAAGAAGATTGTGATTACTGAAGACCTAATTGCAAGACTCATTGGGTACAATGGTGGTGGTATTCGCTGTATAGACATGGCAGAAAGATGCTCAGATGTTGCTGTTATAGCAAGGGAAATTTTCACGCTGGGGCTTCCCTCCAGCAAGATAAGGGATTTGAGAGATAAGCACAAAATTTGGGCAAAGATTATTCTGGGATGTTTCAACCACAGGAAGCCTACCAGCTCTCCTGATTACATAAACATAGATCAACAGTTTCTGATCTATTTTATTTCTCAGAGGGTAAAGATTAATCTAGCTCATCTTCTGTTCAACCATCTGAGAACAAGCGTCAAGGAGACAAGAGAAGATGAACGCACTAAAAGGGATTGGATACCCTTGGGCAGATTGATATCAGATATTCTGACTGAGAATAGGCTGATTGAACACTTAACAGAGGCATAAGAGATCGGCACCCTGGAACCTTCTGTTGGCAAGCAACTGAATGCCAAGAATCTAAAGAAGATGAAGCTGATAGAGAACATTAAGAAGGAGCCCAGTGTCACTCCTTTTGCTGAAATCTCCAGTAGAAGAGTCCCTCTGGACGACTTCCCTATGTTCTCAGAGATTGACTCCAAGCCTCAAATAATTTTGAGATATTTGGATGCTTGTAAAGCTGATGGAACAGCACCCAATCTAAACATTCAAGATCTTCAGCAGAAAGCACCAGAGGTGGTTCTGAAGAAGACAAAGAAGAAAAAAGCTGCTCCAGAAGGATCATCACAACAGACTCTAAAGAAAAGAGGTAATCCTATTTCTGTATCTGTTTTAGATTCAACTGCTGTTTCCACATCTACTCCTACTCCCACTCCAACACCAGCTGATATCCCAACACCCCAAACCTTTGAAGATTTTGACACTGACTTTGACCCTTCTGAGTCATTAGCCCTCAGAAGATCCCGCTCCAAACCACAAAATCCAAACACTGCAACCATACCAGAACCAGAACTTGCACACGTTCTTTATGATATAGAACAACATACTTCTGCTCCTGAAACAAACAATCCAAATCCATAACCAAAAATTCCCATTTCTCCACAACTTGACATTCCACTCTCACCAATACCAGAAACTCCACTCTCTCCAATACCAGAACCAGAAATTCCACAACCTTCCTCTCCTCAACATACACAATCTTCACAACCTGAGACTCAAAACTCAGAGGCTCAAACCTCTGAATCTCCTGAACCACAACCTTTGGCCATTCAATTGCCTTGTGGTATAACTGTTAATATGTCTCAACTTTCCTCCTCACCAGAAACAACTCCTCCCAACACCCCATCAAGTCCAATCGTCATTTCTGATCCTCCTACTCCCTCACCTAAGAAAAATACAGAAAACCACAGAAAGACTATCATTGATCTTACAGTCCTTGAACGCCTTGCTGCAATAAACCAGAAAATAGCCATCCCTAAACCGAAACAACCAGATGTCGGTTCCAACATTTTGAACTTTGAAACAGATATGTAGAAGTGGATCACTTCTTTGAAACAAGCAAGTCTGGAAGTTCTTGATCCTGCTGTATCAGATCTTCTCTGAACTCAATTTAGAAGATGGGTTTGCGCTGAAACCTTCAAGTTGCAAGACCAGAGCTATGGACAGGCTCAACAGAACTTCAGCAATCTGCTGAAGGAAATGGAAGGTCCAGTTCTGAGCAAGCTGCTAAAGGAAAAAGTTCTCCATCTGGACAGTGAGCCTTGGTCTGAAAAGCATCCAGCATCTACAGTTCAACCTGCAGAAGAACAGGTTATTCAAGCTGAAGACTTGGGTCAAGCAGAAGAAACTACAAAAAGCTCTGAGAAGCAGCCTGTATCTGAAGATCCTCAAGCTTCCTCTCTTGACAGGAAGGCTCTGGAGGATTTGAAGAGATCAGACATGCTGATGAATGAACGGATGGACAAGCAGGATATCAAGAGTGATTCTATAGCAAACATGGTAGCTAAGCAAAATGAAACCAGCGAACAAATCAAGAGCATGTTGGAAACTCTATTCACACGACTTCCTCCTTCTTCTTAGATTTTTTCTTATGTTTTCCTTGTTTTCTTTACATGTTTGTCTGTAATATTTTTACTTGCTCTAAACTATCATTGCTTCTGTTTTAATACAAACGTGTTTTTACTCTGACCATTTTAACTCTGATTATTAGTGCTTTTTGATAACTGACAAAAAGGGGGAGAAAGAATGATATTTTTCAATAACGGATTACTGAGACATAAGTCTCAAACATTCTAACATCCTTATATATTTGCTGTTCTGAAAAGCTTACAAGTACAAGAATCTGATAACTCTGATAAAGTAAAATTCTGATGCTCCAAGAAAGTTCAGTAAAGTTCTGATGCTCAAGGTCTCAAGGAATCAAAGGGAAATAATCAACTCAGGGGGAGTTTTTCTCATCATTACTATGATATTTTTATTCCCGATCCTCTTAGCTCTGATATTTTTATTCATTATTTGATTATCTTTGATATCATTTCCTCTTTATTCTTAAACTCTGATACTCTCATCATTTTATTTTAATTGAAAAAATCTGGTTTTTGTCATCATCAAAAAGGGGGAGATTGTTAGAACATAGTTTGATTCTACAACCCTCAATTAGAGTTTTGATGATAACAAAATACAAGATTAAATGAATTATGAGAATTATATAAGACATATGTGCTACTCAAAATTATGCTGTGTATTTGCAGGAAACTCTGATGGAATCAGCATCAGAATATGAATATCGATATCAGCATCAGAAGATATGTCTGCATCAGAAGATCAGTACATATGCTTACGCTGAAGTCTGATGAACAGAATCTGCGCTTTACATACTCTGATTCTGATCAAGATCCTAACTATGTCATCAGCACTCAGAAGCGCCAGAATAAGCTAAAGCAAAGAATGCTCAGATTTTCATTAAGCAGAACATTCTGAAGTATCAATGTTACTGCATTCAAGGCAGATTAATTACCAACAGCTTTATTCTAAGACAAATATCTTCTCAAAATGGAAAGAATGTTATGAGCATTGAAATGGAATTATGGACTGCAACGTATCTATTCCAAGAAGTATTTAATCAAATCAGTGAGAAAGGAAATGGCTAATACTCTACAATTCTCTTACACGCATAAGCCAATCATCTTCGTCCTCACTTATTCAATTTGCTAAAGCTCTCAACTGCTTACTCTATAGTTCTAGCATTCTAGTTTCATAAGCTTCATTTTGTGTATTATCACAGTTGTGATATATAGTTTCTCTAGAAACATCAAACACACATTTTGTTCATTTATCTGTAAAAGAATTTCCTTGAGAAACCGGTCTGTGGTTAGACTCAAGAAGGCTTTAGCAGTTGTTAAAGCAGTTTTGTATTCAGTTGAATATAGTGGATTAAGACCTCGTTGGAGAGAGGCGAAATCACCTTGACGGGTGGACTGGAGTAGTTTGAGATCAAACGAACCAGGATAAAAATAACGTGTTGTCTGCATTTGATTTCAAGTTTTAACAATTCAACCCCCCTTCTTGTGTTTTTCACTTCTTCAAGAAGTTGATTGGATTGATCTTGGACCGTTTGAACTCGGACCTTGATGATAAAGTTTATTGTGGTGATTCCAAGGGACATAGTCATACGCTTTTAATCCTTAATTTTTGCCTGGACCGCCCTTTCGGGTTTTCAGCCCACCAGGATACCTATTTTTTCCCAAGTCACCCTTTCGGGTTTTCAACTTGCCGGGTGTACAATTTTTTGCATATATCCATAAATGTTTCCCAAACCTTTTGGTTTACTGGGATGACCTTATTTTTTCCTAGGTGTGTTAACCTAGCGGGTCCTTTATGCGTAGTATTTTTTAACTATGTCTGCATTTATAGGATGTGGGAAGTCTTCACCATCCATGGTAGTCAGCATCATGGCACCGCCAGAGAACACTCTCTTGACAACAAATGTCCCTTCGTAGGTGGGATTTCATTTGCCTCTGGGGTCGCCTTGTGGCAGAATAATGCGTTTTATCACCAAGTCGCCGACTTGATATACTCGAGGCTTGATCTTTTTGTTGAAAGCCTTAATCATACGCTTTTGGTACGTTTGACCATGACAAACAACAACCAGTCGCTTTTTGTCGATAAAGTTCAGCTGATCCAATCTCATTTTAATCCACTCGTCTTCGCCTAAGCCCGCCTCATTCATAATCCTCAGTGAGGGAAGATGAACTTCTACTGGCAAAACAGCTTCCATGCCATAGACTAAGGAAAGGGGAGTTGCCCCAGTTGATGTTCTAACTGAAGTGCGGTAGCCGTGAAGAGAAAACGGTAACATCTCATGCCAGTCCTTATAGGTTACTACCATCTTCTGCACAATCTTCTTAATGTTTTTGTTGGCTGCTTCGACTGCACCATTCATTTTAGGTCTATATGGAGAATAATTGTGATGCTTGATCTTAAACTGAGTACAAAGCTCAGTAATCATAGCATTGTTGAGGTTAGTCCCATTGTCGATGATGATCCTTTCGGGGATACCATAGCGGCAGATGAGGTTATGGTTGATGAATCTGGCTACCACATTCTTTGAGATTGAGGCAAAAGAGGCGGCTTCGACCCATTTGGTGAAATAATCAACAGTAACCAGAATGAAGCGATGTCCATTTTAAGCGGTGGGATTTATTTCTCCAATCATGTCAATGCCCCACATTTCAAATGGCCACAGAGCGGTCATGACATTCAGAGGGACAGGAGGCACATGGACCTTGTCAGCATAGATTTGGCATTTGTGACAAGTTCTTGAGTGTTGATGGCAATCAGTCTCCATCGTTGACCAATAGTAGCCAGCTCTCAAGATTTTCTTGGCCATCGTATGTCCACTTGAGTGAGTGCCAAAGAGACCATCGTGCATGTCTTCCACAATTTCCTCTGCCTCCTTCTTGTCCACACATCGGATTAGAGTAGATTCATGGTTGCGCTTGTATAATAGTCCGTTACTTAGGAAGAACTTAGCTGAGAATCTTCATAAGAACTTTCTGTCATTGATGGATGCTCCTTCTGGATACTCTTGTGCTTCCAGGTATCTCCTCACCTCATGGTACCAAGGCTTTTCTGTGTCAGTGTCAAGCTCACAGCAGTGCACAGGCTCGTCGAATTGCTCAATTGTAATCATAGGGGCTTCGTTGTCCCATCTGACCTTGAACATTGAAGACATGGTTGCCAAGGCGTCAGCTAACTAACTCTTTTCCTTAGGGAAGTGTTCAAATGTGATCTCTTCAAAGTAGGGAATCAGGGATAGCATAAGTTCCTTGTAAGGGATGAGATTAAGGTGTTTAGTGTCCCAATATCCTTTTACTTGGCTAATCACTAGAGAGGAATCCACAAACACATTCAAATGCTTGATCCGCAAGTCAATGGCTGCTTTTAGACCCAAGATGCACGCTTCGTACTCAGCCATATTGTTCGTGCAATCAAAGCATAGTCTGGCAGTGAATGGAGTGTGGCAACCTTCGGGGGAGATGATTACAGCACCAATTCCGTTACCCAAGGCGTTGGAAGCCCCATCGAAGACCATAGTCCACCGGGATCCTTGTTCAGGTCTGTCATACGGTCCAAGTTTCGCACAGTCAGTCACCAGCATGATGTTCTCATCCGGGAAGTCAAAGTTCATGGACTGATAATCATCAACAGCTTGATGGGCCAAATGATCTGCTAGTACGCTTCCTTTGATGGCCTTTTGTGTAGTGTATTGAATGTTATACTCAGTCAATATCATTTTCCATCTGGCTATCCATCCAGAAAGAGTGGGTTTCTTGAAGATGTACTTGATTGGGTCCATATTAGAAATCAACAGAGTGGTATGAGTCAATATACACTGTCTTAGACGGCGAGCAGCCCATGCCAGAGTGCAACAAGTTTTCTCGAGCAATGAATATCTAGTTTCATAGTCGGTAAATTTTTTGCTCAGGTAGTAAATAGCATGCTCTTTTTGGCTAGACTCGTCATGTTGTCCCAAAACACACCCCATAAAATTCTCTAGTACTGTCAAGTACATGATCAAGGGTCTTCCTTCAATTGGAGGCATGAGAATAGGAGGCTCTTACAAATATTCTTTGATTTTGTCGAAGGTAGCTTGATGTTCATCATTCCATCTGACTACCTGATCTTTCTTCAAGAGTTTGAAGATTGGCTCACAAGTAGCAGTCAAGTGAGATATGAAGCGGGCAATGTAATTAAGACGACCCAAGAATCCTCTTACTTCCTTTTCAGAGTGAGGGACTAGCATTTCTTGGATGGCCTTTACCTTGGAAGGATCAACTTCAATGCCTTTATTGCTGACGACAAAACCTAGAATCTTTCCAGATCGTACTCCAAATGTGCACTTGTTAGGGTTTAACCTCAACTTGTACTTTTTCAACCTCCCGAATAGCTTGTACAGGTGATCGATATGTTTCTCTTCAGTTTATGATCTGGCAATCATATCATCCACATATACCTCTATTTCATGATGAATCATTTCATGAAACAAAGCTACCATAGCTCTTTGATATGTTGCTCCTGCATTCTTCAATCCGAACGGCATGACCTTGTAGCAAAAGGTGCGCCATTGCGTAACAAAAGTAGTCTTCTCCATATCTTTGGGATCCATCCTTATTTGATTATAGACAAAGAAGCCATCCATGAAAGAGAAGACTTTATGCTGAGCAGTATTATCAACCAAGACGTCAATGTATGGTAGAGGGAAGTCATCCTCGGGGCTTACCCTATTCAGATCCCTATAGTCTACGCACATGTGAACTTTTCCGTCTTTCTTCGGTACTGGAACCACATTTGTAACCCATTGGGGATAGGATTTCACAGCTAGGAACCCTGCATCAAACTATTTCATCACTTAAACTTTGATCTTTTCAGACATATTAGGCCTCATGCGACGAACCTTTTGTTTGACAGGAGGACAGTCTTTTTTTGTCGGCAGACGATGAACTATGATGTCGGTATCCAACCCTAGAATATCTTCATAAGACCAAGCAAATACTTTCACATAATCATGCAAAATCTGAACCAACCTGCTCTTGACACTACTTTCTATGTTAGCACCGGTCTTAACCTCTTTCTTGTCTGCCTCGGTACCCAGATTGATGACTCCAACTGATTCTTCGTGCGGATGAATAGCTTTTTCCTCTTGTAATAGAAGTCTGGCTAGTTCTCCCGGTATTTCACAATCTTCCTCGCCTTCGTCTTCGGCTTGGTTGATTGGACATTCAAAGTCATAGTCGGCAATAGTAGAGTCATTGGAAATAGGATCCAGAGTGGATGAGGACCTGCAAGAGTGTGTGTGTGTGTGCATGTAAGATACATGGCTATTTTGAAAAACGTATTTGAAGAAAAGAAAGACAATGAACACAAAGATTTGAATGCAAAATAGTCCAATGATTTGTATTAAATGATCATATGATTATATGAACATGTATAAAACCCTTGACAAATGGACCATAGTGCCCTGGGCCAGGCACATGGCTTAAAAGTCATTGTTAAATATTACAGACAAAATGTTCTTGAATTGAAAGAAAAGTAATAGTAAGTAGATTACTCTTCAATGAAGAAGATAGGCACGAAGTCCTTGGCATGCTAATTCTTCAGCTTCGTTGTAGTTGGATACACCCAATATTCAAATGCAGCTTCTTCATCAGAATCACCTACAGCGTTGACTTCATTGACACCCTTGTCATGTTTTGGCATAGGCGCGGTGATTACATTCGGAGTTGGAGGAGGATAAAATTCAACAACCTTGTTATCAATCAAATCCTGGATTTTGTTCTTCAAGGCCCAACATTGGTCAGTCTCATGCCGAGGCTACTTGAGTGGTAAGCGCATTTAACGTTCGGATTACTTTGGTGAAGAGGTATCAGGGTTGGCAGAGGGATCATGCAATGCCACTAAATTAGCCTTTAGAAAATGTTGAAGGGATTGAGATAGTGACATGCCTAATCTCGTGAATTGTCTTCTCGGAGTTTCAAACCATTGGTGATTTGCAGATGGTCTTGGAGTAGGAGTTGGATTGGAAATTCGGACAACATTAACAGACGAATGATCATTCTTCTTGGTACGGGCTCTCGCCCCGTACACAACATTGATTTCCTTCTTTATGGAAAAAGGTTTCTTTACAGGATTGGAAGTGGAGGCAGATGCCACAGAGATCTTCCTACTTTTGATGACACTTTCAACTCTTTCACCGGTTAAGATTAACTCGGTGAATCCAGAAGAGGAACAGCCAACTAACAAGTTAAAGAATGGACCGGATAAAGTGCCCATAAACATGTTAATGTGCTCTCTATCAGTCAAAGGTGGTTGAACCCTACTGGCCAAGTCCCTCCACTTTTGTGCATATTCTTTGAATCCTTCATTCTTTCCCATTATCATATCTTGCAACTGTACTCTTGTTGGCGCCAAGTTGGCGTTATACTGGTACTGATGGTAGAAGGCGGTAGCTAAATCCTCCCAAGTATTGAAGCAGGAACCATCTAACTGGTAGAACCACTCTAGCTACATTTCGGTCAAGCTCTCTTGAAAGAAGTGAACCCAGAGCTTTTTATCAACGGTGTGTGGTTATATCTTGCGCACATAGGATTTCAGGTGAAGTTTTGGACAAGAAACTCCATCGTACTTTGCAAAGACTGGTATTTTGAATTTGTGGGGAATAACAACCCCAGAGATCAAACCCAAATCATCAAAATCTAAAACGAGGACGACTTGGATTTCAACAGCTTTCAATCTGTCTTCTAACTGCTTGTACTTGACATCGGCGGGTGGATACTGCTCGTCAAAATAATCATCATCAGATGTTTGATCATTAACATAGTCAGCCTGGGTACTCTTAACCTCACCAATCTGATTCTCGTCTTCTTCAGATGAGTCTTCTACTACTGGGATCTGACAAACCGACTCTTTGAACCTTCTACCCATGTTGAGTAGAGCTTTCTTCTTGGGCTTCTTCTTAACTTCCAGCAATGCCATCATGTCTTGCGGCCCCTTGGCTAGGGCCAGTAGAGTCTCTTAGAATTGAGAATTTTGTGCCTGGAGATCCTTCACAGTTTTCTCTAGATCCATCTTGCTGAAATAAACAGCAGAAAGATAAGGAAACCTGTTATGTGAAAACCTGTAATGTCATGATGCATGGAAGATGTATATGCAAATAATTTCAAGGATTTATGGAATATAAATTTGCATAGACAAAGGAATGAATAAACGTCAATTTTTATTAATTGGTTCAAAAGATTACAACATGCCTCTTGGGCTTACAAAATAACTTTCTAAGATAAAAAGACTGAACGCATCCTTTTCAGCGCAAGGTAGGCGTTCACACTTTGCTCTTCTTGTAGCTGCTTTGTAAGTTCCAAGACCCTCTTCTCTCTAGTGTAGAATTGAGATTCGAAAGTATCTCGTTCTTCCTTTAGCTAAATCCAACCTTTTTAAAAGTCTTCGAGAGAAGTAGGGATGTCGGGATATAGGAGAGTGTAGGGAACATCTCCTTCAACCACAGGTTCCATGATGACTGGTAAGATAGAGGGATAAGGCATCACCAGTTTCTGAGCATGATCCCGTACCCACTTAAGGTAAGGCTCAAGGGGAATGGAATTCTTGTTTCCCAGCGTCTTGCTATCCACTTTGCTTACCATCCTCCAAGCTCGGATAAACCTCTGACGGTAGTTTTGATCGTCACTTTCATAGTCAAATACCACTCCTTAAATGAGCATCTCATATGGACCATCCCTTCGGGCGTAACCAAACTGTCGTAAAGCTAAGAAGGGGTTGTAAGTGATACCTCCTCTAATTCCAAGTAAAGGGACATTAGGGAATTTGCCATAACGGTCGATGATAGTAACATTCTCCAAGGATCGGGAACACCAATGAACATCTGAATGTCTGAGCGTCATTAGCCTATGGGACCACCTCAAACCTTGCTTGTTCTTCAATACAGATCAGGGAAGATGTGAAATAAACCATCTTTCCAAGAGAGGAGTGCAACACATGAGGATTCGTCTCTTCCTCATAGTTCGAGAGTGAAAAGAATGTAGGATATCCCCCAACAAAGTAGGCACTAGATTGCGAGTCATGAAGATTTTAACAGCATTTACATCTATGAGTTGGTCAGGATTTGGAAACAAAAGCATCCCATAGATGAGAAGGGCCACAATTTCTTCAAAAGCTTGTAAGTCTAAGGAGTTCCAACAATCTTGAGCTTTCTCAAACAAGAACTTGGCTAAGAAACCTTTGACACCACTCCTTATTTCCCAATTAGTTGTGATATCAGATTGTTGCAAGTGTAGTGCTTGGGCAATCTCTTCAGGTTCTGGATCTCTTTCTGTACCATTGAAGGGTAGTTGATTGAGAATGGGAATCCTCAAGAGTTGTGAAAATTCTTCTAGAGTAGGAACAAGTTGATAACCGAGAAAAGTGAAGCAATGGTGTAGAGGATCAAAGAATTGGAACAACACCTTCATCATATCTTCATCAGTGTTGGAGGTAACCAAGGTTAGGAGACGACCATGTATTTTGGTGAATGGAGAATTCTCAGGAACCCTTGATGAAGAAGTGAAAAATACAAGAAGGGGGGTTGAATTGTTAAAACTTGAAATCAAATGCAGACAACACGTTATTTTTATCCTGGTTCGTTTGATCTCAAACTACTCTAGTCCACCCGTCAAGGTGATTTCGCCTCTCTCCAACGAGGTCTTAATCCACTATATTCAACTGAATACAACCACTGCTTTAACAACTGCTAAAGCCTTCTTGAGTCTAACCACATACTGGTTTCTCAAGGAAATTCTCTTATAGATAAATGAACAAGATGTGTGTTGAATGTTTTCTAGAAAAACTATATATCACAACTGTGATAATACACAAAATGAAGCTTATATGAAATTAGATTGCTAGAACTATAGAGTAAACGGTTGAGAGCTGTAGCAAACTGAATAAGTGAGGACGAAGATAATTGGCTTATGCGTGTAGGAGAATTGTAGAGTATTATCGAGTATTGTAGATTATTAGCCATTTCTCTTCTCACTGATTTGATTAAATACTTCTTGGAATAGATACGTTGCAGTCCATAATTCCATTTCAATGCTCATAACATTCTTTCCATTTTGAGAAGATCTTTGTCTTGGAATAAAGCCGTTGGTAATTAATCTGCCTTGAATGCAGTAGCGTTGACACTTCAGAATGTTCTGCTTAATGAAAATCAGAGTGTTCTTGGCTTTAGCTTATTCTGGCGCTTCTGAATGCTGATGACATGATTAGAATCTTGATCAGACTCAGAGTATGTTAAGCGCAGATTCTGTTCATCAGGCTTCAGCGTAAGCACATGTTGATCTTCTGGTGCTGACATATCTTCTGATGCTGATGCTGATATTGATATTCTGATGCTGATTCCATCAGAGTTTCCTGCAAATACACAACATAATTTTGAGTAGTACATATGTCTTATATAAATCTCATAATTCATTTAATCTTGTATTTTGTTATCATCAAAGCTCTAACTGAGGGTTGTAGAATCAAACTATGTTCTAACACTTGATGTTAACTTTTTGAGTTGAGGAGGAACTCTTATGAGATTGACTTGGATAGTATTCCTGCGGATATGAGCCATGTCCTACAAAACAGAATAAAGATAAATCCCAATAATCCTTGAAATGGTTAGTGAGAATGAGTATGATGTTATGATGTTTATGATGTCATGTACAAGTAAGTATATACAAACAAGGCAAACAAGTCCTTAGGCTTAGGCTTGCATGGAGTCTCATAGGTAAGTACCCTCTTGAAGTTTAGTTGGCTCAAACCTGTCCTAGAAATAGTAACCGGGTTCTAAGGGATCTCAATATCACTGATTTGTCTTCTCGGGCATTGTTTCAGCACAAGCCTCTTTCATGACGACCAAAATATCCCGAAAATCAAACCTCAATGAGTGTAGTATCGAGTATCTACCAACTTCAGACTGCACCAAAGCCGATCATCTCACTACGTCCTAATGGACAAGTTGGTCAAGTAAAGGTTCTAAAGTCAGTTAGTGCTTCATGACATCACACAGCGTCCCCGTATTCTCCTTGACTACTCAAGGGCTACCGGTACCCACAAATATGTCACACTAACGTAGCTATTGCTTAGACCATGTCGGTATACCCCGCACAGTTACCACAACGTATTGCTACTTACCTATAAGGTATCCCAAATCCGGGTAGAGGATTAGAACAAGCCCAAACAAGGAACCAAAAAGTAAAGCAAACAAATCAAACAATGAAAGCAAATAAAGGTGATATAGCCCTAAGGTAACCCCAGTTATAAGTTTCTCCCCAGCAGAGTCACCAGTTCTTTGATATGGTGGGAGAACTGACTTGGGGGTTTTGTGTTTTATCGCAAATATTGTGGTTAGCAAGAGTCGCCACCGACTTTTCTTTTATCCAAAAGGAAAGGCTGAAAAGAACAGGAAAAACCTTTGAGATTGTTTCTTGAGTTCGGGGGGTAGATTATGAAAAGGGAAGGTGTTAGCACCCTTTTCATCCATAGTTATCTATGGGTTCTTAGTTGCTTCCTAGATCACTTGCTTTTGTTTGAAAATGTTCTTTGTGTGGTTTTTGAAAGTATTTTGAAAAAGCGCCATCGTTTAGGAAAACTTTGTAATAGTTCTCGTTCGTAAGAATGTATACAAAGTGTTGATCTTTTGAAAATGTTTCATGTTTGGAAAATGTTTTGAAAGTGTTTTTGAAAGTGTCGGTGTTTGTTTTGAAAATAAGCAAGAGTGTTTGATTTGAAAATGAGCAAGCAACTAGCAACAATATACCTACTTAAAAGTCTTAGTTCATTTCTTCCTTTCCTTTGATATTGCTATCTTACCATTGATTTGGTAAGAAGCCTTATCTTGGGATGCAAAGGGACGATCGTGGGTCATCGTATAGCCATGATAGCAATGTTGTGAGATATCTTAGCATTTATCTTTGAGGGACTAAGATCATTTTGAAATGCAACATTGATAGCGTCATCGAGAGACTATGATCTTGTATTTTTGATTGCTTTTTGCTAAGATATCCCACATGCATAACATGACCATTTTTGTAAGGCAACAAAGTGGAATTACCCTAAGGGTGCAAGTGTGCAAATGTATTGATTTACATGCATTGTTTTGTCTTGAATTAGGGTTTGCTAACTTGTTGATTTTATCTTTCCATACAAAACCCTAATTTACTAGCATTTATATAAAGCGATAAATTGCGGAAAGTAAAACATACTAAGCTATTACATCATTAGGGGAGGGGGTGTACAAATTTACAAATGGGGAATTTGCAAGAAAATTAAATCTAATTATCTATTACAACCATATTGAATAAATGTACAAGAATTGAATAAATAAAAATGTACAATGCAAATGGAAAAAGAAATGATTTTTGTTTGGTTTTCATGAAAGGGTTTTAACCTAATTAAAGAAAATGATTAATTAAAATAAACAAAATTTAAACCTAAATTAATTAAGAAAGAAAATAAATTAAAACTGTATTTTTAGGGTTTTTATGAAAAGGTTTTAAATTAATAATAATATTAATATGAAAATTAATTAACTAAAAAAAACCTAAGTTCTAAATTAATTTTAATTTACAAGAGAATAATATAATAATTAAACCTAATTATCTAAATATTAATTATTTAAGCAAAAAAAAAGAAATCAATTATTAAGAAAAATAATTTTTAGTCTTTTTGTTTTATAAAGAAATAAAAAGTAAATGAGCATTTTTTAAATATGCAAATAAATAAATAAAATATTTTTTTAGATTTTTTATTAATAAAAATAATAATAATGATAATAATAGTAGTAATAAAAAAATTATTAAAGAAAATAAAAATAAAAAATAAAAAATAAAAGAAAATAAATAAAATGGAAAATAAAATAAAAATGGATTTGGATCAGGTGGTGCAAAAGTAGGCAGGGGGTTAGAAGAATAAAAAAAATGAAAAGTCCGACAAAAAGGGCCCAAGGGCTGCAGCTGAAACAAAAAAAGAGTGAAAAATGAACAAAAGGGTACCACTGGAGCTCGAACCCAGGTCCCAAAGGTTAACAGGCACACGTTTTACCACTGGGGTGGCTATACATCTGTTAATATTGGCAAAACAATAAATATGTAACATAAATCAAGTCCTGAATGAACTTCATCTTCAACCTCCAGCCATGGATCCTGTAACTCACTCATTTCTCATCCATTCACAAAACTTCCAACATCAAACTTGTTAGAAATTTCCTCACGATTCTGAATATGTAAATAACTTAAGTTAATTCTCAAAGATGAGCATGAAAAACTAAAAGTACCAAATTCGGACCTAAATATTTCAGCAAGTTCAAACTCAAAATTCTCACTACTCAAGCAATATAAATGAAATCTATGGACATGTATAGTTTCAGGGCAATGTTGTCTACATTTTATCTTCACAAATGCAAGCCTAACAATGCCTAAATGAGAAGATAGAAGTTCAAGAAAAATACCTCAAAACTGGAAATCATGAAATGAGTTTGAGCTTGATTCAAGATGCTGTAATGATCAGGTTAGCTTCCTCAAGTTCCCAGGAAGCTAATGCAATGGTTAGCTTGAGAAATGGATGGTTGGAATGGCTTGGAGAAGTCAATGTGAAATGCTCTATTTTTAGTTATGGAAGTTGATGAAGATGATGTTATAATCGTGTAACAGGGTGTGGGATGGTTTGTATTTGATGTAATGAAGCTTTAGGAACTAAAGGCCAAAGAACGCACGAGGGGAATATGAGTTTGGAGTTCAAGGTCAGAAACTGTGCAACAATGTATTTTTTGAGTAAATTCTGATTTGAGGGAGTTTGGGAGTGTTTCAGGGTGTTCAAGCTCGTGTCTTAGCTCACAAATAGTGACTCTATTTATAAGCAACAAGTTTGGAGACTTGTTGTTGATCAGAATTCAAAATCACAAGTTTAAGCATAACATGTGATTTTTGAGAAATCCAAGTTTCAAAGTCTCGTGTACTTGCTAAGATAGAGTGGTTATGCTTTAAACACACTTGCTTCTGACTTTGTAGATGGAGTGTGATCAGAGGGAACAAGTTAGAGGATCAAGAATTGACTTTGTGCATAAAGCTTGCTTTTCAAGAATGACATTCTTCACTTTCTTCCCAAAATGGCAATGTGAATTGGATAAAGCTTAAATCACTTAGATTATAGCTCAAAAGTTTATGTAATCCATTAATTATGGACAGATACACAAGTTATAAGGCATGCAAAGCAAGATTATGCAGCCTAACATTGAAATTCAATTATGTGCTCATCAAGAAGTGACTTGTAATTCAAGAATGAAAACCTAACTTCTTGCCTTCGATTCTCCTTGCTCAAGTATGATCTTAATGAGTTCTTAGACATTTTGTAAAGCTTATAACATCCTATACAAACTCTATTTTGTACATTTTTGAAAATTCATCTTGGAACTATGTGAAAAATTTCCATGAAGTTAGGTCAAAATCCTGCCTAAACTAGGGCAAAATTTCACTAAGTTTCCAAGTTTCTTGAACATGTATTCACAAAATCATAACGTGAAATACATGAATTTCTAGGAGAAGTTATGTTCTACAATGTTTTAGATCTCATATATATATATACAACTTTCATGTTGGAAGTTTCCTTTGAATCATCTTGCATCATGGTGGAAATTTGGCTCAAAGTTATGAAAAAATATG
Source organism: Vicia faba (assembly GCA_948472305.1). Classification (NCBI taxonomy): domain Eukaryota; kingdom Viridiplantae; phylum Streptophyta; class Magnoliopsida; order Fabales; family Fabaceae; genus Vicia; species Vicia faba. The sequence continues at coordinate 826,528,978 of OX451735.1, read as the reverse complement.
AAATTTTCAACACAAAATTTTCTAAGTTTAGAAATTTTGACTTTTCAAAATGAAATCTTGACTTTTTTATTTCTTGATGAACACGTTTCATATTTTGACATGTTTTGATGAATTGTGATCTTTGACAATTGATTTTGACCAAAAAATCAAAGTTTGACTTTTCAGTGTACAACTGACTTTTCATCTGTTGACTGAAATTCATCTGTCAACCAATTGATCTTGAGAGATGTTTTGAGCCATGTCATTAGGTCAAAATGAAGCATTTTAATCCTTGATATCATGCCTCAAACTAATCAATCATTTTCTAGGTAAAAATTAGAAATTTCCCCTTCTCAGTCAAAACCCTAATTTTGACCATTTTACCCTTTTGATGATCTAATTAAATTTCTTGAGGAATTGTGGTCCAAACTTGATCAAATGACATATATGAGTTCATAATGTTGATATGGGTAAAAAATTATGAAGTTTGACTGTAAATTGATCACAGTTAACTTTTTTCCCAATATAGTTGAATTTAGGTCAACTGATCAATTGACTGAGCAAAAATGTGATCCAAGACTTGAAACTTGACATGAGAAATCTTGAGAGTCCAAAATGATCCATGAAAGTAATATGATGCATTAAAAGTCCATTTATCCTTGTGCAATCTCAAACCCTAATTTTCAGTCATTAGTGCTTGATGAGGTGTCTTGAGCTGATTAACCCTTGTGTAGTCTTGAACCAAATGAGATCTTGTGAGAGATTATTTGAGAAATGAGAGGGAAATTTTTTGGGTACGACAGAGATCCTCTGGTGCCTAGGACTTTTATGCAAATAATAAGTCCTATGAATGATGTTTTTGGGAACCAGAATGTTTGGGGTCTGTGATGAGAAGCTGAAGCCTCAAATGATGTTGTAACATCAAGTTGGGTTGTGTTTGGAATATGTCTGGGTTTGGGCATATGTATTTGAATGCTCAAGCATTTTTTTACGAAGAGGCATTTTTGACGTTGTGTATTAGAATATGGAGATTCTGATTTTGTTTATAGTAGTGTATTTTGTCAATGCATGAATACTATTTTTTAATACTTCACTAGCATTAGCAATTGCTAGTGAATGATAGGGCAAAAAAAGGGTATCAGATACTGAAGTCTGATTTGATTAGGATATTTTGAAGGTGTTTTGTCTTTTACTGCAAATAACTCCAAAAAGAAATTATGTTAGTCTGGATATCAGTAAGGCTTCTTAAGCAAGCTGAGAATTTGTGGAGTTTGTGCTCAACTGGAGCATTGCTTATCCATGACAGGGGAGTGAAGTATATGTTTATGGGTCTCTATGGTTCCAACCATGTTAAGCTGTGTTGTACTGTCCTACTCCAAAAGACGATATTTGTATCCTGGAGAATTTATTTTTCTCTGCATATTGTGGAAAGACTCTATGAAGATGAGTTTGATAGGAGATGTCCAACATGTGATGTTTTTGGATCTTGATATTTTGATCTGTGTTGGTCAAAAGAAGAGCATGTAGAGTCCAGAGGAAGACATTGTGTCTATGCTTCAGAACATATGGAGAATTCTGTGCTGCATTTTTGGAGAAGTGTTGGTCAAGATGTTTCTGTGTACATGCAAGAGAAGACGAACAATGTCTTATAGGATGTCAGGATATTATGCATGACATGTTATCTGTGTGATTAACAAAGGATTTTTTATGGACGGTGTGATCAAGAATGTGTCAGAAGGGAGTGTAGAAAAGATGTTTCACTATGCATGTTCATGAAATGAGACTGTTTTTTCTCAAGAAACTGTCTAGAGACATTAAAGGCAGTCAAGACTAATTTTGGGCGGTGAACATTGATTTTTGGGGCAGTTTTTCTCCTCAAATAATGTTCTCTTTGACCAAGAACTTTATCACATTCAAATATTGTTAATTTCAAAGTGATTGGTCAGCTATTTATGAAGGTCTCTCCTGTCCTCTTTCACTGTGGAGTGTTTGGTATATCCATAATTGTTATGGGTTTTGTTTGGGTCTGGGTGAGTTGTGCCTGGTTCTGGTTTTCTAAAGGCTTCCTTTGCCACTTTTTGGCTAAAAAGGGGGAGAAAGGTGCTCAAGGTGGTTGTCGAGGTGCTCAGTTATTTAATCTGGAGGCTGCTTTCTAGATGTGTCACAAAGATGTTGGAGAGGCTGCTTCATCTTATATGTCTATTTTGTGACTTGTTTTCTGAGTTATGAACACAATTGTGACCTGTGTTCTAAGTTACCAGGAGTGGTGGTTGGTTTGCCTAGGTTGACTGGTGGTTGTTGATTAAGGTCTGATAAAGGATTCTCTTATGCCACCATTGGTCTTTTTAGATCCATCGTGGTTTGAGGGGGAGTGTTACTATCTTCTTCCTCATGTACACCAATTGACTTTAGGACTTTCTACTCCTTTATCTCGAGGTTGTTGTTCCTTGGTGTTGAAGTTCTTGCTGCAATGGAGCTGGTATGAAGAAGATGTCGAACATGATGTCCTAACATCATTGTGCTTATGAAGAGATATTCCTCCATGTTGCTATCCTGATGTGATTCAGTAGTTATTGAAGACTGCTGATGTTTGTATTTTTTTTATTGCTGTAATCTGAATTGTAATATGTTTATTTGTTTTAGCCAAAATTTTCCAAAGGGGGAGATTGTTAATTCTCTATTTTTAGGATTGGAATTAGTTTTATTAAAATAAATATAGAAATAATATGTTAAATAGGATGTGATTACTTGCTATGAAGAACATGTTAAGCAAGTAGTCATATTTGATGAAGAACACGTTGAGTTGAAATGTTTCAACACCTGGAGCAACATGTCGGATAAGATGTCCTATGCAGGGTCATACGACATCGCGCTTGAGCTGAGCTGGTTTTTTGGATTCTGTTATGATCTAACAGTTGCATAATATTTTGGGAAAATTATGCAGTCCTATGTGGCGCTAATTTAAAGGTCTGGAATAATCAAGAAGAATATTGAATTTCTAAATAAGGAGACTTTTTAGGAAAAATTTGATTGAAGACCTATTTTGTTGCTGAATCTTCTACAGAATTGTAACAACTAATATGTTGTGATTAGAAGCTTAAATCCAGTTGAGATATATGTTATAAATATAATCATTGTAACCTAGGTAAAGGTGTCAACCGAGAATTGAAAAGATGTAATCATTAGGGATGAGTCTGTACCACTCTCTAATAGAGTTGGTTGTGTGATCCACTCGACATGTGAGTTGGATTATGTTCCTTGAGTTGCAAGGTTATGTTATCACTCATAAGCCTTTAGGTAATGAGTTGATTATTATTCTTCTCGAAGTTATGAAGCAAGAGTGAGTATTATTCTTTAAGGAAGCTTTTATGTAACTCCAAGTTGTGTTCTTGTCAAGTATCTTAATGAGTATTATCATGGAAGTGTGTCTTATGTTTTTGTCATGGAAGTGTATCTTCCTGTTTTGTCCAATCGCTGTCTGTGATTGATGAGGAATTGAGGAAGGCCTCATATCTAGGTGAGTCTTAGATAGAAAGTTAGCACGAGTAATGATTAAGTGAGAAGTTGTAAACTTGGGACTAGTTTATCTTCGAATTGATACACTTATAGTTGACTTTATTCCAGGCTTGGTATGCCCCCAGAGTAGGAGAGTTGCTCCAAACTGGGTTAACAACTTATGTGTCTTGTTTATGCTTTTTAGTACTGTTTTATAGTGTTTATACCTTACCTGTGTTGTTTAAGTCAGATCAGATGTCCCAACTTGTCATAGTACACCTGAAGTCTGATCTACCAGAATTTCACATTGTATGTGATTGATGTCATGATATATGTATGTTGTGTAATTTTGTGAAGATAATTCAAATGTGTTGAATAATGTGAAATATGCTTGTATGATTAAGATTGAGGGATGGTCTTAATTGCATATTATGATACGGTGGCAGAACCGATTATTATACTGGGTTTGTGTTTGTATTCGCAAATGTTGCAGTAAGCAAGAGTCTCCACCGACTTTTCTTTTATCAAATAAAGGAAAGGGGGAAAAGAACAGAAAAAGACCTTTCGAGATTACTTCTGAGTAAGGGGGTAGATTATGGAAAGGGAAGGTGTTATCACCCTTTCCATCCGTAGTTATCTACGGGCTCTTAGATGCTTAACTCATTTGAAAAATACCTTGTGATTTGTGTGTTTGAAAAGTATTTTCGAAAATGCCTTAGTGCGACGATTTAATTTATGATAACTCTTGTATCAGTCCTCAAGAGTGTTGATAAAGCGTTTGAAAATGTTTTTCGAAATGTTTTGTGTAAGTGTAAAAGTTTTTTTTTGAGCCAGCATCTAAGACCTATCTACTTATACTCGAAAGGTTTTTTCTTTTCCTCCTATCCTTTAGACAATGCTATCCTACTATTAGTGAGTAGGTAGCCCTATCGTTGGATGTATGAGGGACGTTCGCGGGTCATCGTACAATCATTAAGGCAACATGTATAGACGCTTTAGCAATTTTGTTTAAGGGACTAGACCATTTAGTGAAAGGCAACATTGTAGGGTCATTGAGGGACTATGATCTTTTTATTTGAGGGTCTTTGCTAAAGCATCCATACTTTCGGGGGACATGACTATTTTGTTTCCGAAGGCAACCAAAGTGGGCGTATGCTAGAGGTGTATATGTGCAAGATGTGTTATGTTCAGTTATTTTTGTCTTAGATGTTAGGTTTGCTAACGTTTGATTATTAATCTTATCATACAATCCTATTATCATGCATCTAAACAGTTTAATATTTATAGGAATAAAAGTGCGGGAATTTAAATCTACGCTATTACAATGCTTCGGGGAGGGGGATATTTACATGTCCAAAACTTGGGGAAATAAAAGCAGTAAAGAAAAAGTCCTAATTAAGCTATTACAAACTTTGAGCAATTACAATAATTTGGAAAAAATAAAACATAATAATGCGCGCGAGTCGAAAGGAACGTCTAAACCCTAAAAAAGTTCTAAGTAAAATAAGAAAATCATTTTGTTTTTTTTTTGTTTATTTTAAGAAAATACTTAAATTAAATTAAATAAGAAAAAACTAAACCTAATATTAATTAATTAAATAAAATAAAATAATTATTAATTAAAGTTAATTCTAATCAAATAAAATAAAATTAATTTTAATATTAATTTTGCATTTTTATTGAGAAAAAATTGAATTAAAATGAACCTAGTTCTAATTATTTTTAAATGAAAAAATAAGGTCAAAATACTTAACTTAATTAATTTACCAAATTAAATTAATTAGAAAAATCCTAAATTCTATTATTATTATTTTCTATGATTTTTAATTAAATAAAAAAATGATTTCTGAAATTAATAAACAAAAATAAAAAAAGTAAAATGGGCCAGGTGCTGATTAGTAAATAGGGGGGGTGTATTTTGAAATTTCATTTGGCCCAAACCAATCTAGCCCAACAATTGCGCTGGATTGCCTATGGTGAACTTCAGGAAGTGCATCGTAGGTTGAAGGTTGAGGCGCCTTGGATCAGATCTGTACAGATCTGATGGTGGGAATTGAAGGGTGTATGGTAGGCATGCTGAGGAGCATTGTGCTGGATCTGCAAGATTTTTGTTAGAAAAAATAAAAATCCAGACCTGGGTATCGAACCCAGGTCTCTCCCTTTCACACTTGTTCCCTTCACCAACTGAGTCATCTTGTCAATTGTTAATACAAGTAAAAACAAAATATTATATATATATATATATATATATATATATATATATATATATATATATATATATATATATATATATATATATATATATATATATATATATATATATATATATATATATATATATATATATATATATATATATATATATATATATATATATATAAATGGTTTAGAATACTTAAAATTAAAACGCGCACGTTATGAAATTCAAAAGAACCAATCAGGTAACACAAAACTGCCATGTCTGCTCCTAAACAGAGTCAACGAGTCAACGGCGTCAGAGAAGACCTCCGATCATCTTCTCCGAGCATACGAAAATGAGATTCATAATTTTAAAGGCTTTAAGCCCAGAATCAAAGGCCTATCCCACATAAAATCGCCTCCTGAGCTCAAATCTGTCCTTAGTTGTAACAAATCATGCCTGGATTATTCAGTTTACATCAAGATCCAGATTATGCCCTAAACATGGCAAATCCTTGTTTGAGTCCCTATCCTTTCATGTAATACGTTAGAAACAAGCAAAATGATGATATGAATATGAAAATGTGAATTAGAATCATTTATATTGCATGTATTGAAAGATTCAAATCATGAAAATTTTACCAAAGTGGAGATTCGGTTGGCTAATCTCAGGGATCTTCAGGCGTGGATAAGGGATGGTATGACTTCCTAGGAACCTCAGGGATGGAGTGACGAGGTTTGTTTGGCACGAGGAAGCTTGCACTATGTATTTCAAATTTCACAACTTTGTTGCAATTTTGAGAAATTTTGTTTATTTTTCTGAGGCAGCGTGTGTGTCCATAATGCTTGCAAATGTGATGTACAAATAGAGGAGAGGGAAAGCATGAGAAAATAAGGAAAGAATCTGGCCCATAACCATTTGTATTGAATCCATGATCCTATATTTGAAAACTTGCCATAACTTGTGATTTCATGCCATGTTTGAATAAAACAATGAACCTGGACATGTTTACATGCTTCTTGGGCCTTAAGACAAATAAAAACATCAGCCCATGTCCATTTGCATATTTTATACAATCTTATTTTGTATTTATTTGAATAAAACAAAATAAATATGGATAAAATAGGTGGAAATGGAAAGGTAAGATAGAGAAGATTTGAGAGGTCTCTCATAAGGTTAGGAGGATGTTTGAACCTCAAAAAATTAGGCCATTGACTCAAAAGTTCAGATTTGCTCAATGCACCATCTTTGAATTTTCTCAAATTTTCTTAACTTGAAAAACCCATAACTTGCTTAATTTTATCTCATGATAATGATCTTGGAATTTTTGGAAAGCCTAAGATGTCCACTTCAATCCCTATTTTTATCAATTTTTCATTTGAAGATTTTATCTTGATGTAAAAGGTCTTGGAAAAAAGTGTCTTTTGTTGACTTTCTGAAAATGACCTGTAATGTATTAGATCACATCTTTCAAATGGTGCATCTCTTGAACTTGAGGGAAAAAGAGAAGTTGTAGGGAATTTGATTCTATTAAAAATGAGCTTTGGTTGGGGTAAAATGGATGAAGTATATGAAAGTTATGCCTGGTCAAAGTTCAATTGACTTTTCCTATTGAAACCCTAATTTAGCAATTCTTGACTTTTGATAACTTATGAGCATTTCTTAAGGAATCATGATCAACCCTTGATCAAATGATGTATATAACTTCAAAATATTGATGTTGACCAAGAACCTTGAAGTTTAACTTTATATAGGCCACAATTGACTTTTGAACTAGTATAGTTGATTTTCAAACATTTGAGTAATTGACTAAGCAAACTTGTAGTGTAGGGCATGGAATTTGGCATGGGAAATATTGAAGACATATTAGGACCATGGAAAACTTTTGAGACCTTTGGAATTCACACAACTTGGTGAAGAGTGAAACCCTAATTAGAGGTTCATTGCTTAGGAGGAGAATTTGTCTGGTCAATTCTTGGTCATCCTTGAGCAATTGAAGACCTCAATGAGCATGTCTTGAGTAAAATGGGAGGGCAAATTTTGGGGTACAATAGCTGCCCCTGTCCAATCTTCTTAAACCTGAGGGTTTAGATTGTCTTGTCCGCCTTTTGTAATCTGAAGGTGGAAGATTATTGAACACTAGAGTGCCAGAAATTTGCACTCGCATGAAGTAACACCGATGGTTGATGATATCGAGAATGGGCTTAACGATGCCATTTGGAGAAGATGACAGAGAGTCGTCAGAGACGGGCTTAAAGATGCCATCCAAAGTAGATGTTGACTTCATAAGAGGTCTCTTTATGGGGGATCCCGTTACTGCTGTCCGAGGAGGAGTTCACTGGGGGAATGTTGATTTCTGTTGTTCTTCTGCTTGAGGAAAACTATGTGGGGGAATAGAATTTAGGAACTTCAGTTGGCTAAGGCTATACTGAAGAGTTATCTTTGTACTGGAGAGATAAGAGTTTGCTGCTTTCTGGTTGAAATCCAGGCTTCACAGTAACTTGCTGGGGAGAATGAAATTAACCACTATCTAGAAAAGACCCTGTGTTGGGCTATTTTAGGATGAGCCTTTGTTAGTCTGCATCTGGAGATATATGAGAAGGAGCCTGTGTGGGCCTGCTTCAGGATGAGTCCGTGTTAGACTGCATCTAGACGATGATAAGGGAACCGTGTAAGATTTCTTCGTCTGGTCATGTAGATAGTTTTCATGTCTGGTTTCAGGTGTTAATCTATAATCAACTGTTCACAGATAGTTGTCCTGTCTAGTTTCAAGTATTAATCCAGAACTTGCTTTTGTTGGTTGCTGAGATAGTTGTCCTGGCTGGTTTCAGGTATTAATCTCTGACCATAGAAAGAAAGATAGTTTTCCTGTCTTGTTTCAGGTATTAATCTTCAATCTGCTCATGTAGATAGTTTTCTTGGCTGGTTTCAGGTATTAATCTACAATCAGTCGTCCACAGATAGTTGTCCTGTCTTGTTTCAGGTATTAATTTAGAACTTGGTAACATTGGTCACATAGATAGTCTCCTCGTCTGATTTCAGGTATTAATCTCTGACCTGAGAAAGGAAGATAGTTTTCTCGTCTGGTTTCAGGTGTTAATCTTCAATCTCCTTGTGTAGATAGTTTCCTAGCTTGTTATAGGTATTAATCTATAGTTGATCGTCCACAGATGGTTGTCCTGGCTTGTTACAGGTATTAATCTGGAACTTGTTTTTGTCGGTCGTTGAGATAGTTGTCCTGTCTGGTTTCAGGTATTAATCTCTGACCCGAGAAAGAAAGATAGTTTTCCCGTCTGGTTTCGGGTATTAATCTTCAATCTGCTTATATAGATAGTTTTCCTGGCTTGTTATAGTTATTAATCTACAATCAGTCGTCCACAGATAGTTGTCCTGGCTTGTTACAGGTATTAATCTGGAACTTGGCAACATTGGTCACATAGATAGTTTCCCCGTCTAGTTTCGGGCATTAATTCGTGGCCTGCTACATTTGTTGGTAAACTTGTCTTGCTTCGGGAGTTCATACCAATTGGTCATATAGATAGTTTCCCCGTATGGTTTCGGGCATTAATCTTTGACCTGCTGTATAATTTGATAGTGTTTGTCTGTCTGCTAATTTAACCTGAAAAGGTAAAATTAGTTTCAAGCGATGTCACAATGTATGAATTGCATGATGTTCTTAAAATAAATGAGATTATGATATATGCACTTGTGATGCATATGCTATGATGTTTGTAAAATGATGTATGAATGCAATGTATGAACGTGTCGGTTGTTCTATTGCAGTGTTGTTGAATTAAGGGAAAATAAATCCCTGATTGCAGCTGGGGATGAAGAGTGTAGGTCTTCAGATTTTGTTTGAAGTTGAAATGATGGGAGACAGATTTATGTTATTAGAGAAATAAACTCTATTGGGGAAGGGAAACTCGTGAACTATTTGGGGATTTCGTGAAATCCTGCTGGGGAATCCTGAGAAGCTTGGTGACTTCACTGGGGAATTTTTTGGGAGCAGTAAATGGATATTTTGCCCCATCGGGGATATAAGAACACCAGACATCATTAGGCTGCATACTGATAATATGGCAGTGACCTTGTAGTAGGATGTCTTTGCCCTTGTACCTGCTGGAGAAGGCATGTGCTGGAGAAAATATTTGCGGGGATTTTGTGGATGGCCCTTATATATTGTCCTTTTTCTTAAAGCCATTAGTAATTATCTTTCTGTTTTTTATGCGTATATTTGTAAGCAGTAATCACATTCAAATGCATATGTTCAAAAATAATCACTGGACACTTTTGCAAACAAAACAGAAAAATAAAAACAAATATTTTTGCACTTTCAAAGGAATAACTTTGTATTATCTTGAGTAAGCGTTTTTGTACAAGGAGACAAACGTCCTAGTAAGAGAATGTCGCCGTAAGAATGAAACTAATACAAAATAGTGTACAAAGAAAAACAGCTATGTGCAATAATCCCATTAGGTTCCCATTCTGCTATTGCCTTTATGCATTTGAGCGTCTCATCTCTTTGCTGCTTGTCTGAAGCTGACTGGATTGATTAGTACCATTTGAGCTTGATAGTTGATACTGAAGATTGGTTGTAAGGTGATCCAACGGGACATAGTTATACACTTTAAATCCCTAAATTTTGCTTGGACTTCCCTTTCGGGTTTTCAGTCCACCGGGATACCTTTTTTTACCCAAGCCGCCTTTTCAGGTTTTCGACTTGCCGGGTGTACAAATTTTTTTCGTGTATATCCCTAATTTTTACCCAAACCCTTCTGGCTCGCCAGAATGCCCTTATTTTTGCCTAGGCCAGTCAACCTTGCAGGTATTTGTTCATGCGTAGTATCTTTTAACTACGTATGTGTTTACAGGGTGCGGAAGGTCGTCACCTTCCATAGTGATTAAGATCATGGCTCCACCAGAAAATATGTTATTGGTCACAAATGGCCCTTCGTATGTGGGAGTCCATTTTCCCCTGGGATCACCTTGTGGCAGTATGATGCACTTGATTACTAGGTCACTAGCCTGATATACCCGACGTCTGACCTTCTTGTTAAAAGCTTTGATCATACGTTTCTGGTTCATCTGACCATGGCAGACAACCGCGAGCCTCTTTTTGTCAATCAATTTTAATTGGTCAAGTTGATTCTGAACCCATTCATCTTCATTCAAACCTGCATCCTTCATGATTCTCAAAGAAGGGATATGGACTTTAATGGGTAGGACAACCTCCATACCGTATACCAAAGAGAAAGAGGTTGCCCCTGTTGATGTGCGCACTGTGGTACGGTAACCATGAAGAGCAAATGGTAACATCTCAAGCCAGTCTTTATATATCACTGTCATATTCTGTATGATTTTCTTGATGTTTTTATTAGCAGCTTCTACAGCGCCATTCATCTTCAGCTGGTAAGGAGAAGAGTTATGATGCTGGATCTTAAATTGCGTGCAGAGCTCGGTGATCATAGTGTTATTGAGATTGATACCATTATCTGTAATGATTATTTCTGGAATACCATACCGACAGATGAGGTTATGTCTGATGAATCGAGCCATAACGTTCTTGGTGACAGAAGCAAATGAGGCCGCCCCGACCCACTTTGTGAAGTAATCAATGGTGACGAGGATGAAGTGGTGCCCATTAGAAGATGTAGGTCTAATCTCTCCAATCATGTCGATGCCCCACATTGCGAATGGCCAGGGAGCAGCCAGGACGTTTAGAGGAACTGGAGGTTTATGTACCTTATCAGTATAGATCTGGCACTTGTGACAAGTCTGCGAATGCTGATAATAGTCTGCTTCCATAGTGGACCAGTAGTATCCTGCCCGTAGGATCTTTTTAGCCATCGTGTGCCAATTAGAATGGGTGCCAAATGTACCTTCATGTAAATCATCCATAATGCTTTCTGCTTCACTCTTGTCTACACACCGAAGCAAAGTAGAATCGTGGTTGCACTTGTAGAGGATTACGTTACTAAGGAAAAAATTGGCAGAGAACCTTCTTAGGAACTTCTTATCATTGACTGAAGCTCCCTCGGGACACTCTTGGGCTTCGAGATATCTTTTGACTTCATGGAACCAAGGTTTGTCCACTAATTCTTTAGTACCAATCTTGTGACAGTATGCGGGTTCATCCATTCTCTCAATAGTGATATGAGGAGCCTCATTATCCCATCTGACCTTGAACATGGATGACATAGTAGCTAGCGCGCCCGCTAGTTGATTTTCCTCTCGTGGAAAATGCTCAAAAGTAACTTCTTCAAAATGTGGAATCAATGTCAACACATGCTCTTTGTAAGGGATAAGATTAGGATGCTTCGTGTCCCATTCTCCTTCGATTTGACTGATTACTAAGGCTAATTCTCCAAATACACTAAAGAATTTGATCCTCAAGTCGATAGCAACTTTGAGACCCATAATACATGCTTCATATTCAGCCATGTTGTTGGTGCAATTGAAGCATAGCCTGGAAGTGAAAGGAGTATGAAAGCCTTCGGGAGATATGATCACAGCACCGATGCCATTGCCAAGGGTATTGGAAGCTTCGTCAAAAACCGTAGTCCATCGGGATCCTCTTTCAGGTCCTTTATCTGATCCAGGTTCTTCATAATCAGTTACTAATATGATGTTCTCGTCCGGAAACTCAAAATTCATGGTTTGGTAGTCAACCACGGCCTAATGAGCCAAATGATCATCTAATACACTTCCCTTAATTGATTTCTGGGTTGTATACTGAATGTCGTATTCGGCCAGGATCATCTTCCATCTTGCTATTCTTCTGGAGAGAGCAGGATTCTCAAAGATGTACTTGATAGAGTCCATTTTAGATATCAGCAAGGTAGTGTGAGTCAACATATACTGTATCAATCGGCGAGCAGACCATGCCAAAGCGCAACAAGTTTTCTCGAGTAGTGAGTATCTTGTTTCATAGTCGGTAAACTTTTTGCTAAGGTAGTATATTCCATGCTCTTTTCGACCAGACTTGTCATGCTGCCCCAGCGCACACCCCATTGAGTTCTCTAACACTGTTAAGTACATGATCAAAGGTCTTCCTTCAACTGGAAGCATCAATATTGGAGGCTCTTGAAGATATTCCTTGATTTTGTCAAAGGCAATCTGGAAATCACCATTCCATTTCACTGCTTAATCTTTATTCAGAAACTTGAAGATTGACTCATAAGTAGCGATCAGATGGGAAATGAACCTGGCAATGTAGTTTAGACGTCCCAAGAATCCCCTGACTTCCTTCTCAGTGCAAGGAGTTGGAATTTCTTGTATAGCTTTAACCTTTTCAGGGTCTACTTCAATGCCTTTGTTGCTGACAACGAAGCCTAAGAGTTTACCGGATCTTACTCCAAAGGTGCACTTATTCGGGTTCAACATCAATTTGTACTTCTTCAGTCTTTTAAATAGCTTCTGCAGGTGATCGAGGTGTTCCTCTTCATTCTGAGGTCTAGCTATCATATCATCAACATATACCTCTATCTCTTGATGGGTCATATCGTGAAACAAGGCTACCATGGCGTGCTGATAGGTTGCCCAGGCTTTCTTTAGCCCAAATGGCATAACTTTGTAACAAAAAGTGCCCCACTGTGTGACGGAGGTCGTTTTCTCCATGTCCTCAGGTGTAATTTTGATCTGATTATACCCGGAGAAACCATCCATGAAGGATAATACCTTATGTTGTATGGTGTTATCAACCATAACATCAATATAGGGAAGCAGAAAGTCATCCTTGGGACTTGCCCTATTCAGGTCTCTGTAATCCACACACATACGTACCTTACCGTACTTCTTAGGTACTGGAACAACATTGTCAACCCATTATGGATAAGAGGTGACAACTAAGAAATCGGTATTGAACTGTTTCATGACTCCAGCCTTGATCTTTTCTGACATCTCTGGTTGCATACGAAGAACCTTATGTTTCACTAGAGGGAAGTCTTCTTCTGTCGGTAGGCGGTGAACCACGATATCAGTGTCAAGTCCTGGCATGTCTTCGTATGACCAGGAAAAAACCTCAACATAGTCATGTAACATCTGTATTAACCTCTCCTTGACATTATGCTCCAGATTGACACCTATCTTGACTTCTTTCTTATCTTCTTCAGTACCCAAATTCATTGTCTCAACTGGCTCCTCATGAGGCGGTATTTCCCTTTCTTCCTGTTGTAATAGTCTAGCAAGTTCTCCTGGTACTTCACAATCTTCCTCACCTTCGTCCTTGGCTTGATAGATCGGATTTTTCAAAGTCATAATTGGCAATAGAAGAATCATTATCAATGGGATCCAGAGTGGATGTAGATTTTCAGTTTGATATGTGGGTGTGTGTAAGAGCATATCTGTTTTTGATAAAGTAAAAGGTAGAAAAGAAAAACAGAGAGCGTAAAATTTGTATGCAAAACGTCCAATGATTTATTAATGACATATGAATATGAAGCAACAACCCTCACAAAATAGACCATTGTGCCTCGGGTAAGACACAAGGCTTTAAAGTTTCAATTGTTCAAATATTACATATCCCAAAAAACAAAAAGACGATTACTCTTGAATAAAAGTAATAGGCACAAAATATTTAGCCTCCAAATTGTTGAGTCCACCACTGATATTTGGGAAGATCCACTTGTCCATGTCGCATTTTTTATCACTATCCTCCAGAGCATTGACTCCATGGTTGTTGATCTGTAATGGTAGTCCCCCGGCGCGAGCACGACGAGCATCTCTCTGGGCTCCTGAAGTAAAACCCAAACCAAACTCATCGGATTTGTAGGGAATGTATGGAAGTTGGCCCTGTTGTACCCCAAAATTTGCGCTCTAATTTATCAAATATTTTCTCACAAGATCTCCTTGGGTTCAAGACTGCACAAGGATTGATCAGCTCAAGACACCTCCTTAAGTACTGATGACTGGAATTAGGGTTTGAGATTGCACAAGGATAATTGAACTTTAAATGCCTCATATGACTTTCATGGATTATTATGGACCCCCAAGATTACTCATTCCAAGTTTCAAGCCTTGGATCACATTTTTGCCCGGTCAATTGAGCAGTTGACCTAAAAATCAGTTGTATTGGGGAAAAAGTCAACTGCGGCCAATTTATAGTCAAACTTCATAATTTTTGATCCAAGTCAACATTATAAATTCATATGTATCATTTGGTCAAGTTTGGACCATAATTCCTCAAGAAATTTGATCAAATCATCAAAAGGGAAAAATGGTCAAAATTAGGGTTTTGGTTGAGAAAGGGCAATTTTTGATTTTTGAACTAGCAAATGGTTAATTGGTTTAAGGCATGATCTTAAGAGTTCAATTGCATCATTTTGACATAATGACATGACTCAAAACATTGCTCAAGATTAATTGGATTGATAGTTGATTTTCAGTCAACTGATCAAAAGTCAACTATACACTAAAAAGTCAAACTTTGACTTTTTGGTCAAAATGAAGTGTCAAAGATCACAATTCATCAAAACATGTCAAAATATGAAACTTGTTCATCAAGAAATCAAAAATTCAATATTTCATTTTGAAAAGTCAAAGTTTTCAAACTTAGAAATTTTTCTAAGTGTTGAAAACTTCATTTTTTTTTACAACTTTGAGGCAAATTTTCACCATGATGCAAGATGATTCAAAAGAAACTTTCAACATGAAAGTTGTAGATCTCCAAGAGATGTACAACATTGCTTTACACAACTTCTCCTATAAATGCTTGGATCTCAAGTTATTAATCCATGAAGTCATGGTCATGAAACTAAAACACTTAGTGAAATTTTGAACATTTTAGGTCAGGATTTTGACCTAACTTCTGACCCAAGTTTCACATAGTTCCATTTGGATTTTGCAAAAGTGATTCAAATAGTGGTTGTAGAGAACATTACAAGATTTCCAAAATTTCCAAGAACTCCTTGAGATCATTTGTGAGCAAGTAGAATCGAAGGTCTGAAGTTGGGGATTCAAGTTGTTTTACAAGGCAAATTTTGTGATAAACAAAATTCAAATCTCAAACCTATGCTGCAAAATCTTGCTTTTCAGGCCTCTAAACCTCAAGATATCTCCATAATCAGAATATTACACTTGCTTTTGAGCTATTATCCATTTGATTCAAGCTTTATCCAAGTTAATTTTCCATTAATGGCACAAAGGCACCATTGCCATTTACATAAAGCAAGCTTTATGCAAAGTCAACTTGCATTGAGCTTTGTACTTGCTCCATCTGCACAAACTTCCTCTACAAAGTCAGATAAGCATGTTTAAAGTTGGTAACCACTCGAGATAGCTTTGTACTATGCATTGAAACCATGTTTGTCAACCTTACTTCAAAAACAAGTCAAGAAGCCAAAACATGTGATCTTGTACTTCTGACCACCTCAAGTATCCAAACCTTTTCCATACATAAACACAAGTCATTTGCAAGAAAATACACGCATGCTCAAGCCCTGAAACCTCCTAAACACAGAACCACCAAAAACATCTCAAAACTTTCCATTTCTGAGTTTTGAATCCAATCTCTAAATTTGCTCGTGCGTTTCTTGGCCATTTGGTTCCTAAAGCTTCCTTACATCAAATACTACTCATCCCCATCCTCATTCCAGAATTGTAACACCATTTACCATAATCTCCATAACCAAAAAACAGAGTCTGCACATTGACTTCTCCAGAACTCCTCAGCCACTTTCAGCTCAAGGCAAGCATCACATTAGCTTCCTGGGAACTTGAGGAAGCTAACCCAATCACTGGAACTCATCAAAAGCTGCTCAAACTCAAAACACGATACCCTCTTGCAAGGTGAGTTTTCTGACTTTTGAACTCTTCATACAAGCATCATTAATGGTTTATTTGTGAATAAGAAATGTAGATATCATTGTCCTGAAGCTAACCATATCTTTAGATTTCATTATTGTTGCTTGAGTAGTTAGAATTTTGAATCTGAACCTCTGAAAATAATTAGGTCAGGATTTGGTACTTTCAAAAATTCTCATTCATCTTTGATTTATATTTTATGATATTTATATGGTTGGATTCGTATGAAAAAAATTGAACAACTTTCATGTTTGCATTTTCCATTTTTGTTGAGAAATGGTGAAGTTACAGGTGGTCTGGCTGGAGCTTGAAGATGAAGTGTATTCATGACTTATTTTGTATTATATATTTATCATTTCAGTTAAATTAACGGATGTATAGCCACCCCAATGGTAAGGCAGCGTGCTGGTAATCAAGAGGTCATGGGTTCGAACCTCAGTGCGCTGCCTTTTGTATTTTTTCATATTTTTTGACATCTTTTTTGTTTTTGCAGCGCCTGGGCCTCCAAATGTTTGAGCCTAACTTTTTTGCTATTTTTTGACCCTCTGCCTTGTTGTTTACACCCCTGGCCCATTTATTTTTCTTTGTTATTCTATTTTCTTTCTTTTTTATTTTATTTTCATTTTACATTTTCTTTATTATTAATATTATTATTATTATTACTGTTATTATTATTATTATTTTCATCGATAAAAATCCAAAAATATTTATATTTTTATTATTTATTTTTATTTAGTTTATTTTTTCTTCATAAAACTAAAAGAACAAAAAAAACATTTTCTTTAATAAATTAATTTCTTTTTTTTTTGAATACTTAGATAATAAATCTTAATTATTATTATATTATTTTCTTGTAAATTAAAATCAATTTAGAACTTAGGACTTTATTTTGTTACTAGTTTGATTAAATTCACTAAAACCCTAAAAAACTTGTTTTCTTTAAATTAATTTATTTTACTAACTTAATTTTAATTTTCTTATTTTTAGTTAATTATTTTATTCTAATTAATTAGGTCAAAAACACTTTTCATGAAAAACCAAACAAAAATCACATTTCTTTTTACATTTACATTCTTGCATTTTTACTTATTCAATTTTGTACATTTATTCAAATTCAATATGGTTGTAATAATAATTTAGATTTAATTTCTTGCAATTCTCCATTTGTAATTTGTACACCGCCTCCCCTAAATGATGTAATAGCTTAGTATTTTTATTTTCAGCAATTTAAATGCTTTATATACAAATGCTAGTAATTAGGGTTTTGTATGAAAAGATTAAAACCAACGAATAGTAAACCCTAATCAAAGACAAATCAAGCATGTAAATCAATACACTTGCACACTTACACCCTTAGGGTAAACCCACTTTGTTTCCTTACAAAAAATGGCCATATTATGCATGTGAGATATCTTAGAAAAAACAAACAAAATACAAGATCATAGTCCCTCGATGACACTATCCATGTTGCCTTTCAAAATGATCTTAGTACCTAAAGAAAATGCTAAGATATCTTACAACATTGCTAATCATGGCTATACGATGATCCTTTCCCGTCCCTTTTACATCCAAATATAGGGTTACTTACCAAATCAATGGTAAGATAACAATGTCAAAGGAAAGAGGAAATGAACATGAAATACTTTTGATTAGGTAGAATGTTCCTAGTGACTTGCTCAATTTCAAAACAAAAACATCCTTGCTATTTTTCAAAACAAACACCAACACTTTCAAAACATCTTTCAAACTTGAAAACATTTTCAAAAGATTAAAACACTTTGTATACATTCTTGCGAACGATAATCATTGCAAAGTTTACCTAAACGATGGCATCTTTACAAATACTTTCAAAAACCACACAAAGCACATTTTCAAACAAAAGCAAGTGATCTAGCAAGTAACTAAGAGCCCATGGAAAACCATGGATGAAAAGGGTGCTAATACCTTCCCTTTTCATAATCTACCCCCCGAACTCAAGAAAACATCTCAAAGGTCTTTCCTGTTATTTTCAGCCTTTCCTTTTGGATAAAATAAAAATCGACGGTGACTCTTGCTAAACCGCAACATTTGCGATCAAACGCAAAACAACCAAGTTAGTTCTCCCACCATATCACAAAACTGGCGACTCTACTGGGGAAGAATCTAAAAGTGGGGTTACCTTAGGGGTATATCACATTTACTTGCTTTCATTGTTTGACTTGTATGCTTTACATTTTGGTTCTTTGTTTGGGTTTGAATCCTTTACCCGAATTTGGGATACCTTATAGGTAAGTAGCAATACGTTGTGGAAACTGTGCGGAGTATACCGACATGGTCTAAGAAATAACGACATTAGTGTGACATATTTGTGGGTATCGGTAACCCTTGAGTTGTCAAGGAGAATACAGGACCGCTGAGTGATGTCATAAAGCACTAACTAACTTCTAGAACCTTTACTTGACCAACTTGGCCATTAGGACGTAGTGAGATGACCGACTTTGGTGCAGTCCGAAGTTGGTAGATACTCGATACTACACTCATTGAGGTTTGGTTTTTTGGGATATTTCGGTCGCCATTAAAAAGGCTTGTGCTGAAACAATGTCCAAGGAAACAAACCAGTGATATTGAGCTCCTTAGAACCCGATTACTATTTCTAGGACATGTTTGAGCCAACTAAACTTCAAGAGGGTACTGACCTATGAGACTCCATGCAAGCCTAAACCTAAGGACTTATTTATTTTGCTTGTATATATCTACTTGTACATAACATCATAAACATCATAACATCATACTCATACTCACTAACCATTTCAAGGATTTTGGGGATTTATCTTTGTTCTGTTTTGTAGGACATGGATTCTATTCGCAGGAAGACCATTCAAGTCAATCTTGTAAGGATCTCTCCTCAACTTAAAGAGTTAGCATCAAGGGTTCCTGAAAATTCTCCATTTACCGAAAGACATGGTTGCCTCCTAAACTTGGCGACCTCCAACACTGATGAGGCCATGATGAAGGTGCTCTTCCAGTTCTTTGATCCTCTACACCATTGCTTTATATTTCCCGATTATCAACTTGTGCCAACTTTGGAAGAATTCTCCTAACTCTTGAGGATTCCCATTCTCAATCAACTACCTTTCAATGGTACGAAAAGAGATCCAAAGCCAGAAGAGATTTCTCAAGTCTTACACTTGCAAGCATCTGATATCACAACTAATTGGGAAATAAGGAGTGGTGTCAAAGGTTTCTTAGCCAAGTTCTTGTTTGAGAAAGCCCAAAACTGTTGGAACTCCTTAGACTTGCAAGCTTTTAAGGAAATTGTGGCTCTCCTCATCTATGGGATGGTTTTGTTTCCAAATCCTGACCAACTCATAGATGTAAATGTTGTCAAAATATTCTTGTGTCGTAACCCGGTTCCTACTTTGTTAGGAGATATCCTACATTCTTTTCACACTCTCACTATGAGGAAAAGAGGTATCCTTATGTGTTGTACTCCTCTTTTGGCTAGATGGTTTCTTTCGCATCTTCCCCAATCTATATTGAAGAACGAGCAAGGATCAAGGTGGTCACATAGGTTGATGACACTCAAACATTCAGACATTCATTGGTGTTCCCGATCTATAGAGAATGTTACTATCGTCAACCATTGTGGAGAATTCCCTAATGTTACCTTACTTGGCATTAGAGGAGGTATCACCTACAACCCCTGCTTAGCCTTAAGACATTTTGGTTACGCCCGAAGGGATGGCCCATATGAGATGCTTATTCAAGGTTTGGTATTTGACTACGAGAATGACAATCAAGGTCACCACCAGAGGTTTATCCGAGCTTGGAGGATGTTAAACAAGGTAGATAGCAAGACATTGGGGCATAAGAATTCCATCCCTCTTAAGCCTTACCTCAAATGGGTATGAACTCGTGCTCAAAGTCTTATGATGCCTTACCCCTCTATTCTCCCGGTTATCATAGAGCCTGTTGTGGAAGGAGATGTTCCATACACTATCCTGCATCCTGACATGCCCACCTCTCTTGAAGACTTGCAAAGGGATTGGATACAACTTAAGGGGGAGCGAGACACTTTTGAGGCCTAATTCTACGCCAGCGAGAAGAAGGTTTTGGAACTCACTAAGCACTTTTAGGAGGAGCAGAGTCTGAACGCCTACATTGCACCAAAGAGGATGCGTTCAAATTTTTTATCTTAGAGTTTTTGTATTTCTTTGTAAGCCCAAAAGAGGCATGATGTACTCAAACTTTGATTTATTAATATAATGTGTGTTCCTTTTTGGTCTAAAGCAAATTTAAATCTCTAATTTCCTTGAAATCATTGCACATGCATCTCCATTCATCATAACATAAGATGGTTTCTTACAACAAGTCTCCTCATCTTTCTAATGTTTATTTCATTAAGATGGATCTCGAGCAGACAGTAAAAGACCTCAAGGCGCAAAATGCTCAGTTTCAACAAATGTTCTTGACTCTAGCCAAAGGACAAGAGGATTTGAAAACTTTGTTGATCGAAGAAAAGAAGAAGAAAGCAACCGGTGTTATGAATCTAGGAAGAAGGTTCCCAGGGCCAGCCAGATGAACCCTAGACTTTGCAACATCATCTGGTGAAAAGGATAATCAAGAAGGGGAAGGCAAGGACGTGACAGCCCATCCATAATCTGAAGAGGAAGAAGAAGAGGATTACTCTGAAGAGCAGTATCCCCCGACCGACGACAAATACAAACATCTAGAAGAACATCTAAGTGCAATGGAGATTCAGAAAGTGCCCGGGCTGGACTTTGAAGAGTTGGGTTTGGTGTCTGGGATTGTTATTCCGCCAAAGTTCAAAACACCAGTGTTTTCTAAGTACGATGGGGTTTCGTGTCCCAAGATGCACCTCCAATCTTATGTGAGGAAGATATAGCCTCACACTACTGACAGTGATTTGTGGGTCCACTTCTTTCAAGACAGTCTATCCGGGTCTCAACTAGATTGGTTTTATCAACTGGAAAAGGGCCAACATTCATAATTAGGAAGACCTTGCCGCGAATTTTTATAAACAGTATCAATACAACGCAGACCTTGCTCCTACCCGTACTCAACTCCAGAGTATGGATATGGTTTCAAGTGAAGGTTTCAAAGACTACGCTCAGAAATGGAGGGACTTAGCAGGAAGAGTCCAACCTCCCATGTCTGACATAGAACTAGTAGACATGTTTTTGGGTACCCTATCTGGTCCTTTCTTTAATCATCTAATTAGAATCTCCTCAACAGGATTTACCGAACTAATCTTGATCGGGGAAAGAGTGGAAGCTAGGATTAAGAGTGGGAAGATCCAAAAAGACGCATCCTCCAGTGCCGTGAGAAAACCATTTATTGGGAAGAAAGAAGTTGGTGATGTGTATCCTCAAAGAAATCATGATAGTACTGAACACCGTCCAATGGTAGGGACCGTCATGATCCCTAAGCCTGCACCTACTCAACAAAGGAATAATCAGCCTAGAACGGAAAGACCAATAAGACAATTTACCTGGATAAATATGACACTATCTCAAGTCTTGCCACATTTATTGAGACCTAATATAGTAACTTTAAAGGAAGCCCCAAAGAATCCTAACACAACCTCTTCTCACTACCATCCTAATGCTCGCTGTGATTACCATTCAGAAAGTCCAGGCCATGATACCAACAATTGATGGGCTTTGAAAAACAAGGTGCAAGACCTTCTTGAAGCAAAAGAAATTGAATTTGTTGCTCTTGAGATCCCAAATGTTATCACCGCTCCTATGCCCAAGCATGGCCGTGATGTTAACGCTATTGAAGATGATATGTTTGTTACTGTTATTGATGAACTGGTCACTCCTCTCCTGACTGTCAAGAAGAACCAATTGAAGGCCGGTTTATTTCTGGGCTGTGGTGAAATCTGCCACCTCTGTTTATCCCTATCAACTGGTTGTCATTTATTGAGAGCAGGTGTCCAACTCCTAATGGATGACAGAGAGATTTTGTTTGAAAAGACTCCCATTCCAACCATTTCTTATAATGATGTTTCAATAGTAACCATTTCCGCCAATCCTTCCAGGGTCTCCACCAAAAGACCCGTTAGGATTACATAGGTTCCTAAAGTGACTCCACTGATAATTACTATGCCAGGGCCGATCCCGTACTCCTCAGATAAAACTGTCCCAAGGAACTATGGGGGCGACGTCTACTATCATGGTGTCAAACAGGATTGGCTGGCTGATGAAGATTCAATTTTTGAGAAGGCTGACCCCGACATCAGCAACATCACGGGAAGCAGCAAGATAACCCGAAGTGAAAGAGTATTATCTCCCGAGATTTCTCCTCCGAAAAGTATTACCGGTCCTGTGATCATCCCTGCTTCTGTTCCTGTTGACACTACTACTACTATAGTTCATATGGTTACCCCTACTGACACCCCTACTGTTGAGTCGACCGAGACTCGGGGCAAAGGCATTCTAGTTGAGCCTGTCCGAATGAAGGCGCAATCAGTACCTATCCCAGAGGCCTCCCAAAAGGAGATGGAAGAAATTCTGAATATTTTAAAGAGAAGCGACTACAACATGGTCGAACAGCTAGAGCAGACTCCGTCAAAGATTTTCCATGCTGGTTTTATTGTTGTGCTCCGAGGCTCATGCAAAGGCGTTGGTAAAATTTCTTAAAACTTTCCATGTGCCACAAGAAACCTCTGCTGATCAGTTCCAAGACTGTGTGGCCAGTTTGACCGCTGACAATGGTTTAGGCTTTTCCGATGCTGACCTGACACCTAGAGGGAGGAAACATAACGAGGCATTGCATGTCTCTGTCAAATGGAGGGGCACAACTTTGGCCCATGTCTTGGTTGATACTAGTTCGTCCTTGAATGTGATGCCTAAGAAGGCTCTTGATAGACTCGATTGTGAAGGTTTGACCTTAAAACCCAGCAACATAGTGGTAAGGGCCTTCGACGGTTTAAAGAGAATGGTGCATGGGGAGGTGGACATCCCTATAAAAGTTGGAACTCAAACCTTTGATTCAACTTTTTACGTGATGGACATTCACCCTTCCTATTCCTGTTTATTGGGCCGACCATGGATTCACAACGCTGGTGCCGTCACCTCTACATTACATCAGATGTTGAAATACCCAACCAAGGGAAAAATCATTACTGTCCATAGAGAAGAGGAATATATGGTCAGTCACTTGAACTCCTTCAGATACGTGGAATTGGATGGTGAATTAATTGAAACTCCATTTCAGCATTTCGAGGAAGTCCCACAAACAGTGGCAACTACCAAGACTGTTTCCCAAGTCCCAAAGATTACAAGACCTCCACTAAAGAAGTCTTCTCTGAAAGACTCCAAGGCAGTTATCGAAGAAGGTGGGTGTACTATTTGGGGCCAACTCCCGGATATCCCTTACAAATCTGAAAAATTTAGTTTGGGTTTCACTTCAGGAGCCCAGAAACCTGTACGTTGTGCTTGTTCCGGGGGAACACGTTTGAAGATTAGCAACCACGGAGTCAACGCAGTGGAGGATGATGAGGACAACTATGACTTGGAGGAATGGATTTTCCCAACTGTCAATGGAGGACTCAGCAACTGGGAAGCTAAAGATTTTGTCCCGATTACCTTTATCCAACAATAATTCTCTTTAAATTTTTGCAGAACTTGTAATAATTAAACAATTCAGACTTTTAAAACCTTGTGTCTTACCTGAGGCACAACGGTCCATTTGTAAGGGTTGTTACCTCATTTTCATATGTCATCAATGAATCGTGGACGTTTTTGCATACAAACTTTACGCTCTTTCTCTTTCTTTTTCTACATTTTCATTTCTTTCAAAGATAGCTATACTCTTACACACACTCACATTCAAAATGCAGATTTACATCCACTCAGGATCCCATGGGTAACGATTCTGATATGGCCTTTTGTGACTTTGAAAATCTAATCTACCAAGCCAAAGACGAAGGTGAGGAAGATTGTGAAGTGCCAGGGAAACTAGCCAGGTTACTACAACAGGAAGAAAGGACCATACAACCCCACGAAGAACTAGTGGACACAGTTAACCTAGGTACCGAAGAGGGCAAAAAAGAGGTCAAGGTAGGAGCCGATCTGGAACCCAGTGTCAAGAAGCGCTTAATTCAGTTACTACATGACTATGATGAGGTCTTTGCTTGTTCGTACGAAGACATGCCAGGATTGGATGCTGATATCGTGGTCCATCATCTACCGACAAAAGAAGACTTCCCTCTAGTAAAACAGAAAGTCCGTCGCATGCCGCCAGACATGTCAGAGAAGATTAAGGCTGAAGTCATGAAACAATTCAACGCCAGATTCTTAGTTGTCACCTCCTATCCACAATGGGTCTCCAGTGTTGTTCCAGTGCCTAAAAAGGACGGCAAAGTATGCATGTGTGTGGATTACCGAGATTTGAATAGGGCAAGCCCTAAGGATGATTTCCCACTCCCCCATTTCGATATTTTGGTTGACAATACCGCACAACATAAAGTGTTCTCATTTATGGATGGTTTCTCAGGCTACAACCAGATCAAAATGGAACCTGAGGACATGGAGAAAACGACCTTCGTCACATAGTGGGGAACATTCTGTTACAAGGTTATGCCATTCGGGTTGAAGAACGCTGGGGAAACCTATCACCGTGCCATGGTAGCTCTATTTCACGACATGATACATCACGAAATAGAGGTCTATATGGAGGACATGATAGCCATATCTCAAACTGAAGAGGAACATCTTGACCATTTGCAGAAACTGTTTGAGAGGTTAAAGAAATACAAGTTAAGGTTGAACTCGAATAAATGCACATTTGGGGTGAGGTCCGGTAAACTCCTAGGTTTCATCGTCAGCGGTAAAGGTATCGAAGTGGACCCTGCCAAGGTGAAAGCAATACAAGAAATGCCTGCTCCTCGCACCGAGAAGGAAGTCAGAGGATTCTTAGGATGGCTAAACTACATTTCCAGATTCATTTCTCACCTGACTGCTACTTGTGAACCAATCTTCAAATTACTGAAGAAAGATCAAGTAGTCAAATGGAATGATGAATGCCAAGCTTCCTTCGACAAGATAAAAGAGTACCTACAAGAGCCTCCTGTTTTGATGCCTCCAGTCGAGGGAAGACCCTTGATCATGTATCTAACTGTCTTGGAAAATTCAATGGGGCGTGTGCTGGGGCAGCTTGATGAGTCTAGCCGAAAAGAGCATGCTATTTACTACTTGAGCAAAAAGTATACCGACTATGAAACAAGATATTCACTGCTCAAGAAAACTTGCTGCGCTCTGGCATGGGCTGCTCGCCGGCTAAGACAATATATGTTGACCCTTACTACCTTATTGATATCCAAGATGGATCCAATAAAATACATATTCGAGAAGCCTGCCCTCTCTGGGAGAATAGCGAGATGGCAGATGATCCTGACTGAATACCACATCCGGTACACTACCCAAAAAGCAATAAATGGCAGTGTACTAGCCGATCACCTTGCTCATCAAGTTGTGGATGACTATCAGTCCATGAAGTTTGAATTCCCAGATGAAGACTTCAAGGATCCCGATGGACCTTGGTTTTTGACGGAGCCTCCAACACACTCGGCAATGGCATAGGTGTTGTACTCATATCCCTTAAAGGATGTCATACTCCCTTTACCGCAAGACTTTGCTTCAACTGTACTAATAATATGGCAGAATATGAAGCATGTATTTTTGGTCTCAAAGCTTCCATAGATTTGGGAATAAAGTCTTTAAGTGTATTTGGAGATTCAGCCTTAGTCATCATCCAAATCAAAGGAGAATGGGACATGAATCACCCTAACCTCATCCCCTATAAAGAACATGTGTTGAAATTAATCCCACATTTCGAGTAAATTACCTTTGAGCATTTCCACGAGAGGAAAATCAACCAGCAGACGCGCTAGCCACAACGTCATCCATGTTTAAACTCAAGTGGGGTAACGAGGCTCCCCAGATCACCATTGAACGGATGGACGAACCAACTTACTGTCACGAGATCGATATTGAAGAAGTAATGGACCAGCCTTAGTTCCATGAAGTTAAGAGGTATCTCGAGGCTCAAGAGTATCCAGAAGGAGCTTCAGTCAATGATAAGAAGTTCTTAAGGAGATTCTCTGCTAAGTTCTTCCTTAGTAATGGCATTCTCTACAAGCGCAACCATGACTCTATTTTGCTTCGTTGCATAGACAAGGTTGAGGCGGAAAAGATCATGGCTGATCTACATGAAGGCACTTTTGGTCCAGTGGGCATACGATGGCTAAGAAGATCCTATGGGAAGGTTATTACTGGTCTACCATGGAAGTGGATTGCTATCAGCATTCACAAACCCGTCACAAGTGTCAGATCTATGTTGACAAAGTGCATGTGCCTCTAGTTCCTCTAAATATCCTGACTGCTCCCTGGCTATTCACGATGTGGGGCATCAATATGATTGGAGAAATCAAACCTACAGCTTCTAATGGACACCGCTTCATCTTGGTGGCCATTGACTATTTCACGAAGTGGGTTAAGGCAGCTTCTTTCGCTTTCGTTACCAAGATCGTTGTGGCTCGGTTCATCAAACAGAATCTCATCTGTCGGTACAGCATCCCAGAGAGAATCATCACAAACAATGGTACAAATCTCAACAATACTATGATCACCACAATATGCGTGCAATTCAAGATCCAACACCATAATTCTTCCCCTTACCGGCCAAAGATGAATAGCATTGTCGAAGCCGCAAATAAGAACATTAAGAAGATCATACAAAAAATGACAGTAACCTACAAGGACTGGCATGAGGTGCTACCATTCTCTATCAACAGTTATCGTACCACGGCGCACACATCAACATGGGCAACTCCCCTTTCCTTGGTATACAGCATGGAAGCTGTTCTACCAATTGAAGTTCAAATACCTTCTCTGAGAATCATAAGGGATGCAGGGCTGAGTGAAGACGATTAGATCCAAACTCGACTTAACCAGTTAAGCCTAATTGATGAGAAGAGGCTTACGATTGTCTGTCACGGCCAGATGTACCAAAAACGTATAATCAAGGATTTTAACAAAAAGGTCAGACGTTAGGTATATCAGGTTGGTGACTTGGTAATCAAGCGTATCATATTACCACAAGGTGATCCCAGGGGAAAATGGACTCCTACGTACGAAAGACCGTTTCTGATCAAAAGCATATTCTATGGTGGAGCAATGATCTTAACCACTATGGATGGCGACGACCTTCCACACCCTTTGAATGCAGACATAGTCAAAAGATACTACGCATAAGAGACCCGATAGGTTGACACACCTAGGCAAAACAAGGGCATCCCGGAGAACCAAAAAGGTTCGGGCAAAAATTAGGGATAAAATAAAAAAATCTGTACACCCGGCAAGTTGAAAACCCAAAAGGGCAACTTGGGCAAAAAAGGGTATCCCGGTGGACTGAAAACCCGAAAGGGCGGTCCAGGCAAAAGTTAGGGAATTAAAGCGTATTACTATGTCCCATTGGATCACCTTACAGACAACCTTTAGCTTCGACTGAAAAACTCAGTGGTTCTGATCAATCTAATCAACTTCGAATAAGGCAACAAGTGGACAAGACGCTTAGTGACACGAAGGCTATAGCAGAATGGGAACCCCATGGGATTATTTCACATAGCTATATTTTCTTTGTATCAAATTTTCATTTTTCTACGACGACGTTCTCTTACTATAATGTTCGTCTCATTGTACAAAAATACTTATTCATGTTAAATACAAAGATATCCCTTTGAAAGTGCAAAATTATCTGTTTTTGTTTATTTCTGTGTTTTGTTTACAAAAACGTCCAATGATTTATTTTTGAACATATGCATTTGAACGTGACTACTGTTTACAAATGAACAAAAAAGGAACAAAAAATAGAAAGACAATCACTAAAGGCTTTAAGAAATGGGATAATGTCTTTAGACTATTCCATAAAATCCCCCACAATGTGCAGCTTAATGATATCAAGCTCTCTCACATCCCCGGCGGAACAAAACTTCCAGTTATCAGTCCCCAGTAAAAGTCGCCCAATTTCTCAGGATTCCCCAACAGGATTTCACAAGCAATACACGACGTTTCCTTTACACAACCGAGTTTATTTTTATAACAAATGGAAGCTCATCAACTCATCAGCACTTCAAAACATGAAGACTTACACTCTTTGTACCCAGCGATACTCGAGGATTTATTTTCCCCAACAACACTGCAACATAACAATTAACATGTCCATACATCGCATCCACACATCATAACATTGACAACACAAATACATACGACATAATCTCATTTATTTTGAGAACATCATTACACCATGCATTTCATACATCATGACATTGCATACAACTAACCTTTCATCTTTTTCAGGAAAGATCAATCAATAGAAAATTATCATCAAATTTTCAACTAGTCAATTACAGATCAATTCCCAAGAAAGGATTGGTTAACCATCTACACAACATATGTTTCTTTCAGACTCCTGCCGGTTCAGTTTAAATATCTCACCAATTTATTCTGATTCTTTTCTAGCAGCTGTCTTCTCTGGTTCAGATAATCTCTCAATGATTTATTCTGATTCTTCTCCAGATCCCTATGGTTCAGATAAATCTCTCAATGATTTATCCTGATTCTTTCCCGTAGATGCTTTCTCTGGTTCAAATAAATCCCACAAAGATTTACTCTGATTCTTTCTAGTTAAAGAATATTCAAGATCTCTTTTGGTTCAGTTTAAACCCCTCGACGGTTTATCCTGATACTTTCCAAAGGAACATTTCAGGTTAAGATAAATCTCTCAACGATTTATTCTGATTCTTTCCCGCAGACGCTTTCTCTGGTTCAGATAAATCACACAAAGATTTACTCTGATTCTTTCCAGTTAAAGAATATTCAAGATCTCTTTTGGTTCAGTTTAAACCCCTCAACAGTTTATCCTGATTCTTTCCAAAGGAACATTTCGGGTTTAGATAAATCTCTCAACGATTTATTCTGATTCTTTCCCGCGGGCACTTTCTCTGGTTCAGATAAATCACTCAAAGATTTACTCTGATTATTTCCATTTAAAGAACATTCAAAATTTCTTCTGGTTCAGTTTAAACCCCACAACCGTTTATCCTGTTACTTTCCAAAAAGAACCCTTCTGGTTCAGATAAATCACTCCAAGGTTTATTCTGATTCTTCCCAGTCAAACAACATACAAGACTTCTTCTGGTTCAGATAAATCACTCTAATATTTATTCTGATTCTTCCCAGTCAAACAACATACACGACTTCTTCTGGTTCAAATAAGTCGCTCCAATGATTTATTCTGATTCTTTTCCAGTTGAAATCAAGTTCAGACCTAGTACATTCTCTGTCAACAGTCACCTTTGGATGGCATCTACAAGCCCATCTCCGGCAAATCTCCACCATTCCTCCAAATGGCATCTATAAACCCGTTCACAATCCATCTTCGAGTGTAAATTTCTAGGCACTTTAGTGTCCAATCATCTTCCACCTTCAAGTCACGAATGGCGGATCCGCCAATCTAACTCTTCAGGTTTAAGAGGATTGAACAGGGGCAGCTGTTATACCCCAAAATTTTCCCTCTCATTTATCAAATATTTTCTCACAAGATCTCTTTGGGTTCAAGACTGCACAAGGATTGATCAGCTCAAGACACCTCCTTAAGCACGGATGACTGGAATTAGGGTTTGCGATTGTACAAGGATAATTGAACTTTCAATATCTCATATGACTTTCATGGATCATTATGGACCCCCAAGATTACTCATGCCAAGTTTCAAGCCTTGGATCACATTTTTGCTCAGTCAATTGAGCAGTTGACCTAAAAATCAGCTGTATTGGGGGAAAAAGTTAATTGTGGCCAATTTACAATCAAACTTCATAATTTTTTATCCACATCAACATTATAAACTCATATGTATCATTTGATCAAGTTTGGACCATAATTCCTCAAGAAATTTGATCAAATCACCAAAAGGTCAAAATGGTCAAAATTAGGGTTTTGACTGAGAAAGGGCAATTTTTTATTTTTGACCTAGAAAATGGTTAATTGGTTTGAGGCATGATCTCAAGAGTTCAATTGCATCATTTTTACCTAATGGAATGACTCAATACATTGCTCAAGTTCAATTGGATTGATAGTTGATTTTCAGTCAACTGATCAAAAGTCAACTGTACACTGAAAAGTCAAACTTTGACATTTTGGTCAAAATCAAGTGTCAAAGATAACAATTTATCAAAACATGTCAAAATATGAAACTTGTTCATCAAGAAATTAAAAAGTCAAGATTTCATTTTGAAAAGTCAAAGTTTTCAAACTTAGAAATTTTTCTAAGTGTTGAAAACTTCATATATTTTTACAACTATGAGCCAATTTTTCACCATGATGCAAGATGATTCAAAAGAAACGTTCAACATGAAAATTATAGATCTCCATGAGATCTACAACATTTCTTTACACAACTTCTCCTAGAAATGCTTGGATCTCAAGTTATTAATCCATGAAGTCATGGTCATGAAACTAAAACACTTAGTGAAATTTTGAACATTTTAAGTCGGGATTTTGACCTAACTTCTGACCCAAGTTTCAGATAGTTCCATTTGGATTTTGCAAAAGTGATTCAAAGTGGGGTATTAGAGAACATTACAAGATTTCCAAAATGTCCAAGAACTCTTTGAGATCATTTATGAGCAAGGAGAATCGAAGGTCAGAAGTTGGGGTTTCAAGTTGTTTTACAAGGCAAGTTTTGTGAAGAACAAAATTCAAATCTCAAACCTATGCTGCACAATCTTGCTTTGCAGGCCTCTAAACCTCAATATCTCTCCATAATCAGAAGATTACATTTGCTTTTGAGCTATTATCCACTTGATTCAAGCTTTATCTAAGTTAATTTTCCATTAATGGCACAAAGGCACCATTGCCATTTACATAAAGCAAGCTTTATGCAAAGTCAACTTGCATTGAGCTTTGCACTTGTTCCTTATGCACAAACTTCCTCTACAAAGTCATATAAGCATGTTTAAAGTTGGTAACCACTCTAGATAGCTTTGTACTATGCATTGAAACCATGTTTGTCAACCTTACTTCAAAAACAAGTCAAGAAGCCAAAACATGTGATCTTGTACTTCTTACCACATCAAGTATCCAAACCTTTTCCATACATAAACATATGTCATTTGCAAGCAAAAACACGCGTGCTCAAGCCCTGAAACCTCCTAAAACACAGAACCACCAAAAACATCTCAAAACTTGCCATTTCTAAGTTTTGAATCCAATCTCTAAACTTGCTCGTGCGTTTCTTGGCCTTTTGGTTCCTAAAGCTTCCTTACATCAAATACTACTCATCCCCATCCTCATTCCAGAACTGTAACACAATTTGCCATAACCTCCATAACCAAAAAACAGAGTCTTCACATTGACTTATCCAGAACTCCTCAGCCACTTTCAGCTCAAGTCAAGCATCACATTAGCTTCCTGGGAACTTGAGGAAGCTAACCCAATCACTGGAACTCATCAAAAGCTGCTCAAACTCAAAACACGATACCCTCTTGCAAGGTGAGTTTTCTGACTTTTGAACTCTTCATACAAGCATCATTAATGGTTTATTTGTGAATAAGAAATGTAGATATCATTGTCCTGAAGCTAACCATATCCTTAGATTTCATTATCGTTGCTTGAGTAGTTAAAATTTTGAATCTGAACCTTTGAAAATAATTAGGTCAGGATTTGGTACGTTCAAAAATTCTCATTCATCTTTGATTTATAGTTTATGATATTTATATGGTTGGATTCGTATGAAAAAATGGAACAACTTTCATGTTTGCATTTTCCATTTTTGTTGAGAAATGGTGAAGTTACAAGTGGTCTGGCTGGAGATTGAAGATGAAGTGTATTCAGGACTTATTTTGTATTATATATTTATCATTTCAGTTATATTAACGGATGTATAGCTACCCCAGTGGTAAGGCAGCACGCTGGTAATCAAGAGGTCATGGATTCGAACCTCAGCGCGCTGCCTTTTGCATTTTTTCACATTTTTTGACATCTTTTTTATTTTTGCAGCGCCTGGGCCTCCAAATGTTTGGGCCTAACTTTTTTGCTATTTTTTGACCCCCTGCCTTGTTGTTTACACCCCTTACCCATTTATTTTTCTTTGTTATTCTATTTTATTTCTTTTTCATTTTATTTTCATTTTACATTTTCTTTATTATTAATATTATTATTATTATTATTATTATTATTATTATTATTATTATTATTATTATTTTCATCAATAAAAATCCAAAAATATTTATATTTTTATTATTTATTTTTATTTAGTTTATGTTTTCTTCATAAAACTAAAAGAATAAAATAAACATTTTCTTTAATAAATTAATTTCTTTTTTTTGAATACTTAGATAATAAATCTTAATTATTATCATATTATTTTCTTGTAAATTAAAATCAATTTAGAACTTAGGACTTTATTTTGTTTACTAGTTTGATTAAATTCGTAAAACCCTAAAAAATTGTTTTCTTTAAATTAATTTATTTTACTAAATTAATCTTAATTTTCTTATTTTTAGTTAATTATTTTATTCTAATTAATTAGGTCAAAAACCCTTTTCATGAAAAACCAAACAAAAATCACATTTCTTTTTACATTTACATTCTTGCATTTTTACTTATTCAATTTTGTACATTTATTCAAATTCAATATGGTTGTAATAATAATTTAGATTTAATTTCTTACAATTCCCCATTTGTAATTTGTACACCCCCTCCCCTAAATGATGTAATAGCTTAGTATTTTTATTTTCCGCAATTTAAATGCTTTATATACAAATGCTAGTAATTAGGGTTTTGTATGGAAAAATTAAAACCAACAAATAGTAAACCCTAATCAAAGACAAATCAAGCATGTAAATCAATACACTTGCACACTTACACCCTTAGGGTAAACCCACTTTGTTGCCTTACAAAAAATGGCCATATTATACATGTGAGGTATCTTAGCAAAAACAAAAAAAATACAAGATCATAGTCCCTCGATGACGTTATCCATGTTGCCTTTCAAAATGATCTTAGTCCCTAAAGAAAATGCTAAGATATCTTGCAACATTGCTAATCATGGATATACGATGACCCTTGCCCGTCCCTTTTACATCCAAAGATAGGGTTACTTACCAAATCAATGGTAAGATAACAATGTCAAAGGAAAGAGGAAATGAACTTGAAAGACTTTTGAGTAGGTAGAATGTTCCTAGTGACTTGCTCAATTTCAAAACAAAAACATCCTTGCTATTTTTCAAAACAAACACCAACACTTTCAAAACATCTTTCAAACTTGAAAACATTTTCAAAAGATTAAAACACTTTGTATACATTCTTACGAACGAGAATCATTACAAAGTTTGCCTAAACGATGACATCTTTACAAAATACTTTCAAAAACCACACAAAGCACATTTTCAAACAAAAGCAAATAATCTAACAAGTAACTAAGAGCCCATGGAAAACCATGGATGAAAAGGGTGCTAATACCTTCCCTTTTCATAACCTACCCCCCGAACTCAAGAAAACATCTCAAAGGTCTTTCCTGTTCTTTCCAGCCTTTCCTTTTGGATAAAAGAAAAGTCGGTGGAGACTTTTGCTAAACTACAACATTTGCAATCAAACGCAAAACAACCAAGTCAGTTCTCCCACCATATCACAAGCCCAAAATGGTACACCCATCTTCTTCAACTACTGCTTTGGCATCCCTTAGAGAAGCCATCTTTAGTGGAGGTCTGGTAGTCATTGGAACACTGGTAGCAGTCTTGGTCGCAACAACTGTCTGTGGAATATCCTCAAAGTTCTAACAAGGGGTCTCAATGAACTTTCTGTCCATTTCAACATACCTGAAAGAGTTCAGGTGGCTCACCGTGTATTCCTCCTCCCCATGGACTGTGATAATCTTTCCATTGTCTGGGTGCTTCAGCATCTGATGTAGGGTAGAAGTAACAGCACCAACCCCATGGATCCAGGGTCGGCCCAATAAACAGGAATAAGACGGGCGGATATCCATCACATAGAAGGTTGAGTCAAAAGTCTGAGTACCAACTTTGATAGGGATGTCCACCTTCCCGTGCACCATTCGTTTAGAACCATCGAAGGCCCTCACCATAATGTTACTGGGCTTTAGTGTGAGTCCTTTGCAATCTAACCTGTCCAGAGAATTCTTGGGTAAGACATTCAGCGACAAACCTGTATCCACCAGAACATGAGCTAGGGTAGTGCCCTTAAACTCAATGGAGACATGCAGGGCATCATTATGTTTCCTTCCCTTGGATGTCAAATCAGCGTCAGAAAAACCCAGTCCATTATCAACAGTCAGACTGGTGACACAATTCTCAAATTGATCAGCGGAGATCTCTTGAGGCACGTGGGCAGACTTCAGGAATTTCACTAAAGCCTTAGCATGGGCTTCAAAGCACAAAAGTAAGGCCAACATTGAGATTTTTGAAGGGGTCTGCCCTAACCGCTCCACAACATTATAATCACTTTTCTTTATTATTCTCAGTATCTCTTCCATTTCTTTTTTAGAAGCCTCAGGAATGACTTCTTGGTGCGCCTTCATCTGGACAGGCTCAACCAATACCTCTTTGCCCCGAGTCTCGGCCGACTCAGTAGCAGAGATAACAGCAAGGATAACAATAGGAGTAACAATAGGAGTACTGACAGGAATAGCAGCAAGAATAATCACAGGAGTAGAAATGGTCTTTGGAGAGATCTCCAGAGAGAAAACTCATCCACTTCTAGTAATTTTAATGGTCCCAATGATATTTTTGATGGCATGATCAGTATCTTCAACAACTTTGTCTTCAATAGCCAATAAGTCTTGCTTGACTCCATGGTAATAGACATCAGCCCCATAATTCCAGGGAACAACTTTATCAGAGGGATATAGTATTGGCCCATGAAGGGTGATGATCAAGGGAGAAAACTTGGGAACAAATGTAATCCTGACGGGTCTTTTGGTGGAGACCCTGGGAGGATTGTCGGAAATGGTAATTATCGAGACATCTTCACACAAACTTCTTGTAAGGGGAACTTTCTCAAACATAATTTCTTTATTAATTATTAGGCGCTGGACACCCATTCTAAAAAACAAACAACCATTTGGTAGAGACATACATAAGTGGAAACCTTCACCACAACCTGGAAATAACCCAGCTCGTAACAGATTCTATTTAACAGTTAGAAGAGGAGTAGTTAACTCATCCATCGAAGAAATAAACCGATCGTCATCAACAACATTGACACCTTGGCCATGTTTGGGCATTTGTGCAATTATTACATTAGATGTCTCTAGAATGTCAAAATCAATCTCCTTCGCCTTAATGAGATCCTGTACCTTATTCTTTAAAGCCCAACAGTCGTTTGTATCATGCCCTGGAGTTTTAGAGTGGTAGGAACATCGAGCATTGGGGTTGTAGCGGGGAGATGCAGTATTAGGATTCTTTGGAGCTTCCTTCAGAGTCACCAAATTAGACTTCAGCAAATGTGGCAATACCTAGGATAAGGTCATGTTGATCCAGGTGAACTGTCTTTTGGGCGCATCTGGCCTACACTGATTGCTTCGTTGTTGGTTTGATGCAGGATTGGAAATCATAACAGCCGCTACCGTTGGACAACGTTCAGTCTTGTTCTGATTCCTCTGGCCATAAGCAGCACTGACCTCCTTCTTTATAGTGAAAGGTTTCTTTGCAGTACTGGAAGATGCATCTCTCTGGATTTTACCACTTTTGATGCCAACTTCCACCTGTTCACCAGTCATTATCAGTTCAGTGAACCCAACAGAAGAGTTTCCAATCAGATGGTTAAAGAACGGACCAAACAACGTGCCCAAGAACATGTCCACCAGCTCTCTATCAAACAAAGTAGGATGGACTCTTCCCGCAAGGTCTCTCCACTTTTGTGCATAATCTTTAAAACCTTCGCCGGAACCCATAGACATACTTTGTAACTGTGTAAGAGTTGGGGCGAGGTCAACATTATATTGGTACTGCTTGTAGAAAGCAGGATCCAGATCTTCCCAATTACGAATGTTGGTTCTCTCCAGTTGATAGAACCATTCTAGTTGAGTCCTTGCCAAACTTTCCTGGAAGAAATGTACCCATAAATTCCTATCAGTAGTATGGGGTTGAATCTTCCTGACATATGACCTTAAGTGTAGCTTAGGGCAAGAGACGTCGTCATACTTAGCAAAGGTGGGGACCTTGAATTTTTGTGGGATGACCACCCCTGAGATCAGTCTTAGCTCTTCAAAATCCAGCTCGGGTACCCTCTAGATCTCTATAGCATTGAGCCGATCCTCCAGCTATTTGTATTTATCATCAGCATGAGGATACTACTCCTCAGAATAGTCAGCTTCATCTTCCTCAGACCTTGGATTGTTGTTTTCTTCCACTGGCTTCTCTTCCTGATTATCCCCCTCATTTGACGGGGTTGTGAAATCTAGAGCTCGCTTAACCGGTCCTCTGAACCTTCTTCCCAAATTCAAGACACCAGCTGGTTTCTTTTCCTTCTTAGTCTTCTCTTTGATAATAAGAGCTTTCAAATCTTCTCGCCCCTTTGCTAGAGCTATGAAAATTTGCTGAAACTGTGTGTTTTGAGCTTGAAGATCTTTCACAGTTTGTTCAAGAGCCATTTCTTTTGCTGAAATAAACAGCGAAAAGAATAAGAAACCTGTCTTGAAATACCTGCTTATGCAATGAAATGCATGATAATGTTTATGCAATGTTTTCAAGGACTTTTAAGATCTTAAATTTGCTTAGTCAAAGAGAGAACAAACATTTATTGCATTCATAAGTTTAAATGATTACAATGATGCCTCACGGGCTTACAATGGAAGAAATAAAGATAAACAAAACTCCTAAATCTAACAAGACTCAAGCTTCCCATGAGCGCATCCTCTTTGGTGCATAGTAGGCATTCAAACTTTGTTCTTCATGTAGTTGTCTTGTAAGCTCCAAAACCTTTTTCTCGCTTGCGTAGAACTGGGTTTCAAAGGTGTTTCATTCCTCTTTGCATTGAACCCAAGACCTTTGCAGTTCCTCGAGAGTTGTCGGCATGTCAGGATGGAGAATGGTATGAGGTACATCTCTCTCGACAATAGGTTCCATGATGATAGGTAGGATGGCAGGGTAAGGCATCATGAGGTTTTGAGTGCATGCTCGCACCCACTTAAGATAAGGCTCCAAAGGGATGGAGTTTTTATGCCACAATGTCTTTCTATCCACTTTGTTCACCATGCCCCAAGCTCGTATGAACCTTTGATGATACCCTTAAACATCATCCTCGTAGTTAAGCATGATTCCCTGGACCAATACATCATGAGGACTATCTCTCTTAGAAAACCCAAACTGTCACAATGCCAAACAAGG
The DNA here is from genome assembly GCA_948472305.1 of Vicia faba. Taxonomy (NCBI): domain Eukaryota; kingdom Viridiplantae; phylum Streptophyta; class Magnoliopsida; order Fabales; family Fabaceae; genus Vicia; species Vicia faba. Next base: position 826,491,115 of record OX451735.1, on the reverse strand, counting down.
GTTATAAGTTATTCCTCCCCTAATTCCTATGAGAGGGAAATTAGGGAATTCCCCACAGTGATTAATAACATCTTCCACAAATCAAGGACACCAGTGAATATCCGAATGTGTGAGAGACATCAGCCTGTTAGACCATCTTAAGCCTTGTTCGTTCTTCACAACTGATTGGGGTAGGTTCAAAATAAACCACCTAGCCAACAGAGGAGTACAACACATAAGGGTCCCTCTTCTCTTTACAGCGTGAGTGAGAAAAGAGTGCAAAATGTCTCCAAGCAAAGTAGGCACCAGATTATGAGACAAGAAGATTTTGACTGCATTCACGTCTATGAGTTGGTCCGAATTAGGAAATAGTACCATCCCATAGATGAGAAGGGACAATACCTCCTAAAAGGCTTGTAAGTCCAAAGTATCCCAAAAATAGTGAGCTTTTTCAAACAAGAACTTGGCTAGAAACCCTTTGATACCACTTCTTGTTTCCCAATTTGCCATAATGTCGGACCGTTGTAAATATAAGGCTTGAGCAATTTCCTCAGGCTTTGGGTCTCTTTCCATACCGTTGAAGGGTAACTGATTGAGGATAGACACACCCAATAGCTGAGAAAACTCTTCCATGGTAGGCACCAACTGGAAGTCGGGAAATGTAAAGCAGTGATGTAACGGGTCAAAGAATTGGAAGATAACTTTAACCATGTCTTCATCAGGGCTTGAGGTGACCAAACTGAGGAGTCGACCATGTCTTTTAGTGAACGGGGAATTCTCAAGAACTCTTGATGCCAATTCCTTGAGTTAAGGAGGTACCCTTACAAGGTTGACTTAGATAGTATTTCTGCGAATGGGAGCCATGTCCTACAAAACAGACACAAAGATAAGTCCTAAAAGTCCTTGAAATGGTTAGTGTGATATACCATGTTATGATGTTATATACAAACAAATATATACAATCATACAAACAAGATCCTTAGGTTTAGGATTGCATGGATTCCATAGGTAAGTGCCCTCTTAAAGTATAGTTGGTTCAACCTGTCCTATTAATAGTAACCAGGTTCTAGGGAATCTAAATATCACTGATCTTTCTTCACCGAGCATTGTTTTAGTGCAAGCCTCTTTATTGGCGACCAAAATATCCCGGAAGTCAGATCTCAATGAATGTAGTACCGAGTATCAACCAACTTCGGACTTCACCAAAGCCGGCTATCTCACTACTTCCTAATGGTTCAATTAAAGGTTCTAAGATCAATTGATGCTTCATGACACCACACAACAACCCTGTATTCTCCTTGACTACTCAAGGGCTACCGGTACCAACAAATGTGTCACATCAACATAGCTATCGCTTCAACCGTTTCGGTATACCCTGCACAGTCCCCATGATCTATTTCTACTTACCTAAAAGGTGTCCTAGATTCGGGAGTAGGATATTTACAAATAAACCCAAGCAAAACCCTCAAAGATAAAGCAATCAAAGCATACAAGGAAAGCAATTTAAAGTGATGAACTAAGCTCTAAGGTCACCCACTTTTTATGAATTCCCCAGCAGAGTCGCTAGTTCTGTGATACGGTGGCAGAACTGACTGTCATACTGGTTTTGCATTTATATTCGCAAATGTTGCGGTAAGCAAGATTCGCCACCGAATTTTATTTTATTCAACAAAGGAAAGGGGGAAAAGAACAGAAAAAGACATTTCGAGATTATTTCTGAGTAAGGGGGGTAGATTATGGAAAGGGAAGGTGTTAGCACCCTTTCCATCCATAGTTATCTACGGGCTCTTAGATGCTTAGCTCATTTGAAAAATACCTTGTGCTTTGTGTGTTTGAAAATTATTTTTGAAAATGCCTTAGTACGGCGATTCTCTTTATGACAACTCTTGTATCATTCCTCAAGAGTGTTGATAAAGCATATGAAAATGTTTTTCAAAATGTTTTGTGTAAGTGTAAAAGTTTGTTTTTGAGAAAGCATCTAAGAGCTATCTACTTATACTCGAAAGGTTTGTTCTTTTCCTCCTATCCTTTAGAAAGCGCTATTCTACTATTAGTGAGTAGGTAGCCCTATTGTTGGATGTATGAGGGACGTTCGCGGGTCATCGTATAGTCATAAAGGCAACATGTAGAGACACTTTAGCAATTTTATTTAAGGGACTAGAGCATTTACCGAAAGGCAACACTGTAGGGTCATCGAGGGACTATGATCTTTTGATTTGAGGGTCTTTGTTAAAGCATCCCTTCTTTCGAGGGATATGATTGTTTTATTTCCGAAGGCAACCAAAGTGGGCGTCTGTTGTACCCCAAAATTTGCCCTCGCATTTTTCCACAAGAAATTACAGCTTCAGGCGTTTCCTGATTTTCTTAAACTGGCTCAAGAATCGGACAAACGGACTTTTTTTCGTTAGCCAAGCAAAATTAGGGTTTTATTGATTTTTCAGGGCTCTGGATTGTTTCACACAGTTGGCTTAGGGTTTTGGTTGATTTTGGCTCAACTTTGATCAGGCGAACGCTCTTTGGAATTTAATCAGGAATTAGGGTTTTTTGGGCACGTTCTCAGAAGGATTTAAATTCTACAGCACTTTGCGAGTTATTCCGAGATTTGGGTTGAATTCGCATTGTTTGATTTAATCAGTAAAAGAAGGCATTTGGTTTGAATTCACGTTTGTGTGATTGAACCAGTCAAAAGATACATGCAGTTTGGATTTGCAATGTTGGGTAAAAATCAGTGAAAAGGGAATGCGCTTGATCAGTTGTTGTGATTAACTGTTGTTTTGCTTTGAATATTGGAAGCGTCAAGTTTATTAATTGATCAACACTGAAATATTGTTTAGTTAATTATTTATTATTCTAAAGATTAAATAAGTTGGAATTTATTTTCAATTTATTTTAATTTAAAGAACTATAAATAATAAATAAACAATTGGAGAAGAAAAGAATTAGTTAAATAAAAGGACTTTTTTACTTATCTTTAAATCATTTGTGTAATTGTTTTTGTTTACAAAATGTTTACAAAAATAATGTTACATTTATTTAAAGATAAATAAAAACTATCCTAATTATTTTTCTAATCTTCAATTCTTCATCTGCTATCCCTCGCTCCGGTGCTCCATTTTTCATCTGCAAAAGAAAAGGAGAAAAGTCAATGACTGATAAATAAATAAAGAGACAAATAAAAGAAATTCATCATTAAGGGCCACTGATTGGGATCAGTTAACCCTCTCTTCAAATCACGGGATTTCTCCCGATTCATAAAGAGGGAAGAATTTTATTTGCTAATCATGAATGCAAAGTTGAAAAAAATGCAAAGTTTGTCAACACATTGCACAATTCAAAAATCTCAAACAGTACTGCACAAATTCAAACCCAACTAAAGGTCCAAACTGAATCACAACCTCCAAACTAAAACTTTCTGCCAAAAATGCAAGTTACTATCCAAAAGGCTACTCAAAGCTGTCAATAAAGAAGATTTGGAAAAGATACAAAGTACAAAAGCTGTCAAAAGAAGAGACAATATGCAGAGGAAATCTATTATGCAAGCAAAACATTTTCTTTTCATCATTTCCCAAGATAAGGGTGGCCCTTTCAGAACAAAGTTACAGCACAAACATAGTTTAATATATTTAACTGTACTGAGAGAGAGAAAAGAAGAGAAAAAAGAGAGCAGGTTTTTAGGCTTTAGGCAGGAAGGAAGAAAAATATAAAACAAAAAAATTGAACACAGTGGATAAAGAGGAGGAGCAAAACCAATACAAAAAAGATATACAAACTGATAAGCTTCCAAGTCAAAAAGAACCTTGGAACCTGTTTTGTCAACACAAAAAACCAGTTGCAAAAAGGCCATTAACCTGCATATGCCAAACCTGCCTGAAGCAAGTCACAAGCATAAACCTGCAATGGCCTAATAAACCATACAACCTGCATATGCCAAACCTGCCTGAAGCAAGTCAGAAGCCTCGCCCTGTCAAAAAACAAGTTCAAGGCCAAGCCTTACCAACAAAAGCCATTAAGACCTGTCTAGCTTCAAGCCTAATCAAATACATCAAAAACCAGATAACCTGTTAAGAAGCCTCACCCTGCCTGAAGCCTAACCTTAAGCAAGAAACCTTGAGCACCCAACCTGCCTAAACATCAAATCTGAAGCATCATACCTGCCTAAACTGAAAAAACCTCAAAACCATAACCAGTTCATCAAAACCTCATAACCATAAAAACATACAAACCTGTATACCCTGTGTACAACATAAACCATCAAGCTAAAATATCCAGCCTAACCAACTCTAAGCCCTCAGAACACTCATCATTGGGCAGTAAATAAAGCATATTCAAGGCAACCAAACAGGCAAAACATCAAAGGCATCACATTTTAAAAGACAACTCAAAAGTCAAATCGTTCAGAAGCAACATCAAAGAATCCAAAGCTAACCCACCGGCCCTCAGAACCCTAGGCTCATCATGGGGCAAAGAAGAAGTAAATAGGCAACTCAAAGCAAAGTATCAAGGCAACCAAAAGCATTCAAAGTCAAACCCTCAAGCCCTCAGTAAAAAAAACCATCATTGAGCCAAAGCATTCAATTCAAAGCCAACAAGTCAGAAGAAGAGAGAAAATCAAACACAACAAACATTCAAAAGCATACCAAACTCAGAGGCGACAGAAGTGAGCAACATAAGCAACGAGTACACAGGGAGAGAAGAAGAAAGAAGTGAATTTTCAAAAAAAGGGTTTTCAGTCCATATCATCATAAAACCCTAAATTAGCAAAAAAGGTAAAGATACCAGTTAAAGCTCTCATCGCGCCATCTTCCTTCACCGCCCTTGGCCTCCATAGCAACCACAACCTCCTCCTCCATCTTCAGGTAAAGGTCGTCCTTCTTTCCCTTCAATACCTCAATAATCATTGCAATATGAACAAGAATCAGAAATGAACAAATCAACGCATGCAAATCGTAACAAACCTAAGCGAATGAGAAAATGAACTCACCGAATCTGTCGCCCCCTAATGCCTTCGCTGGAGGGAAGAGGAGAGTGGAGAGTGTTGGTGGCCAGTGAGGAACTCAGAAACGAATGAAGAATCACGCAAAGAAGGCAAAACCATGAAGAACGCCGCCGCTGCTCTCACAAAACCTAAAGCTTTTCCCCTTTCTGAAACAATTCTCACAAACCCTAAGAAACCCTTGTCTCAATAACTGGGTCTAACCCATCCAAATGCCAAGCCCAAACGCGTTTCCCTGATCACACCCCCTCTTTCTAGCGCCACATGGACATTCTGCTTGGGCCATAATCCTCCAAGCCCATTTCTTTTATACATAAACTCAACCATTTCTTTTTTTAATTAAAATAATTTAAGCATTAATACATAAAAATAATACTTCAATACATTAATACTAAAATACTTAAAAATTCGTTTTTTTATATACATAATTTAATTAATTTAAAACATTTAATTTAAATGTTCTTTGAATATATTAAACACAAAAAATATAATTAAAACATCTTTTATACACAATACAATTAAAATTGAAAACATTTTCCTTCTTTTAAATAAAATACCTTTTTTTTGTACATAATCAATAAAAATACTTTTTTTTATATATACATAATTTAAATTTTAAATATTTAATTAAAATATTTTCTTTTTGTACATAAATGATAAAATACATTTTTTATTACACCATAATTAAAATTGAAAACACCTTTTTTCTTTTAATTCAAATATTCTTATTAACAATATAAAGATACTTTTATATCAAAAAAATGTAAAGTGACAACTTTCTAACTTAGAAATACTTTCTTTTCTTAAATTTTCTTTTTGTACATATTAAAGAAAATACAAGATTATTAATTAGATTAAATAAACATTTAATTCTTTAAGTTAACAATACCTTAATACATGTTTAATTTCACATCTCTAACCTGTAAATAATTGCACTTACAATACATTTCACATTATACACTTGACACATATACAATTGCTATTTCCATACATCGATATACATTATTTACATTTGATCGCAAATTCGATTTGGTTGTAACTTATTGGATACTATAAGTCTCATCCCCATTTGTGAATATTGTACCCCCACTCCCGGATACTATTTGTAATAGCGTAGACTTTACATTCCTGCAATTTACCGCTTTCAAATTATACCATGGTTAGACCTAGGGTTTGTATGTACATAAAATCAAACGCTAGATAACCTAATAAAAAGACAAATACATGAAATCAATACACAATCACACTTGCACCCTCTAGGGTAATCCCACATGTTGCCTTCCAAAATGGGCCATGCTTGCACGTCGAGTATCTTTGGCAAAACAAATTCAAATGATCATAAGTCCCTCGATGACGCTGTCGAATGTTGCCTAAATGGAATGATCATAGTCCCTTCAAAGCAAATTGCCAAAGACACTTGGCACCATTGCATTCATGGTCCATACGATGACCCGCGCCCGTCCCGAACAAACTTCCTAAACGCAAGATTGTCCATCAAATTCAATGGTGGAACAAAATTGTTAAAAAGGGTTGAAAACATAGAGAAAACCTTTGAGTACAATAGGGTAGACAAAACTCTTAGTTACTTGAGATCAACTTGCAAAAACTCTTGCCTTCTTTTCAAAAACCACACTCCATACATATTTCCAAACAAACTCTCAAAAACATTTGAAACATCTTTTCGAAAAGATACACACTTTTGTAAAGCACTCAAACACGAGTCAAATACATTGGTCGCCTAAGACAAGGCATCTCTTCAAAAACATTTTCAAAACACACACACATACCACAATTTCAAGCAATCGAAAATCAAGGCAAGTGATCTAAAAAAAAAACCAAGTAACTAAGAGCCCATGGATAACCATGGATGAAAAGGGTGCTAATACCTTCCCTTTTCATAATCAACCCCCCGGACCCACGAAATATCTCAAAAGGTTTTTGCTGTGCTTTTTAAACCTTTCCTTTAGGATAAAATAAAAAGTCGGTGGCGACTCTTGCTCAACCGCACAAGTGCGAATACAAACGCAAAACTGATAGTCAGTTCTCCCACCGTATCACAGCGTCCCTAGAGGTGTATATGTGCAAAATATGTTATGTTCAGTTATTTTGTCTTAGATGTTAGGTTTGCTAATGTTTGATTATTAATCTTATCATACAATCCTATTATCATGCATCTAAACAGTTTAATATTTACAGGAATAAAAGTGCAGAAATTTAAATATACGCTATTACAATGCTTCGGGAGGGGAATATTTACATGTCCAAAACTTAGGGAAATAAAAGCAGTAAAGAAAAAGTCCTAATTAAGCTATTACAGACTATGAGCAATTACAATAATTTGGAAAAAAGAAAACATAATAATGCGCGCGAGTCGAAAGGAACGTCTAAACCCTAAAAAAGTTCTAAGTAAAATAAGAATTTTTTTTTGGTTTTTTTGTTTATTTTAAGAAAATACTTAAATTAAATTAAATAAGAAAAAACTAAACCTAATCCTAATTAATTAAATAAAAGAAAATTATTATTAATTAAAGTTAATTCTAATCAAATAAAAGAAAGATAGTTTTAATATTTATTTTTTGCATTTTTAATGAGAAAAATTTGAATTAAAATGAACCTAGTTCTAATTATTTTTAAATTATAAAATAAGATCAAAATACTTAACTTAATTAATTTACCAAATTAAATTAATTAGAAAACTCCTAAATTCTATTATTATTTTCTCTGATTTTTAATTAAATAAAAAAATGATTTCTGTAATTAATAAAAAAAATAAAAAAAGTAAAATGGGCCAGGTGCTGATTAGTAAACAGGGGGGGTGTATTTCGAAATTTCATTTGGCCCAAACCAATCCATTCCAGCAGTTGCGCTGGATTCTCTATGGTGAACTTCAAGAAGTGCATCGTAGGTTGTAGGTTGAGGCGCCTTGGATCAGATCTATACATATCTAATGGTGGGAATTGAAGGGTGTATGGTAGGCATGCTGAGGAGTGTTGTGCTGGATCTACAAGATTTTGTTAGAAAAAAAATCAAAATCTAGACCTGGGTATCGAACCCATGTCTCTCCCTTTCACACTCGTTCCCTTCACCAACTGAGCCATCTTGTCAATTGTTAATACAAATAAAACCAAAATATTATATAATAAAATGGGTCAGAATACTTAAAATTAAAACGCGCACGTTATGAAATTCAAAAGAACCAATCAGGTAACACAAAAGTGGAGATTCAGTTGGCTAATCTCATGGCTCTTCAGGCGTGGATAAGGGATGGTATGGCTTCCTGGGAACCTCAGGGATGGAGTGATGAGATTTATTTGGCACGAGGAAGCTTGCACTATGTATTTCGAATTTCACAACTTTGTTGAAATTTTGAGAATTTTTGTATCTTTTTTTGAGGCAGTGTGTGTCCATAATGCTTGCAAACGTGATGCACAAATAGAGGAGAGGGAAAGCATGAGAAAATAAGGAAAGAATCTGGCTCATAACCATTTGTATTGAAGCCATGGTCCTATATTTGAAAACTTGCCATAACTTGTGATTTCATGCCATGTTTGAACAAAACCATGAACCTGGACACAATTACATGCTTCTTGGGCCTTAAGACAAATAAAAACATCAGCCCATGTCCATTTTCATATTTTATACAATTTTATTTTGTATTTATTTGAATAAAACAAAATAAATATGGATAAAATATGTGGAAATGGAAAGGTAAGATATAGATGATTTTATAGGTTTCTCATAAGGTTAGGAGGATGTTTGAACCTCAAAAAATTAGGCCATTGACTCAAAAGTTCAAATTTGCTCAATGCACCATCTTTGAATTTTCTCAAATTTTCCCAACTTGAGCAACCCATAACTTTCTCAATTTTTATCTCATGATGATGATCGTGGACGTTTTGGAAAGCCCAATATGTCTTCTTCAATCCCTCTTTTGATCAATTTTGCATTTGAAGATTTTATCTTGATGTAAAAGGTCTTGGAAAAAAGTGTCTTTTATTGACTTTCTGAAAATGACCTGTAATGTATTAGATCATATATTTCAAATGGTGCATCTCTTGAACTTGAGGAAAAAATAGAAGTTGTATGGAATTGTATTCTCTTAAAAATGAGCTTTGGTTGGAACCAAATGGATGAAGTATGTGAAAGTTACGCCTGGTCAAAGTTCAGTTGACTTTTCCTATAGAAACCCTAATTTAGCAATTCTTGACTTTTGATAAATTAGGAGCATTTCTTGAGGAATCATGATCAATCCTTGATCAAATGATGGATATCACTTAAAAATATTGATGTTGACCAAGAACCTTGAAGTTTGACTGTATATAGGCCACAATTGACTTTTGACCTAGTATAGTTGATTTTCAAACATTTGAGCAATTGATTGAGCAAACTTGTAGTGTAGGGCATGAAATTTGGCATGGGCAATCTTGAATACATATTAGGACCATGGAAAACATTTGATACCTTTATAATTCAAACAACTTGGTGAAGAGTGAAACCCTAATTAGAGGTTCATTGCTTAGAGGAGAATTTGTCTGGTCAATTCTCGGTCATCCTTGAGCAATTGAAGACCTCAATGAGCATGTCTTAAGTAAAATGGGAGGGAAAATATTGGGGGTACAACACATATGATTGTTGATATTGCAATTGTACATGCATTATTTGTGTCAAGAGGTAATGTTTGGTAATTCAGTGGGAATGATTGACTTGTCCTAAACCTAACGCCGAATGGGGTTTGAAAGCTTAAGGCCGAATCAAGCTTTTATTTGTGGTTATCTGTTTGAGGGATGGACCCGGGTGGACCGGTAAGGATAACATTTTATACTGTTAGACGATGAGACGGATCTAGATGGGGGGTTGAATAGATCCTTTATTTTAAAAATTGCGCTTTTAAAAATTTGTTTTGAAATGATGTGAAAGCTTCCAGAATCAAAATCGTCTAAACGATCGGTTATTGAAAAGTTCGAATATGAGAAACCGTATGGAGATCTTATGATGAGAAATGAATCAATACTATTAATTACTAATCAATCACTTAAACAATATCAATGCGTATATACTACTTCCAATTAATTATTTAAGATAAAACTTGACAAAATCACTAATTTGTGTGTTAGTCAATTTATCAAACACTTGTTGTGCAAAATCACAATAAGTTCAATTTTACTTAATTGTAATGATGAATTTTCCTTGATAACAATCAAAATGATTGCTATGATTATTTTAAACTAAGTTTGAATCACCACAATCATGGTAAAATGAATTAAACAATCAATATCACATAAATTATAAAAAACGAAAATAAAAGGATAGGGAAAGAGAAATAACACACGATTTGTTAAGGCAAATCCCCTTGTCATCTTCGTATAGGGTACGTCTTCCCCCAATTCTAAAATCTAAAATTGAGATATATTATATTAAGTTGAAAAATATTACAAGAGAAAAAATAGTCTTCACACTACACAAACCAATTTTTGATGATGAAACTATTCCCTTATCTCCCATTGGTTCAAGCGAAACCAAGTACGCCAATCTCTTGAAATAAACCTCCGGTTACTGCTACTTTATTACACAAACTCTTGGTTCTACAAATCTTTTCTTCGGCTGATTTTGATCGCAAGAAAATTGACCTGAAATCCTCCTTCACAATCCTCCGATTACCGCTACTTTATTGAGCAAAGCCATCGTTTCTCAACCCTTTCACTCAGCTGAATTCAATGAAGCAAAGACTTGTGCAAAAACCCACGCACCAACACAGATCTTGGAGGACAAAACCTGTGATACGGTGGGAGAACTGACTTGGGATGTTTTGCATTTTATCGTAAATGTTGCGGTTAGCAAGAGTCGCCACCGACTTTTCTTTTATCCAAAAGGAAAGGTTGAAAAGAATAGGAAATACCTTTGAGATTATTTCTTGAGTTCAGGGGTAGATTATGAAAAGGAAAGGTGTTAGCACCCTTTTCATCCATAATTATCTATGGGCTCTTAGTTGCTTCTTAGATCACTTGCTTTTGTTTGAAAATGTACTTTGTGGTATTTTTTGAAAGTATTTTAAAAAGGAACCTTCGTTTAGGAAAACTTTGTAATAGTTCTCGTTCGTAAGAACATATACAAAGTGTTGAGCTTTTGAAAATATTTCATGTTTGGAAAATGTTTTTGAAAGTGTTTGTGTTTATTTTAAAAATAAGCAAGGATGTTTGATTTGAAAGTGAGCAAGCAACTAAGAACAATCTACCTACTCAAAAGTCTTTGTTCATTTATTCCTTCCTTTGATATTGCTATCTTACCATTGATTTGGTAAGAAACCTTATCTTTGGATGTAAAGAGACGGGCGTGGGTCATCGTATAGCTATGATAGAAATGTTGTAAGATGTCTTAACACTTCTCTTTGAGGGACTAAGATCATTTTGAAAGGAAACATTTGTAGCGTCATCGAGGGACTATGATCTTGTATTTTTGATTGTTTTTGCTAAGATACCCCACATACGTAACATGGCCATTTTTGTAAGGCAAAAAGTGGAATTACCCTAAGGGTGCAAGTGTGTTTGAATTACATGCGTTGTTTATCTTGGATTAGGGTTTGCTACTTGTTGATTTTAGTCTTGTCATACAAACCCTAATTTACTAGCATTTATATAAAGCGATAAATTGTGGACAGTAAAATTACTACGCTATTACATCATTAGGAGAGGGGTATACAAATTTATAAATGGGGATTGCAAGAAAATTAAACCTAATTATCTATTGCAACCATATTGAATAATGTACAAGAATTGAAAATAAAATAATGCAAGAATGTAAATGGGAAAAGAAATGGTTTTTATTTGGTTTTTAATGAAAGGGTTTAACTTTGACCTAATTAAGGAAAATGATTAATTAAAATAAAACAAAATTAAACTTAAACTAATTAAGAAAAGAAATTAAGTTAGAAAGCATTTTTAGGTTTTTTTATGAAAAGGTTTAAACTTAATGAAAATAATATGAAAATTAATTAATTAAAATAAACTTAAATTCTAAATTAATTTTAGATAAAATAGAAAAATAATAATTAAACCTAAATCTAAATATTAATTATTAAAAACAGAAATTAAATTGTTAAGAAAAATATTTTTGTTCTTTTTGTTTTTATAAAGAAAATAAAAACATAAATGTGAAAATAATAAATAAAATATTTTTTGGATTTTTAATAAAAATAATAATAATAATAATAATAATAATAATAATAATAATAATAATAATAATAATAGTAATAAAATAATAATAAAGAAAAATAAAATCGAAGTTTGATCAAAAGGTCAAAGTTTGACTTTTCAGTGCACAATTGACTTTTCATCAATTGACTGAAATTCAACTATAAATCAATTGATCTTGAGAAAAGTTTTGAGCCATGCCATTAGGTCAAAATGATGCATTTGAATCCTTGAGATTATGTCTCAAACCAACAAGTCAATTGCTAGGTTAGAAATCAAAGTTTGCACTTTCTCAATCAAAACCCTAATTTTGACCATTTTGCCCTTTTGATGTTCTAATCAAATTTCTTAAGGAATTATGATCCAAACTTGATCAAATGACATATATGAGTTCATAATGTTGAAATGGACCAAAAATAATGAAGTTTGATTGTAAATTGACCACAATTGACTTTTTCCCAATACAACTGATTTTAGGTCAACTGGTCAATTGACTGAGCAAAAATGTGATCCAAGACTTGGAACTTGACATGGGAAATATTGAGAGTCTAAAATGATCCATGAAATTGATATGGGGAATTAAAAGTCCATTTGTCCTTGTGCAAACTCAAACCCTAATTTTCAGTCATCAGTGCTAGAGGAGGTGTCTTGAGCTGATCCACCCTTGTGCAGTCTTGAATCAAAGGAGATCTTGTGAGAGATTACTTAACAAATGAGAGGGAAACTTTTTGGGTACAACAGCTTCCCCTGTTCAATATTCTTAACCTTGAAGAGTTAGATTGGCGGATCCGCCATTCGTGACTTGAAGGTGGAAGATGATTGAACACTAGAGTGCCCAGAAATTTGCACTCGAAGATGTATTGGGAATGGGCTTATAGATGCCATTTGGAGAAATGATGGTAAATACTGGAAGAAGTATCAACATAAATCTTTGGTCGATTTATACTAAAACTTGATGTCTTACATGTGGAAAAAGGGTTAGTTAAATGCAGATGTATGCATGATGTTCACAAGATGAATGAAATTATGCTAAATGCATTTTGTATGTATATGCTATGATGTATGAATGTGGGATGTATATTCGTCTGGGAAAATAAATCCCTGACTACTGCTGAGGAATTATGGGAAGTTGAATCCCAAATTGCTGTTGGGGATGAAGAATATACGCATCTTCAAACTTTGTTGACAGAATGCTTCTGCCGGGGAATATCTCTTGAATGTTAGCTGTTATCTGGTCGGGTCCAGGCTTCACAACTATTTGCTGAGGATGAGGAAGTCAACTGCTATCTGGTCAGATCCAGCCTTTACGATAACTTACTGGGGAAGAATAAATTAATTGTTATCTGGTTGGATTCCAGGCTTCGCAGAAAATTTCTTGAAATTGAACTGTTATCTGGTTGGATTCAGGCTTCACAAATTTCTTGAAGTGGTAACTATTATCTGGTCGGGTCCTGGATTCATAGTTTTTGAAAGGTTATACTATTATCTGGTCGAGTCTAGGCTTCATAGTGTCTTGCTGGGGATTGTAGCTAATTGTTATCTGGTTGGACTCCAGGCTTCATAATAACTTGCTTGAATAAGCGGGGTTGAACTGATATCTGGTCGGATCCAGGCTTTACAGATTTTGAGGTGGATGAAGTTAATTGCTATCTGGTCGGGTCCAGGCTTCACAATATACTTGTCTGAAGAGATAGAGTTGAACTGATATCTGGCCGGGTCCAGGCTTTACAGTAACTTGTTTGGAACTTAGTTGTTATCTGGTCGGATTCTAGGTTTCACAACAAACTTCTGAGGAGAATTGCTATCTTATCGATCCAGGGTTCACAATAACTTCCTTGAAAATATGAAGTTTAAAACTGATATCTGGTCGGATCCAGGCTTCACAGTAACTTGCATGGGATAGAGATAAATTCTACTGGGGAAAAGAAGTTAGACCCTAGTCTGGTTGAGTCCAGGTTCTTCAATAGCTTGAAGAGTTAAACTATTATCTGGTCGGGTCTAGTCTTCATAGTAGTTGAGAGGTTACACTATTATCTGGTCAGGTCCAGGCTCTATAGTGATTTGAGAAGTTGACTATTATCTGGTCGGGTCCATGCTTCATAGTAGCTTGAAAATTGTACTAATATCTGGTCGGGCCCAGGCTTCATAGTATCTTTTGGAGATAGTAAAGGTTTTGTTGACGACTTTACTAGGGATTAGGGGTTGTGGCCCTCTAATTTGTAATAGTCTGAAAGGCAGACTTCAGCTGGAGAGTGTAGACTCAGTCGGGGAAGACAAACTCAACCAGGGAAGATAGACTATGCCAAGGGAATTTGCTGTTTGTTGTATGTTGGGGAAATAAACCCTGTTGATGAATATTTGATGAACTGCTGATGATTTGAGTTCTTTGAGGAAGATATCCACAAGGCTTCTACTTGTAGGATCAACTTAGTTGGGGAGAGAGCTGCCGAGAGATTGAGACTCTGGTTGGAGATCAACCTATGCAAAGACACTTTATGGGTAACTTTGTTGAGGGGAAAGGTTTATTGTAACCATCCTTGTGGGGATAATGCTAATGAAATAACTCCGTGGGGATATTCCATTTACATTAAAGAGATGTTTGGTGCTTCTTAGCAGGGCACATGTGCCAAATAGTTTTAATTATGTTCATATGCATATGTTCGTTAAATTTTAGTCATTGGACAACTTTGCATTCAAAACAAAACAGAAATTTTGCACTTCAAACTATATTTGTATTGATATTTTTCCCATGAATAGGCGTTTTTGTACAAAGACAAAGATCCTAGTAAGAGGAAATCAGCGAAAGGAAAACAAAGATTGAAAACAAAAAACAAATAGCCATGTGGAAATGATCTTATTACATTCCAACTCTATTATTGCCCCAATGTCTTCGAATGCCCCTTGTCGTTGACAAAAGTTGATTGGATTGATCTTGGAACTCTGACGTGGTGATAAAGTTGACTGTGGTGATTCCACGGGACATAGTTATATGCTTTCAATCCTTAACTTTTTCCTGGACCTCCCTTTCGGGTTTTCAGCCCACCAAGATACCCATTTTTGCCCAAGTCTCCCTTTCGGGTTTTCAACTTGCCGGGTGTACAATCTTTTGCATATATCCCTAATTTTGCCCAAACCTTTTGGTTTGCCGGGATGCCCTTATTTTTGCCTAGGTGTGTCAACCTAGCATGTCTCTTATGCGTAGTATTTTTTAACTATGTCCGCATTTATAGGATGTGGGGAGTCTTCACCATCCATGGTAGTCAGCATCATGGCACCGCCAGAGAACACTCTCTTGACAAAAAATGGCCCTTCGTAGGTGGTAGTCCATTTGCCCATGGGGTTGCCTTGTGGCAGAATGATGCGCTTTATCACCAAGTCGCCAGCTTGATATACTCGAGGCTTGATCTTTTTGTTAAAAGCCTTGATCATACGTTTTTGGTATGTTTGGCCATGACAAACAACAGTTATTCGCTTTTCATCAATCAAGTTCAACTGATCCAATCTTGTCTGAACCCACTCGTCTTCGCCTAGACCTGCTTCATTCATAATCCTTAATGAGGGAATCTGAACTTCCACTGGCAAAATAGCTTCCATTCCATAGACCAAGGAAAAGGGAGTTGCCCCAGTTGATGTCCTAGATGAAGTATGGTAGCCGTGAAGAGAAAACGGTAACATCTCATGCAAATACTTATAGGTTACTACCATCTTCTGCATAATCTTCTTGATGTTTTTGTTGGCCGCTTCGATTGCGCCATTCATTTTAGGTCTATAAGGAGAAGAATTGTGATGCTTGATTTTGACCTGAGTGCAAAGTTCGGCAATCATAGCATTGTTGAAGTTAGTCCCATTGTCGGTAATGATCCTTTCGGGGATACCATAGTGGTAGATAAGGTTATGTTTGATGAATCTGGCTACCACATTCCTAGTGACTGAGGCAAACGAGGAAGCTTCAACCCATTTGGTGAAATAATCAATAGCGACCAGAATGAAGCGATGTCCATTGGAAGCGGTGGGATTGATCTCTCCAATCATGTCAATTCCCCACATTGCAAATGGCCACGAAGCGGTCATGACGTTCAGAGGGACATGAGGCACATGGACCTTGTCATCATAGATTTGGAATTTGTGACAAGTTCTTGAATGATGACGGCAATCAGTATCCATCGTTGACCAATAGTAACCAGCTCTCAGGATCTTCTTGGACATGGTATGTCCGTTAGAGTGAGTCCCAAAGAGACCATCATGCATGTCTTCCATAATTTCCTCTGCCTCCTTCTTGTCCACACATCGGAGTAGATTAGAATCATGGTTGCGCTTGTACAATATTCCGTTACTTAGGAAGAATTTGGTTGAAAATCTTTGTAATAACTTTCTGTCATTGATGGATGCTCCTTCGGGATACTCTTGTGCTTCAAGGTATCTCTTCACCTCATGGTACCATGGCTTTTCTGTATCAGTATCAAGCTCACAGCAGTGCACAGGTTTGTCGAATCTCTCAGTTGTAATCATAGGGGCTTCGTTGTCCCATCCGACCTTGAACATAGAAGACATGGTTGCCAAGGCGTCAGCCAACTGATTTTATTCCCTAGGGAAGTGTTCAAAGGTGATCTCTTCGAAGTAGGGAATCAGGGATAGCACAAGTTCCTTGTAAGGAATGAGATTAGGGTGCCTAGTGTGCCAATCTCCTTTTACTTGGCTGATCACTAGAGCGGAATCCCCAAACACATTCAAATGCTTGATCCTCAAATCAATGAAAGCCTTCAGACCCAAAATGCATGCTTCGTACTCAGCCATATTGTTCGTGCAATCGAAGCATAATTTGGCGGTGAAAGGAGTATGACAACCTTCAGGGGATATGATCACAACACCAATTCTGTTACCCAAAGCGTTGGAATCCCCATCGAAGACCATAGTCCATCGGGATCCTTGTTCAGGTCCGTCATACGGTCCAGGTTTCGTGAAGTTGGTTATTAGTATGATGTTCTCATCCAGGAAGTCAAAGTTCATAGACTGATAATCATCAACAGCTTGATGGGCCAAATGATCTGCTAGCACACTTCCTTTGATGGCCTTTTGCATTGTGTATTGAATGTCGTACTCAGTCAAGATCATTTTCCATCTGGCTATCCGTCCGGAAAGGGCAGGTTTCTCGAAGATGTAATTGATTGGGTCCATCTTAGAAATCAACAGAGTGGTATGAGTCAACATATACTGTCTTAGCCGGCGAGCAGCCCATGCCACAGTGCAACAAGTTTTCTCGAGCAGTGAATATCTGGTTTCACAATCGGTAAATTTTTTGCTTAGGTAATAAATAACATGCTCTTTTCGGCCAACAGTTGGCATTCATCATTCCATCTGACTACTTGATCTTTCTTCAAGAGTTTGAAGATTGGCTCACAAGTAGAAGTCAAGTGATATATGAAGCGGGCAATGTAATTGAGATGATCCAAGAATCCTCTAACTTCCTTTTCAGAGTGGGGGACTGGCATTTCTTAGATGGCCTTTACCTTGGCAGGATCGACTTCGATGCCTTTACTACTGACAACAAAACTTAGAAGCTTTCCAGACCGTACTCTGAATGTGCACTTGTTAGGGTTTAACCTCAACTTGTACTTTTTCAACCTTTCGAATAGCTTGTACAGGTGATCGAGATGTTCTTCTTCAGTTTGTGATCTTGAAATCATATCATCCACATAGACCTCTATTTCATGATGTATTATGTCATGAAACAAAGCTACCATAGCCCTT
Organism: Vicia faba; assembly: GCA_948472305.1. NCBI lineage: Eukaryota > Viridiplantae > Streptophyta > Magnoliopsida > Fabales > Fabaceae > Vicia > Vicia faba. Next base: position 826,473,208 of record OX451735.1, on the reverse strand, counting down.
TGATATATTTCCCCTGCATTCTTCAACCCGAACGGCATGACCTTGTAGTAAAAGGTGTCCCATTGCGTAACAAAAGTGGTCTTCTCCATGTCTTCGAGAGCCATCCTAATTTGATTGTATCCTGAGAAGCCATCCATGAAAGAGAAGACTTTATGTTGAGCAATGTTATCGACCAAGACATCAATGTGTGGTAGAGGGAAGTCATCATTGGGGCTTGCTCTATTCAGATCCTTATAGTCTACGCACATGCGAACTTTTCTGTCTTTCTTTGGCACTGACACCATATTTGCAACCCATTGGGGATAATATGTCCACAGCTAAGAATCGTGCATCAAATTGTTTCATCACTTCAACTTTTATCTTTTCAGACATGTCAGGCCTCATGCGACAAAACTTTTGTTTGACAGGAGAATAGTCTTCTTTTATCGGCAGACGATGAACTACAATGTCGGTATCCAACCTGGCATATCTTCATACGACCAAGCAAATACTTCCACATAGTCATGCAACATCTGACCCAATCTGCTCTTGACACTGCTTTCTAGGTTAGCGCCAATCTTGACTTCTTTCTTGTCTGTCTCGGTACCTAGATTGATGACTTCAACTGACTCTTCATGTGGCTGAATAGCTTTTTCCTCTTGTAATAGAAGTCTGGCTAGTTCTCCCGGTATTTCACAATCTTCCTCACCTTTGTCTTCGGCTTGGTTAATTGGACATTCGAAGTCATAGTCGGCAATAGTAGAGTCATTGGCAATAAGATCCAGAGTGGATGAGGACCTTCAAGAGTGTGTGTGTGTGTGTGCATGTAAGATACATGACTATTTTGAAAAATGTATGTGAAGAAAAAGAAAGACAATGAGCATAAAGATTTGAATGCAAAAGAGTCCAATAACTTGTATTGAATGATCATATGATAAGATGAACATAAATAAAACCCTTGACAAATGGACCAAAGTGCCCCGGGCCAGGCACATGGCATAAAAGTCATTGTTAAATATTACAGAAAAAATGTTCTTGAATTAAAAGAAAGCGATAAACAAAATATTACTCCTCAATGAAGGAGATGGGGATGAAGTCCTTTGCTTGCCAATTGTTGAGTTCCGTTGTCGTAGGATACACCCAATCTTCAAATGCACACTCTTCATCAGAATCACCTACAACATTGACTTCGTGGCTTCCAATACAGAGACGGGGCTTCCCTGCACGAGAGCTCCTCATTTCCTTCCAAGCCTTAACGGTGAAACCAAAACCAAATTTGTCCGCTTTGAATGGGATCTCGAGGAGTTACCCCCAAGTATCACAACTTCCTTCTTCAACTGCAGCACGAACATCTTTGAACGAAACTATCTTCGGTACGACCTTGCCGGCTTTGGACACATCAGAGGAACATTTGGTAGTAGCAACCATTGGTGGAACAACTTCAAAGGCTTGACACAGGGTCTCTATGAATTCCCCATCCATCTCCACATATTTTAAAGAGTTGAGGTGGCTTACCATGAACTCCTCCTCACCACAGACAGTGACAATTCTTCCTTTGACCGGATACTTGAGCTTTTGATGGAGATTTGAGGTTACTTCCCCAGCTCCATGGATCCAAGAACGACCAAACAAACAGGAATAGGCAGGACGAATATCCATAATGTAAAAGGTAGAGTTGAAAATTTGTGATCCCACCTTGATTGGAAGATCTACCTCTCCATGAACTGTCCTTTTTGATCCATCGAAGGCCCTCACAATGATATCACTTGGTTTCAAGACTAAACCTTCACAATCCAAATGGTCCAACGCCCCCTTGGGTAGCACATTTAAAGAAGAACCAGTGTCGACCAGAACATGTGCTAAGGTGGTCCCCTTGCACTCGGCGAAAACATGTAGAGCTTTATTATGGTTCTTCCCAAGCGGTGTTAGATCGGCATCTGAGAACCCCAAACCATTATCAGTCGTCAGGCTTGCCATACAATTCTCAAACTGGTCAGTTGTGGTCTCAAGAGGGACATGAGCCTTCTTCAAGAATTTGATTAATATCCGAGCATGGGCATCGGAACAGAGTAGCAAAGACAACATAAAAATCTTGGAAGGGGTTTGCCCCAACTGCTCCACAATCTTGAAGTCACTCCTTTTAATAATTTTCAAGATCTCGTCCATCTCACGAGAAAAAGGTTCTCCATCAGCAATGTCCTTTGCGGGTATCTCTGTCTCAATAGGATCAACAACCTTCTCCTTTCCCCTTGTATTAGTACTTGGCCTAGCAGAAGTGATGTGGATATGTGCCTTTGTAACAACTGTTGGTGAGATGTTGGGTGAAAAGATTCTCCCGATTCGAGTTACCTTACTTGAGCCAGCTATGTTACCAATGTCATCAGCTTTGTCTTCTTCAATCCATACGTCTTGTTTTATCCCATGGTAAAACACCTTAACACCATAGTTCCATGGCACTGCTTTGTTTGAAGAGAAGGGAATTTGTCCGGGATTGGTAATTATTAGGGGAGAAACAGTTGGTTCATTTGAAATCCTGATAAGACCTTTGTAGGAGATCCTAAGAGGCTTGTTTGAGATGGTTATAATTGCGAGATCTTCACATTTATTAGTTAAACTTTTGGTAAGTAGAGTCTTCTCAAATACGATCTCGTGGCTATCCATCAGGCGTTGAATGCCTTCCTTCAGCCTTTCGCATCCATTGAGTTGTTTGGCACAACAAACACAATCCTTCACACAGCCAGGGAAAATCCAGGATTTCAACAGATTCTTTTTGATGATATTCAGTGGAGTAGTCAAGTCTTCGACAGAGGCAACGAAAATGGTATCTTCAATAACATTGACACCCTTGCCATGATTTGGCATAGGTGCGGTGATTATATTCGGAGTTGGAGGAGGATCAAATTAAATAGTCTTGTTATCGATCAAGTCCTGGATTTTATTCTTCAAGGCCCAACATTGGTCAGTCTCATGTCCGGGGCTACTTGAGTGGTATGCACATTTATCGTTCAGGTTGTACTTTGGTGAAGAGGTATCTAGGTTGGCCAGAGGATCACGCAATGTCACCAAATTATCCTTTAGCAAATGTTGTAAGGCTTGAGATAGTGACATGCCTAACATCGTGAATTGTCATCTCAGAGTTTCAAACTGTTGATGATTAGCAGATGGTCTTTGAGCAGGAGTTGGATTGGAGATTCAGACAACATTAACAGACGGATGATCATTTTTCTTGGTACGGGCCCTTGCCTTGTACACATCATTGATTTCCTTCTTTGCGGCAAAAGGTTTCTTTACAGGATTGGAAGTGGAGGCAGATGCCATGGGGATCTTCCCACTTTTGATGCCGTTCTCAACCCTTTCACCGGTTAAGATTAGCTCAATGAAACCAGAAGAAGAACAGCCAACCAACAAGTTAAAGAATGGACCAGATAAAGTTCCCATAAACATGTCAATGTGCTCCCTATCAGTAAAAGGCAGTTAAAACCTACTGGCAAGGTCTCTCCACTTTTGTGCGTATTCCTTGAATCCTTCATTCTTCCCCATTGTCATATCTTGCAACTGAACTCTTGTCGGTGCCAAGTTGGAATTATACTGGTATTGTTGGTAGAAAGCGGTAGCTAAGTCTTCCCAAGTATTGATACGGGAACCATCCAACTGGTAGAACCACTCTAGTTACGTTCCGACCAAGCTTTCTTGAAAAAAGTGAACCCAGAGTTTCTTATCAGCGGTGTGCGGCTGTATCTTGCGCACATAAGATTTCAGATGAAGTTTTGGACAGGAAACTCCATCGCACTTTGCAAAGACTGGTATTTTGAATTTGTGGGGAATAACAACCCCAGAGATCAAACCCAAATCATCAAAATCTAAACCGGGGACGGCTTGGATCTCAACAGCCTTCAATCTGTCTTCTAACTACTTGTATTTGACATCGGTAGGTGGATACTTCTCGTCAAAATAATCATCATCATCAGATGCTTGATCATTAATACACCCAGCCTGGGTGCTCATAGCTGCTCCGATCTGATTCTCGTCTTCCTCAGATGAGTCTTCCACTATCGGGATCTGACAGACTAACTCTTTGAACCTTCTACCCATGTTGACCAGGGCTTTCTTCTTAGGTTTCTTTTTAGCTGCCAGCAATTCCATCATATCTTGTTGCCCCTTGGCTAGGGCCAGTAGAGTCTCTTGGAATTGAGAGTTTTGTGTGTGAAGGTCCTTCATAGTTTTCTCTAGATCCATCTTGCTGAAATAAACATCAGAAAGATAAGGAAACTTGTTGTGTGAAAACCTGTTATGTTATGATGCATGGAAGATGTGTATGCAAATGATTTCAAGGATTTATGAAATTTAAACTTGTATAGACAAAGCATGACAAAACATCAAATTTGATTAATTAGTTCAAAATGACTACAACATGCCTCTTGGGCTTACAAAATAAATCTCTAAGATAAAAAGACCGAATGCATTCTCTTCAGCGCAATGTAGGCGTTCACGCTTAGCTCTTCATGTAGCTGCTTTGTAAGCTCCAACACTCTTTTCTCACTATCATAGAATTGAGCTTCAGAGGTATCTCGTTCTTCCTTTAGCTGAATCCAACCCTTTTGCAAGTCTTTAAGAGAAGTAGGCAAGTCGGGATTGAGGACAGTGTACGGGACATCTCCTTCAACCATAGGTTCCATGATACCTGGTAAGATGGAGGGATAAGGCATCACAAGTTTCTGAGCATGAGCTCGTACCCACTTAAAGTAATGCTCAAAGGGAATGGACTTCTTGTGTCCTAGCGTCTTACTAACCACTTTGCTTACCATCCTCCAAGATCGTATAAACCTCTGACGGTGACCTTGATCGTCGCTCTCGTAGTCGAATACCACTCCTTGGATGAGCATCTCATGTGGACCATCTCGTCGGGCGTAACCAAACAGTCGTAAGGCTAAGCAAGGGTTGTAAGTGATAACTCCCCTAATGCCAAGCAAAGGAACATTAGGTAATTCCCCATAACGGTCGAGGATAGTGACGTTCTCCAAGGATCGAGAACACTAATGAATATCTGAATGTCTGAGCGTCATCAGCCTATGGGACCACCTCAAACCTTGCTCGTTCTTCAATACAGACCGAGGAAGATGTGAAATAAACCATATTTCCAAGAGAGGAGTAAAACACATTAGGATCCCTCTCTTACTCATAGTGCGAGAGTGAAAAGAATGTAGGATGTCTCCCAACAAAGTAGGCACCGGATTGCGAGACATGAAGATTTTGACAGCATTTACATCTATAAGTTTGTCAGGGTTTAGAAACTAAACCATCCCATAGATGAGAAGGGCCAAGATTTCTTCAAACTCTTGTAAATCCAAAAAATTCCAATAGTCTTGAGCTTTCTCAAACAAGAAATTGGATAAGAACCCTTTGACACCACTCCTTGTTTCCCAATTAGTCGTGACATCAGATTGTCGCAAGTGTAGTGCTCGGGCAATCTCTTCAGGTTTTGGATCTCTTTCCGTACCGTTGAAGGGTAGTTGATTGAGAATGGGAATCCTCAAGAGTTGGGAGAATTCTTCCAAAGTAGGTACAAGCTGATAATCGGGAAAGGTGAAGCAATGGTGTAGAGGATCAAAGAACTGGAAGAGCACTTTCATCATATTTTCATTAGTGCTTGAGGTAACCAAGTTTAGGAGGTGACCATGTCTTTTGGTGAATGAAGAGTTCTCAGGGACCCTTGATGCTAACTCTTTGAGTTGAGAAGGAATCCTTACGAGGTTGACTTGAATGGTTTTCCTGCGGATATAAGTCATGTCCTACAAAACAGAACAAAGATAAATCCCAATAATCCTTGAAATGGTTAGTGAGTATGAGTATGATGTTATGATGTTTACGATGTTATGTACAAATAAATATATACAAACAAGACAAACAAGTCCTTAGGTTTAGGCTTGCATGGAGTCTTATAGGTAAGTACCCTCTTGAAGTTTAGTTGGCTCAAAACCTGTCCTAGAAATAGTAACCGGGTTCTAAGGGATCTCAATATCACTGATCTTTCTTGTCGGGCATGGTTTTAGCAGAAGCCTCTTTCACGGCGACCGAAATATCCCGAGAAGTCAGATCTCAATGTGTGTAGTATCGAGTATCAACAAACTTCAGACTGTACAAAAGCCGACTATCTCACTACTTCCTAATGGCCAAGTTGGCCAAGTAAAGGTTCTAAAGTCAGTTAGTGCTTCATGACACCACACAACGACCCCGTATTCTCCTTGAATATTAAAGGGCTACCGATACCCACAAATGTGTCACACTAACATAGCTATTGCTTAGACCATGTCGATATACCCCGCATAGTTTCCATAATGTATTGCTACTTACCTATAAGGTATCCCAAATTCGGGTAGAGGATTAGAACAAGCCCAAACAAGGAACCAAAATGTAAAGCAAACAAATCAAACAATGAAAGCAAGTAAAGATGATTTGGCCCTAAGGTAACCCCATTTTTAAGTTTTTCCCCAACAGAGTCGCCAGTTCTGTGATACGGTGGGAGAGCTGACTTGGGATGTTTTGCGTTTTATTGCAAATTTTGCGGTTAGCAAGAGTCGTCATCGACTTTTCTTTTATCCAAAAGGAAAGGTTGAAAAGAATAGGAAAGACCTATGAGATTATTTCTTGAGTTCAGGGGGTATATTATGAAAAGGGAAGGTGTTAGCACCCTTTTCATCCATACTTATCTATGGGATCTTAGTTGCTTGCTAGATCACTTGCTTTTGTTTGAAAATGTGCTTTGTGGTGTTTTTTGAAAGTATTTTGAAAAGGCGCCTTCGTTTAGGCAAACTTTGTAATAGTTCTCGTTCGTAAGAACGTATACAAAGTGTTAAGCTTTTGAAAATATTTCATGTTTGGAAAATGTTTTTGAAAGTGTTTGTGTTTGTTTTGAAAATAAGAAAGGATGTTTGATTTTAAAGTGAGAAAGAAACTAGGAACAATCTACCTACTCAAAAGTCTTTGTTCATTTCTTACTTCCTTTGATATTGCTATCTTACCATTGATTTGGTAAGAAGCCTTATCTTTGGATGTAAAGGGACGGGCGTGGGTCATCGTATAGCCATGATAACAATGTTGTAAGATGTCTTAGCATTTCTCTTTGAGGGACTAAGATCATTTTGAAAGGCAACATTTGTAGCGTCATCGAGGGACTATGATCTTGTATTTTTGATTGTTTTTGTTAAGATATCCTACATGCGTAACATGGCCATTTTTGTAAGACAACAAGTGAAATTACCCTAAGGATGCAAGTGTGCAAGTGTGTTTGATTTACATGCGTTGTTTATCTTGGATTAGGGTTTGCTACTTGTTGATTTTAGTCTTGCCATACAAACCCTAATTTACTAGCATTTATATAAAGCGATAACTTGCGGAAAGTAATATTACTACGCTATTACATCATTAGGGGAGGGGGTATACAAATTTACAAATGAGGATTGCAAGAAAATTAGACCTAATTATCTATTACAACCATATTGAATAATGTACAAGAATTGAAAATAAAATAATGCAAGAATGTAAATGGGAAAAGAAATGCTTTTTATTTGGTTTTTAATGAAAGGGTTTAACTTTGACCTAATTAAGGAAAATGATTAATTAAAATTAAACAAAATTAAACTTAAACTAATTAAGAAAAGAAATTAAGTTAGAAAGCATTTTTAGGTTTTTTTATGAAAAGGTTTAAACTTAATGAAAATAATATGAAAATTAATTAATTAAAAGAAACTTAAATTCTAAATTAATTTTAGATAAAAGAGAAAAAATAATAATTAAACCTAAATCTAAATATTAATTATTAAAAAAAAGAAATTAAATTGTTAAGAAAATATTTTTGTTCTTTTTGTTTTTATAAAGAAAATAAAAACATAAATGTGAAAATAATAAATAAAATATTTTTTGGATTTTTAATAAAAATAATAATAATAATAATAATAATAATAATAATAATAGTAATAAAAAAAATAATAAAGAAAAATAAAATAAAATATAAAACATAAAAGAAAATAAATTAAATAAAAATAAAAAGTTTGGGTCAGTATGCAAAAGTAGACAGGGGGTAAAAATGAAGCAAATCTGTTAGGCCCAACCAAGGAAGCCCAAGTGCTGCCTGGTTCAAACAAACAAATGAAAGAAATGTAAAAAAAGGCAAAAGGTCTCGTTGGGGTTCGAACCCAGGACCTCCTAATACGCGCTTGCCTCTTGTACCACTGGGGTGACCTGTTTCATCCGTCAGTTATACAACAATCAATAAACTTAAAGTAAACTAGGTTCATGTTATAACTTTATCTTCAACCTCCAACCTGAAAATCTGCAACTTCATCATTTCTCATCCATTTGCAAAAATGTAAACATCAAACTTGTTCCAAATTTCACAACAATTTCAGAAATGTAAATTACTAAAACTATAAATCAAAGATAAGCACGAATTTTGAATGGTACCAAATTCTGACCTAACTTTTTCAGAAAGTTCAAACTTAAAATTCTCACTACTCAAGCAATGTAAATTAAATTTATGGACATGTACGGTTTCAGGGCAATGATGTCTACATTTTATCTTCACAAATGCAAGCCTAACAATGCCTAAATGAAAAAATAGAAGTTTAGAAATGATACCTCAAAACTGGAAATCGTGAAATGCAAACGAGCTTGATTCAAGGTGCTGCAATGATCAGGTGAGCTTCCTCGAGTTCCCAGGAAGCTAATGCAATGATTAGCTTGAGCAATGGATAACTGAAATGGTCTGGAGAAGTCAACTTGCAGTGCTCTATTTTTGAGTTTGGAAGATGATGAAGATGGAGTTACAGTTATGAAACAGGGTCAGGGATGGACTATATTTGATGTATAAGAGCTTTGTGAATGATTAGGAATGAAAACTCACGAGGGAAATGTGAGTTTAGGTTTCAAAGTCAGAATGTGCACAACAATGGAGTTTTGATGCAAGTTCTGATTTGAGGGAGTTTGGGAGAGTTTCAGGGTGTTCAACCTCGTGTGTTAACTTTCAAATAGGGCCTCTATTTATAAGCAACAAGTTTGGATGCTTGGAGAAGTCAGAAATCAAGAATCACATGTTTGTGGCTTTTTGCTTGATTTTGAAGAAAGCTTGAGAAATGTGGTTCCAATGCCCAAGTACCTAGCTCATAGGGTTGCTTAGAAGCTTTAAACATGTTGCTTCTGAGCATACATGTTGTTTGTGTTTAGAACAACAAGTTAGAGGCCCAAGAAGAGTGTACTTTGTGCATAAAGCCACTTTTCCAAAATAACAATGTTGCCTTTCTTCCTAAAATGGTATTAAGCATGGGCAATGCATTGAATGCTTGGATTAAAGCTTCTAACAGCTATGTAATCATTAAATTATGGAGTGAAAAGCAAGTAAGAAGCCTACAAAGTGAGGTTTGTATAGCATGCTTGAAGATTGGATCAAGTGTTCATCATAAAATTGACTTGTAATACAAGAATGAAACCCTAACTTCATGGCTTCGATTATCTTTGCTCAAGTATGATCTCAATGAGTTCTTAGACATTTTGGAAAGCTTGTATCATCATCTAAAGCCTCTATGTTGGACATTTTTGAAGATTCATCTTAGAACTATGTGAAAAATTTCCATGAAGTTAGGTTAAAATTCTGCCTAAACTAGGGAAAAATTTCACTAAGTCCTCAAGTTTCATGAACATGTCTTCTCAAAATCATAACTTGAAATCCAAGAATTTCTAGAAAAATTTATGTTCTACAATTTTTAGATATCATTTAGATATACAACTTTCATGTTGGAAGTTTCCTTTGAATCATCTTATATCATGGTGTAAATTTGGCATAAAGTTATGAAAAAAACATGAATTTCCAACACTTAGAAAAATTTCTAAGTTTAGAAATTTTGACTTTTTTGATTTCTTGATGAAGAAGTTTCATATTTGACATGCCTTGATGAATTGTGATCTTTGATACTTGATTTTAATCAAAAGGTCAAAGTTTGACTTTTTAGTGCACAATTGACTTTTCATCAATTGACTTTTCATCAATTGACTGAAATTCAACTATCAATCAATTGATCTTGAGAAAAGTTTTGAGCCATTACATTAGGTAAAAATGATGCATTTAAATCCTTGATATCATGTCTCAAACCAACAAGTCAATTGCTAGGTCAGAAATCAAAGATTGCACTTTCTCAGTCAAAACCCAAATTTTGATCATTTTACCCTTTTGATGTTCTGATCAAATTTCTTGAGGAATTGTGATCCAAACTTGATCAAATGACATATATGAGTTCATAATGTTAATATGGACCAAAAATTATGAATTTTGACTGTAAATTGACCATAGTTGACTTTTTCCCAATACAGTTGATTTTAGGTCAACTGATCAATTGACTGAGCAAAAATGTGATCCAAGACTTGAAACTTGACATGGGAAATCTTGAGAGTCTAAAATGATCCATGAAATTCCTATGGGGAATTAAAAGTCCATTTTTCCTTGTGCAAACTCAAACTCTAATTTTCAGTCATCAGTGCTAGAGGAGGTGTTTTGAGCTGATCCACCCTTGTGCAATCTTGAATCAAAGGAGATATTGTGAGAGATTACTTGAGAAATGAGAGGCAAAATTTTGGGGTACAAAAAAACCAAAATGGTTTTATTCAAGAAAAAACCCACATGTTGTACCCCAAAATTTGCCCTCCCATTTTCAAGAGAAAATGATTCAAGATATCTCCTCATGCTCATGAAGTTCTCAAATACTCAAGACTACTCAAGGGTTGACCAGACAAACTCTCCTCCTAACCAATTGACCTATAACTAGGGTTTTGCTTCTCTCAAAGGAAATTGAGTTTCTAATGCCTCAAATGGACTTTATGGTTTCTCATATATATCAAGGTATCCTCATGCCAAATTTCAAGCCTTACATCACAAGTTTGCTCAGTCAATTAGTCAGATGATTGAAAATCAACTTTATTGGACACAAAGTCAACTTTGACCAACTTACAGTCAAACTTCAATATTTTTGGTCAACATCAAGATTTTAAGGTTACATTCATCATTTGATCAAAGGTTGATCATGAATCATCAAGAAAACTCAAGATTCATCAAAAGTCAAAAGTTACTAAATTAGGGTTTTCTTTAGGAGAAGTCAACTGAACTTTGACCAAGCATAACTTTCACATATTTCATCATAAATTCCTCAAGCAAAGCCTAACTCGAAGGAAATTCAATTCTCTACAACTCTGTCTCTCTAAGATCAAGGCCAAAAATGCTTCATTTGAGAGATATGAGCCAAAACATTACATGTCATTTTAAAAGTCAACAAAAAGACATTTTTTGTCAAAGCAATTTACCTTAAGTTAAAGTCTTCAGATGAAAAAATGACCAACATGAAAGTTGTAGGAGACATCTTGAGGTTTCCAAAAAGTCCAAAAGCATTTTCATATGACAAAAATTGCGAGAGTTATGATTGGTGCAAATTAAGCAATTTTGAGAAAATGCATGAAGTTCAAATTGAGCAAACTTGAATTTTTGGGCTAATGGGCCTAAGTTTTTAGGTTCAAACGTGTTCACGACCTCATAAGGGACTCCTAAACCCATTCATGTATCTTTGTGATTTTAATTTCTTTTTATTTTGATTTTATTCAATTAAAAGAAAAATAAATCAAATAAAATACCAAATAAATGATACAAGGCATGTGGACTTTTGTTTTGATCAGATTTGAAGCTGAAAAAGCTCATGACAACTTGTCAAAATTGTGTAAGGATTATTGGCCTAAAAAAGAAAGTTTTAATGCAAAATTTTAATCAAATATTTGATTATAAAATACAAAAGATTTGTCTCACTTTTGTTGACCTAATCTTCCCTCTATAAATACTCAACATGTTTAGACATCAAATAAGACGAAAAGCTACCTCAAGAAGAACCCTAAAAAATCTCAAATTTGTCAAGAACTAGGGCAAACTTAAATCTTTGTTTCCAGCCATTTTCAATACATTCCAAGCATCACACTAGCCTCCTGAAGATCCCAAGAACTCATCCCAACCATTACTAAAGCTTGAAGCATCCCAAAACGTGCCAACCAAGTCGCTCCGGTTTGGTAATTTTCTTTGATTTCAAACTCTTAATTCACACGACACAAATTGTTTTTAAGCATTCACAAATGTTCATAATCATGTTTAGAATGTTTTTGAACCATTAACTTTGAGGTTTAGTGCAGGAATAACAAAACGTCATTGTTAGGGTAGTTTGAAACTTTTGCTTCAAAACTCACTCTACAAGCATTTTCAGGTCAAACCAATGCTTCCATTGGATTCACAATGATCAAATTAGGGGGATAGGGTTCCTGTTATGATCTAACTCATGTTTTTGCAGGATAAGGTTTTTGATCCATCGGAGAAGACGATCAGAGCTAGGGCTCCGGCATTTCTCTGATCTAACGTTTTTATTATATATTGATTTTTTTGTATTCTATAACACAAAAAACAGTGTGGCACAATTTGTAAGGGTGCTGCATAGTATTGCAAAGGGCGTGGGTTCGAGCCAGCCTTTTGTCAAAATTATTTTATTTTTTCCAAACTAATGCGTAGGTTTATAATATGTTGAGCGCTTCCTATTCTCAATCACAAAAAAATAGCATGGTGAAGTGGTAAAGGGCATTATCTGTGAGGCTGAGGGGATGGGTTCAAGTCCCATCTCATGCATTTGTTTTCTTATTTTTACTAACCTTAATTTCCTTTCTATTTTACTAATTATTTTCTAATTAATCATTAACAAAACTATTTTTTTTAAAACCATAACAAATTAGAGTTAGGTTTTTAATTAGTAATTTAATTTTTGACATATTTTTTTTACTAATTAATTAATTAATTAACTTTTTCTTAATATTAAAATAAATTAGAATTTAGGTTTTAATTACTATTATTAACACTTAAATTATTTTCTACAAAAAAACCACAAAACATTAAAACATTTTTTCTAACATCTTTTCTTATTTCTTTTTGCTATTTAATTTTCTTAGACAAAATGTATAGGTCGCACTATCAACGTAATAGCTTAGATTTACATTCCCACGTTTTTTCCTATTATGTATCTGCTCTGAGGATGTAATAGTGTAGGTTTACTTTCCTGCAAATTTCTATACCTATGTATCTACCCCAAAGCCATGTAAAAGCGTAGGACTTTATATTCCGCACTTTACTTTTTTGTACATATTGAACTGCTAGTAAAATAGGGTTTGCATGGCAAGACTAAAAGCGACATAGAAAAGCTAATTCAAAAGATAAGATAACTGAAAACAAACACTCTTCACACTTGCACCTATAGGGTAACCTCTCTTATTGCCTTACGAAACATTGGTCATGTCCCTCGAACATAGGGATACTAGCAAAAGACCCTCGACTAAATCATCATAGTACTTTTTGAATAAAAATCATAGTCCCTCAATGTCCCTCGGGTTGCCTACAAAATGATGTAGTCCATCAATGACCCTACGAGCAAGATGATGATAAGTCCCTCCGATACAATTGCTAAAGTATCCTTACATATTGTCTTCGATGACCATACGATGATCCTACGCATGTCCCCTCACATCCAATAAATAGGATTACCTACCAACTAATGGTAGGGATAATACTATCTCCAAAGGAGAAGGAAAATAAAAAGAAAGACCTTAGTGGGTAGGACTCTTGAATGCTTTCTCATAACTTTTTTCACAAAATAAATACATTTCTACACATCACTTTCAAACAAATATTTTCAAAAAAAAACACTTTGTATACATTCTTGAGGACTGATACAAGAATTATTACAAAGTTAGCCTTACATTGGCATTTCAAAATATTTTCAAACAAATCACACGCACACAAAGTAATTTTTAAAAGTGAGCTAAGCAATTAAGAGCCCGTAGATAACTACGGATGAAAAGGGTGCTAACACCTTCCCTTTTCATAACTTACCCCCGAACTCAAAATCTATCAAAGATTTTTCCTGTTCTTTTCACCTTTCTTAAATATTGGATAAAAGAAAAGTTGGTGGCGACTCTTGCTAACCACAACATTTACGATAAAAACAAAAAGTCAGTTTTCCCACCATATTACACCACTCAATTCTCAACCCAAATCTGGAAACAATCTTTAATTTGAACGTTATCACCACAACTCTACACTTTAATCAACAAAAAATGTTATGTGTAATTGTTGATGAATGCTATGAGAGGATGAAGATGATGAGAAGTTAGTGTATATATTTCACTTTTTCTTGTTAACTAACAATGATGAATGCCAATTGATATTTATATGTTACCAAATAGTCAAGACCAAAAATATAGAAGAAATTAGGTTGTAATCAGCAAGCGGTCGACACATACAGCCATGCCTACTCGACACGAGCAAAGCCGATAGTTCTAGGAAGACTTTTGAGAAAGCAGTACATCGACCAGAATGGGGCATGAGTCCACACAAACAAATATAATTTTCTTCACAGTGTGAGTCGACCAGAAGGGTCGACGCGAGCACACCTGAGCTTAATGGATTAATATTCTTCAGTTTATGAGTCGACTTATCTTTAGCTTGAGTCGATGCAAACAATGATTGTTTTTCTCCCAGTAAGAGTCGACCAATAGGGTCGACGCAGGAATACCCGAGCCAGGTGTAAAGCCATTGATCAATCTATGAGTCGATCCACCAACTATGTGAGTCGACGCAAACAATTGAAGTGACCAAAAGTACTTTAATTCAAGGAGTTTCAAGCCATCCATTTCCAAACGTAAATTGACCAACATCAAGAGCACAAATGTAAGATGCAAATAATGTTTTGATATCATTAAAACAAGAGTAGAGTTACCTTGCCCTCACATACTCCCCCTTTTTGATGATTGAAAAACCTAAGCCAATAACTCAGCCCAATTTTACCACATATCCTCCCTCTGAATTTGTGCCTTCCTCACAACCACATGCTCAACATGATCTACAAACCTAAGCCAATAACTCATCCCAATTTTACCACATATCCTCCCTCTGAATTTTTCCCTTCCTCACAACCACATGCTCAACATAATTTGCAACATAATCTGCTTAATGCATATTCTTCTCCCCCTTTAACAACATGAAAAAGAGAAAAGCATAAGGTAAAGTGTAATAGGAACAGATACAATTATATGATCATCATATACTTTGCAAATAACAAACACTAACAACCATTCACATAAAATAAGCTAGTGCAAAAAATATAAAGTGGATATAATTAAGCAAACACATTTAAGTTCATTACACACCAAATGAGTTCAACAATAAAACAATAAACTAATGTAAGCTCTTAAGAAAATAAAGTAACCAATAACATAAGCAAGACATTTAAACCATGAAAAGCACAAAATTCACCACAAAATACCAAAGTAAGTCAATTCTCCAGGTTCTCATATCCTTGGTTTTGTGGTTCCTCCAGTAGTTGGTTGATGGGAAAGTGTTGCATATAGGTAGAAGTGAAGGAAGCAAAGTTATCAGCCTGTGTTTACATCATGCCATGTAGAGTGGAGTACCTTTTAGCTTGAGTAGTGGTATAGGCAGCAAAAGTTTCACCTTAAATCCGAACAAGATTGTAGAGGTTTGTTAGTCTTTCATTTTGAATAGATATATTCTCTTGTTGTTGAATTTGCATTCTTTCCAATAGAGCCAACACATCATCATTGTTTCCTTGAGGCACTTGGTGTCCTCCTCCATAGATTCCATATCCTCTTATTATTCTTATGCCTCTTCTTCTTCTTCCTCATCTTCTTCATCATCACTATCTAGAAGCTTTACCGAGGTACTCTTTACAATATACATATACTTCTGTATTTTAGGATCCCACCAATGACCCATCAAAGTAAGAGTCTTTTTAGTGAATTCTTGATTAGTAGACATAGAAACAAATGGAATTCCAGGAACACTAACATTTTTGCGGTTTAGAACCCTTTGAATAAATAAGGGATAGAAAAACGTAGTGCCTCTACCCGTTTCTGCAAATCAAAAATCCTACTTGCAAAATAATAAGGCCAATGAACCCTAATCTTGTGCTTGAGCACATATACCAATTAAACTTCAGGTCTATCCACCCGGGAATAACCTTCCTTTTTGGGTCGAATAATGTGACACACAATCCAAAAGAGAGTTCTGTCTAGAGGAGTTAGAGCTCCAGTAGTCACAGACCTAGGAAACAAATTGCTAGCAACCACCCTATCACTAAAAGGATTTTTGAGCATGGAATTCAAAACAGTATTAAACTCATAATCAGGAGCATACTCAGTGTCATAAATCTTAATTGCATCAGACTCTTGTGGCCATATACCAAATAAATCTTTCCAAATTTTAGAATCAACCTTCAAGGTCTTGTTATTTATGTTATACTTAAATTCAAAGTCCTCAAACTTTCCTTGAACACCCGCATAGAACAACCTAACCAACTCTTCATTATAATGAGTATCACATTCTAGAAATAGATGAAACTTCTGAAACCTAAGAAGTTCAATAACTTTCGGAAGATGCATATGACCCACATTTTCATATAAAGCACAAATTATTTAACAATTTTCCTCTTACAAACTTTTCCTCATAAGTTTCTATAAGATCATCAGAGAGAAGAGATAGAGCAGTTACTGGAATTTCAAATTGACCTTGAGAAGAGCTACCTCTGAAAGTTCTTTTCTTAGTTGTTATTGATGAAGCCATAGAAAAATCTCTTGATGGATGTTGACAAATGGGTTTTTAGGGTTTGAGAGAAGAAAAGATTTTTAGGGTTTGAGAGGATGAGAGTATATGAGAGAGATATAAAAGAGAAAATAACCACACAAAATGGATATAAATGCATAAAAGGAGGCTGAGTACATCAGTGATGCATCGACCTAAATAGATCTCGCATCGATGCATACCGAGAAAAATTCAAGAATAATAAATGCTTCAGTATGAGTCGACCACTGTAGCTCACGAGTCAACTCATGCATTCCAGATTTTAATTTTCAAAATTTTCATGTTATGTCATGTCATTCATACAATAAATAGAAAGCCTACACATTCATCAATTATGTCGAGGATCAAAAATACATATTGTAAAGCAAGTTTAACCTTTACACATGATCAAGAGAGGTCGACTAGATAAGAACGATATTACCTCCACAGACGATTGAAGACAAACGCCCTCACTAACGCTTGCATTATGAAGGAATATACAATCATAAAATAAAGAGCATGCAACTTAGTCAAGTTGCAACCTATCCGAGATATCGAGAACACCAAGTTCCCTACGGATGTGGAAGAAAGGTTCTGTCATGAGTGGTTATGTAAAAATATCGGCAAGTTGACATTTTCTATCAACGTGCTCGAATATAATGTCACCCTTTTCTACATGTTCCCTAAGGAAATGATGTCTAATTTCAATATGTTTTATGCGTGAATGCATAACTGAATTCTTGGTTAGATTAATGGAACTTGTATTGTCACAAAAAATAGGAATACGCTCAAGTTTAACATTGAAGTCGAGCAGTTGTTGTTTGAGCCATAAAATTTGGGCACAATAATTACCGGTTGCAACATATTTTTCCTCGGCAGTTGACAAAGCAATAAAAACTTACTTTTTGCTATGCCAACTTACTAAGGAGTTTGAAAAGAAATTACAAGTCCCACTAGTGCTTTTCCTATCCGATTTGAAACCGGCTAAGTCAGAGTCAGAATAGCTAACAAAAAAATAATCACTACTCTTGGAGAACCAAAGTTCATACTTTGATGTACCATAATGGTACCTCAGTATGCGCTTTACGACTTTTAAGTGTGATTCCTTGGGACATGATTAAAACCTAGCACACATGTAAACACTAAACTTAATATCTAGATGGGATGTAGTAAGATAGAGAAGGGAACTGTGATACGGTGGAAGAACTGACTGTTTATACTGGTTTTGCATTTGTGTTCGCAAATGTTGCAGTAAGCAAGAGTCGTCACCGACTTTTATTTTATCCAAATTAAGGAAAAGGTGAAAAGAACAGAAAAAGACCTTTTCGAGAATTTTCTGAGTAAGGGGGGTAGATTATTGAAAGGGAAGGTGTTAGCAACCTTTCGATCCGTAGTTTTCTACGGGCTCTTAGATGCTTAGATCATTTTTAAAAAACCTTGTGCTTTGTGTTTTGAAAAAAAGTATTTGAAAATTCCTTAGTGCGGCGATTCACTTTATTATAACTCTTGTATCAGTCCTCAAGAGTGTTGACAAAGAGAATGTTTTTTTGAAAGTGTCTTTGAAATTTTTTTGTGTATGTGTATGTTGTACCCCAAAATTTTCCATCTCACTTATCAAGAATTTTCTCACAAGATCTCCTTGGGCACTGATGACCAAAATTAGGGTTTGAGTTTGCACAAGGATCTTTTAACTATAAATGCTTCATATGACTTTCATGGACCATTATGGACCCCCAAGATTACTCATGTCAATTTTCAAGCCTTGGATCACATTTTTGCTCAGTCAATTGAGCAGTTGACCTAAAAATCAGTTGTATTGGGGAAAAAGTCAACCATGGCCAATTTACAGTAAAACTTCATAATTTTTTATTCACATAAATATTTTAAAACCACATGTATCATTTGATCAAGTTTGGACCATAATTCCTCAAGAAATTTGATCAAATCTCCAAAAGGGCAAAATGGTCAAAATTAGGGTTTTGACTGGGAAAGGGCAATTTCTGATTTTTTGACCTAGAAAATGGTCAATTGGTTCAAGGCATGATTTCAAGAGTCAAATTGCATCATTTTGACCTAATGACATGATTCAAAATATTGCAAATCCATTGGATTGACAAATGAATTTTGCAGTCAACTGATCAAAAGTCAATTGTATACTGAAAAGTCAAACTTTGACTTTTTGGTCAAATTTAAGCACCAAAGATCACAATTCATAAAAACATGTCAAAATAGGAAACTTATTCATCAAGAAATCAAGAAATCAAGATTTTATTTTGAAAAGTCAAAATTTCTAAACTTAGAAATTTTTCTAAGTGTAAAAAATTTCTTATTTTTTCATAACTTTGAGCAATTTTTTCACTATGATGCAAGATAATTCAAAGGAAACTTCTAACATGAAAGTTGTATATCTCTACGAAATCTACAACTTCTCTCCATACAACTTCTCCTAAAAGTGCTTGGATCTCAAGTTATAATTTTATGAATACATGCTCATGAACTAAAAAAGACTTAGTGAAATTTTGCCCTAGTTAGGCAGATTTTTGACCTAACTTCATGAAATTTTTTCACATAGTTCCAAGGGGAATCTTCAAAATCAATTGAAATATGGGTTATAGAGCACATTGCAAGCTTTCTAAAATGTCCAAGAACTCCTTGAGATCATTCTTGAGTAGGGAGAATCGAAGAGATGAAGTTGGTGTTTTGTCACTTGAATCACAAGGCATTTTGTGATGAACAAAAATCCAATTTCAAACCTATGCTGCACAATCTTGTTTTGCAGGCCTCTAAACCTCAAGATCTCTCCATAATCAGAAGATTACACTTGCTTTTGAGCTTTATCCAAGTGTTCCAAGCATTGTCCAAGCCAATTTGCCATTTTTGGAAGAAAGCTACCATTCCATTCTTGAAAAGTTGCTTTAATCACAAAGTCAACTTGTCTTGAGCTTCTAACTTGTTATTTCTGCACACATAACTCCTATAAATCAAAAGCAATGTGTCTAAGACCTAAGAAAGCTCAGAACATGCTTGTACAATACTTGAGATTTGTCATTTCACTTTTCTTCAAAAGCTAGTTATAGAGCCACAACCCTATAACTCAGAAACCTGGAGTGATTTTATGCTCTAATCTTTTCCATACATATTAAAAAATTTATTGCAAGCTAAGGCACGATTTGAGGCATCCAAAAACTGTCCCAAACACCTTTGCTTCACAGGACTGCTCAACTTGACAGTTTTGAGCCAAAACTCTCCATCTCCATTTCCACTCATGTGTTTTGATCCTTAATCATCCAAACACCTTACATACATCATACACAAGTGATCCAGGCCCATGTTTCAAGACTGTAACCCCTACATCACTATCCATAATTTTCAAATATCAAGCTTGCAGGTTGACTTGAGTAGGGAGATTCAGGGACTTTCAAAGCAAAGTAAGAGTTGGAATACACTCAGGGAGGTCCAGGCAAGCTAAATAGATCATCAGGCCATCTCCAAAGTTTCTCAAACTCCATTCACGACTCCAGCTGCAAGAGGTAAGTTTTCAAACTTCTATCTCTTCATACATGCATCATTTGAGTTTGATTTGTGAAGATAAAATGTAGATACCATTGCCACGAAGCTGTACATATCCATAATTTACATTTATATGGCCCGAGCTTAGAGAATTTTAGGATTGAAGTTTTCTGCAATTTTTAGGTTTTGAATTAGGGCTAGAAAAATTCTCATTCATCTTTGATTGTTAGCTTAAGTTGTTTATATGTTTGGATTCGTGGGGAAAAATGCCACAACTTTCATGTTTGAACTTTTCATTTTTATTGAGAGATGAAGAAGATACAGGTTCTTTGGGTGGAGGTTAAAGATGAAGTCTTCAAAACATGTTTTGCCTTACATATTTATTGTTTCATTTATATAAACAGATGTATAGCCACCCCAGTGGTAAGGCAGCGCGCTGGTAACCCAGAGGGCGTGGGTTCAGCACCCAGCGTGCTACCTTTTTTAACTTCTCACAATTTTTTCACTTTTTTTGTTTCCAAACAAGCAACGCCTGGGCTTCCAGCTTGGGCCTGATGATGTTTTTCTTTTACTAACCCCCTGATTTACTTGTGCACCCCTGACCCAATTTCTTTTACTATTTTCTTTTTTTTTATTATTTCTTCTTTAATATTTTTATTTATTATTATTATTATTATTATTATTATTATTATTGTTATTATTATTATTATTCTCATTAAACATGGAAAAATCTAAAAAATATTTTATTTACTCTTATTCATTTTATTTTCTTATAAAACAAAAAAATATTAAAAACATTTTCTTTTAACAAATTAATTTTCTCTTTTAAATAATTAAATATTTAGACTTAGGTTTAATAATTATTTTATTTTCTTAATTAAAATTAATTTAGAATTTAGTTTTATTTTAATTATTTATTTTTACTTTTTATTATTATTTAACTTAAAACCCTTTTTTCTTCATAAAAACCCTAAAAAATCTTTTTAATTTAATTTCTTTTCTTAATTAGTTTAAGTCAATTTTATTTTTATTTTAACTAATCATTTTTTAATTAGGTTTAGGTTAAACTCTTTTTTATGAAAACCAAACAAAAATCATCTCTCTTTCATTATGTTCTTGTATTTATATATTTATTCAATTATTTGTACAAATTCAATTTGGTTGTAATAGACTAATTAGGGTTTAATTTCTTGCAATCCCTATTTACAAATTGTATACCCCCTCCCTTAAATGATTTAATAGCGTAGTAATTTTAATTCCCGCAATTTATCGCTTTATATACAAATGCTAGTAATTAGGGTTTGTATAGAAAGAATAAAATCTATCAAATAGAAAACCCTAATTAAGGCAAATTAAAGCATGAAAACAATACATTTGCACACAAGTACCCCTAGGGTTACTCCACTTGGTTGCCTTACAAAAATGGCCATATTACGCATGTGAGGTATCTTAACAAAAACAAGCGAATACAAGATCATAGTCCCTCGATGACGCTATCTAAGTTGCCTTTCAAATAATCTTAGTCCCTAAAAAATAATGCTAAGATACCTTGCAACATTGCTAATCATGGTTATACGATGACCCACGCCCGTCCCGTTTACATCCAAAGATAGGGTTGCTTACCAAATCAATGGTAAGACAACAATGTCAAAAGAAAAGAAAATGAACAAGAAAGACATTTGAGTAGGTAGATTGCTCCCAATTACTTGCTCCATTTCAAAACAAACATCCTTGCTATTTTTAAAACAAACACTTACACTTTCAAACATATTACAAACTTGAAAACATTTTCAAAAGATCAACATCTTTGTATACATTCTTACGAACGAGAATCATTACAAAGATTTCCTAAACAATGGCCTCTTTACGAAATACTTTCAAAAACCACATAAAGCATAATTTCAAACAAAAGCAAGTGATCTAGAAAGTAACTAAGAGCCCATGGATAACCATGGATGAAAAGGGTGCTAATACCTTCCCTTTTCATAATCTACACCCAAACTCAAGAAATAATCTCAAAGGTCTTTCCTGTGCTTTTTCACCTTTCCTTTTGGATAAAAGAAAATTCAGTGGCGACTCTTGCTAACCGCAACATTTGCGATCAAACACAAAACCCTCAAGTCAGTTCTCCCACTATACAACAGTGTAAAAAAGGATTGTTTTAAGCATAGCATCTAAAAACTATCTACTTATACTCGAAAAGGTTCGTTCTTTTCCTCTTATCCTTTAGACAGTGCTATCCTACTATTAGTGAGTAGGTAGCCCTATCGTTGGATATATGAGGGACATTCGAAGGGACATTTTTATAGTCACAAAGGCAACTGGGCAAGAAGCTTTAGTAACTACCCTAAGGTTCTAAGATCATATTTTTACAGAGGCAACGTCGAACGGGTCATCGAGGGACTTATGATCTTTTTGAACCAGAGGGAAGCCACTAAAACCTCTCACGTTTCGAGAGTTGTGACTATTTCCGAAGGCAACCGAAGTGGGGTACCCTAGAGGTGTATATGTGCAAGTGTGCTTGTTTCAATTATTTGTCTTTGAATTTACGTTTGCTAGTATTTTGTTTTTATTCTTGCCATACAATCCTATTATTCATGCATCTAAACAGTTTATAGTTTGCAGAAATTTAAAGTGCGAAAATGTAAATCCTACGCTATTACACGGTTTTAGGGATTAACTAATTGTCCATAAGTAAGGGGAATAAAGCAGAAAATAAAGTCCTAATTATTCTATTACAACCCATGAGAAATTACAATAATATGAAAAATGCGAGAATAGATGAATGCGCGCGATTTGAGAAAGGATGTCTAAAAGTCTTAAAGAAAAGGGAATCTTTTTGTTTTTTTTTTATTTATAAAAGAAAATAAAGTCTAAGTCTATTTAATTTTAATTTTAAAAAAAGATGTTAATGTAATTAAATTAATTAGTTAACAAAAATGATTTTTTATTGAAAAAAGACTAGACCTAATTTTTGTGATTTTGTTTATGGTTAATAAAAAAAGAAATTAAGAAAGGAATAAGTAACACGAAAAGTAGAAATACAAGGGAGCAAGTCTTTCGATCCAGAGAGAAAGGTAGCTTTCGATCATGGAGAGGTAGCTTTCGATCCAATGCATGGTGACTATCTTTCGATCTTGGGGGGAAAACTGCTTTTCGATCCATATCTTTAAGACAAGCATTAGAAAAATAAAGATGCAGGACCTGGGTGTCGAACCTAGGTCATTCGATCCTGTACGCATTGGTATGCTCAGGCTTGATCTACAGTACCAGCGTTAGAAAAAGAAACAAATACAAACCTGGGTGTCGAACCCAGGTCCTTCCCCTGCACACACACCTGCAAGTTTGATCAAATGCTGAATCGAAACAAATCCAAATACCCTACCCTACGTATGATCATCTCCTAAACCTAAATCTTGGGTAAAAACTGGCACAAGATCTTTGTTTCACCTAGTTTAACCTGGCTGCTTCGAAGCCTTAAAATGGCACCCTATACTTCCAACACTTATATTCTTATGAATGATCAATAATAACACAAGCATGCGTGTAAAAACAATTCAAATAGTAATTGAAAGGTTGTGATCTAGAATTTTACCAAGGACTGGTGGGCTTGGTGCATGACTTTTGGGCGTGCTTCAGGCTTGGAGGAGAGCCGGTATTAGACTTGGAGGAGCCTGCAAAAAGTGTTTTTATTTTGACAATTTTGCTGGATTTTAAGGATTTTCATGGCCCTTTGAGGTAGCTTTCGATAGGCAATTCGTGTGTGTCCCTAGCTTGGAGATATGCTGGGTATTTATAGGAGATGAGGAGGGAGTTTTAGCATGGAAAGAATCAACCTTAATCATGTCCTTAAAGGCTAGCCATTAAACATAGCTTTGAAGACAAAATCATACCAATTTAAAGATTTCCATTTAGAGAATTTTCATGCCATTTTGAAATGTTGAGTGAACCTGGACATGTTTCACCTTTGAATGCCTCCAGTCCCTACCCTTCAATTGGCTATGAGTCATTTTCTTTGAATGGATCAAGTCTTTTCCTTCGATTGACTCTGAGCTACTTCTTTCGAATAGCTCAAATTTTCATCATTGAGGCCTCTTCGATTGAACCCCTACTCAGCTAGCCCAAACGAAAACACTTTTCTGGCCAATCGAAGCTTCCTTTAACATGAATGTGCTTGTGCAAGAAGCTTGAGCATGGAAATATGTGGGATTTTGGGCCAGCCAGCACCTTTGCATATTTCTCTTTCATTTTGACCAACTAGATCTAATCTTTGACCAAACCTTTTTTTTTCCAGACAACACTATGTGTCCTTCGAATGCGCCTTTGAATGCTTCTTCGAATGGATCATTTACATTTCCTTCGAATGGATCCTTCGATTGGACCCATCTATTTGCCATTACATAGGAGGCTTGGGCCTTGTAACCTGTAGGACCAAGACTCATTATAAGATAAACTTGCATTCAGTAATTATGTATCTCCTTCGAATGGCCACCAATATGTGTCCTTCAAATGGACATTTGGAGTGCTCTTTCGAAGGGTTCATATTGTGTGTCCTAGTGCAGAAACTGTGTTGAGGGGTCTTGGCCTTGTGCATTGAAAGCAACAACAGAGGATGTCTTTACCTTGTCCATTGAAGGCAATCATAGAAGAAGCTTTTGCCCTTGTGAATCGAAATAAATATGTAGGAGGCCACTACTGGTGGATCGAAGGGAACTTGTAGGCAGTTCCCGCCTAAATGAAACTTAGACTAATGCTTGCTTGAAGGGGAACCAACATGCAATTAAAGCTGATGGGCCAATGCTTGATCGAAATGTTTTAGGAACCCAGTCGAAGCTTATTGACATGCCAATCGAAGGACACTTTGCTCTGATATGCCAAATGAAGGAAATTGTTAAGATGCCAATCGAAAGACATTGTTGACATGCCAATCGAAGGACATTGTTCTGATATGCCAAACGAAGGACATTGTTCAGATGCCAATTAAAAGACATTGTTGACATGCCAATGGAAGGACATTATTCACCTGCCAATCGAAAGACACTTTGCCAGCATTCAAAAATTTTCATTTTCTTTAGGCAAGTGTTTGTAACTACCCATGTAAGGGAAAACCTTGGGAAACATGATAAGGAAAATTTTGGGGTAGAACAGCTTCCCT
This sequence comes from Vicia faba, assembly GCA_948472305.1. NCBI lineage: Eukaryota > Viridiplantae > Streptophyta > Magnoliopsida > Fabales > Fabaceae > Vicia > Vicia faba. Next base: position 826,447,871 of record OX451735.1, on the reverse strand, counting down.
TGTTCAATCTTCTTAAACCTGAGGATTTAGATTGGCTGGTCTGCCTTTCGTGATCTGAAGGTAGAAGAGGATTGAAGACTAGAGTGCCCAGAAATTTGCACTCACATGAAGTAATAATGATGGTTGATGAAGGCAAGAATGGGCTTATAGGTGCCATTTGGAGAAGATAACAAAGAGTCGTCGGAGATGGGATTAAAAGATGCCATCCAAAGTAGATGTTGACTTCATAAATGGTCCTCTTGTGGGGATTCCTGTTGCTGCTGTATGAAGAGAACTCCACTATGGAATGTGAGTTTCTGTTGTTCTCCTACTTGATGAAACTCTGTGGGGAATAGAGTCTAGGAACTTCAGTTGTCCAAGGCTCTGCTGAAGAGTTATCTCTGGAGAGATGAAAGTTTGCTGTTTTCTGGTTGAAATCCAGGCTTCACAGTAACTTGTTGGGGATAAGGGAATTAACTTCTACCTAAAAATTTATTAGGAAGAGCCTATGTAGGGCTTCTCCAGGATGAGTCTATGTTAGTCTGCATCCAAAGATACATGAGAAGGAGCCTGTGTGGGGCTGTTTCAAGATGAGTCTGTGTTAGACTACATCTGGATGATGAGAAGTAACTCATGTAAGATTGCTTAGTTTGGCTGTGTAGTTAGTTTTCCTGTCTGGTTTCAAGTGTTAATCTACAAATCGGATGTTCATAGATAGTTGTCCTGTCTGGTTTCAGGTATTAATCTGGAACTTGAAAATTGTCGGTCACTGAGATAGCTGTCCTGACTTGTTTCAGGTATTAATCTCTGACCCAAGAAAGAAAGATAGTTTTCCTAGCTTGTTACAAGTATTAATATTCAATATCCTCATGTAGATAGTTTTCTTGACTTGTTACAGGTATTAATCCACAGTCTTTCATCAACAAATAGTTCTCCTGGCTTGTTAGAGGAGTTAATATGGAACTTGAAAATTGTCGGTCGCTGAGATAGTTGTCCTGGCTTGTTACATGTATTAATCTCTGACCCGAGAAGGAAAGATAGTTTTCCTGGCTTGTTACAGGTATTAATATTCAATCTCTTCATGTAGATAGTTTTCCTGGCTTGTTACATGTATTAATCTACAGTTGGTCGTCCACAAATAGTTTTCCTGGCTTGTTACAGATATTAATCTCTGACCCGAGAAAGAAAGATAGTTTTCTTGTCTTGTTACATGTATTAATCTTCAATCTCCTCATGTAGATAGTTTTCCTGGCTTGTTACAGGTATTAATCTACAGTTGATCGTCCACAAATAGTTTTCCTGGCTTGTTACAGGTATTTATCTAGAACTTGGCAACATTGGTCACATAAATAGTTTCCCCGTCTGGTTTCAGGTATTAATCTGTGGCCTGCTGTATTTGTTAGAAACATGTCTTGCTTAGGGAGTTCATACTACTTGGTCGTATAGATAGTTTCCCCGTCTGGTTTCAGGCATTAATCTTTGACCTGCTGTATAAGTTGATGGTGTTTGTCTGTCTGCGAACTCAACCTGGAAGGGTAAAGTCAATTTCATGCAATGTCATGAGGTATGAATTGCATGAAGCTCTCAAAATAAATGAGATTGTGATATATGCATTTGTGCTGCATATGCTTATGATGTTTCTAAAATGATGCATGAGTGCAATGTATGAACATATCAACTGCTCCATTGTTGTATTGTTGAATTAGGGAAAATAAATCCATGACTGTTGATGGGGATGAAGAATGTAGGAATACAGATTTTGTTTGAGTTGAAACGCTAGGAGATGAACTTCCATTGTTAGAGGAATAACTCTGTTGGGGAAGGTAAACTCCGTGAACTGCTTGAGGATTTTATTGAAATCCTGTTGGGGAATCCTGAGAAGCTTGGCGACTTCACTGGGGGATCTTTTGTTGGAGCAGTAATTTGGAGATTCTTGCTCCACCGAGGATATAAAAACATGACACCATTAGGTTGCATGCCGAGAACATGGTCGTGACCTTGTAGTAGGATGCCCCTACCTCTGTACCTGCTGGAGAAGGTATCTGCTGGAGGAAATATCTGCGGGGATTTTGTGCATGGCCTTTAGATATTGTCCCGTTTCTTAAAGTCATTAGTATCCATCTTTCTGTTTTTTATGTGTATATTTGTAAGCAGTAATCATATTCAAATGCATATGTTCAAAAATAATCACTGGACGTTTTGCAAACAAAATAGAAAAATAAAAAAATAGAAGTTTCGCACTTTTAAAGAAATAGCTTTGTATTAACTTGAAGAATTTGTGCCTATAATAGGTGTTTTTGTACAAGGAGACGAGCATCCTAGTAAGAGAATGTCGTCGTAAAAACTGAAAACTATACAAAATAGTATACAAAGAAAAACAACTATGTGAAATAATCCCATTGGGTTCCCATTCTGCTATTTCCTTTATGTCTTTGAGCATCTAATCTCTTTCACTGCTTGTTCGAAGCTGACTGGATTGATTAGTACCACTTGAGCTCGATAGTTGATACTGAAGATTGGCTGTAAGGTAATACAACGGGACATAGTCATACACTTTAAATCCCTAACTTTTTCCTGGACCTTCCTTTCAGGTTTTCAGTCCACCGGGATACCCTTTTTTGCCCAAGCCGCCTTTTCAGGTTTTCGACTTGCCGGGTGTACATATTTTTTCATGTATATCCATAATTTTTGCCCAAACCCTTTTGGTTCGCAAGGATGCCCTAATTTTTTCCTAGGCCAATCGACCTAGCGTGTCTTTGTTCATGCGTAGTATCTTTTAACTATGTCCGCGTTTACCGGGTGCAGAAGGTTGTCACCGTCCATAATGGTTAAGATCATGGATCCACCAGAAAATATATTCTTGATCACAAACGGCCCTTCGTATATGGGAGTCCATATTCCCTTGGGATCACTTTGTGGTATTATAATGTGCTTGATTACCAGATCACCAACCTGATATGCCTGACGTCTGACCTTCTTGTTAAAAGCTTTGATCATACGTTTTTGGTACATCTGACCATGACAGACAGTCGCGAGCCTCTTCTCATCAATCAGGTTTAACTGGTCAAGTCGAGTCTGAACCCATTCGTCTTTGCTCAGCCCTACATCCTTCATGATTCTCAAGGAAGGGATCTGTACTTCAATGGGTAGGACAACTTCCATACCGTATACCAGAGAGAAAGGAGTTGCCCCTGTTGATGTGTGCATTATGGTGCGGTAACCATGAAGAGAAAATGGTAACATCTCATGCCAGTCTTTGTATGTCATCGTCATCTTTTGTATGATTTTATTGATATTTTTGTTAACAGCTTCTACAACGCCATTTATCTTCAGCCGGTAGGGAGAAGAGTTATGATACTGGATTTTGAATTGTGTGCAGAGCTCGATGATCATAGTGTTATTGAGATTGGTACCATTATCCGTGATGATTCTTTATGGAATACCGTACCGACAAATGAGGTTATGTCTGATGAAACGGGCCACAACATTCTTGGTAACAGAAGCAAATGAAGTTGCCTCGACCCACTTTGTGAAGTAATCAATAACAACCATGATAAAGTGGTGCCCATTAGAAGCCGTAAGTCTGATCTCTCCAATCATGTCGATGTCCCACATTGCGAATGGCCAAGGAGCAACCAGGATGTTTAGAGGAACTGGGGGCACATGTAACTTATCAACATAGATCTGGCACTTGTGACAAGTTCGTGAATGCTGATAATAGTCCGCTTCCATAGTGGACCAGTAGTATCCTGCCTGTATGATCTTTTTATCCATCGTGTTCCCACTAGAATGGGTTCCAAAGGTAACTTCGTGCAAGTCAGCCATAATCTTTTCTGCCTCACCCTTGTCTATACACCGAAGCAAGGTAGAGTCATGGTTGTGCTTGTAGAGGATCCCATTACTAAGGAAGAACTTGGCAGAGAGCCTTCTTAGGAACTTCTTATCATTGACTGAAGCTCCCTCAGGATACTCTTGGGCCTCGAGATATCTTTTGACTTCATGGAACCAAGGTTTGTCCACTACTTCTTAAGTACCAATCTCGTGACAGTATGCTGGTTCATCCATCCTTTCAATAGTGATATGAGGAGCCTCATTATCCCACCTGACCTTGAACATGGATGACATAGTAACTAGCGCGTCTTCTACTTGATTTTCCTCTCGTGGAAAATGCTCAAAGGTAACTTCTTCAAAGTGTGGAATCAGTGTCAACACATGCTCTTTGTAAGGGATGAGATTAGGATGCTTTGTTTCCTAATATCCTTTGATCTGACTGATTACTAAGGCCGAGTCTCCAAATACACTCAAGAATTTGATCCTCAAGTCGATAGTAACTTTGAGACTCATGATGCATGCTTCATATTCAGCCATATTATTGGTGCAATTGAAGCATAATCTGGCAGTGAAAGGAGTATGAAATCCTTCAGCAGAGATAATCACGACACCGATTCCATTGCCAAGAGCATTGGAAGCTCCATCGAAAACCATAGTCCATCGGGATCCTTTTTCAGGTCCTTCATCCGGTTCAGGTTCTTCACAATCAGTTACTAATATGATGTTCTCATTCGGGAACTCAAAATTCATGGATTCATAGTCATCCACAACTTGATGAGCTAAATGATCAGCTATTACATTTCCCTTAATTTCTTTTTGGGTTGTGTATTGAATGTCATATTCGGTCGGGGTCATCTGCCATCTTGCTATTCTTCTGGAGAGAGCGGACTTCTCAAAGATGTACTTGATAGGATACATTTTAGATATCAACAAGGTAGTGTGAGTCAACATATACTATCTTAGTCGGCGAGCAGCCCATGCCAAAGCACAACAAGTTTTCTCGAGCAGTGAGTATCTTGTTTCACAGTCGGTAAACTTTTTACTAAGGTAGTATATTGCATTCTCTTTTCGACAAGACTCGTCATGCTGGCCCAGCACACACCCCATTGAGTTCTCTAAGACTGTTAAGTACATGATTAGAGGTCTTCCTTCAACTGGAGGCATCAAAGTTAGAGGCTCTTGAAGATATTCTTTGATTTTATCAAAGGCGTTCTGGCAGTCGTCATTCCACTTCACTGCTTGATCTTTCTTCAGTAATTTGAAGATAGGCTCACAAGTAGCGGTCAGATGTGAAATGAACCTGGCAATGTAGTTTAGGCGTCCCAAGAATCCTCTAACCTCCTTCTCAGTGCAAGGAATTGGCATTTCTTGTATAGCTTTAACCTTTGCAGGGTCAACTTCAATACCTTTGTTCCTGACAACGAAACCTAAGAGCTTACCGGATCTCACTCCAAAGGTGCACTTATTCGGGTTCAACCTCAATGTGTATTTTTTAAACCATCCAAATAGCTTCTGTAGGTGATCGAGGTGATCTTCTTAAGTCTGAGACATGGCTATCATATCATCAACATAGAACTCTATCTCGTGATGGATCATATCATGAAACAAACTACCATGGCACGCTGATAGGTTGCCCCAGCGTTCTTTAACCCAAATGGCATAACTTTGTAACAGAAAATTCCCCACCGTGTGACAAAGTTCGTTTTCTCCATATCTTCAGGTGCCATTTTGATCTGATTGTACCCGGAGAAACCATCCATGAAGGAGAATACCTTATGTTGTGCGGTGTTGTCGACCAGAACATCGATATGGGGAAGCAGAAAGTCATCCTTGGGGCTTACCCTGTTCAGGTCTATGTAATCCACACACATACGTACCTTACCATCCTTTTTAGGTAATGGGACAACATTGGCAACCCATTATGGATAAGAGGTGACAACTAAGAAACCAGATTTGAACTGTTTCATGACTTCAGCCTTGATCTTTTCTGACATCTCTGGTCGTATACGACGAACCTTCTGTTTCATGGGAGGGAAATCCTCTTTCATCGGTAGGCGATGAACCACAATATCGGTGTCGAGTCCCGGCATGTCTTCGTATGACCAGGAAAAAACTTCAACATAGTCATGTAGCATCTGAACTAACCGCTCTTTGACACTATGCTCCATCTCGGCACCTATCTTGACTTCTTTCTTGTCCTCTTTAGTACCCAAGTTCACTGTCTCAACTGGCTCTTCATGAGGTTGTATTGCCATTTCTTCCTGTTGTAACAGTCTGGCAAGTTCTCCTGGTACCTCACAATCTTCCTCACCTTCGTCCTCGACTTGGTAGATCGGATTTTCAAAGTCATAATGAGCAATAGCATAACCGTTATCAATGGGATCCAGAGTGTATGTGGATCTGCAGGTTGATATGTGGGTGTGTGTAAGATCATATCTGTATATTTTTTGATAAATTAAAGAGGCAGAAAAGAAAAACAATGAGCATAAAATTTGCATGTAAAACGTCCAATGTTTTATTGATGACATATGAAAATGAAGTAATGACCCTCACTAATAGACCATTGTGCCTCGGGTAAAGCACAAGGCTTTAATGTTTCAATTGTTCAAATATTACATTTCCTCAAAATCAAAAAAGACAAATTACTCTTGAGTAAAAGTAATGAGCACAAAGTCTCTAGCCAACCAATTGTTGAGTCCATCGTTGATGGTTGGGAAAATCCACTTGTCCAGGTCATAATCACTATTGTTGTCTTCCAGAGCATTGACTCCATGGTTGCTTATCCGTAAAGGTGGTCCCCCGCGCGAGCACGCCAGACAACTCCCTGGGCTCCTGAAGTAAAACCCAAACCAAATTTGTCAGATTTGTAGGGAATATCCGGAATTTGGCCCCAAATTGTACAACCACCTTCTTCGACTACTACCTTGGCATCCTTCAAAGAAGCCATCTTCAGTGGAGGTCTGGTAGTCTTAGGAACATTTCTAGTGGTCTTGGTCGCAGCCATGGCCTATGGAACCTCTTCAAATTTCTGACATGGGGTTTCAATGAACTCGCCGTCCATTTCAATGTATCTGAAAGAGTTCAGGTGGCTCACCATGTATTCCTCTTCCCTATGAACTGTGATAATTTTCCTATTGACCGGGTACTTCAACATCTTATGTAGGGTGGAAGTCACAACACCAACCCCATGGATCCAGGGTCGACCTAATAAACAGGAGTAAGACGGGCATATGTCCATCATGTAGAAAGTGGAAATAAAAGTATGGGTACTAACTTTGATAGGGACGTCCACCTCCCCATGCACCATTCTTTTAGAACCGTCGAAGGCTCTCACCACAATGTTACTGGGATTTAGTGTGAGTCCTTCGCAATCCAACCTGTCAAGAGCATTCTTGGGTAAGACATTTAGTGATGAACCTGTATCCACCAGAACATGGGCTAATGTAGTGCCCCTGCCTCAATGGAGACATGCAAGGCATCATTGTGTTTCCTTCCCTTGGGAGTTAAATCTGCATCAGAGAATCCTAGGCCATTGTCAACTGTCAAGCTAGCCACGCAATTTTTGAATTGATCAATGGAGGTCTCTTGAGGCACGTGGGCAGACTTCAGGAATTTTACTAAAGCCTTAGCATGGGCTTCAGAGCACAGCGGTAAGGCCAACATTGAGATTTTTGAAGGGGCCTGCCTTAATTATTCCACGACATTATAATAACTCTTCTTTATTATCTTTAAAATCCCTTCCATTTCCTTTTTAAAAGCCTCAAGAATGACTTCTGGGTGCGACTTCGTCCGGACAGGCTCAACGAATACCTCTTTGCCCTGAGTCTCATCCAACTCAATAGTAGGGATAACAGCAGGACTAACAATAAGCATAGCAATGGGAATATTGACAGGAGCAACAACGAGGATGATCACAGGAGTAGTAATGGGAGTACTAGCAAGAGCAACAACAGGGATGATCACATGAGTAACAATAGTTTTTTGAGAGATCTCGGGAGAGAAAACTCTTCCGCTTCTCGTTATTTTACTGGTCCCAACGATATTGTCGATGTCAGGCTCAGTACCTTCAGCAACTTTGTCTTCAATAGCCAACAGGTCTTGCTTGATGCCATGGTAATAGACGTCAGCCCCATAATTCCAGGGAACAACTTTATCCGAGGAATATGGTATTGGCCCCAGCATGGTGATGATCAGGGGAGAAAACTTTGGAACAGATGTAATCCTGACGGGTCTTTTGGTGGAGACCCTGGGAAGATTATCGGAAATGGTGATTATCGAAACATCTTCACATGAACTTATTGAAAGAGGAACTTTCTCAAACAAGATTTCTTTGCTAACCATCAGGCGTTGGACGCCCATCCTCAACAACAAACAGCCATCTGGTAGAGACATACATAAGTGGAATCCTTCACCACAGCCCGAAAATAAACTGGCTCGAAACAAATTATTTTTGGAAGTCAGAAGAGGAGTATCTAACTCATCCGCAGGAAGAAACAAGCCGATTGTCATCAACATCATTGACACCTTGGCCGTGTTTGGGAATTGGCGCAATTATTACGTTAGGTGTCTCGGGAAGGTCAAACTCAATCTCATTCACCTCAATGAGATCATGTACCTTATTTTTTAAAGCCCAACAGTTTTATTGTATCATGTCACAGCATTTCAGAATGGTAGGCACATCGTGCATTTGGTTTGTAGCGGGGAGATGCAGTATTGGGGTTCTTAGGAGCTTCCTTCAGAGTTACCAAATTGGACTTCAGCAGGTGTGGCAAAACCTGGGATAGAGTCATGTTGATCCGAGTGAACTGTCTTCTAGGCGCATCTGATTTGCGCTAATTGTTTTGTTGTTGGTTTGAGGCAGGATTGGAAATCATAACAGCCCCTACCGTCGGCCGACGTTCAGATTTGTTGTGATTTCTTTGGCCATAAACAACACTGACCTCCTTCTTTCCCGTGAAAGGTTTCTTTGCAGTACTGGAGGATGCTTATCTCTATAATTTACCACTTTTAATTCCAGCCTCTACCCGTTCACCAGTCAGTATCAATTCAATGAACCCATCAGAAGAACTTCTATTCAGATGGTTAAAGAATGAACCAGACAATGTACCCAAAAACATGTCAACCAACTCCCTATCAGACAACGGAGGCTAGACTCTTCTCGCAAGGTCTCTCCATTTTTGGGCATAATCTTTAAAACCTTCGCCAGAGCCCATAGACATACTTTGCAATTGCATATGAGTTGGGGCGAGGTCAGCGTTATATTAATACTTATTATAGAAAGCAACAGCCAGATCTTCCCAATTGCGAACGATGGTTTTCTCCAGTTGATAGAACCATTCTAACTGAGTCCCTGCCAAACTTTCTTGGAAGAAATGGACCCACAGATTCATGTCAGTAGTGCGGGGTTAAATCTTCTTGACATACGATCTTAAATGCAGCTTAGGATAGGAGACACCGTCGTACTTAGCAAATGTAGGGACCTTGAATTTCTGTGGGGTGACCACCCCTGAAATCAGCCCTAGCTCCTCAGAATCCAGCCCGGGTATCCTCCGGATCTCCATAGCATTGAGTCAATCCTCTAGCTGTTTGTATTTATCATCAACAGGAGGATATTTCTCCTCAGAATAGTCAAGTTCATCTTCCTCAAACCCTGGATTGTTTTTTTCTTCCACTGGCTTCTCTTCTTGATTGTCCCCCTCATTTGACGGGGTTGCGAAATCTATAGCTTGCTTAACCGGTCCTTTGATCCTTCTTCCTAGATTCAATACACCAGTTGGTTTCTTTACCTTCTTGGTCTTCTCTTTGACGATCAGAGCTTTCAGATATTCTTGCCCCTGGGGAAGAGCCAGGAATATCTTCTGAAACTGAGCGTTATGAGCTTCGAGGTCCTTTACTGTTTGTTCGAGAGCCATTTCTTTTGCTGAAATAAATAGCGAAAAGAATAAGAAACTTGTCTTGAAATACCTGCTTATGCAATGAAATGCATGATAATGTTTATGCAATGTTTTCAAGGACTTTTGAGATCTTAAATTTTCTTAGTCAAACATTAATTGCATTCATAAGTTTAAATGATTACAATGATGCTCCTTGGGCTTACAATGCAAGAGACAAAAGTAAAATAAAAACTCCTAAATCAACCAAGACCCAGGCTTCCCATGAGCGCATCCTCTTTGGTACAATATAGGCATTCAAACTTTGTTCTTCATATAGTTATCTTGTAAGCTCCAAAACCTTTTTCTCGCTTGCATAGAACTAGGCTTCAAAGGTATCTCGCTCCTCCTTAAGTTGAACCCAAGACTTTTACAATTCCTCGAGAGTAGTTGGCACGTCAGGATGGAGAATGGTATGAGGTACATTTGTATCTGTAATGGGTTCCATGATGATGGGTAGAATGGCTGGGTAAGGCATCATGATATTTTTAGCGCGAGCTCGCACCCACTTAAGATAAGGCTTCAAAGGGATGGAGTTCTTATACCCCAACGTCTTGCTATCCACTCAGTTTACCATGTCCCAGGCTCGGATGAACCTCTGACGGTACCCTTGAACATCATCCTCGTAGTTGAACATAATGCCTTGAACCAATACATCATGAGGACCATCCCTCCTAGCATACCCAAACTGTCGCAACGCCAAACAAGGGTTATAAGTGATTCCTCCCCTAATGCCTAGGAGAGGTACATTAGGGAATTCCCCACGGTGATCAATGATGGCAACGTCTTCCACAGATCGAGGACACCAGTGAACATCCGAATGTGTGAGAGACATAAGCCTTCTAGACCATCTTAAGCCTTGTTCATTCTTCTCAACAGATTGGGGTAGGTGCAGAATAAACCACCTAGCCAACAAAGTAGTACAACACATAAGGGTCCCTCTTCTCTTTACAGTGCGAGTGTGAAAAGAGTGCAGAGTGTCTCCAAGAAAAGCAGGCATTGGATTATGAGACAAGAAAACTTTGACTGCATTCACGTCTATGAGTTGCTCCAAATTAGGGAACAGTACCATCCCATAGATGAGAAGGGCCAATACCTCTTCAAAGGCTTGTAAGTCCAAAGTATCCTAAAAATAGTGAGCTTTCTCAAACAAGAACTTGGCTAGAAACCCTTTGATATCGCTTCTGGTTTCCCAATTTGCCACAATGTTGGACCGTTGTAGATATAGGGCTTGAGCAATTTCTTCAGGATTTGGGTCTCTTTCCATACCGTTTAAGGGTAATTGATTGAGAATAGGCATACCCAATAACTGGGAAAATTCTTCCATGGTAAGTACCAGCTGGTAGTCGGGAAATGTAAAGCAGTGATGTAAAGGGTCAAAGAACTGGAAGAGAACTTTCACCATATCTTCATTAGGGCTTGAGGTATCCAAACTGAGGAGTCGACCATTTTTTTTAGTGAATGGGGAATTCTCAAGAACTCTTGATGCCAATTCCTTGAGTTGAGGAGGTACCCTTACAAGGTTGACTTGGATAGTATTTCTGCGAATATGAGCCATGTCCTATAAAATAGACACAAAGATAAGTCCTAAAAGTCCTTGAAATGGTTAGTGTGATATGCCAATGTCATAATGTCATAATGTTATGTACAAACAGATATATATATATATATATATATATAATCACACAAACAGATCCTTAGGTTTAGACTTGCATGGATTCCATAGGTAAGTACCCTCTTGAAGTTTAGTTGGTTCAATCTGTCCTATCAATAGTAACCGAGTTATAGGGAATATCAATATCATTGATCTTTATTCACCGAGCATTTTTTCAGCACAAGCCTCTTTATTGGCGACCGAAATATCCCGGAAGTCAGATCGCAATGAGTGTAGTATCGAGTATCAACCAACTTCAGACTACACCAAAGTCGGCTATCTCACTACTTCCTAATGGACAAGTTGGTTCAATTAAAGGTTCTAAGGTCAGTTAATGCTTCATGACACCACACAGCGGCCCCGTATTCTCCTTGACTACTCAAGGGCTACCAGTACCAACAAATGTGTCACATCAATGTAGCTATCACTTCAAACGTGTCGGTATACCCTGCACAGTCCCCACGATCTATTGATACTTACCTAAAAGGTGCCCCAGATCCAGGTGTATGATCTTTAAAAGTAACCCAAGAAAAAACCCTTAAAGATAAAGCAATCAAATCATACAAGGAAAGAAAATTAAATATGACCTAAGCTCTAAGGTAACTCCACTTTATAAGTATTATTCCCCAGCAGAGTCGCCAGTTCTGTGATACGGTGGTAGAACCGACTATTTATACTGGTTTTGCTTTGTGTTTGCAAATGTTGTGGTAAGTAAGAGTCTCCACCGACTTTTATTTTATCCAAATTAAGGAAAGGGTGAAAAGAACAGAAAAAGATCTTTTCGAGAATTTTCTGAGTAAGGGGGGTAGATTATGGAAAGGGAAGGTGTTAGAACCCTTTCCATCCGTAGTTTTCTACGGGATCTTAGATGCTTAGCTCATTTTTAGAAAACCTTGTGCTTTGTGTTTTGAAAAAAGTATTTGAAAATGCCTTAGTGCGGCGATTCGCTTTATGATAACTCTTGTATCAGTCCTCAAGAGTGTTGACAAAGCGAATGTTTTTTTGAAAAGTTTTGTGTAGGTGTAAAAAAGGTTTGTTTTGAGCATAACATCTAAAAACTATCTACTTATACTCGAAAAGGTTCGTTATTTTCCTCATATCCTTTAGACAGTGCTATCCTACTATTAGTGAGTAGGTAGCTCTATCGTTGGATGTATGAGGGACATTCGAAGGGACGTTTTTATAGTCACAAAGGCAACTGGGAAAGAAGCTTTAGTAACTACCCTAAGGTTCTAAGATCGTATTTTTACTGAGGCAACGTCAAACGGGTCATCGAAGGACTTATGATCTTGTTGAACCAGAGGGTAGCCACTAAAACCTCTCACGTTTCAAGAGTTGTGACTGTTTCTGAAGGCAACCGAAGTGGGGTACCCTAGAGGTGTATATGTGCAAGTGTGCTTGTTTCAGTTATTTGCCTTTGAATTTATGTTTGCTAGCGTTTTGTTTTTATTTTTGCCATACAAACCTATTATTCATACATCTAAACAGTTTATAGTTTGCAGAAATTTAAAGTGCAAAAATGTAAATCCTACGCTATTGCAGGGTTTTGGGGATTAATTACATGTCCAAGAGTAAGGGGAATAAAGCAGAAAATAAAGTCCTAATTATTTTATTACAACCCATGAGCAATTACAATAATATGAAAAATGCGAGAATAGATAAATGCGCGCGAGTTGAGAAAGGATGTCTCAAAATCCTAAAGAAAAGGGAATCTTTTTGGTTGTTTTAATTGATAAAAGAAAATAAAGTCTAAGTATATTTAATTTTAATCTTAAAAAAAGATGTTAAAGTAATTAAATTAATTAGTTAACAAAAATGATTTTTTATTGAAAAAAGACTAGACCTAATTTTTGTGATTTTGTTTATGGTTAATAAAAAAAGAAATTAAGAAAGGAATAAGTAACACGAAAAGTAGAAATGAAAGAGAGCAAGTCTTTCGATCCAGAGAAAAAGGTAGCTTTCAATCATGGAGAGGCAACTTTCGATCCAATGCATGGTGACTGTATTTCGATCCTGGGGGGAAAACTGCTTTTTGATCCATATCTGCAAGACAAGTTTTGTAACCCAAAATTTGCCCTCTCATTTTATCAAACATTTCTCATCACAAGGCTCCTTGAACTCCAGACAGGATTAGGGTTTTGCTCTGCTCAAGACATCTCCTTGCACTGTTAACCTGAATTAGGGTTTGAGTCTGCACAGGGATTTTTGGACCTTCAATGCTCAAAGTGACTTTCATACTTCATGTTAGACTCATAAGTTTGTCCATACCAAGTTTCAACCTTGAATCAAATTTTTGCCCAATCAATTGGACATTTGACCTAGAAATCAGTTGTATTGGGGAAAAAGTCAATTGTGGCCAATTTACAGTCAAACCTCATGAATTTTGACCCACATCAACATTATGAAATCATATGAACCATTTGATCAAGTTTGGACTATAACTCCACAAGAAATTTGATCAGATCACCAAAAGGGCAAAATGGTCATTTTTAGGGTTTTGACTGCAGAAGGGCAATTTCTGATTTTTCACCTAGCCAGTGGAAAATTGGGTTCAAGCATGGATTCAAGGACTCAATGGCATCATCTTGACCTATTCAACAAGTTCAAAAGACCTCAATTGCATTGGATTGACAGATGAATTTTTCAGTTAACTGATCAAAATTTGACTGTACACTGAAAAGTCAAACTTTGACTTTTTGGTCAAAATCAAGTGTCAAGGGTCATTTTTCATCAAGATGTGTCAAAACATGAAACTTGTTCATCAAGAAACCCATTTTTGCAAATTAGGGTTTAAAGTTGAAAATTTTCATAACTTAGAATTTTTCTAAGTTATGAAATTTTCTTAATTTTTCCTAACTTTGTCCAACATTTTCACCATGATGCAAATGGATTCAAACAAAACTTCCAACATGAAAGTTGTATTCCTCCATAAAATCTACAACTTTTATTCACAAAGTTTTCTCAAAAGAAGCTTGGATCTCAAGTTATGATTTTTGGAACAAGGGTCCCTAAAACTTTTAACTTAGTGAAATTTTGCCCTAGTTTAGGAAGGATTTTGACCTATCTTCATGGCCATTTTTCACATAGTTCCACTTGGAATATCAAATTTAAGTTCAAAGATTGATTGTAGAGGATGTTGCAAGCTTTCCAAAATGTCCAAGAACTCTCCAAACTCATTTGTGGTTAGGGAGAATCGAAGGCTTGAAGTTGGCAAAAACTCACTTTTCATCCATGGCATATTCATGTTCATCCAAGTTGCAATTTCAAGTCAGCATGCTTTGCACTAGATTACAGGACTCTAAACCATTTCACACTCAATAATTTAATGCAAATCCATTGGTCTAAGGCATTGTTTTGGTCATTAGAGCATTGCACCTTGGATTAATTCCTAAGTAGAAAAAGCAAAATTTCCATTTTTGCTTAAATCATGCTTTATGTCAAGACTGATTTCTTGATCATTGGTCCATATCTTATGCAGCTAATCGAATCCACAAGTTGGAGGGGCCAAGGGCAAGGTATGCAAGCATAAGGATAGCCTGTACAGGCCTGTTTCAATCACTTCCCACATTTTGCTTCAAAAACAAGAAACATGTCAAAAACATGAGAACTTGAACACCAGCCAAAATAAACTTGTGCAAGCATTTTGAACATCTTTCACACATCCCTCTGAGCCAGAAACACGATTGCTTGAGACTCTAAACATCCCCTAGCCAGAAATCACCTTCCATTGGCAAAACAGGGCAACATCTGTAACTTGACTTCCATAGCTCAATTGGCTCGTGCGTTTTGGCCAAAACCTGTTCAAACACCTTCCATTCCATCCATCCAAGCTATCCCAAACCACAAACACCAACTGTAACTCCATTTACAGAGTTTGCCATTTTCATTTTGAGCTTGTGCAGGTTGAGTTCTATAGGCTGATTCAAGTACATTCAAGGCAAGCTAGACATTGGAGAAGGTCAAGTGAAGTTCAAGCAAGCTCCTAGACATCTCAGGCCTTGTTGAAAAGCTCCACATTTCCATACACAAAATCAGCTGAAATAGGTTTTTGTCAACTTCCTAATTCTCTATTTAGGAACATTTAGCCTTAGGTTTGTGAATAAGAAATGTAGTATTCATTGCCATGAAGCTATACATATGCTCAGTTTTCATTTATATTAAGCATGATAAGAGAATTTCATCCATGAACATACTAAAAAAATTAGGTTAGATTTTAGGGCCAGAGAAATTCTCTCTGGTCTTTGAGAGTTAAGACAAGTTGTTTATATGGTTGGATTCGTCTCGAAATGCTCTACAACTTTGATGTTATGTGTTTTTGCAATAGAGCTCGTATACAGGATCTGGCAATTGTACAGGACGCGCGCGTTTTCAAAGTCAGAGGTTGAAGATGAAGTGGCTTGGGCTGGGCTTTGGTCCTTTCACTTTTGACACCTCCCTTTTCCTTTTTGCACCCCCTGGCCCAATTTCTTGATATTTTATATTTTTGCATTTTTATTTTCATTTCTGATTTTATTTATTTATTCCCAAATATAAAAAATACTCAAAAATATTTTTATAATTTTTTCACATTTATTTTGCATTTTATTTTTATTTCTCTAACATAAAAAGCAATTTAATTACTTTTATCTTATTTATTCAAAACTTGAAAAATATATATAAATTATACTTTTATTTTCATTCTTTATTTTTATTCACACTAAAAATATTATTCTAAATATATTTTATTTTTGTATATATTTTATTTTATTTTATTATATTTAATATATATATATATATATATATATATATATATATATATATATATATATATATATATATATATATATATATATATATATATATATATATATATATATATATATATATATATATATATATATATATATATATTACATTTTTATTTTTATTATTAAATATACTTAAAAAATACTTTTTTTCTAAATATATGTATATTTTTTTACATATACTATTTTATTTTTATTGTATATAAATAAAATAATTAATATATTTACTTTCTTAAAGAAAATTAGGGTTTTACCCTTAACCAAATAAAATTAATCTTTTATTATTTTCTTTATTTTTTACATTAAATATTTTTACATACATAAATAAACATAAACTTTTTGCATAATTCATATTATTTGGTATATTTATTTATCTTGTTTATTTAAATAGTGTCCATTTAATATTTATGTCTTTGGATTCAATTGGGATGTAATAGTAAAACTAGGGTTTTTATTTCTTGTCAAATACACCCATATTCAAAGATTGTACCCCCATCCCATAATCATGTTGTAATAGCTTAGACTTTTAATTCTCGTATTTTATGCTTTCAATTATGCCATGATTAGAGATTAGGGTTTGTATGCAAAAATCCAAAATCAACAAGTAGCTTGACCTAATCAAAGAAAAATATGCATGAAAATCAATACACAATGCACACTTGCACCTCTAGGGTTACAATCCACTTGTTGCCTAAAAAAATGGGCCATGTTATGCATGTTGAGTACTTTGGAAAAATAAAAGATCATAGTCTCTCGACGACACTATCTTGGTTGCCTAAACAAAATGATCAAGTCCCTCAAAAAATTTGCCAAAAATACCTAACACAATTTCTATCATGGTCTATACGATGACCCGCGCCTGTCCCGTTTAACATCCTAACACAAGGTTGTTCAACAAATGCAATGGTGAAATAACACTGTCAAAAGGGTTAAAAGCATATAGGAAAGGTCTTTGAGTAAAATAGGGTAGATAACTCTTAGTTACTTGATCAGAACTTGCAAAAATATCCTTGCTATTTTCAAACACACTTCACAACACAATTTCAAAACATTTCCCAAATCAAACTTTCAAACATTGAAATATTTTCAAAAGACAAAAACACATTTGTATACATTCAAACAAGAATCATTACAAAGGTTGCCACAACGATGGCCTCTTTTCAAAACATCTTTCAAAACCACACACAAAGCACCATTTCAAACAATTGAAAAGCAAAGGCAAGTGATCTAAACAAGTAACTAAGAGCCCATGGATAACCATGGATGAAAAGGGTGCTTGCACCTTCCCTTTTCATAATCTACTCCCCGAACCCAAGAAAACATCTCAAAGGTCTTTCCTGTTCTTTTTGACCTTTCCTTAGGATAAAATAAAAAGTCGGTGGCGACTCTTGCTAAACCGAAACATTTGCGAACACAAAACGCAAAATCCCAAGTCAATTCTCCCACCGTATCACAACAAGCATTAGAAAAATAAAGATGCAGGACCTGGGTGTCGAACCAAGGTCCTTCGATCTTGTGCATGTTGGTATACTCAGGCTTGATTTGCAGTACCGACATTAGAAAAAGAAACAAATACAAACATGGGTGTCGAACCCAGGTCTTTCCTCTGCACACACACCTGCAAGTTTGATCAAATGTTGGATCGAAACAAATCCAAAGACCCTACCCTATGTATGATCATCTCCTAAACCCAAATCTGAGGTTAAAACCGGCACAAGATCTTTGTATCACCTAGTTTAACCTGGTTGCTTCGAAGTCTTAAAATGGCACCCTGTACTTCCAACACTTATATTCGTATGAATGATCAATAATAATACAAGCATGCATGTAAAAAAAAATCAAATAGTAATCGAAAGGTTGTGATCCAGAATTTTACCAAGGACTGGTGGGCTTGGTGCATGACTTTTGGGCGTGCTTCAGGCTTGGAGGAGATCTGGTATTAGACTTGGAGGAGCCTGCAAAGAGTGTTTTTATTTTGACAATTTTGTTGGATTTTGAGGATTTTCGTGGCTCTTTGAGGTAGCTTTCGATAGGAAATTCGTGCGTGTCCCCAACTTGCAGATATGCTGGGTATTTATAAGAGATGAGAATGGAGTCTTAGCATGGAAAGAAACTACCTTAATCATGTCCTTAAAGGCTAGCCATTAAACATAACTTTGAAGACAAAATCAGACCAATTTAAAGATTGCCATTTAGAGAATTTTCATGCCATTTTGAAATGTTGAGTGAACCTGGACATGTTTCACCTTTGAATGCCTTCAGTCCCTGCCCTTCGATTGGCTATGAGTCATTTCCTTCGAATGGCTCAAGTCTTGTCCTTCGATTGACTCTGACCTACTTCTTTCGAATAAATCAAATTTTCATCATTGAGGCCTCTTCGATTGAACCCCTACTCAGCTATCCCAAATGAAAACTCTTTTCTGGACAATCGAAGCTTCCTTTGGCATGAATGTGCTTGTGCAAGAAGCTTGAGTATGGAAATATATGGGGTTTTGGGCCAGCCAGCACCTTTGCATATTTCTCTTTCATTTTGACCAACTAGATCCAATCTTTGACCAAACCTTTTTTTCAGACAACATTATGTGTCCTTTGAATGGGCCTTTGAATGCTTCTTCGAATGGATCATTTACATGTCCTTCGAATGGCTCCTTCGATTGGACCCATATATTTTCCTTAGCTGCTTGATTCAAATAGCACGAGTGAGAACTTCATTCTGGACAATCAAAGCCTCCTTTGTCAGCTCCTTCGAATGCCATTGCACATGAGGCTTGGGCCTGGTAACATGTAGGACCAAGACTCATTATAAGACAAACTTGCATTCAGTAATTATGTATCTCCTTCGAATTGCCACCAATATGTGTCCTTCAAATGGACCTTTGGAGTGCTCTTTCCAAGGGGTCATATTGTGTGTCCTAGTGCAGAAACTGTGTTGAGGGGTCTTAGCCTTGCGCATTGAAACCAACCACAGAGGATGTCCTTGCCTTGTGCGTTGAAGGCAATCATAGAAGAAGCTTTTGCCCTTGTGAATCGAAATAAACATGCAGGAGGCCACTGCTGGTGGATCGAAGGGAACTTGTAGGGGGTTCTCTCCTAAATGAAACTTGTACTAATGCTTGATCAAAGGGGAACCAACACGCAATTGAAGCTGATGGGCCAATGCTTGATCAGAAGGTTTTAGGAGCCCAGTCGAAACTTGTTGGCATGCCAATCGAAGGACACTTTGCTATGATATGCCAAACGAAGGACATTGTTAATATGCCAATCGAAAGACATTGTTGACATGCCAATCAAAGGGACATTATTCTGATATGCCAAACGAAGGACATTGTTCAGATGCCAATCGAAATACATTGTTGACATGCCAATCGAAGGACATTGTCCACCTTCCAATCGAAAGACACTTTTCCAGCATTAAAAAGTTTTCATTTTCTTTAGGAAAGTGTTTGTAACTACCCATGTAAGGGAAAACCTTGGGAAACATGAGAGGGAAAATTTTGGGGTACAACAAGAACCAACCATACCTCTATTCCTTTTTATATTGACGGGCTTACCATTTTCATCTCAATCCAAATTCACCACCGTAGGCATTGAGGTGTCGATTACTTTGGAGTTTTCCATATCGAAGTGCTTGAGTAGATCATTGTAATACATCATTTGGCTTACAAAAGTCCCTTAATTAAGTTGCTTGATTTGAAGATCGAGGAAGTAGTTTAACTCCCCCATCATGCTCATTTCAAATTCTCCCTGCATTAGCTTAGAGAATTCCTTGACCAAAGATATGTTAGTAGATCCAAATATAATGTCATCTACATAAATTTGAACTAAAATAGAGTGTTTCCCTTGATGCTTAATAAAAAGGGTTGTATCAACCTTTCCTCTTGAGAATTCTTGATCTAGTAAGACTTTGCTAAGACGCTCGTACCAAGCTCTATGGGCTTGTTTAAGACCGTACAAAGCACGCTTAAGTTTGTAAACATAGTTAGGAAACTCAAAAATTTCAAAACCGGGAGGTTGAGATAAAATACCTCTTCATTAATGTAGCCATTGAGAAAATCACTCTTAACATCCATTTGAAATAACTTGAAATTTTGTGAACATGCATAGGCAAGCAAAAGGCATATAGCCTCGAGTCCGGAAACCAGAGCACATTCGTTTCCTCATAATCAATGCCTTCCTCTTGGTTATACCCTTGAGAAACAAGACGAGCCTTGTTGCGAGTTATTATTTTATTTTCGTCTAATTTGTTCATAAACACCCATTTAGCACCAATTACTCGACGGTCTCGCGGAGGAGGGACAAGGTCCCAAACCTCATTTCTCTTAAACTGATTTAGTTCCTCTTGTATATCTAAAAACCAATGTACATCGAGTAAGGCATATTTGGAGTTTTTAGGCTCAATTTGAGAGACGAAAGCAAAATGATAACAAGAGTTACTTATCTTAGACCGTGTGGTAACTCCCTTTGAGATATCTCCTAGAATGTTATCAATGGGATGATCCTTAAAGGTTTTCCATTCCAAAGGAAGATCACTTTCATTACTTGGATGATCTTCCTCTCTTTCTTTGGCTAGTTAATCCAACTTATCCTCAACTATTATAGGTTTATAGTCACTTTCTTTAGGATCTTTTAGTATGCTTTCCGAAGATACACCTGCACCATAAAAAACAACACCTTTTTCGACCGATTTCAGATAAGATTCATCAAAGGAAACTTGCACAGATTCTTCAATGACATGTAACCTTTATTGTATACTCTATATGCTTTTCTTGATTGAGAGTATTCGAGAAAGATACCTTCATCGACTTTTGAGTCAAACTTACCAAGATTCTCTTTACCATTATTTAACACAAAGCACTTACATATGAAAACATGGAAGTGTGAAATATTTAGCTTCCTAACTTTTAAAAGTTCATAGGAAGTTTTGTTAAGAATGGGACATATTAGAATCCTATTCAACACATAACATACCGTATTTATGGAATCTGCCCAAAAATATTTAGGAAGATCGTGTTCATTGATCATAGTTCTTCTGAGTTCTTCTAAAACACGGTTTTTACATTCCACCACTCCATTTTGTTATAGAGTTCGTGGGGCGGAAAAATTATGATCAATACCGTATTTTTCACAAAATTCTTCAAAGAGGTGGTTTTCAATTCACCTCCGTGACCGCTTCAGATAGTAACAATGCCGGTGTTCAATTTGTTTTGAGAGATCTTGGAAAACTTTTCAAATGCCGAAAAAGTGTCACTTTTACCAGCTAAGAAAATAGTCCAACAAAATCTAGAGTAGTCGTCTACAATAACAAAAGCATAGTAGTTTCCACCTAGACTTTTTATTCTAGATGGTCCAAAAAGATCCATATGAAGAAGTTCAAGGGGTCTCAACATAGAAACAATTTTTTTAGAATTAAACGAGATCCTTGTTTTCTTCCCTATTTAACATGCATCACAAAAGTGATCTTTAGAAAATTTTATTTTGGGTAGACCGACTACTAAATCTTTTGAAACTACTTTATTTAGCAAGCCAAAGTTGACATGTGCTAAATGCCTATGTCAAGAGTCTTCACTCATGCAGACTAGGAAATTAGTACCGGTCAATGATACTTTATTCAAGTCAAGCATTTATACATTATTTACCCTCAAGCCCTTAAACACATCATCTTTCTTATCATCGTTTTCAATTATGCACTGATCTTTTGAAAATGAGACTTTGTATCCTTTGTCGCACAATTGGCTAATGCTAATAAGATTATGTTTAAGACCTTCAACTAAAAGGACATCAAAGATAGTAGTAAAAGAGGGATTAACTACACTACCTTTGCCGAGTATAGCTCCCTTATTATTGTCACCATAGGTTACAAATTCTTTCTTTTTAGCCACAAAGTCAAAAAATAAGGAGATGTCACCTGTCACATGCCTTGAGCATGCACTATCGAGAAAACATCTTCTCTCCATAGTCTCAAGACATTCCACCTACAAATTTAAACAAGGGAAATAGGTACCCAATTTTTATTAGGTCCTTGTGTGTGAGTGATACTAGGGTTGCATTTGGGCAACCATTTGAAAATGCCCCGAGGAACCAAAAATCCCCTAAAGCAGCATTTACCAATGGTATGACCCTTCTTGCAACAATATAGACAAGTCAAGGTTTGGGGATAATTACTTTTTCTAGATTGATCCCTTATCTCATAAGTGTATTTTTGATAAGGATTATTCATGCTACTTCTAAAATTTTATCAATCAATAGCATAATTAATTTTAGGTTATAAAGCCTTATCTAGTTTAGCTTTAAGAGTTCTAACCTCTCTTTGCCAAATATGACAAGTTTCACATCTAGCCCATGTAAACCCAGAACCTTTGTCATTTTCGCTTTTGCCTTTGATAGCTTCTACCATAGATTCCTTAAGAGTTTCCAATTCCTTTTTCTAATCGGAAGTCTTTTTCTCAAGGTATGAAAAAAATTCCTTATTTGAGGCCAATCGCTTAAAAGTTTCCTTAGCCTCATTATGTAGAGTATCAAAGGCTTTTTGCAATTCAATGTAAGACATTTCATCAACATGATCATATTTAGAATGACTTGCATTCTTTTTTTTATTCTTTTGATGAGCCATTAGACAAAGGTTAACCGTTTCTTCTTCATCACTAGAGTCGCTTTTGCTTGAAGCTTCACTATCGCTCTCCCATGCAATATATGCTCTCCTAGCTTTATTTGATCTCTTTTGATATTTGTATTTTCCTTTGTCTTTCTTGAGCAATGGGCAATCAGGTTTGTAGTGACCAAGTTTTCCATAATTGTAACATGGTACTCTTGACTTAGATTTCTTACTTTCATCTTGCTTTGAGGGTTTAGATTTATGTCTATAGTTGATGAGGTTTTCATCCGAATGTTGGACTTCATTCTTTCGGAGATACCTATGATACTTTCTCATAAATAACCCAATATCTTCATTCAAACTTCCATCATCATCACTAGAATCACTTCCACGCGAATCATTTGTGGATGACTTAGAGCTTGAAGCCTTTAACGCGATAGACTTTTTTTCCATGTCCCTTGACTTTTCTTTCTTTTCGTGTTTGTTGAGATTTATGAGCTATTGCTCATGTTCTTGAAGCTTACCAAACAATGTTGTAACATCAAATATCGTTAGATCATTAGCTTCATTAATCTCTGTGACCTTAGGTTACCATTTCCTATTAAGACATCTCAAAACTTTGTTAGTAGCAACAACATTGGAAGTTGTATGACCAAGAGTATGCAAGCGATTGATTATATGAGTGAATCTCTTTTACATGTCCGCAGTGGTTTCACCATGCTTCATGTGAAAGAGATCAAACTCTTGAGTCAAGGTATTGATTCTAGCTAGTTTTACATCATTAGTTCCCTCATGGGCAACTTGTAAAGCATCCCACACATCCTTAGTAATAACACAATGAGAGACTCTAAAATACTCATCCACACCTAAAGATGATATGAGCATATTTTTAGCTTTCCAATTATAGCTATAATTTTTCTCATCATTCTCTTCCCATTGTGCTTCCGGTTTAGGTATGGTGGCACCAGCCTCATTGGTCATGGTTATTGCAATAGGACCATTTTCAATGACGCCCCATATTTTTCTATCAACAGAATTAATATGCACCGTATAAAATATTTCTAATAACTATAATTTTCATCGGTGAAAATAGGCGCTCTATTGTACGCCCCTTTTAGATTGTTCTCCATTTTCTAAAAAGTAATAAGTGAAGCACTAGATAAACCAGGCTGTGATACCACTTGTTAGACGATGAGACAAATCTATAAGGGGGTTGAATAGATCCTTTATTTAAAAAATTGTTCTTTTAAATATTTGTTTTGAAATGATGCGAAAGCTTCCCAAATCAAAATCGTCTAAATGATCCGTTATTGAAAAGATCGGATATGCGAAATCGTATGGAGATCTTATGAGGAGAAATGAATCAATAATATTACTTACTAACTAATCACTTAAACAATATCAATAAGTACATACTACTTCCAATTAATTGTTTAATATAAAATTTGAAAAAATCACTAATTTATGTGTTAGTCAATTTATCAAACACTTGGTGTGCAAAAATATAACAAGTTCAATTTTACTTGATTGTAGTGATGAATTTTCCTTGATAACAATCAAAATGATTGCTATGATTATTGTAAACTAAGTTAGAATCACTACAATCTCGGTAAAATGAATTGAATAATCAATATCACACAAATTATAACAAACAAAAATAAAAGGATAGGGAAAGAGAAACAACACACGATTTGTTAAGGAAGTTCCCCTTGTCGTCCTTGCGTAGGATACATCTGCCCCCAATTCTAAAATCTAGAATTGAGATATATGATATTAAGTTGCAAAATGTTACAAGAGAAGTAATAGTCTTCACACTACACAAACCAATTGGTGATGATGAAAATATTCCCTTCTCTCCCCTTGGTTCAAGAGAAAACAAGTATGTCAATCTCTTCGAACAAACCTTCGGTTACCGCTACTTGATTGCATGAACTCTTTGTTCTACAAATATTTCACTCGGCTGATTTTGATTGCAAGAAAATTGACCCCAAATCCTCCTTCACAATCCTCTGGTTACCGCTACTTGAGTAAGATAATCCACTGTTTCTCAACCCTTTGACTCGGCTGATATCAATGAAGCAAAGACTTGTGCAAAAAACCCCGCGCCAACATGGATATTGGAGGACAAAACCCAAAAATATTTATTCAAGAAAAAATCCACTCAATTCTCAACCCAAATCTGAAAACAATATTCAGTTTGAACGTTATCACCACAACTCTGCACTTTAATAAAAAAAATTGTTATGTGTAATTGTTGATGAATGCTAATAGAGGAAGAAGATGATGATAAGTTGGTGTATATCTTTCACTTTTCTTGTTAACTAACAATGATGAATTCCAATTGATATTTATATGTTGCTGTTGTACCCCAAAATTTGCCCTCTCATTTTTCAAGGCCTTTCTCATAAGGATTCTCAAGGTTCAAGCTTGCACAAATACATGGGGATTTTCCAGTACCAAGATTAAAAGGAAACTGTCAAAAAGGGGGAAAGCAGATAAAAATAATCTTTTTGACAAAATTGAAAAAAAAATAAGTTTACTTCGATTCACAAGGCTTTGATTGGACTTTGGTCTCCTTCAGGCCTTCTTCGATTTCCCTTGTTTCGTTTGGACTTTAGCCTCTTACAAGACTGCTTCGATTAAACTAGGACTTCCTTTATGCCTCTGTAGATTCATAAGACAATAGCATCCTTTGTGCCTCCTTCGAATCCACTTTCAGCATTGGCCTCCTACATAAATTACAAGGCATTGGTTTCCCTTCATGCTAACGCCCACAAAGCAAGCGACCTCCTACATGCAAGCTTCGATTATACCAATGACCCCTCACAAGCTGGCTTTTGGTGCACATGGCATTGACCTTCTGAAAAGCTTCCTTCGATTCAGAAGGAAATGATCTTCATACAAGCTTCGATCGAGTCTTGTTTCCCTTTGAAACAACGTCCTTTGATTCAGGAAGTAAAGGCTTCCTGTTGGCTTTCTTCGATTCAGAAAGTCAACATCTTCTGAAAGCTTACTTTGATTCAGAAGGAAATAACCTTCTGAAAAGTGTCCTTTGATTTCACCATTGACCCCTTACATGTTTGCTCTAGACACCACAAAGCTAGGATTTCCTTCATGCCAACAGGCACAAGGCAGCGGCCTCCTGCATGCATCCTTTGTTTGGCCATGTGACCCCTAGAAGGCAAGCCTTCGATTGGACAAGAGCCATCTTCACGCAAAGCTTCGATTGGAGTGTTAGTTCTATTCGAAGCAGCATACTTCGAATCTAATCTGAACCATTCGAAGCAAGCTTGTTTGAAGAACATTGAGCAAATCTCATAGCCTTATCCTCCAAATCTCACTTGTCAGGCTATGTTACTTCCAAATCTTCACATAATCAGAGGTTTACACAAGTTTGTGATACATTACATAAAGGTTCAAAGCTTTGTCTACGGGATAATACCATTCTTGGATGAAATGACAAAAGCTACATACCCTTTTTTTCTTCATAAAAAGTACTTTAATCACAAAGTTAGCTTCCAATATGATTTTTGTCTGAACATAAGCAATGCCAAAAGCATATGTCAAATCTCCTGCCAGCAGGCCCCCACTTGTACTGGAAACTGGGAATCAACGAAAAGGGACAAGACTTGCTTCACCCTTAACCAAACCATGGTTTGTCATCATACAAACCTGGTTACTTCAAACACATTCATTCTTTTCTCTATTAATAGAGAAGCATTTGCAAGCTCAATAGAGGACTTTTTGGCCAGAGGAAGGAATCTTCAAATTTCTCAAACACCATAAGTTCTCAAACACTTAAACATTTGAGAAAACACAAACCCAGAATCCCAAACACTTGTCCCCTTTGAATCTGAAGCATCCTTACATCTTGTTACGCTTCGAATCCAGCAAGAAAAACATTTCATTTTTTTTCTCTTTCGAATCCAACAGTAGAGACGCTACCCTCACCCCTTCTCTTTGATTCCAGGGGTGCTCAAGACAATCACCTAAATGTCCTGCACACGCTCCAGCCTCCAACAAGGTAAGTCATACTTAACCTTGATTCCTTCATTTACAACACAACATGTAAATAAAATTCCTCTTCATTTGAAGGATATACATAGCATTTATTCCCCTTTCATTTACACCCTTATAATTTTGTTTTATTGTCTTTCCTTTTGGTTTTGCTCTTTAGTTTCTTACAAATGTTTTAAGAACTAACCTGGCCCTAAGGCAGTGCTAGCATGGCCTTAGGCCATATTGCTATTTAACATCTCAAACAAAGGAAAACATGAAACATGAAGTAGGGAATGAAGCCTTTGGCTTCCATGCTGACCTCCAGGCCAAACAAAAGTGGTGGCCAGAAAACACACTATGCCCATACGACAAGCATGCCTACACTGATTCCAGGCCCAGTCGAACGGTACTCCATCACTGCTTTCAACCCCCAGTTGAAGGAGGAAAAAAGGCAGATTGCATCTTACACTGGTTCCAGGCCCAATTGAAAGGCACAACATGCTGACTTCCAGGCCCTAATCGAAAGGCACAACATGCTGACTCCCCAGGCCTCAATCGAAAGTCACGCCTTCACCCCTTTCAAGCCAAATCGAAGAGAGCCAGAAAGTGAAGAGTCGAAGGGTTTTCTTCCTCAACCGAAATACCCTCATTTTTCTTGCTTTTATCTTATTTTTGCCTTTATATTTTCATGCACTTCAATATGGTTGTAATAGCGTAGGTTTTTATCTTTCTGCATTTTATTACTTTTGTATGCTTGCTAGTAAAATAGAGAATGTATGGCAAGATAAAAACAACAAGTAGACAACCCCTAATCAAAGACTAAATGCATGCAAATCAAACACACCATTCATATATGCACCCTTAGGGTAATTCCACTTGTTACCTCAGAAAAATAGTCATGTCCCTCGAATATGAGCGTTTTAGCAAAGACCCTCGATAAAAGATCATAGTCCCTTGATGAACCTCAATGTTGCCTTCGGTAAACGATCTAGTCCCTAAAAGACATTGCTAAAACGTCCCATAGGTTACCTTTTATGACTATACAAATGTCCCACGCCCATCCATTCACATCCAACGATGGGGCTTCTTACCAAATCAATGGTAAGATAGCAACATCTAAAGGAGAAGGAAAAGAATGTTTAAGACCTTTTGAGTAGGTAGGATGCACCTAGTTGCTCTCTTGCTCACAACAAAAACATTTTATACACCAACACTTTCATTTTGAAACATTTTCAAAAGACAAACACTTTGTACACGTTCTTATAGAGACGAGAACCATTATAAAGACACCTTTTCAAAATCACTTTCAAAAACACATTCCACAAACACCTCTTTGAACTATTTTTAAAACAATACTTTGTACGCGTTCTTATAGAGACGAGAACCATTACAAAGACGTTTTTCAAAATACTTTCAAAACTCACACCATAAGCACATTTTCAAACAAAAGCAAGTGATCTAGCAAGAAACTAAGAGCCCATAGATAACTATGGATGAAGAGGGTGCTAACACCTTCCCTTTTCATAATCTACCCCCCGAACTCAAGAAAATAATCTCAAAGGTATTTCCTATTCTTTTCACCCTTTCCTTTATTGGATAAAAGAAAAGTCGGTGACGACTCTTGCTATCCGCAACAAATACGATAAAATGCAAAACATCTCAAGTCAGTTCTCCCACCATGTTACTGAACTGACAACTCTGATGGGGAAATGCTTAAAAGTGGGGTTACCTTAGGGCTAGATCACCTTTAATTGCTTTTCTTTGTTTGACTTGTTTGCTTTACATTTTGGTTCCTTGTTTGGGCTTGTTTTGATTCTCTAC
Organism: Vicia faba; assembly: GCA_948472305.1. NCBI lineage: Eukaryota > Viridiplantae > Streptophyta > Magnoliopsida > Fabales > Fabaceae > Vicia > Vicia faba. The sequence continues at coordinate 826,419,281 of OX451735.1, read as the reverse complement.
CCGGTTCTGGGACACCTTATAGGTAAGTAGCAATAAGTTGTGGAAACTGTGCGGGGTATACCGACATGTTCTAAGAAATAGCTACATTAGTCTGACAAATTTGTTGGTACTGGTAGCCTTTGAGTATTCAAGGAGAATACGGGGCCGCTGTGTGGTGTCATAAAGCACTAACTGACTTTAGAACCTTATTTGACCAACTTGGCCATTAGGAAGCAGTGAGGTAGCCGACTTTGGTGCTGTCCGAAGTTGGTTGATACTCGATACTACACTCATTGAGATTGGACTTTCAGGATATTTTGGTCGCCATTAAAGAGGCTTGCGCTGAAACAATGCCTGATGAAGTAAGATCAGTGATATTGAGATCCCCTAGAACCCGATTACTTTCTAGGACATGTTGAGCTAACTAAACTTTAAAAGGGTACTTACCTATAAACTTCACGCAAGCCTAAACCTAAGGACTTGTTTTCTTTGTGTGTATATGATTACTTGTACATAACATCATAACATCATACCATTGCATTTGCACTAACCATTTCAAGGCCTTTTTGAGATTTATCTTTGTTCTGTTTTGTAGGACATGGCTTCCACCCGCAGGAATACTATCCAAGTCAATCTCGTAAGAATTCCTTCTCAACTCAAAGAGTTAGCATCAATGGTTCCTGAGAGTTCTTCATTCACCGAGAGACATGGTCGACTCCTAAACTTTATTACCTCGAGCATTGATGAAGACATGATGAAGGTGCTATTTCAGTTCTTTGACCCTTTGCACCATTGCTTTACCTTCCCCGATTACCATCTTGTACCTACTATGGAAGAATTCTCTCAACTCTTGAGGATTCCTATTCTCAATTAACTACCTTTCAACGGTACTGAAAGAGACCTAAGCCCTGAAGAGATTGCCCGAGCGCTACACTTGCAATAATCCGATGTCACAGCTAATTGGGAAACAAGAAGTGGTGTCAAAGGGTTCCTAGCCAAGTTCCTGTTGGAGAAATCTTAAGATTGTTGGAACAATTTGGACTTACAAGATTTTGAAGAAATATTGGCCCTTCTCATCTATAGGATGGTACTATTTCCAAATCCTGACCAACTTATAGATGTAAATGCTGTCAAAGTCTTCATATCTTGCAATCCAGTGCCTACTTTGTTGGGAGATATCCTACATTCTCTCCACTCTCTCACCATGAGGAAAAGAGGAACCCTCATGTGTTGCACTCCTCTATTGGCTAGGTGGTTTGTTTTGCACCTCCCCCAATTCATGTTGAAGAACGAGCAAGGTTTGAGGTGGTCCAATAGGTTGATGTCACTCAGACATTCAGATATTCACTGGTGTTCTCGATCCTTGGAGAACATTACTATTATAGACCGTTGTGGGGAATTACCTAATATCCCTTTGCTTGGCATTAGGGGAGGTATCACTTACAACCCATGCTTAGCTTTACGACAGTTTGGGTATGCCTGAAGAGATGGTCCTTATGATATGCTCATCCAAGGAGTGGTGTTCGACTACGAGAGCGACGATCAAGGTTACCGTCAGAGGTTTGTACGAGCTTGGAGGATGGTAAACAAAGTGGATAGTAAGACACTGGGACACAAGAACTCTATTCCCCTTGAGCCTTACCTTAGGTGTGTACGATCTCGTGCTCAGAAGCTCATAATGCCTTACCCCTCCATCCTACCTGTTATCGTGAAACCTGTTGCTGAAGGAGATGTCCTGTATACTGTCCTCTATCCCGACATGCCTGCTTCTCTTGAAGACTTTCAAAAGGGTTGGATTCAGCTAAAGGAAGAACGAGACACCTTCGAAGCTCAGTTCTACGCAAGCGAGAAAAGGGTTTTGGAGCTTACAAAGCAACTTCATGAAGAACAAAGCTTGAGTTCCTAGATTGCACCAAAGAGGATGCATTCGACCTTTTTGTCTTAGAAATTTATTTTGTAAGCCGAAGAGGCACGTTGTAACCATTTTGAACCAATTAATGCAATTTGACGTGTGTTCATTCTTTGTCTAGACAAATTTAAATCTTATAAGTCCTTGAAAACATTGCATCCACATACCATGCATCATATCATGACAAGTTTCTCCCATACAGGTCTCCTTATCCTCTTACTGTTTATTTCAGTAGAGATGGCTCTAGAACAAACTATCAAGGACATTCAGACTCAAAACGCTCAACTTCAAGAGCTGTTCTTGAACCTATCTAAGGGACAAGAAGAGGTAAAGGCTCTCCTCACTAGGGGCATGACCATGAGAAATCTTGAGGATAACAAGAATGACCAGTTGGAACGGCTACAAACTGAATGGAAAACAATGAAAGTCCAGATGATGGGACAACTGGTGGGCCAGATGGCTCTTATCCAAAAATTAGCTAAGGGACAAGAAGAGCTAAGGACCCTCATCAATAAACTTCATCAAGACGGATGCAACCATATGAAACAAACGGTCAAGATTGGGGATCAAGTCACTACTCAGCCTCCCATGAGACAAAAGGCCGGTTTGGTGGAGAGTAGACCTTTCCAATTTGCTTCCACATCACAAGCCCAACAACCACCTCGTCAACAAGGACATGGTAATCGACATAAACGGGTCCCATCCAATAGGTAGTTTACCAAACTTGACATGTCGATATCGTAAGTCTTGCAACACTTGTTGGAGTTGAATTTGGTCACGTTAATGGATCCTCCTCGGAATCCTAATACTTCCGCTCCTAATTACCATCCCAATGAAAGGTGTGCATATCACTCCGATAGCCCGGGGCATGATACTGATAATTATTGGACGTTGAAATATAAAATTCAAGACCTGATCAATGAAGGAGCGTTAGAATTCGCACAACATGGTCAACTGGAATTATTCTGCCATTCCTCAAAGGCACACCATCTGAAGTGACAAGCCAAGACAAAGAGGCTTTTTGTTCATCTAGAATTTTCAATTTGTAATTTCCTTTGATTGTTTGAACATTTGTTTCATGTCAATCTTTGTTATTTTATCAATGCATTGCATATGTTTGTCTTGAATCAACTCATTTGTATTCACTATATTCAAACTGTGTTTTTACTTCCCTTTGGTGATATTCAACTCTCGATTAAAAGCTCTAAGCCTTTAGAGGGAGGATGACGAAAATGATACCACAATCTCTACAGTATGCTTTTGAACAGACCCCGCTGACGATGTACAGGCGTTGTTTCAAATCCTAAACCGTGGAGTTATAAAGAAGATAATCCCTAGTCAACCCCTTTTAAGCCTAAGAAGCAAGAGTTTTTCTTTTCCACACAAACTAAAACCTTTAATCAAAACCTGGGGCAGGGTAGTTTCTCAGTTAATTCAAACGCGCGTTCAGTCGCAAACTTTCATTTTGTATACAACGAATGACGTCAAAAACATTCCTCTGGAATCAAAAGACGACGATGGTTCCTTATCACATAGGCAGTAGTTATCTCTCAAAAAAGAAAGCCCCCATAAGTCAAAACCTATGAAGGAGACTTAGGACAAAAATGATTGTCTTCTCAAACAAACGCTCAATTGATGAACCATCGCCTAATGTCAGAGCAAAGATTCCAGACTCAATCGGGATCTAAATGCATAATTAGCTGAGCATAGGAGTGAATAACATCATGAAGAAAGGTTTGGGTACAAATAAAATTTGAGCCTTTATCTTTTGTTTTTTAAACCGTGAACCAAGCCACGCTACAACCCTTCAAAAGTCCTAATTGAAGCATGGGTTAGTTCGAAAGCATATTGTTACAAAAGGTATCCCGACTCCTGGAAGGCTTACGATAAATCCTGAGTTCATATTCTTACAAAAATCTCTTTACTTGCTAAAACGCATTTTCAAAACTTCAAGACAAGCATAAACTTTACATTATTTGAATATCACTGTTTGCATATGGCTAATTGTTTGACAGCGGAGAAATTCACACGACAAATATCCAGTGAACAAAAAACTCTCTCAACGAACAAAATCACCTTAAATAACAGATCTCTTATAAGAAAGGGGGCATGACATGTCACCGTCCAACACATCTGGGGAAGTCCAGTCAAGATTCCAAGAAATCTCTCAAGAAATGCTGAATAACCAGGGGTAGGCCTATATCTGAATCACTTGGGGCATCGAACGTGAATTTCAACAAAGAATTACGTACGGTCAGGCAAACACTTCCTGGCAATACTACAAACACTTGCTACTAGGGGAAGTGACAAGTTTCCCATAAAGTCCTTTTCATAGGATGACCCCCAGTTAAGTCCCCACAAAGTTGGATCCAGACAACTCCCAACCAGAGTCTTAATCTTTGGAAAACCTTCTTCCCAGCTGAGTTGATCTCAAGAGTCCTCGAGGATTTCTGCCAAAAGAAAACACCTCTCCAACAGATTTGCGACATGGTTTATTTCCCCAACAAATGGCAAGACTCCCCAATTTGAATTTGCCTCTCCAACTATAATAAGTAAAGGGACCACAACTCCTCTTCCCTAGTAGACTTTTGTACAATCCCCAGTGAGTTACTACAAATCCTGGACCTGACCAGATATCAGTTCAACTTCAACCCTTCAAGTAAGTTATTACGAAGCCTGGAATCCGACCAGATAACCGTCAATTTCTTTATCCCCAACAAGTTACTGTAAAGCCTAGAATATGACCAAATATCAGTTCAACTTCATCCTTTCAAGTAAGTTGCTACGAAGCCTGGAATTCAACCAGATAACAATTTAACTCTCCCAAGTGGTTTTCTACGAATCTTGGAACGCGGCCAGATAACAATTAATTTAACCTTCCCTAGTAAGTCGCTGCAAAACCTGGAATACGACCAGATAACAGTCAACTTCATTATCCTCAACAAATTGCTGCCAAGCCTGGATTTCGACCAGATAACAATTAACTTTCCTTTCTCTTCTATCAAGAGATAATTCCCAGTAGAGCAACAAACAACTGAGACTCCTAAACTCTTTTCTCCAAGAAGAGATTAACACTCTCCACAAGAATTTTCTTCTCAAGAAAAATCAACATTCCCCAACAGAGTTCTCCTCAAACAACAAAACAGGAATCCCCAGCGGAAACATCCTAAAAAAGGGATCTATAGAGGTGCATACTCTTCATCCCCAATAGGATCCCGAGACTTAGCCTCCCAAAACTCCCCAATATTTGTCAAGGATTTATTTTCCCAGACAAAATCACATTCCAACAATATTTCGTACATGATAAATGAATACAGCATAATCTCATTTACTTAAGAACATCATTACGCCATGCAATTCATACATCATGACATTGCATAAAACTAACTCTTTACCTTTTCAGGAAAGATCAAATCAACAGATGACTATCATCAAACGATCTTCAAAAGGTCAGAGATTAATACCTATAACAAGACAAGACAATTATCTGTGGGCGATCGATTGTAGATTAATACCTGTAACAAGTCAGGAAAGCTATCTACATGAGAAGACTGAAGATAATTACATGAAACAAGTCGGGGAAAATCTCTACATGACCAGCTGAAGCAACCCTACCCAGATGCAGTTTAACACAGACTCATCGTGAAGCAACCCTACCCAGGTTCCTTCTCTTCCTTTCCAAATGCATTTTTACACGGACTCATCCTGAAGCAGCCCTACACCGGCTAATCATAAATAAAAAGAATGAAGACCTATTATGGTTAGATTTAGTTCTTCCAGATTAACAACAGGAAAATGAAGTCCTCTTCTAGGTAGATTTATTTCTTCTAGTTAATAACAGGCGAATCAAAGACCTCTTCTGGTTAGATTTAGTCTTTCCAGCTAAAGACAGGCGAACAAAGATCTCTTCTGGTTAGATTTATTTCTTCCAGTTAATAACAGGCGAATCAAAGACCTCTTCTGGTTAGATTTAGTTCTTCTAGTTAAAGACGGGCGAATGAAGACCTCTTCTGGTTAGATTTATTTTTTCCAGTTAATAACAGGCGAATCAAAGACCTGTTTTGGTTAGATTTATTTCTTCTAGTTAAAGACAAACGAATCAAAGACCTCTTCTGGTTAGATTTATTTCTTCCAGTTAATAACAGGAGAATTAAAGACCTCTTCTGGTTAGATTTTTTTCTTCCAGTTAATAATAGGCGAATCAAAGACCTCTTCTGGTTAGATTTAGTTCTTCTAGTTAAAGACAGGCAAATCAAGACCTCTTCTGGTTAGATTTAGTTCTTCCAGTTAAAGATAGGCGAATGAATACCTCTTCTGGTTAGATTTATTTCTTCCAGTTAATAACAGGCGAATAAAGTCCTCTTCTGGTTAGATTCATTTCTTCCAGTTAAATATAGGTGAATGAAGACCTCTTCTGGTTAGATTTATTTCTTCCAGTTAATAACAGGCGAGTCAAAGACCTCTTCTGGTTAGATTTATTTCTTCCAGTTAATAACAGAGGAATCAAAGTCCTCTTCTGGTTAGATTTATTTCTTCCAATTAATAACAGGCGAATCAAAGACCTTTTTTGGTTAGATTTAGTTCTTCCAGTTAAAGACAGGCGAATGAAGACATCTTCTTGTTAGATTTATTTCTTCCAGTTAATAATAGGCAAATCAAAGACCTCTTCTGGTTAGATTTAGTCCTTCCAGCTAAAGACAGGCGAATGAAGGCCTCTTCTGGTTAGATTTAGTTCTTCCAATTAAAGACAGGCGAATGAAGACCTCTTCTAGTTAGATTTAGTTCTTCCAGTTAAAGACAGGCGAATGAAGACCTCTTATGGTTAGATTTAGTTCTTCCAGTTAAAGAAAGGCGAATGAAGATCTCTTCTGGTTAGATTTATCTCTTCCGGTTAAAAACAGGAAAAAGACATCTACTATTTCAGTATAAATCAACCAAAAGATTTATCCTGATACCTTTCCCAGTCACTCTGGATGGCATCTATAAGCCCATCTCCAATAACTTTCCATCATTTCTCCAAATTGAATCTTTAAGCCCATTCCCTACACAATCAACCACCACATCATCAAGTGCAAATTTCTGGGCACTTTAGTGTTTAATCATCTTCCACCTTCAAGTCTTCCACCTTTAAGCACTTTAGTGCAGGAGGCCACTTACTTTGTGGGTGTTAGCACTTTGATGAATTACAAGACTTGAAGGTGGAAGATGATTGAACACTAAATTGCCCAGAAATTTGCACTTGATGATGTGGTGGTTGATTGTGTAGAGAATGGGCTTAAAGATGACATTTGGAGAAATGATGGAAAGTTGTTGGAGATGGGCTTATAGATGCCATCCAGAGTGAGTGGGAAAGGTATCAGGATAAATATTTTGGTTGATTTATACTGAAATAGTAGATGTCTTTTGCCTGTTTTTAACCGGAAGAGATAAATCTAACCATAAGAGGTCTTCATTCGCCTATTTTTAACTGGAAGAACTAAATCTAACCAGAAGAGGTCTTCATTCGCCTGTCTTTAACTGAAAGAACTAAATCTAACCAGAAGAGGTCTTCATTCGATTGTCTTTAAATGGAAGAAATAAATCTAACCAGAAGAGGTCTTCATTCGCCTGTCTTTAGCTGGAAAGACTAAATCTAACCAGAAGAGGTCTTTGATTCTCGTATTATTAACTGGAAGAAATAAATCTAACTAGAAGAGGTCTTCATTCGCCTGTCTTTAACTGGAAGAACTAAATCTAACCAGAAGAGGACTTTGATTCGCCTGTTACTAACAGGAAGAAATAAATCTAACCAGAGAGGTCTTTGATTCGTCTGTTATTAACTGGAAGAAGTAAATCCATCCAGAAGAGGTCTTTGATTCGCATGTTATTAACTGGAAGATATAAATCTACCCAAAAGAAGACTTCATTCACCTGTCTTTAACTGGAAGAACTAAATCTAACCAGAAGAGGTCTTTAATTTGCCTGTTATTAACTGGAAGAAATAAATCTAACCTGAAGAGGTCTTCATTCGCCTGTCTTTAACTAGAAGAACTAAATATAACAAGAAGAGGTCTTTGATTCACCTGTTATTAACTGGAAGAAATAAATCTAACCAGAAGAGGTCTTTAATTCGCCTGTTATTAACTTAAAGAAGTAAATCCATCCAGAAGAGGTCTTTGATTCGCCTGTTATTAAATGGACGAAATAAATCTACCCAGAAGAGGACTTCATTCACATGTCTTTTACTGGAAGAACTAAATCTAACCAGAAGAGGTCTTTGATTCACATGTTATTAACTGGAAGATATAAATCTAACCAGAAGAGGTCTTTGATTTTCCTGTTATTAACTGGAAGAAGTAAATCCATCCAAAAGTGGTCTTTGATTCACCTATTATTAATGGAAGAAATAAATCTACCCAGAAGAGGACTTCATTTGACTGTTGTTAATCTGGAAGAACTAAATCTAACCAGAATAGGTCTTCATTCCTTTTATTTATGATGAGCCAGTGTTGGGCTGCTTCAGGATGAGTCCATGTAAAACTGCGTATGGAAAGGAAGAGAAGGAACCTGGGTAGGGTTGCTTCATGATGAGTCCGTGTTAAACTGCATCTGGGTAGGGTTGCTTCAGCTGGTCATGTAGATAGTTGCCACCGGCTTGTTTCAGGTATTGATCTTCAATCTGCTCATGTAGATAGCTTTCCTGACTTGTTACAGGTATTAATCTACAATCGGTCGTCCACAGATAATTGTCCTGTCTTGTTACAGGTATTAATCTCTAACCTTTTGAAGATCGTTTGATGATAGCCATCTGTTTATTTGATCTTTCCTGAAAAGGTAAAGAGTTAGCTTTATGCAATGTCATGATGTATGAAATGCATGGAGTAATGATGTTCTAAAAGTAAATAAGATTATGCTGTATGCATTTATCATGTACGAAATATTGTTGGAATGTGATTTTGTCTGGGGAAATAAATCTTTGACAAATATTGGGGATTTTTGGGAGGCTAAGTTTCGGACTGCTGTTGGGGATGAAGAGTATGCACCTCTCTAGACCCCTTTTTTAGGATGTTTCCGCTTGGGATTCCTGTTTTGTTGTTTGAGGAGAACTCCGTTGGGGAATGTTGATTTTGCTTGAGAAGAAAATTCTTGTGGAGAGTGTTGATCTCTGCTTGGAGAAAAGAGTTTAGGAGTCTCAGTTGTCTGTTGCTCTACTGGGGAGTTATCTCTTGATGGAAGAGAAAGGAAAGTTAATTGTTATCTGGTCGAAATCCAGGCTTGGCAGCAATTTGTTGAGGATAATGAAGTTAACTGTTATCTGGTCGTATTCCAGGTTTTGCAGCGACTTATTGGGGAAGGTTAAGTTAATTGTTATCTGGTCGCGTTCCAGGATTCGCAGAAAACCACTTGGGAGAGTTAAACTGTTATCTGGTTGAATTCCAGGCTTCGTAGCAACTTACTTGAAAGGATGAAGTTGAGCTGATATTTTGTCAGATTCTAGGCTTTACAGTAACTTGTTGCGGATAAAGAAATTGATGGTTATCTGGTCGGATTCCAAGCTTCGCAATAACTTACTTGAAGGGTTGAAGTTGAACTGATATCTGGTCGGGTCCAGGCTTTGCCGTAGCTCACTGGAGATTGTAGAAAAGTCTAATGGGGAAGAGGAGTTTTAATCCCTTGACTTATAATAGTTGGAGAGGCAAATCCAAACTGGGGAGTCTTGCTGTTTTTTGGGGAAATAAACCCTGTCGCCAATCTGTTGTAGAGGTGTTTTCTTTTGGCAGAAATCCTCGAGGATTCTTGAGATTAACTCAGCTGGGAAGAAGGCTTTCCAGAGATTGAAACTCTGGCTAGGAGTTATCTGGATCCAACTTTGTGGGGACTTGAATGGGGGTCATCCTATGAAAAGGACTTTATGGGAAACTTGTCACCGCCCCTAGTAGTAAGTGTTTGTAGTATTGCCAGGAAGTGTTTGCCTGACCGTACATAATTCTTTGTTGGAATTCAGTTTGATGCCTCAAGTGGTTCAGATACAGGCATGCCCCTGGTTATTCAGCGTTTCTTGAGAGATTTCTTGGAATCTTGACTGGGCTGCCCCATATGTGTTGGACGGTGACACGTCATTCCCCCTTGCTTATAGGAGATCTGTTATTTGAGGTGATTTTGTTCGTTGAGAGAGTTTTTTGTTCACTGGATATTTGTCGTGTGAATTTCTCCGCTGTCAAACAATTAGCCATATGCAAACAACGATATTCAAATAATGCAAAGTTTATGCTTGTCTTGAAGTTTTGAAAATGCGTTTTAACAAGTAAAAGAATTTTTGTAAGAAAATTCAACTCAGGATTTAGAGTAAGCCTTACAGGAGTTAGGATACCTTTTGTAACAATATGCTTTCAAACTAACCCATGATTCAATTAGGACTTTTGAAGGGTTGTAACGTGGCTTGGTTCACGGTTTAAGAAACAAAGGATAAGGCTCAAAGTGTATTTGTACCCGCCCGTTCTTCATAATGTTCTTCATTCCTAAACTCAGTTAATTTTGCGTTTTAACTCCAATGATGTTTTGGTGATGGTTCAGACAAGTTTTGTCGGAGGGCAGTCATTTTTGTAACGTTTTTCGTGTTCATTGAGGATCTGTAATGTCCTTTTTTGATTTGTTATCCCGGATTTTTGCCTGACTGTTCTCGTTTTGAGATTACGGTCAACGGGATGTCCCAGTTTCTCTTAAGTCTCCTTCGTAGGTTTTGACTTAATGGGCCTTTCTTTTTTGAGAGATAAAGACTGCCTATTTGATAAGGAACCATCGTCATCTTTTGATTCCAGAGGAATGTTTTTGACGTCATTCGTTGTATATGAAATGGAAGTTTACGACTGAACGCGCGTTTGATTTAACTAAGAAACTACCACGCCCCAGGTTTTGATTAAAGGTTTTAGTTTGTGTGGAAAAGAAAACTCCTACTTCTTTGGCTCAAAGGGGTTGACCATGGATTATCCTCCTTATAACTCCAGTGTTTGGGAATTGAAAGGACACCTGTACATCATCAGCAAGGTCTGTCCAAAAGCATATTGTATGAGATTAAGGCATTATTTTTGTCATCCTGCCTCTAAAGACTTGCAACTTTTTAAAACAAGAGTTAAACATCATAAAGGGAGTAAAAAGCATAGTTTAAATGTAATGAAAACGAATGGATCAATTCACGACAAACATATGCAATGCATTAATGAAACAAAGTTTGACATTAATAGATAAGTGTTTGAACAAAAAAAGAGATTACAATTAAAAATTCAAAATGAACAGGAGCCTCTTTATCTGAACTTGTCACTTCAGGTGGTGCACCTTTGAGGGACGGCAAAAGAATTCAGTCTGACCATCTTGTGTAAACTCCAGCACTCCTTCGTCGATCAAGTCTTGGATCTTATTTTTCAATGCCCAACAACTATTCGTATCATGTCCAGGATTATTGGAATGGTATGCACATATTTCATCAGGATGATAGCTAGGAGCGGAGGTACTGGGATTCCGAGGAGGATCCCTTAGTGTGACCAAGTCCAGCTTCAGTAAGTGTTGCAACACCTGCGATATCAGTATGTTGAGTTTGGTAAACTTCCTACCGGATGGGACCCGTTTAATCTGATTAACCTATCCTTGCTGACGGGGTGGTTGTTGGGATCGTGACGTGGCAGCGAATTCGAAAGGTCTACTCTCTACCAAACCGGCCTCTTGTCTCATGGGGGGCTGAGTAGTGCCTTGATCCCCAATCTTGACCGTTTGTTTCATATGATTGCGAACGTCTTGATGAAGTTTGTTGATAAGGGTCCTTAGCTCTTCTTATCACCCAGCTAAGTTTTAGATGAGAGCCAACTGGCCCACCAGTTGTCCCATCATCTGGACTTTTATTGTTGCCATTTCAGTTTGTAGCGGTTCCAACTGGTCATCCTTATCATCCTCAGGATTCCCCATGATCATGCCCCTAGTGAGGAGTGTCTTTACCTCTTCTTTCCCCTTGGATAGGTTCAAGAACATCTCTTGAAGTTGAGTCTGAATGTCCTTGATAGTCTGTTCTAGAGCCATCTCTACTGAAATAAACAGTAAGCAGATGAGAGACTTGTGTGGAAAATCCTGTCATGATATGATGCATGGTATGTGGATGCATGTTTTCAAGGATCTCGCGGAGTAATTACAAGAAAATGTTATAATTCGAACTTTGATCCACAAATTTGATTGTAGAACTTTGTATCGGTGGATGTCCTTCTACGAGAATCAAGCTCACCATGTCAAGTGGGTCATAGCCCCTGACTCAAGTTGTTGTACTTTGATCTTTGACGATGTTTGGTTAGAGGAAAATAAATCCTCTTGCCCCTTGATAGACGTCTGGTTCAACATGACCCTGCATCATAGGCCCTTGAGATCCTTGAAACGGTTATTGAAAATGCTATGGTATGATATCATGATGTTAAGTATGCAAACCAAGTAAGTTTTTATGTACAAATAATCATATATACACAAAGCAGACAAGTCCTTAGGTTTAGGCTTGCATGGAGTTTTATAGGTAAGTACCCTCTTGAAGTTTAGTTGGCTCAACCTATCCTAGTAATAGTATCCGGGTTCTATGGGATCTCAATATCACCGATCTTTCTTCATCGGGAATTATTTCAGTGCAAGCCTCTTTAATGGCGACTGAAATATCCCAAAAATCCGATCTCAATGAGCGTAGCATCGAGTATCAACCAACTTCGAACTGCACCAAAGCCGGCTATCTCACTACTTCCTAAAGGCCAAGTTGTTGAAGTAAGGTTCTAAAGTCAGTTAGTGCTTCATGACACCATACAACAGCCCCGTATTCTCCTATATTACTCAAGTGCTACCGATACCAACAAATGTGTCACACTAACGTAGCTATTGCTTAGACCATGTCAGTATACCCCGCACAGTTTCCATAATCTATTGCTACTTGCCTAAAAGGTGTCCCAGATCTGGGTAGAGGATCAAAACAAGCCCAAACAAGGAACCGTAATGTAAATCAAGTCAAACAATGAAAATAAAGTAAAGGTGATCTAGCCCTAAGGTAACCCCACTTTTAGAATGTCCCCAACTGAGTAGCCAGTTCTGTAATGCGGTGGGAGAACTGATTTGGGTGTTTTGTGTTTGATTATAATTGTTGTGGATAGCAAGAGTCGCCATCGACTTTTATTTTATCCAATAAAGGAAAGGGTGAAAAGAAAAGGAAAGACCTTTGAGATTATTTTCTTGAGTTCGGGGGGTAGATTATGAAAAGGGAAGGTGTTAGCACCCTTTTCATCCATAGTTATCTATGGGCTCTTAGTTGCTTGCTAGATCACTTGCTTTTGTTTGAAAATGTGCTTATGGTGTGGGTTTTGAAAGTATTTTGAAAAACGTCTTTTTAATGGTTCTTGTCTCTATAAGAACACGTACAAAGTGTTATTTTGAAAATAGTTAAAAAAGGTGTTTATGGAATGTGTTTTTGAAAGTGATTTTGAAAAGGTGTCTTTATAATGGTTCTCGTCTCTATAAGAATGTGCACAAAGTGTTTGTCTTTTTAAAATGTTTCAAAATTAAAGTGTTGGTGAATAAAATGTTTTTGTTGTGAGAAAGCGAGCAACTAGGAGCATCCTACCTACTCAAAAGGTCTTAAACGTTCTTTTCCTTCTCCATTAGATGTTTCTATCTTACTATTGATTTGGTAAGAAGCCCCATCGTTGGATGTGAAGGGACGAGCGTGGGACGTTTGTATAGTCATAGAAGGCAACCTATGGGGCGCTTTAGCAATTTCGTTTAGGGACTAGATCATTTACCAAAGGCAACATTGAGGGTCACCAAGGGACTATGACCTTTCATCGAGGGTCTTTGCTAAAATGCTCTTATTCGAGGGACATGACCATTTTTCTGAGGCAACAAGTGGAATTACCCTAAGGGTGCATGTGTGAATGGTGTGTTTTATTTGCATGCATTTAGTCTTTGATTAGGGGTTATCTACTTATTGTTTTTATCTTACCATACCTTCCCTATTTTACTAGCAAGCATACAAAAGTAATAAAATGCAGAGAGATAAAATCATACGCTATTACAACCATATTGAAGTGAATGAAAATGTAAAGGAAAAAATAAGATAAAAGCAAGAAAAATGAGGGTCTTTCGATTGAGGCAGAAAACCCTTCGATTCTGCACTTTCTGGCTATCTTAAATTTGGCTTGAAAGAGGTGAAGGCGTGACTTTTGATTGAGGCTTGGGGGGGGGGGGGTCAATATGTTATGCCTTTCGATTGGGGCCTGGAAGTCAGCATGTTGTGCTTTTCGACTAGGCCTGGAACCAGTGCAAGATGCAATCTGCCTTTTTGCCACCTTTGACTGGGGGTTGAAAGTAGTGAGGGAGTGCCTTTCGACTGGGCGCGGAATCAGTATAGGCAAGCTTGTCGTCTGGGCATAGTGTGTTTTCTGGCCACCACTTTCGTTTGGCCTGGAGGTCAGCGTGGAAGCCAAAGGCTTCATTCCCTACTTCCTGTTTCATGTTTTCCTTTGTTTGAGATGTTAAATAGCAACATGGCCTAAGGCCATGCTAGCACTTCCTTAGGGCCAGGTTAGTTCTTAAAACATTTGTAAGAAACCAAAGAGCAAAACCAAAAGGAAAGGCAATAAAACAAAACTATAAGGGTGTAAACGAAAGGGGAACATATGCTATGTATATGCTTGAAACGAAGAGGAATTTTAGTTACATGTTATGCTATAAACGAGGGAATCAAGGTTAAGGATGACTTATGTTGCTGGAGGCTGGAGCGTGTGCTGGACCTTTAGGTGATTCTCTTGAGCGCCCCTGGAATCAAAGAGAAGGAGTGATGGTAGCATCTCTACTGCTGGATTCGAAAGAGAAAAACAAATGAAATGTTTTTCTTGCTGGATTCGAAGGGTAGCAAGATGTAAGGATGCTTCAGATTTAAAGGGGACAAGTGTTTGGGATTATGGGTTTGTGTTTTCTCAAATGTTTAAGTGTTTGAAAAATTATGGTGTTTGAGAAATTTGAAGATTCCTTCCTCTGGCCAAAAAGTCCTCCCTTGAGCTTGCAAATGCTCCTCTATTTATGGAGAAAAGAATGAATGTGTTTGAAGTAACCGGGTTTGTATGAGGACAAACCATGGTTTGGTTAAGGGTGAAACAAGTCTTGTCCCTTCTCGTTTATTCCCAATTTTCAGTACAAGTGGGGGCCTGCTGGCAGGAGATTTGACATATGCTTTTGGCATTGCTTGTGTTCAGACAAAAATCAGATTGGAAGCTAACTTTGTGATTAAAGTACTTTTTATGGAAAAAAAAGGTACGTAGATTTTGTCATTTCATCCAAGAATGGTATTATCCAATAGATAAAGCTTCAAACCTTTATGTAATGTATCACAAACTTGTGTAAACCTCTGATTATGTGAAGATTTGGAAGTAACATAGCCTGACAAGTGAGATTTGGAGGATAAGGCTATAAGATTTGCTCAATGTTCTTCAAACAAGCTTGCCTCGAATGGTTCAGATTGGATTCAAAGTATGCTGCTTCGAAGGGAACTACTACTCCAATCTAAGCTTTGCGTGAAGGTGGCTCTTGTCCAATTGAAGGCTTGCCTTCCAGAGGTCTAATGGCCAAACAAAGGATGCATGCAGGAGGCCACTGCTTTGTGCCTGCTGGCATGAAGGAAATCTTGGCTTTGTGGTGTCAAAGACAAAAATGTAAGGGGTCAATGGTGCAATCAAAGGACACTTTTCAGAATGTTATTGCCTTCTGAATTGAAGGAAGCTTTTAGAAGATTATTGACTTTCTGAATCGAAGAAAGCCAACAGGATTCCTTTACTTCCTGAATCGAAGGACGCTGTTTCAAAGGGAAATAAGACTCAGTTGAAGCTTATATGACGATCATTTCCTTCTGAATCTAAGGAAGCTTTTTAGAAGGTCAATGCCATGTGCACCAAAATCCAGCTTGTGAGGGGTTATTGGTGTAATCGAAGCTTGCATACAGGAGGCCACTTGATTTATGGGCGTTAGCATGAAGGAAAACCAATGCCTTGTAATTCATGTAGGAGGCCAATGCTGAAGGTGGATTCGAAGGAGGCACAAAGGATGCTATTGTCTTATGAATCGAAGGAGGCATGCAGGAAGTCCTAGTCCAATCAAAGCAGTCTTGAAAGAGACTAAAGTACAAACAAAACAAGGGAAATCGAAGAAGGCCTGAAGGACACCAAATTCCAATCGAAGCCTTGTGAATCGAAGTAAACTTGTTTTTTTGCCAATTTTGTCAAAAAAATTATTTTTATTTGTTTCCCCCCTTTTTGACAGTTTCCTTTTAATCTTGGTACTGGAAAATCCCCATGTAATAGTACAAGCTTGAACCTTGAGAATCCTTGTGAGAAAGGCCATGAAAATGAGAGGGCAAATTTTGGGGTACAAAACACACTATGCCAAGACGACAAGCATGACTACACTGATTCCAGGCCCAGTTGAAAGGCACTCCCTCACTGCTTTCAACCCCCATTGGAAGGAGGAAAAAAGGAAGATTACATCTTGAACTGGTTCTAGGCCCAGTCGAAAGGCACAACATGCTGACTTCCAGGCCCCAATCGAATGACACAACATGCTGACCCCACCCCCCCAGGCCTCAATCGAAAGTCACACCTTTAACCCTTTCAAGCCAAATCGAAGAGAGCCAGAAAGTGCAGAATCGAAGGGTTTTCTGCCTCAATCGAATGACCCTCATTTTTCTTGCTTTTATCTTATTTTTTCCTTTATTTTTTCATGCACTTCAATATGGTTGTAATAGCGTAGGATTTTATCTTTTTGCATTTCATTACTTTTGTATGCTTGCTAGTAAAATAGGGAATGCATGGAAAGATAAAAACAACTAGTAGATAACTCTTAATCAAAGACTAAATGCATGCAAATCAAACACACCATTCACACATGCACCCTTAGGGTAATTACACTTGTTGCCTCGGAAAAATAGTCACGTCCCTCGAATATGAGGGTTTTAACAAAGATCCTCGATAAAAGATCGTAGTCCCTTGATGACCCTCAATGTTGCCTTCAATAAATGATCTAGTCCCTAAACGACATTGCTAAAACGTCCCATAGGTTGCCTTTTGTGATTATACAAACGTCCCACGCCCGTCCCTTCACATCCAACGACGGGGCTTCTTACCAAATCAATGGTAAGATAGCAACATCTAAAGGAGAAGGGAAAGAATGTTTAAGACCTTTTGAGTAGGTAGGATGCTCCTAGTTGCTCATTTCTCACAACAAAAATATTTTATACACCAACACTTTCATTTTGAAACATTTTCAAAAGACAAACACTTTGTACACGTTCTTATAGAGACGAGAACCATTATAAAGACACCTTTTCAAAATCACTTTCAAAAACACATACAACAAACACCTCTTAGAACTATTTTCAAACACAACACTTTGTACGCGTTCTTATAGAGATGAGAACCATTACAAATATGTTTTTCAGAATACGTTTAAAACCCACACCATAAGCACATTTTCAAACAAAAGCAAGTGAT
Source organism: Vicia faba (assembly GCA_948472305.1). Lineage (NCBI taxonomy): Eukaryota > Viridiplantae > Streptophyta > Magnoliopsida > Fabales > Fabaceae > Vicia > Vicia faba. The sequence goes on along the minus strand of OX451735.1, from coordinate 826,401,866 downwards.
CTAGGAAGCAACTAAGAGCCCATAGATAAATATGGATGAAAAGAGTGCTAACACCTTCCCTTTTCATAATCTACCCCCCGAGCTCATGAAAATAATCTCAAAGGTCTTTCATGTTCTTTTCACCCTTTCATTTATTGGATAAAAGAAAAGTCGGTGGAAACTTTTGCTATCCGCAACAATTGCGATAAAATGCAAAACATCCTAAGTCAGTTCTCCCATCGTGTTACAGTTACCAAATAGTAAAGACAAAAAATATAGCAAAAATTAGGTTACAATTGCGAACAGTCGACACATACAACCATGCCCACTCGATGTGAGCAAACCTGATAGTTGTAGGAAGAATTTTGAGAAAGAAATGCATCGACCGTGATAGGGCATGAGTCAATGCAAACAAAGATAATTTTCTCCCCAGTGTGAGATGACCAGAAGGGTCGATGCAAGCACACCCGAGCTTGATGGATTGATCTTCTTTAGTTTATGATTCAACCTATCTTTAGCTTGAGTCGATGCAAACAGTGATTGTTTTTCTCCCAGTGTGAGTCGACTAATAGTGTCAACGCAGGCAGACCCGAGCCAGGTGCAAAGTTATTAATCAATCTATGAGTTGACCCACAAACTGTGTAAGTCGATGCAAACAATTTAAGTGACCAAAAATACTTTAGTTCAAGGAGTTTTAAGACATCCATTAACAAACGTAAATTCACCAAGATCAAGAGCACAAATGTAACATGCGAAGAATGTTTTGACATCATTAAAACAAGAGTAGAGGTACCTTGCCCTCACAGGTACCACATGCATATTGCATTGCGTTGCATTGGAGTCACATGTGTTGATGTGAAATACTGAATTAGTGAGAATTATGTGATATTAGTGTGAATGTTACATATGTGGTATTTGTGGTTGATTATCTTCGAATCTTGTATCGTTGAGCAATGTTGTATCTGTAATCATGTGAATTATGTTGAAGTATGTTGAATACACGATTATGTGAAGTGTGATAAATTCATTTGATGTATGTTTAATTATGCATTACTTATTATTATATATTTTTATAATGATATGAATTCTCACCCTTATGTTGGAATGATGTTTTATACGATATCACCCAGGTACCGAGGATAGCAGTGGTGCTTCTAGCAAGGCTTAGTCGGAGGAGATTAGATTCTTGTTTATCTGTTTACAAGGTAGTGAGTCATGCTCTGGTCTATGTAACACAGGGAACTTTTGGATTTATGTTATGTTTATGATATTCATGTTTATTTTAGAGATGTTGTTATACTCTCTGGATATTTATGTTTTATTGAGATGTATGTGGTGATGGCCTTTAATGCTTAGTATTTTATGATATGATTGTTAGTATGGGATTTCAATCATTAGTATTATTATTTTTGAATTGAAAATTATTCCGCTGCCAGATGCTTATGTATTATGGTATGGGACATGATTCTAACTGCGTGTTATGAATATGATCAGTGTATTAGATTTGTTGGCATGAAGGAAATGTGACGCCCTTTTATTGGTCGAGCTTTGAAGTCGCGTAAGTTGACGCCGCATTTTATTGGTCCTTATCATATTCTAAAGAAGGTAGGTGAAGTGACTTATCATATTGCTTTTCCACTGTCACTTGCTAATCTCCATGAAGTGTTCCAGGTGTCTCAGTTGAGGAGATACATTGAGGATCCATCTCATGTTGTCTAATTAAATGATATGCAAGTGAGAGATAACTTGACTATGGAGAAATCACCTATGCGGATAGAGGATCGGGAGTTGAAACAACTTCGATGTAAAGAGATTTCCTTGGTGAAGGTAGCTTGGGGAGGACCGGCGGGTGGAAATGTGACTTGGGAATTGGAGAGTCAGATGAGATAGTCTTATCCTGAGTTGTTTGTTTGAGGTAATTGTCGAGGACGAAAATCTTTTAAGTGGGGAAGAGTTGTAACACCCCATTTTTCTTTAGTAATTATTTTAATAATTATTTATTTTATTAATTATTATTTGATATAGTAATTAATTAAATTATGTGTTTTTGTGAATATTTAGATTAATTGTTTAATTGTGTTTTGGGTTAATAAGTGTTAGAATATCAATATTGAGTATTAGGCCTTAAGTGTCACGTTAGAATGGGTGAGTGAGATAATCCATTAGTGAAATAAGGGTTACTGAGGTGTGTGAAAAAAAAAGAGATAGAATTGTAAAATAAGAGAAGAGAAGAAAAGGAGAAAAGAAGGGGAGAAGGGAGAAAAGGAGAAGAGAAGAGGAAAAGTTTAGAAAGAGTCTACATCTAAGGTAAGGGTGGAATTTCTGGTTATTATGGGATTATATGAGTATGTAATGGGTAGTAACATGAAACTAGTGATTTTCTCTTCAATTTATAGATTTTGACATGTTAAGGTTTGAATGTGGAATCATGAAATTGATGTTAGAAATCATGTTTTTAATATTTGTATTTGATGCTATATGTTAGATGTAAGTTATAATACATTTAAATGATGAAAAATGGGTGATTGGGGTGGTTTTTGGTGACCTAATTCGTAGGGGGAAGAAGTTGTCTTCACAGATTTTTTTTGTGTTCAGCGAAGCGCGCTTAGCGCGGTCTGGAATTCAAAATTTATTATTTTTTGAAACTTCTCTGGATCATGGATGTATATGATTTATCATTGATTCAAATGAATTTTAATAATTTATTCTATGTGTTTTGGATTGGTTTTTGATGGATTTTGATGAGAAACATGACACTTGATTTTGTGTATGTAATTGTTGGGAATTGCTGTTGATTGAAGATAACATGATTTGTACTTGTTTGCTACATGTTATAATGATGTGTTGAGATGATTAATTCTATGAATATGCATTGTATGTGATTGATGTCATGATATATATATATATATATATATATATATATATATATATATATATATATATATATATATATATATATATATATATATATATATATATATATATATATATATATATATATATATATATATGTTGTGCAATTTGGTGAAGATAATTCAAATGTGTTAAATAATGTGAAATATGCCTGAATGATTATGATTGAGGGATGATCTTAATTGCATATCATTGCTGATATTGCACATGTACATGCATCATTTGTGTCAAGAGGCAAAGTTTGGTAATATTTTGGGAATTATTGACTTGTCCCAAACCTAACATCGAATGGGGTTTGAAAGCTTAAGGTCGAATCGAGCTTTAATTGGTAGTTATCTGTCTGAGAGATGGATCCGGATGGACCGGTAAGGATAACATTTGATATCACATGCATATTGCATTGAGTTTCATTGGAGTCACATGTATCGATGTGAAATGTTTAATTGGTGAGCATTATGTGATATTGGTGTAAATGTTACATATGTGGTATTTGTGGTTGATTATCTTCGAATCTTGTATCATTGAGCAATGTTCTATATGTAATCATATGAATTATGTTGAAGTATGTTAAATACACGATTATGTGGAGTGTGATGAATTCATTTGATGTATGTTTAATTATGCATTACTTATTATTATATATTTCTATAATGATATAAATTTTCACCCTTCTGTTGGAATAATGTTTTATACAACATCGCTCAGGTACCGAGGATAGCAATGGTGCTTCTAGAAAGGATTAGTCAGAGGAGATTAAATTCTTGTTTATCCGTTTACTAGGTAGTGAGTCATGCTCTGGTCTATGTAACACGGGGAACTTTTGGATTCTTGTTATGTTTATGATATTCATATTTATTTGAGAGATGTTGTTTTACTCCCTAGATATTTATATTTGATTGAGATGTATGTGGTGATTGCCTTTATTGCCTAGCATTTTATGATATGATTGTCAGTATGGGATTTCAATCATTAGTATTATTATTTTGAATTGAAAATTATTCCGCCGCAAGATGCTTATATGTTATGGTATGGAACATGATTATAAATGTGTGTTATAAATATGACCAGTGTATTAGATTTGTTGTCGTAAAGTTTATGTGACGCCTTTTTGTAATGTGGATGCTAATTTACTCTGATTTATGCCATTTATTTTATGCTGGATTTTGAGGGTGTTACAGTTACTTTCTGCAATACTATTTCCGAGGGCACTCCATCGCTTCTCACGATTTCCTATACTCCCTAGGTCGTGGGTTTTCAAACTACTCCCACTAACTCTCCAAATTTATGGAATGGAACAATCATACTCTCATTAACCAATTACCATTTGTTTACCATCAGCAACCTGATCTTCACCTATAAATACTCTTCCAAGACTTTTGATTCCTTCTTCTTCGTTCTTCTCCATTTTCATTTTTCTGCAACTTTCAGAAAAAAATTGAAACTTTCATTGCTTTTACTTCCTTTTTCTCACTATAATGGCCTCTTAATCTCTAACCAATGTGAATACTTGCAACAACCCTATGGCCTTTGCTCTTACAAAAGAATAAGGTTTAACGACCATTCCTCAACCGCCATTCACTGAAGAATCCAAAGTGGAAAAATGGCAAAAACAACAGCTCATACCCTTTTTGTTGCTGAACAGTTTTTTACTTTTCATGGTCCATATCCAGATTCAAAGACGCATATGAAGAAAGTCCAACAATATTTACCTTTTTTACTTCTGGCATTCTGTCCGCTTTCAAAAAGAATCCTCTTGATTTAAAATTCATGGATCACAATGCCATGGTATTTTGATCCATGCCTACTCCTGGTAACAAAGATTACTAGGCTTAGCTCAACAAAGTTCAATAAAAATGAAAGGCACAAAGGGAGAAAGCTGGTATCTTCGACACTATTCAGTTGTCGAGGCATGCTCACAAAATCAACCCTTGGATAATAATTGCTTCCATTTTCTTTTGGGAATATTCGACCGATACCTTCCAACTTCCTTGTGGGTAGGGGTGTTCGCGGTTCGGTTTGGATCGGTTTTAAAGTAAAAACTCATCCAATTCGAAGATAAATTTACTTGCAGTTTGGTTCAGTTTTGGATGATATGTTAAAAAAATCCAATCCGATCCAATCTTATGCGGTTTAATTTGGATCGGTTTTTGGATATCCAAATTACACATTATATTTTTATTAATATTATAAACTACTAATAAATCATAGATTTGATATAATATATAACATATAGTATATTAAAAGTTAATATTACAAAATGAGAGTGATCGAAAATGGTTGAAATAATAAAAATAAATAGATTATACCAAGCTAATAAATATTTAAAAAAAATTATTATCATATAATAATAAATTCACATAACATATTGTAATACGGTGGGAGAACTGACTTTTGATTTTTGCGTTTTATCGTAAATGTTGCGGATAGCAACAACGACTTTTCTTTTATCCAATAAGGAAAGGATGAAAAGACCAGGAAAGACCTTTGAGAATTTTCGGAGTTTGGGGGGTAGGTTATGAAAAGGGAAGGTGTTAGCACCCTTTTCATCCATAGCTTTCTATGGGCTCTTAAATGCTAGCTCACTTTGTTTTGAAAAAATGTTGTGTTTTTGTTTGAAAGTATTTTGAAAAATGCCTAAGTACGACAACTTTGTAATGATTCTTGTATAAGTTAAGAATGCGTCCAAAGTGTTTATTTTTTGGAAAATATTTCAGAGAAATTGTTTTGTGTAAAATATGTTTGTTTTGTTTTTATGAGCAAGCGATTACGAGCGATCTGCCTACTCAAAAAGTCTTTCGTGTTATTTTCCTCCACCTTTAGATAGTGCTATCCTACCATTAGTTAGTAGGAAGCCCTATCATTGGATATGAAAGGACAGGTGAGGGTCATCATACAGTCATAAAGGCAACTCGTAGGGGCGCTTTATCAATTTATCGTAAGGGACCAAGATCGTTTACCGAAGGCAGCATCGAAGAGTCATCGAAGGACTATGATTTTTTTAACCGAGGATCTTTGCTAAAGTGTCCCCAAGTTCGAAGGACATGACTGTTCTGAGGCAACGAGTGAGGTTATCCTAGAGGTGCGTGTGTGAAGAGTGATTCGTGTTCAGTTATTTTAGTCTTGTATTTAGGATTTTATATGATTATTTGTATCTTGCCATACAAACCCTAATTACTAGCAAAATAATATAGCAATGATGAAAAGCAGTAAAGTGCGAAAATAAAGTTCTACGCTATTACAAGGCTTCGGGAGTGGGGGTACAAATAATAAAACGGGGGAAAAAGAAACTCTAACTAAACTATAACAACCGTAAGCAATTACCATAATCGGAAAAAATAATAAAATACACGAAACTGTAAAAAGAAAAAGAAAAGAGAAAATTATTTTGTGATAGTTTTGATAATTTTTTTATATAATTAACCTAACAAACCCTAATTAGTTTTAATTAAGAAAAAAAAAGAATTAATGAATTAAACCTAAAACCTAAATTTATTTTAGTTAAAAAAAGAAAGGTTTTAAAAAAGGACTAAATTAAAAAATGGAATTAATTTAATTATTAAAAAAATGATTAGTTAAGTTAATTAAAAACCTAAAGTCTAAATTAATTTTAATTAAGAAAAAAAAGTTAATCTAATTATGTTTAAAAATAGAACAATAATTAAAATAAAATAAATAATTAAATAATTGAGACTGGCCCTGTATTGAAGCAAACCGGGAGTGTGAGGAAAGAAATTCGCTAGGCCCAAAATAGCAAGCCCAGTATGCCTGTGTTGGATCTAGTGTGGCTTCCAGGGAGGGTTCACCATGGGGAGACAACCATAAGCGTTGGATTAGATGATGATGAGATCTGATGGCTTGAGAGTTGATGGCGTATGGATGAGGCATAGAAGCACTGTATTGGATCTGCAAGAGTTAGAAAATATGAAAATTTTAGCAAAACTGGGGATCGAACCCGTGACCTAGGAGACCAATGCCTTAGCGCGCACGTTTCTACCGCTGGGGCGGCTGTACATCCATTAATTTAAATGAAATAATAAATATATAATATAAATATGAATGTATTGACCGGAGAGGCGCGGAAGCCCTAGCTCCGGTCGTCTTCTCTGGTAGCTTGTTTCTTCCAAAACCTGCAAAATTAAGGATGTTAGCACATCAAAAGCACCCTACCCCCCTAAACCGAGGGTTGTGAGTCCAATGGAAGGATTATTTTAGACTGAAACTCAAAGGTTTATGAGCTATGGTGAAGACAACCCGGATCGGTGCAAACATGGCGTTTTATGATTTCGATTGCATGAGACCTCCATGATTGTTCCATTTTGTACTGTTGAATCTCATGAACACATTAAACAAATTAGTATACCATAAAATACAAGGAAAAAAAATATATGAAATTTTGTAATGTTAAAACCGATATGGCATGTATGAATGCTTTTAAACCCTTTTGATCATTGAGATCGAACCAGCCTTACCCTATTGAGTTCCTGGAAGTGAATGAGATGACTTGTTTGTAGTGAAAAGGTTTGTGATAAGGGTTTTGAATTGTCTAGGGTTCTTTGAAAAATTTCATATTTTTGATAACTTTTTGAGGCAAGGGTTTTTCGTGTCCTTATGTGAGAATGGATGAGAGAATATATAGGTTGAAATTAGGGCAAAGATATGGGCTTGGTCTTTGTGTAAAAGGGCTTTGTATTTTATTTTATTTTATTTTATTTATTTTGCATTATTAATGAATAAATAAAAAATAATTAAAATAAAAATAGGTCAAGGGGTGTATTAATGAGTTTTGAGGTATATAAGGAGTATAGAGCACACCTGGACTCTTAAACAATGGCCCAATAGTCCAAAATATCAAGTTTGCTCAATTGAACTTCATGCATTTGCTCAAAATTTCCCAACTTGCATTGGTCATAACTCTCTCAATTTTCATCTTTTGAAGCTGAAATTGTTCTTTTTGGAAAGCTCAAGATGTCCCCTACAATCTCTGTTGATCATTTTTGCATTTGGAGACTTTATCTTAATGTAAGTTTCCTTGACAAGAAGTGTCTTCTTGTTGATTTTTGAAATGACCTGTAATGTATTGACTCATATCTCTCGAATGAAGAATTTTTTGGACTTGAGTTTAGAGAGACTTAGTTACAGATAATTGAATTCACTTCAAAATGAGCATTGGTTGGGTAAAATTTGATGAAGCATATGAAATTTATGTTTGGTCAAAGTTCAGTTGACTTCTTCTAAGGAAACCCTAATTTGGCAACTTTTGACTTTTGATGATTTGAGGACTTATCTTGAGGAATCATGATCAACCCTTGATCAAATGATGAATGTGGCTTGAAAATATTGATGTTGACAAAAAATCTTGAGGTTTGACTGTATGTTGACCTTAATTGACTTTTTATTCAATATAGTTAATTTTCATTCATCTGAGCCATTGACTGAGCAAACTTGTGATGCAAGAATTAAAATTTGACATGAGCATTCTTAGGGACATATGAAGGACCATGAAAACCACTTGAGCCATTGGAAAACCAATCTTCCTTGAGAACTACAAAACCCTAGTTATGAGTCCATTGCTTAGGAGAAGACTTTGTTGACCAACTCTTGAGCATCCTTGAGCACTTTGAGAACCCTAGGAGAATGTCTTGAAGAAATTGGAGGGCAAATTTTGGGGTACAACATCTTCCCCTGTTCAATCTTCTTAAACCTGAAGAGTTAGATTGGCATGTTCGCCATTCGTGACTTGAAGGTAGAAGATGGTTAAACACTTAAGTGCCCCGAAATTTGCACTTGCATGTGCAAGCGTGTTCACCATGAAAATTGGTAAACAACCGCTGATCTTCCAAAAAAAGGTTATTTTGGTTACTTGCAGGATCGACCAATTTCATCTAGCCTTTCAATGGTAATTTTGGGAGCCTCGTTGTCCCATCTAACCTTTATCATAGATGACATGGTTGCTAACGTGTATGCCAACTAATTATCTTCTCTTGGGATGTGCTCAAAAGTGATCTCCTCAAAGTACGGGATTAAGGTAAGCATGTGCTCTCTATAAGAAGTGAGATTCGGGTGCTTCATATCCCATTATCCCTTAATCTGACTGATTACCAGGGGTGAGTCTCCGTATACACTCAAGAACTTGATTCTCAGGTCAATAGCAGCTTTAATAACCATGATGCACGCTTCGTATTCAGCCATATTATTGGTACATTAAAAGCATAATCTGGCGGTGAAGGGCGTATGGCAACCCATAGGAGAGATAATTACATCACCAATTTTATTGCCAAGTGCATTAGATGCTCCGTCAAAACCATAGTCCATTGGGATCCTGGCTCAGGTCCTTCATACAGTCCAGGTTCTTCACAATCTATAACTAGCATAATGTTCTCGTCCAGGAATTCAAAATTCATATATTGGTAATTGTCTACAGCTTGATGAGCCAAATGATCTGCCAGTACACTTCCTTTGATTACTTTATGAGTGGTGTACTGAATGTCATATTCTTTCAAGACCATTTGCCATCGTTCTTCCAGAGAGTGTGGGCTTCTGGAATATGTATTTGATGGGATCTATTTTAGAGATCAATAAAGTAGTATGGGTCAACATATATTGTCTTAGTCGGCGAGCAGCCCATGCCAAAGCGCAACAAGTTTTCTCGAGCAATGAGTATCTTATTTCACAATCGATAAACTTTTTATAAGGTAGTATATTGCATGCTATTTTCGACCAGACTCGTCATGCTGGCCTGATACACATCCCATTGAATTCTCTAGCATTGTTAGATACATAATTAGAGGTCTTCCTTCAACTGGTGGCATCAGAATCAGAGGTTCTTGTAGGTACTCCTTGATTTTGTCAAAAGCTGTTTGACAATCGTTGTTCCATTTTACTACCTGATCTTTCTTCAGCAACTTGAAGATCGACTCACAAGTAGCAGTTAAATGAGAAATGAATCGGGAAAAATTCAATCGTACCAAGAAACCTATGACTTCCTTCTCAGTATGGGGAGTGGGCATTTCTTGAATAGCTTTGACTTTATAGGGGTCAACTTCAGTACCTTTACCGCTGACAATAAATCCCAGAAGCTTACCAAATCTCACCCCAAAGATGCACTTGTTCAGATTCAATCTTAGCTTATACTTTTTTAGCCTCTCAAACAGCTTGTGTAGGTGGTCGAAGTGCTCTTCTTCAGTCTGAGATCTTGCTATCATATTGTCGACATATACTTCTATCTCGTGATGAATCATGTCATGGAATAAAGCTACCATAGCACACTGGTATGTGGCACCGATATTCTTCAACCCAAAAGGCATAACCTTGTAGCAGAAAGTGCCCCACTGCGTAACGAAGGTAGTTTTCACCATGTCTTCAGGTGCCATCTTGATTTGATTATACCCTGAGAAACCATCCATGAAGGAGAATACCTTGTGTTGAATGGTGTTGTCGACCAAGACATCTATATGTGGCAGTGGGAAGTCATCTTTGGGGCTTGCCCTGTTCAGATCCTTGTAGTCTACACACATGCGTTCTTTGTCGTCTTTCTTCGGTACCATAACCACATATGCCACCCATTGAGGATAAGATGTCACTACTAAGAACCCCGCATTGAGTTGTTTCATGACCTCGACTTTGATCTTCTCTGACATCTCGGGACGCATGTGACGGACCTTCTATTTTATCGGAGCATAACCCTCTTTCATCGGTAAACGGCGAACCACAATATCAATATCGAGCCCTGGCATGTCTTCGCATGACAAGGAGAAGATCTCAAAATATTCATGGAACATCTGAATTAATCTGTTCTTGATATTGTCCTCTAGGTTAACGCCTATCTTGACTTCTTTTCTGTTTGCCTCAGTACCCAAGTTTACAATTTCAACTGGCTCTTCATGTGGTTGAATAGCCTTTTCATCTTGCATTAACAGTCTGGAAAGTTCTCCAGGTATTTCACAATCTCCCTCACCTTCGTCCTCGGCTTGGTAGATCAGATTTTCAAAGTCATAAGTGGCAATAATAGAGTCGTTATCAACGAGATCCATAGTGGATGTGGATCTGCAATTTATGGTATGGGTGTGTGTAAGAACACATAGCTATTTGAAAATGATAAAAGTAAAAACAAAGACAGAGAGCACGAAATTTGAATGCAAAACATCCAATGCTTTATTAAATGAAAATATGCTTATGAAATGACAACCCTTAACAAATGAACCGTTGTGCCCCGGGTAAGGCACAAGGCTTAAAGTCATTGTTTAAATATTAAAAAATCAAAACTTGAAAGCAATAAAAACATAAATGTAGCTATTACTCCTGACTAACGGATATAGAGATAATATCTTATGCCTTCCAGTTGCTGAGCCCTTTGCAAATGGTAGGAAAGATCCAACTGTCAAGGTCATAATCACTATCAGCATCTTCTATAGCATTGACTCCGTTGTTGCTGACACGAAATGATGGTCTTCCAGTACGAGTGTGACAAACAACCTTCTGACCCTCTGCAGTGAAACCCAAACCAAATTTGTCAGATTTATAGGGAATGTCAGGAAGCTGGCCCCAAGTAGTACAACCACCTTATTCTACAAAAACTTTAGAAGCTTTCAAGGAAGCCATTTTAGGCGGAACCCTGGTAACTTTGGGAATGGCAGAGACGTCTTCAGTTGAGGCAGGAGGGATGACTTCAAAAGTATGACAGGGAGTCTCGATGAATTCTTCGTCCATCTCTACGTACGGGAATGAGTTCAAGTGGCTAACCATATACTCTTCTTCACCGCAGACAGTAACGATCTTTCTGTTCACATGATACTTTAACTTCTGGTGTAGGGTCGAGCTGACAACGCCCGCCCCATAGATCCAGGGGCGCCCCAGTAAGCAAGAATAACCTGGTTGAGTATCAATTACATAGAAGATAGATTCAAAGATCTGCGAACCTACCTTAATTGGAAGATCCACTTCTCCATGTACCATCCTCTTTAACCCGTCAAAGGCTCGAACTATAATATCACTGGGTTTCAGTACAACCCCTTCACAATCAAGTCTGTCTAGAGCACCTTTTGGTAGAACATTTAACGAGGAATCAGTATCAACCAATACATGAGCCAAAGTAGTTCCCCTGCATTCAATGGAGACATACAGGGCATTATTGTGATTTCTCCCTTCCGGAGTCAGATAAGCATTAGAGAAACCTGATCCATTGTCAATTGTTAAGCTAGCAACATAACTCCCAAATTGATCGGCAGAAATATCTTGTGGCACTTGAGCAGTATTTAAAATTTTCACCAAAGCATGTGCATGGGCTTCAGAACACAGTAACAGAGATAACATAGAGATCTTGGATGGGGTCTTCCCCAGCTGTTCGACAATCTTGTAATCGCTCTTACAGATTATTTTCAAAACCTCTTCCAACTCTTGCCTAGAGGTGTCTTCAACTGCAACTTCTTTAGGCGCCTCCGTATGGGCAGGCTCTATTATTTGTTCTTTGCCCCAAGCCTCAGCGGTTGACTTGGTAGCGGTAGCTCTAACAGGTGTGGTGACAGTCTTCAGAGAGATTTTTGAGGAGAAAACCCTTCTGCTTCTAGTAACCTTACTGGTCCCAGCAATATTTTCAATCTCGAGATCAACAACTTCAGTAACTTCATCTTCAACAGTCGGTATTTCTTGCTTGACGCCATGGTAGTAGACGTCGGATCCATAGTTCCAAGGAATAGCTTTATCCGAAGAATATGGGATAGGTCCAAGTGTAGTGATGATCAGAGAAGCAGCTTTCAGATTGGCAGTAACTCTAACAGGACCTTTGGAGGTAATCTTGACAGGAGTGTCAGATATTACGGATAAGAAACAGGTTCTTAGTAGACAAACCTTCTCAACCAGAATTATGTGATTGTCCATTACGCATTGAACGCTGTTGTACCCCAAAATTTACCCTCTCACTTATCAAGAATTTTCTCACAAGATCTCCTTGGGCTCAAGACTGCACTAGGGTTTGATCAGCTCAAGACACCTCCTTAGGTACTGATGACCAAAATTAGGGTTTGAGTTTGCACAAGGATTTTTGAACTATCAATGCTTCATATGACTTTCATGGACCATTATTGACCCCTAATAGTACTCATGTCAAGTTTCAAGCCTTGGATCACACTTTTGATCAGTCAATTGAATAGTGGATCTAAAAATCAGCTGTATTGGAGAAAAAGTCAACCATGGCCAATTTACAGTCAAATTTCATAATTTTTTATCCACATAAACATTTTAAACTCATGTATATCATTTTATCAAGTTTGGACCACAATCCCTCAAGAAATTTGATCAAATCTCCAAAAGGGGAAAATTGTCAAAATTAGGGTTTTGATTGGGAAAGGGTAATTTCTGATTTTTTTACCCAGCAAATGGTCAATTGGTTTAAGGCATGATCTCAAGAGTCCAATTGCATCATTTTGACCTATTGACATGGTTCAAAAACATTGCAAATCCATTGGGTTGACAGATGAATTTTGCAGTCAATTAATCAAAAGTCAATTGTATACTAAAGAGTCAAACTTTGACTTTTTGATCAAATTCAAGTGCCAAAGATCATAATTCATCAAAACATGTCAAAATATGAAACTTATTCATCAATAAATCAAAAAGACAAGATTTCATTTTGAAAAGTCAAAATTTCTAAACTTAGAAATTTTTCTAAGTGTTGGAAATTTCATGTTTTTTCATAGCTTTGAGCCAAATTTTCACCATAATGCAAGATGATTCAAGAGAAACTTCCAACATGAAATTTTAAGATCTCCATGAAGTCTACAACTTTTCTTCACACAACTTGTTCCAAAAGTTCTTGGATCTCAAGTTATAATTTCAAGAACATAGGATACTAAAACTAAACACTTAGTGAAATTTTGCCCTAATTTGGTCAGGATTTTGACTCAACTTCATGGAACTTTTTCATATAGTTCCAAGGTGAATATTCAAAAGAAATTCAAAGATGGTTGTAGAGCACATTTCAAGCTTTCCAAAATGTCCAAGAACTCCTTGAGATCATTCTTGAGTAGGGAGAATCGAAGAGATGAAGTTGGTGTTTTGTCACTTGAATTACAAGGCATTTTGTGATGAACAAGAATCCAATTTCAAACCTAGGCTGCATAATCTTGCTTTGCAGTCCTCCTAACTTGTGTATCTATCCATAATTAATGGATTACATAAACTTTTAAGCTTTAATCCAAGTGGTTTAAGCTTTATCCAATCCACATTTCCATTAATGGCACAAAGTGAACACTTTCATTTTAGAAAAGCAAGGTTTTGTGTAAAGTCAATTCTTGAGCCTCTAACTTGTTCCCTCTGATCACACTCCATTTACAAAGTCAGAAGCAAGCTTGTTTAAAGCATAACCACTCTATCTTAGCAAGTACACAATGCTTGGAAACTTGAAATTCTCAAAAATCACATGTTATCATAAACTTGTGATTTTGAATTCTGATCAACAACAAGTCTCCAAACTTGTTGCTTATAAATAGAGGCACTATTTATGAGCTAGAGGACGAGCTTGAGCATCCTGAAATACACCAAAACTCTCTCAAATCAGAAATTGCCCAAAAACTCCATTGTTGCACAGTTTCTGACCTTTAACCTCAGACTCACATTTCCCTCGTGCGTTTCTTGGCCTTTTAGTTTCTAAAGCTTCCTTGCATCAAGGGTAACTCATCCTTGTACCTGTTTCACTTCTGTAACACCATTTTACCTGTCTTTCATAACCAAAAACAGAGCATCACAGTTGGACTTCTCCAGACCATTCCAGCCACCCTCAGCTCAAGCCAGCCATTGCATTAACTTCCTAGAGGTCCAAGGAAGCTAACTTGATAATCAGCACTTCTTGAAACAAGCTCAAATCCATTTCATGATTTCCAGTTTTGAGGTATTTTTCTTGAACTTCTATCTCATTACTTAGGCATTGTTAGGCTTGAATTTGTGAAGATAAAATATAGACATCATTGCCCTGAAGCTGTACATGTCCATAGATTTCATTTATTTTGATTGAGCTAGGAGAATTTTGAGTTTGAACTTTCTGAAATATTTAGGTCAGAATTTGGTACTTTTAAAAATTCTCATTCATATTTGATTTATAGTTTATGATATTTATATGGTTGGATTCGTGTGACAAAATGGAGCAATTTTCATGTTTACATTTTTGTAAATGGTTGAGAAATGAACAAGTTACAGATCCTTTGGCTGGAGGTTGAAGATGAAGTACAGTCAGGGCGTGTTTTGTGTTATGTATTTATCATTTCATACAAGTTAACGGATGTATAGCCACCCCAGTGGTAAAGCGCGCGCCTGTTCACCCCATGGTTCTGGGTTCAAGCCCCAGCGTGACCATTTTGTTATTTTTACATTTTCTGACTCTTTTTTTGTTCTTTTTTGGCAGCATTTTGGCTCTTCATTGGGCTTAGTTTATTTTTGCTCATGAATACTCTTTTGTTTACTAATGAACCCCCCTGACTTTTTATTTATTTTATTTTCTTTTTCTTTTTATTTGTTAATATTAATATTAATATTTATTTTATTGACAAAAAAAGATAAAAAAAAAATATTTTTATTTATACTATATACATTAATTTTATTTTCTAGACTAAAACATCAAAAATAATTTTGTTACAAACTTAACTTTTTTTAATTAAATAGATTTAGGCTTATTTTATTTTCTTAAAATAAACATAGAATCTATACTTTTCCTAATTTAATTAATTTTCATACTATTTAGTTTAATTTTAAAATCTTCTTTATAAAACTTAAAAATATTTTCTCTTTTAAATTAAATTAGTTTATTTTTTTTATTAAGCATTTTTTTTAGTTCATTAGGTTAAGAAATAAAAACTTTTTAACAAGGACAAAACCAAATAAAATCCATTCTTTTTTTATTCATTACTTTATACATTATTCCTTTTCATATTTTGTACATTTATTTATTCAATTCAATATGGTTATAATATATTAATTAGGGTTTAATTTCTTGCAATCCACATTTATACTTTGTACACCCCCTTCCCACAAATCATGTAATAGCTTAGTATTTTTATCTTCCGCAATTTAAATGCTTCATATTCACATGCTAGTAATTAGGGTTTGTATGAAAAGAATAAAATCAATCAAATAGAAAACCCTAATTCAAGACAAAAACAAGCATGAAAACAATACCCTTGCGCACAAGCACCCCTAGGGTAAAATCCACTTGGTTGCCATGCAAAATGGCCATATTACGCACGTGAGGTATCTTAGCAAAAACAAACGTATAAAGAATCATAGTCCCTCGATGACGCTATCTAAGTTGTCTTACAAATGATCTTAGTCCCTAAAAGAGAATGCTAAGATGCCTTGTAACATTGCTAATCATGGTTATACAATGACCCACGCCTGTCCAGTTTACATCCAAAGATAGGGTTACTTACCAAATCAATGGTAAGATAACAATGTCAAAGGAAAAGGAAATGAATAAGAAAGACTTTTGAGTAGGTAGAATGCTCCTAATTACTTGCTCCATTTCAAAACAAACATCCTTGCTATTTTCAAAACAATCACATACACTTTCAAACATCATACAAAATTGAAAACATTTTCAAAAGATCAAACATCTTTGTATACATTCTTACAAACAAGAATCATTACAAAGATTGCCTAAACAATGGCCTCTTTACAAAATACTTTCAAAAAAACCACACAAAGCATAATTTCGAACAAAAAAGCAAGTGATCTAGCAAGTAATTAAGAGCCCATGGAAAACCATGGATGAAAAGGGTGCTAATACCTTCCCTTTTCATAATCTACCCCCGGAACTCAAGAAACAATCTCAAAGGTCTTTCCTGTGCTTTTTCACCTTTCCTTTTGGATAAAAGAAAAGTCGGCGGCGACTCTTGCTAACCGCAACATTTGCAATCAAACACAAAACCTTCAAGTCAGTTCTCCCACCGTATCACAGAACTGGCAACTCTACTGGGGAAAATTCTAAAAGTGGGGTTACCTTAGGGTTAGATCACATTTACTTGCTTACATTGTTTGACTTGTATGCTTTACATTATGGTTGTTTATTTGGGTTTGAATCCTCTACCCGGATTTGGGATACATTATAGGTAAGTAGCAATACATTGTGGAAACTGTGCGGGGTATACCGACATGGTCTACGAAATAGCTACATTAGTGCGACATATTTATGGGTACCTATAGCCTTTGAGTTAATCAAAGAGAATACGGGGCCGCTGAGTGTTGTCATGAAGCACTAATGAACTTTTAGAGCCTTTACTTGACCAACTTGGCCTTTAGGATGTAGTGAGATAACCGGCTTTGGTGCAGTCCGAAGTTGGTAGATACTCGATACTACACTCATTGAGGTTTGGTTTCTTAGGATATTTCGGTTGCCATTAAAGAGGCTTGTGCTGAAACAATGACCAAGGAAACAAACCAATGATATTGAGCTCCTTAGAACCCAGTTACCTACTAGGACAGGTTTAAGCCAACTAAACTTCAAGAGGGTACTTACCTATAAAACTCCATGCAAGCCTAAACCTAAGGATTTGTTTGTTTTGTTTGTATATACATACTTGTACATAACATCATGAACATCATGAACATCATATACATCCACTAACCATTTCAAGGATTTTGGGATTCATCTTTATTCTTGTTTTGTAGGATATGGATTCACTTTGCAGGAAAACTATTCAAGTCAATCTTGTAAGGATCCCTCCACAACTCAGGGAGCTAGCTTCAAGGATTCCTGAAAACTCTCCATTCACCGTGAGACACGGTCGCCTACTCAACTTGGTCACCTCTAACACAGATGAGGACATGATGAATGTGCTTTTTCAGTTCTTTGATCCTTTACACCATTGCTTCACATTTCCCGACTATCAACTTATGCCTACTTTGGAAGAATTCTCCCGACTCTTGAGGATTCCCATTCTCAAACAACTACCTTTCAACGGTACGGAAAGAGACCCAAAGCCAGAAGATATTGCTCAAGCTCTACACTTGCACTCATCTGATGTCATAACTCATTGGGAAACAAGGAGTGGTGTCAAGGGTTTCCTAGCAAAGTTCCTGTTTGAGAAAGCCCAAAGTTGTTGGAATTCCTTGGATCTGCAAGCCTTTGAGGAAATTGTGGCTCTCCTCATCTATGGGATGGTGTTGTTTCCAAATCCTGATCAACTCATATATGTGAACACCGTCAAAATCTTCATATCCCGTAACCCGGTGCCTACATTACTAGGGGATATCCTACACTCTTTTCACACTCGCACAATGAGGAAAAGAGGTATCCTTATGTGTTGCACTCCTATCTTGACAAGATGGTGTATTTCGCATCTTCCCCAATCTGTATTATAGAATGAGCAAGGTTCAAGGTGGTCACAAAGGTTGATGACGCTCAAACATTCAGACATTCATTGGTGCTCCCGATCCATAGAGAATGTTACTATTGTCGACCGTTATAGAGAATTTCCTAATGTCCCTTTACTTGGAATTAGGGGAGGTATCACCTACAACCCCTGCTTAGCCTTAAGACAGTTTGGTTATGCCTGAAGGGATGGCCCACACGAGATGCTGATTTAAGGTTTGGTATTTGACTACGACAACGACGATCAAGATCTTCGCCAGAGATTTATCCGAGCTTGGAGGATGTTAAACAAGGTAGATAGCAAGACTTTGGGGCATAAAAATTCCATCCCTCTTGAGCCTTACCTCAAATGGGTACGAACTCGTGCTCAGAGTCTTATGGTGCCTTACCCATCCATTCTCCCAGTAATTATTGAGCCTGTCATGGAAGGAGATGTTCCATACACTATCCTACATCCTGACATGCCTACCTCTCTTGAAGACCTACAAAGGGATTGGATGCAACTCAAGGGAGAGCGAGATACCTTTGAAGCCCAATTCTATGCAAGCGAGAAGAAGGTTTTAGAACTCACTGGGCTACTTCATGAGGAGCAGACTCTGAATGCCTACATTGCACCAAAGAGGATGCGCACTGCCTTTTTATCTTAGAGTTTCTTGTATTTGTTTTTCCCAAGAAGGAATTGATGTACTCAAAAGCTTTAATTTATTAATATAACGTATGTTTCCTTTTTTGTCTAAAACCAATTTGAATCTTAAAATCCTTGAAATCATTGCATACGCATTTATCATTCATCATAACATAAGCAGGTTTCTTGCAATAAGTCTCTTCATCTCTCTACTATTTATTTCAGTAAGATGGATCTCGAGCAAACAGTGAAGGATCTCCAAGCTCAGAATGCACAGTTTCAACAGTTGTTCTTAACTCTGGCCAAAGGACAAGAAGAGTTGAAACTTTGCTAGCTGAGGAAAAGAAAAAGAAGACAAAGAAGGTAACCGGAGTCCTAAACATGGGAAGAAGATTTCATGGGAAGACAAGAATGACCCTAGACTTTGTAACGACATCCGGTGAGAGAGACAATTAAGATGGGAAAGGCAAGGAAACAGTTGTCCTGTCAGAATCAAAAGAGGAAGAGGAAGAAGAAGACTATTCTGAAGAACAATACCTTACAGCTGATGACAAGTATAAACATCTCGAAGAGCGGTTGAGTGCGATGGAAATCCAAAAAGTGCCTGGCTTGGACTTTGAGGAATTGGGGTTAGTGTCGGGGATAGTCATTCCTCCCAAATTCAAATCACCTGTGTTCTCCAAATATGACGGAGTATCATGCCCCAAATTGCATCTCCGGTCCTACGTGAGGAAAATTCAGCCCCATACCGCTGACAAAGATTTATAGGTACACTTCTTCCAAGACAGTATGTCTGGAACTCAACTTGATTGGTTTTATCAGCTAGACAGAGTCAATGTTCATAATTGGGAAGATCTTGCTGCAGCCTTTTACAAACAATACCAATACAATGCTGATCTTGCGCCTACCCGTACTCAACTCCAGAGTATGGCCATGGTTTCCAATGAAGGTTTCAAGGACTATGCACAAAAATGGAGAGACTTGGCTGGAAGAGTTCAACCTCCCCTATCTGAAAGAGAATTAGTAGACATGTTTTTGGGCACCTTGTCTGGTCCCTTCTTAAATCACCTAATTGGGAGTTCATCGGCAGGTTTTACTGAACTGATATTGACCGGAGAAAGGATAGAAGCTGGGATAAAGAGTGGAAAGATTCAAAAGGATACATCCTCTACTGCTATAAGAAAACCCTTTATCAGAAAGAAATAAGTGGTTTATGTTTATCCTCGGAGAAATCAAGATAGGGCCGAACGCCGTCCAATGGTGGGGGCTGTTATGATTCCTAAACATGCGCTTGATCAGCAGAGAAACAACCAACCAAGGATTGAAAGGCCAGTCAGAAAATTCACAAGAATTAACATGACCTTATCTCAAGTATTTCCACATCTGTTAAGATCCATCCTGGTGACGTTGAAAGAAGCTCCAAAGAATCCTAATACATCATCTCTTCACTATCATCCTAATACCCGATGTGCATACCACTCTAAAAGTCCCGGCCATGACACTAATAACTGTTGGGCTCTAAATAACAAAATACAAGACCTAATTTAAGCAAAAGAGATTGAATTCGATGCGCCCGAAAAGCCAAATGTCATTTCTGCCCCTATGCCCAAACATGGCCATAATACCAATGCCATTGAAGAAGAAATGTTTGTTACTTCAGTTGATGAACTTATGACCCCACTCTTGACTATTAAAGTGAACTTGTTGAATTCGGGTGTGTTCCTGGTGTTGTACCCCAAAATTTTCCCTCCCATTTTACTCAACACATGCCCATTGAGGTCCTCAATTTGCTCAAGGATGCCCAAGAGTTGACCAGACAAACTCTCTCCTAAGGCAATGTACCTCAAACTAGGGTTTCCATTTTCATCAAGATGTGTGAACTTCAAAAGTCCCAAATTCTTTCCATGGTCCTAATATGTTATCAAGATCATACATGTCAATTTTCATGCCTTGCATAAGAAGTTTGCTCAGTCAACTACTCAGATGCTTGAGAATCGACTATATTAGGTCAAAAGTCAATTGTGGCCCACATACTGTCAAACTTCAAGATTTTTGGTCAAAATCAACATTTTGAAGTGAATTTCATCATTTGATCAAGGGTTGATCATGATTCTTCAAGGACTGCCCTAAATTCATCAAAACCCAAAAGTTGCTAAATTAGGGTTTCTTAGGAAAAGTCAACCAAACTTTGACCAAGCATAACTTCCTCATACTTTATCAAAATTTTCCATCCAAAGATCATTTTGAAGAGGATGCAATTCCCTACAATTCATCTTCATCCCACAAGTTCGAAATATGCACTCATCAAAAGATATGAATTTCTACATTATAGGTCCTTTTAAAAAGTCAACAAAAACACCTTTTCGGTCAAAGCTTCTTACATGAACATGGAAGACCCAATTTAAATGATACCAAAAGGGTTGATTAGGGGACATCCTAAGCTTCCTAAAAATTCCAAGAACACATCTCTAGGGTTAAAATTGGAGGAGATATCCCTTGTCAAAGTTGACCTTTTTTGCAAAATTGCCAAAAGTCAAATGGGATCAAAATTACATTTTTTGCCAAATGGGCCTAACTTTTTATGCTTGCACCTCACTTATAAAATGGTCCACGACCCAATTACTTATCCACATGTTATTTGCTTCATTTTCCAATTTATTTTGATTTTTAATTAATTAAAAATTGAATTAAATCAAATAATTGGTAAATAATATCAAAGATCTATTTTGATATGATTTTTTGACAGGTTTGCAATCAAAATATACTGAAATATCAAGGCCAAATCGATTCAAGCATGAAATGTACAAGAAAGGAATGATTTGGCTCAATATAGCAAGTTTACATATGGCATGGAAATCAAATCAAATCTTCCATAATTGCAAAGATACAAGCCAGTTTTATAACCCTAATTCGTTCTATGATATATAATGA
Source organism: Vicia faba (assembly GCA_948472305.1). Classification (NCBI taxonomy): domain Eukaryota; kingdom Viridiplantae; phylum Streptophyta; class Magnoliopsida; order Fabales; family Fabaceae; genus Vicia; species Vicia faba. Next base: position 826,380,066 of record OX451735.1, on the reverse strand, counting down.
ACATGTACAAGGCATAAGACAAGGGTTGCAGTCGTGAAAAAGAAAGAAAAAAAATCCAAAATTTCAAAGAAAAGTGTGAATCAGATTTCAAGCTACAGGCTAATTCAAGCCATTCTAACATTGCCAATCGCATCCTAGAGCATCTCTGAAGCTAACTGAACAATTTGCAAGTCCTCTCGCACCCAGAAATGCACGCTACCACTCACACGGTTTGCTTTATTTCTTTAAATCGATTACATCAATTCTGGCATTATTAGCACATTTGATTGACATATTTGTGATCTTTGGCATGTTTGCAAGCTGACTGAATAGTTTAATTGCATTTTTGAAGCCCATATTTGTACTTGCCATTGTTAGGGTTTCCACATGCATTTTAGGGTTTTTTGCTACATGTAAAATTAGGCCATGAATAAGGTACCATGATGACCGTGACATCATGACCAGTGGAACCCTGGTCTTCAATTTCATTTATATTGCGTTTTGTGAGTTTTTCAGTTGTGCAGGTTTGTAGCTACAGACTTTTGTCTGTAGGTAAAGGTGAAGAACCTAAGACGACGGAGAATGAAGAAGAAGATAACGTGGCAACCATCTATTTGTCCGTTTAAATGTCGTGCGTTTTTATCCACTAACTATTTCTTTTTCCATATTATATTTTTTTCCAGTATAGTAACAACTAAGCCAGTTAGCCCAGTGATGAGGCGCGTTGTTGGTGAACATAAGGACCTGGGTTCGATCCCAGGTCCCAGCAAAATTGTTTTCTTATTTTCCATTTACAGATCCTGTGTGTCTATCATCCAATCACCCATCATATGTCATCACCATTCAACCACTTGATGAATCACTCAGCCAGATCCAATGCTCGCCAGTGAAGGACCATGGTACACCCTCAGGTCAACTCCACATGGAACCAAGCGCTGACTGGGCTTGGATGGCTAATGGGCCTGGGAAATTCAACATTGCACCCCCCCATTCAGCACAACACAGACCCATTTCTTCTCTTATTCTATTCTTTTTTATTTTTAATTCTTTATATTATTTCCTTAATTTTTTTAATTAACATCAAAAATCATTTTTTTATTTAACCAAAAATCTTTTTCATAAAAAAATATTTTTTCCTTGAATTAATTAATTTAGTTTAAATTAGGGCAATTAAATTTCATCTTTTTTTCATAATTAAAAACAATTAGAAATTAGGTTTTAAATTTGTAATTAAATTATTTTCTCAAATCAAAATCCAAAAAAAAACATAAAAATCTTTTTTTATATAAAATATTTTATTTTCTTTAATTGATTAATTTAGTTTAAATTAGGATAATTTCAATTTCTTTTTATAATTAAAACTAATTAGAAATTAGGGTTAATTTTGTACATAACCTAATTAATTCTTTTCTCCAAAATAACCTAAAAATTTTCATCAATTAGATTTTAGGGTTTTTAACCATTCTCGCATTTAATTTGCCGTGCGCATTTTAATTCTTTTATTATTATTGTAACTGCTCCGGGATTGTAATAGTAATTAGGGTTTTAAACTTCCGCATTTTTATTTTCAGTCAAGATGGTTATGTAACTGCCAAATCCCTGTAATAGTTAGGTCTATTTTCTCGCACTTTAGATTCCTGCAAATATTTAACTGTTAGATGCATGGTTAATAGGATTGTATGGGAAGTATGCTTGAAAATTAAAACGGTAGATCACCTAATGTGCAAAGACTAATTAACTTAAAAAATTCACATGCACATATCCACTCCTAGGGTTTTCCTCACTTCGGTTGCCTTCGGTAAACAGTCATTAAGCATAGGAGATCTTAGTGGTTTCCCTCCTGTCTAAAAGATCGAATGTCCCATTCGAATGTTGCCTCGGAAAGATCTTAAGACTCTAGGGTTACTACTAAAGTTTTCTAACCATTGCTTTAGTGACTGTACTTGTCCCTTTCAAACGTCCCTTACAAACTCCAACGACGGGGCTACCTACTACTTAATAGTAGGATAGCGTTGTCTAAAGGAAATGAGAACAAACAATCTTTTTTCGAGTAGGTGGATTAACTTTTATTTACTTGCTCAAACAAAACTTTTTACACAAACACCTTTCAAAACAAATTTTCAAAACAAACTTCGTCACACTCTTGAGGACTGATACAAGGGTTATCACAAAGTAAAACATTTTCAAAACAAGAACACACAAGCAATTTCAAAAATGAGCAAGTACCTAAGAGCTCGTGGAAAACCACGGATAGAAAGGGCGCTAACACCTTCCCTTTCTATAATCTACCCCCCGTACTCAGAAATCTCGAAAAAGGTTTTTTCTGTTCTTTTTCCTTTTCCATGATTGGATGAAATAAAATTCGGTAGCGACTCTTGCTTACCACGACATTTTGCGAACAAAAAACGCAAAATGCAAACCAGTAAAAACAGTCGGTTCTGCCATCGTATCACACCCAGGCTATGTTGAAGGTTGTCATTTCTGTTTATCCTCATCAACCAGCTGTCCTTTGTTGAAAACAGGCGTTCAGTGCATAATAGATAACAAAGAAATTTTGTTTGAAAAGACTTTTGTTCCACCTGTTCTTTTAAAGATGTTTCTATCATTACCATTTCCGCAATTTCTTCCAGGGTATCCACCAAAAGACCCGTTAGAATTACATCAGTTCTGAAAGCAACTCCTTTGATAATTACAATGCCTGGACCAATCCCATATTCGTCAAACAAAACCATACCATGGAATTATGGAGGGGATGCCTACTACCATGGCATCAAGCTGGATTGGCCAGCCGCCGAAGATTCGAGTTCTGAGAAAGTCAACTCTGACATCAGTAATATTGCAGGAACTAGCAAGATTACCCGAAGCGGAAGGATATTCTCTCCATAAATTGCTCCCCTAAAAGCAGTTTCTGGACTCGTAATCATTCCTGTTGTTGCTCCCCCGAAGGCTATTGCCAGTCCTACAATCGTCTCCACTAATACTCCAACTGACAAAGCTGTTACAATCCCTGTTATTTTTCCACCGTATCAAGGAAAAGGTGTTCTGGTTGAGTCTATCAAGACGAAGACACAATCATTGGCTATCCCTGAGACCTCCCGGAAAGAGATGGAGGAAATTCTAAAAATCATAAAAATAAGCGACTACGATGTAGTTGAGAAAATGGCGCAAACTCCATCTAAAATTTCCATGCTAGCTTTACTACTATGTTCTGAGGCGCATGCAAAAGCCTTGGTAAAATTCCTGAAAACTGCCCATGTACCCCAAGAGACATCTGCCGATCAGTTCCAAGACTGCATAGCTAGCTTAACTGCAGATAATGGTCTAGGTTTTTCAGATGCGGATTTAACGCCAAGAGGAAGGAAGCATAATGAGGCATTGCATGTCTCAGCTGAATGTAGGGGCACAACCTTGGCTCATGTTTTGGTGGACACTGGCTCATCTCTGAATGTATTGCCTAAAAAAGCTCTTGATAGGCTTGACTGTGAGGGATTGACATTGAAGCCAAGTAACATAGTAGTAAGGGCTTTTGACGGCTCGAAAAGGATGGTACATGGGGAAGTGGATATCCCCATAAAGGTTGGAACCAAAACATTTGATTCAACTTTTTATGTAATGGATATCCGCCCCTTATATTCCTGCTTGCTAGGCCGACCATGGATTCATAATGCTGGCGCTGTCACTTCTACGTTGCACGAAATGCTGAAGTATCCAATTCAAGGGAAGATTATCACCGTTCATGGAGAAGAAGAGTATATGATCAGCCATCTAAATTCCTTCAGATATGTGGAATTAGATGGTGAATTTATTGAAACTCCATCCCATAAGATGTGGCAGTAACCAAAGCTGTTCCCAAGATCACAAGGCCTCCACTCAGGATGTCATCTTTGAAGGATGCTATTGTACCCCAAAATTTTCCCTCTCATTTCTCAAAGGATCAACCTGGACCCTTAGGTTTGCTTCCATCCAGTTTCAAGTCTTGAATTACAACTTTTCAAGAAAATCATTCACAAGGGCAAAATGGTCAAAAACACACTGAAAAGTCAAACTTTGACTTTTAGATCCAAATCAAGTTTCAACAATTATATTTCATCAAAACATGAAATTGGTTCATCAAAAAATCAGAAGTCAGAAGTTACTTTGAAAAAATGAAATTTCTAAGCATTTAGAAAATTTTCTAAGTGTTAAGAGAATATGATACTTCAGAATTTCTGAGCCATCCTCCACACAAGTGCAGTCAGAAGTTGCAAACACGGTTCAGAACATGATGCTTCAATCAGAATATGTAGAAGCGATGCTCTTTGTTCAGAACATGATGAAAGTGCTCTTTCAGTTCTTTGATCCTTTACATCATTTCTTTACATTTCCCGACTATCAACTTGTGCCTACTTTGGAAGAATTCTCCCAACTCTTGAGGATTCCAATTCTCCATCAACTACCTTTCAACGGTACAGAAAGAGATCCAAAGCCAGAAGAGATTGCTTAAGCTCTACACTTGCACTCATCTGATGTTACAACTCATTGGGAAACTAGGAGTGGTGTCAAAGGTTTCTTAGAAAAGTTCCTGTTTGAGAAAGCCCAAAGCTGTTGGAATTCCTTAGACTTGCAAGCCTTTGAGGAAATTGTGGCTCTCCTCATCTATGGGATGGTTTTGTTTCCAAACCTTGATCAACTCATAGATGTCAACACCGTCAAAATCTTCATATCACGGAACCCGATGCCTACATTACTAGGGGATATCCTACACTCTTTTCACACTCGCACAATGAGGAAAAGAGGTGTCCTTATGTATTGAACTCCTCTCTTGGCAAGATGGTTTATTTCTCATCTTCCCCAATCAGTCTTAAAGAATGAGCAAGGTTCAAGGTGGTCACAAAGGTTGATGACGCTCAAACATTCAGACATCCATTGGTGCTCCCGATCCAAAGAGAATGTTATCATTGTTGACTGTTATGGAGAATTCCCTAATCTCCCTCTACTTGGAATTAGGGGAGGCATCACCTATAACCCATGTTTAGCCTTAAGACAGTTTGGTTATGCCCGAACAGATAGCCCGCATGAGATGCTGATCCAAGGTTTGGTATTCGACTACGACAACAACAATCAAGGTCTTCGCCATAGATTTATCCAAGATTGGAGGATGCTGAACAAGGTGGATAGCAAGACTTTGGGGCACAAGATTTCCATCCCTCTTGAGCCTTACCTCAAATGGGTATGAACTCGTGCTCAGAGTCTTATAATGCCTTACCCCTCCGTTCTCCCGGTAATTATTGAGCCTGTTAAGGAAGGAGATGTTCCATACACTATCCTACATCCTGACATGCCCGCATCTCTCGAAGACTTCCAAAGGGATTGGATACAACTCAAAGGGGAGCGAGATACTTTCGAAGCCCAATTCTACGCAAGCGAGAAGAAGGTTTTGGAACTCACTAGGCTACTTCATGAGGAGCAGACTCTGAATGCCTACATTGCACCAAAGAGGATTCACACTACTTTTCTATCTTAGAGTTTGTATTATTTTGCCCAAGGGGCATTGATGTACTCAAACTTTATCTTGTTAATATAACATGTATTTTCTTTTTTGTCTAAAACCAATTTGAATCTTTAAAATTATTGAAAACATTGCATATGCACATATCATTCATCATAACATAAACATGTCTTTTGCAACAAGTCTCCTCATCTCTCTACTGTTTATTTCAGTAAGATGGATCTCGAGCAAATGGTGAAAGATCTCCAAACTCAGAATATGCAGTTTCAATAGTTGCTCATGAACCTAGCCAAGGGGAAATAATAATTGAAGACTCTGCTAGCTGAGGAGAGGAAAAAGAAAACAAAGAAGGTAACTGGAGTCTTAAACATGGGAAGAAGGTTTCATGGGAAGACAAGAAGGACTTTGGACTTTGCAACAACATCCAGTGAAGGAGAAGGGAAAGGCAAGGAAGCAGCTGTCCCGACAGAATCGGAAGAAGAGGAAGAAGAGGACTACTCTGAAGAACAATACTCTCCGGCTAATGACAAGTATAAACATCTTGAAGAGCGTTTGAGCGTGATCGAAATCCAAAAGGTGCCAGGCTTGGACTTTGAGGAATTGGGACTAGTGTCGGGGATTGTGATTCCTCCAAAATTTAAAGCGCCTGTATTTGCTAAATATGATGGAGTTTCATGCCCTAAAATGCATCTCCGATCATATGTGATGAAAATTCAACCCCATACCGCTGACAAAAACTTATGGGTGCACTTCTTCCAAGACAGTATGTCTGGGACTCAACTTGACTGGTTTTACCAATTAAAAAGAGTCAACGTTCATAATTGGGAAGATCTCGCCGCAGCTTTCTACAAGCAATATCAATATAATATCGATTTGGCGCCTACCCGTACTCAACTCCAGAGCATGGCCATGGCTTCCAATGAAGGTTTCAAGGATTATGCACAAAAATGAAAAGATTTGGCTGGAAGAGTTCAACTCCTTCTATCTGAAAGGGAATTGGTGGACATGTTCTTAGGCACCTTATCTGGTCCCTTTTTCAACAATCTAATCGGGAGTTCATCTGCAGGCTTTACTGAACTAATATTGATCGGAGAGAGGGTAGAAGCCGACATAAAAAAGGGGAAGATTCGGAAATATACGTCTTCTTCTACAGCAGTAAGGAAACCTTTCATCAGGAAGAAAGAGGTAGCGGCTGTATATCCATAAAGAAACCAAGAGAGGGCCGAACGTCGACCAATGGTGGGGGCTGTTATGATTCCAAAGCCTACATCTGATCAACAAAGAAGTAATCAACCAAGGGTAGAAAGGCCAGTCAGGAAGTTTACCAGAATCAACATGACTCCGTCTCAAGTATTACCGCATCTACTAAAATCCAACTTGGTAACATTGAAAGAAGCTCTGAAAAACCCCAATACAACATCTCCTCATTATCATCCCAATACCCGTTGCGCATATCACTCCGAAAGTCCTGGTCACGATACTAATAACTGTTGGGCCTTGAAGAACAAAATACAAGACCTCATCGAAGCTAAAGAAATTGAGTTTGATGCACCCGAGAAGCCAAATGTCATTTATGCTCCTATGCCCAGACATGGCCACAATACCAATGCTATTAAAGAAGATTTGCTTGTTACCACAGTTGATGAACTCATGACTCCTCTTCCGACCATTAAGATAAACTTGTTGAAAGTCGGTGTGTTCCCGGGCTATGATGAAGTTTGCCATCTCTGCTTGTCCTCACCAACTGATTTCCCTTTGTTGAAAGAAGGCATTCAGTGCCTGATAGATAACAATGAGATTTTGTTTGAAAGTACTCCTGTTTTACCTATTCCTGTTGAAGATGTTTCAATCATTACCATTTCCACCAATTATTCCAGGGTCTCCACCAAAAGACCCGTTAGAATTACATCAGTTCCGAAAGCAGCTCCTCTAATAATCACAATGCCTGGGCCAGTCCCATATAAATCAGACAAGACCGTGCCGTGGAATTATGGAGGAGATATTTACTACCATGGCATCAAACAAGAATGGCCGGCCGCCGAAGAGATAAATTCCGAAGAAGGAGATGCCGACATCAGCAACATTGCCGGAACTAGCAAAATTACCCGAAGCGATAGGATCTTTTCTCCAAAAATTGCTCCCCCAAAGGCAGTTTCTGGACCTGTGGTTGTTCCAAAGGTTACTTTTGTACCCATAATCATATATACAAGTGCTCCTATTGACAAAGATGTTACAACCCCTGATATCATTCCTACCAACGCTCCTGCTGCTGAAACTCGAGGGAAAAGTATTTTGGTCGAGCCTGTCCGGACGAAGGCCCAGCCATTGAATATCCCCGAAACTTCTAAGAAAGAAATGGAGAAGATCCTAAAAATTATAAAGAGGAGCGACTACGATGTAGATGAACAATTAGGGAAAACTCCCTCAAAAATCTCCATGCTGGCATTACTACTATGTTCCGAGGCACATGAAAAAGCCTTGGTGAAGTTCTTAAAAACCGCCCATGTACCTCAAGAGACGTATGCTGATCAATTTCAAGACTGCATGGCCAGCCTAACTGCGGATAATGGTTTAGGTTTTTCAGATGCTGATCTGACACCGATGGGAAGAAGGCATAATGAGGCATTGCATGTCTCAGTGGAGTGTAGGGGCACCACTCTGGCGCATGTTTTGGTGGACACAGCCTCGTCTTTGAACGTATTACCGAAAAAATATTTGGATAGACTTGACTGTGAGGGGTTGACTTTAAAGCCAAGCAACATAGTGGTAAGGGCTTTTGACGGCTCGAAGAGGATGGTACATGGGAAGGTGGACATTCCCATAAAGGTTGGAACCCAAACCTTCAATTCAAATTTTTATGTGATGGACATCCGCCCTTCATATTCATGCTTGCTAGGCCGGCCATGGATCCATAATGATGGCGTTGTTACCTCTACATTACACAAGATGCTGAAGTATCCAGTTCAAGGGAAGATTATCACCGTTCATGGAGAGGAAGAATACATGATTAAACATCTCAATTCCTTCAGATATGTAGAATTGGACGGTGAATTCATTGAAACTCCTTTTCAACACTTTGAAGAGGTCCCCCAAGAGGTGGCAGTGACCAAGGCTGCTCCCAAGATTACAAGGCCTCCACTCCGGATGTCATCTTTGAAGGATGCCAAAGCAGTGGTGGAAGAAGGTGGATGTACTATCTGGGGGCAACTTCCAGATATCCCGTATAAGTCTGACAAGTTTGGTTTAGGTTTCACTTCAAGTGCTCAAAATGCTGTATGACGTGCCCATGTTGGAGGGCCACCCTTGAAGATTAGCAACCATGAGCTCAACGCGGTAGAAGATGGTGAAGATGGATGCAACCTGGAGGAATGGATCTTTCCGATTGTCAATGGAAGGCTCGGCAATTAGGAGGCCAGAGATTTCATCCCAATCACTTTCCTCCCTTAGTAATTTATCTTTACATTTTGTTGGATCTGTAATATTTAAAAACAATTCACACTCTTAAAACCTTGTGTCTTTCCCGAGGCACAATGGTCCATTTGTAAGGGTTATTATTTCATCTTCATATGACATCAATGAATCATGGACGTTTTCGCATACAAACTTTTGTGCTCATTGTTTTTCTTTTACATTTTTACTTTCTTTCAAAGATAGCTATACCCTTACACACACCCCACACTCACAATGCAGGTATCCATCCATTCTGGATCCCATAGGTAACGATACTGCTATGGTCTTTCATAACTCTGACAATCTAATCTACCAAGCCGAAGATGAAGGTGAGGAAGATTGTGAAGTACCAGGGGAACTGGCTAGACTGCTACAACAAGAAGAAAGAACCATTCAGCCTCACGAGGAACCCGTGGATACAACCAACCTGGGTACCTAAGAAGACAAAAAAGAGGTCAAGGTGGGTGCCAATCTGGAACCCAGTGTCAAGAAGCGTCTGATTCAGTTGTTGCATGATTATTTCGAAGTCTTTTCCTGGTCATATGAAGACATGCCAGGACTTGATAAAGATATTGTGGTACATCGTCTGCCTACAAGAGAAGATTGTGCGCCAGTAAAGTAAAAAGTACGTCGAATGAGGCCTGATATGTCAGAAAAGATTAAAGCAGAGGTCATGAAGCAATTTAACGTTGGATTCTTGGCTGTCACCTCTTACCCCCAATGGGTTGCCAATGTTGTTCCCGTACCCAAAAAAGACGGGAAAGTGAGAATGTGTGTGGACTACAGAGATTTGAATAGGGTGAGCTCTAAAGATGATTTTCCACTCCCCCACATTGATATCCTAATTGACAATACGGCACAACACAAAGTGTTTTCCTTCATGGAAGGATTCTCAGGTTACAAGCAAATCAAAATGGCACCTGAGGACATGGAGAAAACAACATTTGTCATACAGTGGGGCACATTCTGCTACAAGGTGATGCCATTCGGACTGAAGAATGCTGGGGCAACCTATCAGCGCGCCATGGTAGCTTTATTTCATGACATGATACATCGTGAAATAGAGGTCTACATGGATGATATGATATCCAGATCGCAAATAGAAGAAGAGCATCTTAACCACTTACAAAAACTATTTGAGAGACTGAAGAAGTACACGCTGAGATTGAATCCAAACAAGTGTACATTTGGGGTACGGTCTGGTAAACTCCTAGGCTTTATCATCAGTAACAAAGGTATTGAGGTAGATTCTGCCAAAGTTAAAGCAATACAAGAGATGTCTGCTCCCCGTACTTAAAAGGAAGTCAGAGGATTCTTGGGATGTTTGAACTATATTTCCAGATTCATTTTTCACCTAACAGCTACTTGTGAGCCAATCTTCAAGCTATTGAAGAAAGATCAAGTAGTCAAATGGAATGACGAGTGACAAGTTGCTTTTGAAAAAATCAAAGAATACTTACAAGAGCCTCCTGTATTAATGCCACCAATCGAGGGGAGACCATTGATCATGTATCTGACTGTTTTAGAAAATTCAATGGGGTGTGTATTGGGGCAGCATGACGAGTCTGGCCGAAAAGACTATGCTATTTACTACCTGAGCAAAAAGTTTACCGACTGTGAAACCAGATATTCACTGCTCGAGAAAGCTTTTTGCGCTCTGGCATGGGCTGCTCGCCGGCTAAGACAGTATATGCTGACTCATACTACTTTGTTGATATCTAAAATGGATTCAATAAAGTACATCTTTGAGAAGCCTGCTCTTTCTAGGAGAATAGCGAGATGGCAGATGATCCTGACAGAGTATGACATACATTATACTACTCAGAAAGCAATAAAGGGCAGTGTACTAGCTGATTACCTTGCTCACCAAGCCGTAGAAGACTATCAGTCCATGAAGTTCGATTTCTCGGATGAATACATCATGACATTAGACAACTGGGAAGAACTCAGGCCATATGACGAACCTGAGCAAGGATCCCGATGGACCCTGTTCTTTGATGGAGCATCCAATGCACTTGGTAATGGTATCGGTGTTGTACTCATATCTCCGGAAGGGTGTCATACTCCCTTTACCGCCAAACTTTGCTTCAATTGTACGAACAACATGGCAGAATACGAAGCGTGCATCTTTGGTCTTAAGGCTGCCATAGACTTGGGGATCAAATCCTTGGATGTATTTGGAGATTAAGCCTTGGTCATCAGTCAGATCAAAGGGGAATGGGACACCAAACACCCTAACCTTATCCCTTACAAAGAACATGTTTTGACATTGCTACCACACTTTAAGAAGATTACCTTCGAGCATTTCCCGCGAGAAGAAAATTAGCTAGCAGACGCACTAGCCACAATGTCATCTATGTTTAAACTTAAATGGGATAACGAGACTCCCCAGATCACCATCGAACGCATGAATCATCACACTATCACGAGATTAATACTGAAGAAGTAGTGGACCAGCCTTGGTTTCACGAAGTCAAGAGGTATCTCGAGGCTCAAGAATATCCAGAAGGAGCTTCCATCAATGATAAGAAGTTCTTAAGGAGTTTTTCCTGCTAAATTCTTCCTTAGTAATGGCATCCTGTACAAACGCAATCATGACTCTGTGTTACTTCGGTGCGTAGATAAGGTTGAAGCTGAAAGGATCATGGCTGAATTGCATGAAGGCACTTTTGGTACCCACTCCAACGGGCATACGATGGAAAAGAAAATCCTACAAGCAGGCTATTACTGGTCTACCATGGAAGCAGATTGCTATCAACACTCTCGAACCTGCCATAAGTGTAAAATTTATGCTGACAAGGTGCATGTACCTCTGGTTCCTCTGAATGTCTTAACGGCTCCTTGGCCCTTTGCTATGTGGGGAATATATATGATTGAGGAAATCAAGCCGACAGCCTCCAATGGACATCGCTTCATCCTAGTGGCCATTGACTATTTTACAAAGTGGGTGGAGGCAGCTTCCTTCGCTTCCGTCACTAAGAACGTTGTTTCCCGCTTCATTAAGCAAAACCTTATATGCCGGTACGGTATCCCAAAAAGAATCATCACTGATAATGGTACAAATCTTAACAACACTATGATCACCGCACTATGAGAGCAATTCAAGATTCAGCACCACAATTCTTCTCCCTATCGGCCAAAGATGAATGGTGTTGTCGAAGCTGCAAATAAAAACATTAAAAAGATCATACAGAAAATGACAGTCACATACAAAGACTGGCATGAGATGTTACCATTCGCTCTCCATGGATATCGTACCACGGCTCGCACATCAACTGGGGCAACACCCTATTCTTTGGTTTACAGCATGGAGGTTGTCTTGCCTATCGAGGTTCAGATCCCCTCTCTGAGGATTATGAAAGATGAAGGCCTGAACGAAGACGATTGGATCCAGACTCGACTTGATCAACTGAGCTTGATTTATAAGAAGAGACTCACTGTTGTTTGCCATGGTCAAATGTATCAAAAACGGATGATCAAGGCTTTCAACAAGAAAGTCAGACGCCAAGTGTATCAAGTTGGGGATCTAGTGATCAAACGCATCATCTTGCCACAAGGTGATCCCAGGGGCAAATGGACTCCTACCTATGAAGGACCATTTGTAATCAAAAACATATTCTCCGGTGGGGGCAATGATCTTGACCACCATGGATGGCGACGACCTGCCACACCCTGCAAACGCGGACATAGTCAAAAGATACTACGCATAAGAGACCCTCTAGGTTGACACACCTAGGCAAAATAAGGGCATCCCGGCAAACCAAAAGGTTCGGGAAAAAATTAGGGATAAAACAAAAAAATATGTACACCCGGCAAGTTGAAAACCCGAAAGGGAGACTTGGGCAAAAAGTGGTTTCCCGGTGGATTGAAAAACCGAAAGGGCGGTCTAGGCAAAAGTTAGGGAATTAAAGCGTATGACTATGTCCCGTTGGATCACTTTACGGATAACCTTTGGCTTCCATTGACAAACTCAAAGATTCTGATCAATTAAATCATCTCCAGACAAGGCAACAATTAGACAAGACGCTCAGAGATATGAAGGCTATAGCAGAATGGAAACCCCATGGGATTTTTGTACACATAGCTATCTTTTCTTTGTATCAAAATTTTCATTTTTTTTTACGATAGCATTCTCTTACTAGAATGTTTGTCTCCTTGTACAAAAAATACTTATTCAAAGTCAATATAAAATATTACTTTGAAAGTGAAAAAACTATTTGTCTTTTCTTTACGCTCGTTTTGTTTACAAAAACGTCCAATGATTCATTGTTAAGCATATGCATTTGAACATAATTACTATTTACAAAAACAAAATGAAAAGAGACAATTACTGATAGATTGAAAGGATAGGGAAATATCTCTAAGCTATTCCATAAGCAAACCCCTACAGTACGTCATTTAAATCCCCAGCGGAGCAAAATTTCAAATTATGAATCCCCAGTAGAAGTTGTCAAAATTCTCAGGATTTCCCAACAAGATTCTACAAGCAGTACACGACATTTCCTTTACAACAGAGTTCGTTTCTCTAAACGGAAATTCACCAATATTTTGACTTCAAAACATGAAGACTTCCATATCCTCAGCGGCAGTCAGGTATTTATTTTCCCCAGCCCAACAACAATATAGCAAATCAGCTCACATACGCATACATCACATCCTTATATCATAAACATTGACAAAGCAAATGCATCACATCATACATTTCATGCAACATGACTTTGCATTTTAGCAAATATTTTACCCTTTTCAGGATAAGATTAACAACTACCATTAACAAACATTCAAAGATAGATTTCAGATACAGTCTCAGATACGCTCCATACACGGAAGCCATCCTGATACTCATTCAGATTCATCTTTCAGATACAGTTCAGATACGTACCAGATACGGATTCCATCTTGAGACTCATTCTAATTCAACTTCAAATATAGTCTCAGATACGCTCCATACACAGAAGTCATCCTGATACTCATTTTAATTCAACTTCAGATACAGTCTCAGATACGCTCCATACACGGAAGCCATCCTGATACTCATTCTAATTTAACTTCAGATACAGTCTCAGATATGCTCCATACACGGAAGCCATCCTAATACTCGTTCTAATTCAACTTCAGATACAGTTTCAGATACGCTCCAGACACGGAAGCCATCCTGATACTCATTCTAATTCAACTTCAGATATAGTTTCAGATACGCTCCATACACGGAAGCCATCCTGATACTCATTCAGATTCAGCTTTCAGATACAGTTCAGATACACACCAGATACATATGCCATCCTGATACTCATTCTAATTCAACTTCAGATGCAATCTCAGATACGCTCCATACATGGAAGCCATCCTAATACTCATTCTAATTCAACTTCAGATACAGTCTCAGATACGCTCCATACACGAAAGCCATCCTGATACTCATTCTAATTTAACTTCAGATACAGTCTCAGATACGCTCCATACACGGAAGCCATCCTGATACTCGTTCTAATTCAACTTCAAATACAGTTTCAGATACACTTCAGACACTGTTGCCATCCTGATACTCATTCTAATTCAACTTCAGATACAGTTTCAGTTACGCTCCAGACACGGAAGCCATCCTGATACTCATTCTAATTCAACTTCAGATACGCTCCATACACGAAAGCCATCCTGACCCTCATTCAGATTCAGTCTTCAGATACAGTCTCAGATACGCTCCATACACGAAATCCATCCTGATACTCATTCAGATTCAGTCTTCAGATACAATTTCATATACGCTCCATACACGGAAGCCATCCTGATACTCATTCAAAGATAACTTTTGATACAGTTCAGATACGCTCCAGGCATGGATGCCATTCTGATACTCGTTCAGATTCAACTTTCAGATACAGTTCAGATACGCTCCAGACACGGACGCCATTCTGATATTCATTCTTACAACTCACAAATTACAAACCAATAATCACTTTTGGATGGCATCTTTTAAGCCCATCTCCAACAACTATTGATCATTTCTCCAAATGGCAAATCTGCCAACCCTGCTATCCAGGCTTTCATCTTGAAGTAACCCTACTATCCAGGTTCCTTCTCCCTTATCTCCAAACAACAGTTTACAACACTGAAAGGCCCAAACCCGACCAAATACGGTCAGTTTCACATTTCCCCAGTAAGTCGTTGTACAGCCTAGACCCTAACTAGGTATACATTCTACTTTCACTCTCTCAATCAAGAGTTAATTCCCCAGTAGAGTAATGGAAAACCGAAGCTCCTAGATCTTACTTGCCAGAGCATATATCTACATTCCTCAGCAAAGTCCTCCTCAACAGCAGTTACAGGAACTCTCATCCAGGAATCTCTTATGCAACCAATCTTTTCCGAATGGAATCTTTAAGCCCATCTCCTGTGATTTCCCGTCTCCTTCCAAATGGCATATGTAAGCCCATTCCCGACATCACCAATCAGTATTACTTCATGCGAGTGCAAATTTCTAGGCACTCTAGTGTTCAATCATCTTCCGCCTTCAGATCACGAAAGGCAAATCAGCCAATCTACATCCTCAGGCTTAAGAAGATTGAACAGGGGCAACTGCTGTACCCCAAAATTTGCCCTCTCATTTCTCAAAGGATCAACCTGGACCCTCAGGTTTGCTTCCATCTAGTTTCAAGTCTTGAATTACAACTTTTCAAGAAAATCATTCACAAGGGAAAATGGTCAAAAACACACTGAAAAGTTAAACTTTGACTTTTAGATCCAAATCAAGTTTCAACAATTATATTTCATCAAAACATGAAATTGGTTCATCAAAAAACCAGAAGTCAGAAGTTACTTTGAAAAAATGAAATTTCTAAGCATTTAGAAAATTTTCTAAGTGTTAAGAGAATATGATACTTCAGAACTTCTGAGCCAGCCTCCACGCAAGTGCAGTCAGAAGTTGCAAACACAGTTCAGAACATGATGCTTCAATCAGAA
Source organism: Vicia faba (assembly GCA_948472305.1). Taxonomy (NCBI): domain Eukaryota; kingdom Viridiplantae; phylum Streptophyta; class Magnoliopsida; order Fabales; family Fabaceae; genus Vicia; species Vicia faba. Next base: position 826,364,189 of record OX451735.1, on the reverse strand, counting down.
CATGTAGAAGAGATGCTCTTTATTCAGAACATGATGCTTCAATCAGAACATGTAGAAGCGATGCTCTTTGCTCAGAACATGATACTTCAATCAGAACATGTAGAAGCGATGCTCTTTGATCAGAACATTGATTCTTCAGCATATGAAGGCTAGGTTCAATGCTCCTTCAGAACATGTTGGAGAAAAAAGAGACAAAGATCAGAAGATGGATGTTCATTCTGAATTATGCTGAGACTGAACCTCTGATCCAGAATTAAGCAATGATGTAGAATCTCACGTTGCAGGATTTCTGGGTTGATCAATCTCATCATCATTTAATGCTCATTTAATGCTCACAACCACTTATGGGTCTTTGTTCAAAGGATTTCTCCACGTGTGGCATATAAGCACCTTTACTGTCTTGGAAAAGCAAACTCTTGTACAAAAGTGTGTTGGGCCCATGCGTTACTTTTGCTTTGGAAGTTACTTTTCCTTAATTCCTACTTACAATTCCAGTTTAGGCACGGCTAAAAGCTGCTGACCACCTTACTTTGTGATTTGAGCCATACTTGTTTGAACTTGCTTCAAGAACAAGTCAGCGCCTAACATATGATGGTTGTACCTTTGATTTTTCCAAGCTACTAAGTCCTTGCCTATAAATTGAACTACATTTGAAACTATAAAGGGGTCAGGAATTTAAGAAAGAAAAAGCCTTGAACCCCTGCAAAAATTCCAAGAGTCCAAGAACTGTAAACACAATATACAAAACCTGTTAACTTTAGATTCCTTGCATTCAGACTCCATTTGTTCTCAAGTATTTCTTGACTAAAACCATTCACACAGTTTCTGATTCACATATTAGAAACTACCCTAACTTATGTATTCATACTACCATACACTTTCCATCCACCTCCACCTCAAAGAAGCCAGAACATCACCCCTTTGTTGTTCCAAAAGTTGAAAACTTCCAGCCTACTGAGTACGTGAAGAAGCTGCTCAGAACATCATTAGAGTTGAGGTTAACTCCGATTCACAAAATCTCTTCTAGCTGCAAGGTAAGCTGCTGCTGACTCTCACCACATTACTTAAGCATTACCAGATTTGCATGTTCAAAAATACAATGTAGATATCATGTTTCTGATGTTGTACATATTCTGAGATTTCATACATCTGTCTGCCTAAGTAGGGAATAAATCAGTTCAAAACTTCTTGAAGAAATTAGAACTTGGAATTAGGATTAGCAAATTCATACTTGCCTCTGATTTATAGTTATGATATTTCTTGTTTCTGAAACACTATGACACCTGCCATAACTGTCATATGGACATCTTCTATTTTTGTTGAGAAATGACCAAGTTGCAGATGTTCTGACTAGCATGGAGAGGGAGACCAAGTCCTGCAAGTGGTATCAGAACTTCTGAAATCTACTTTGTTGTCGGTGGTATCAGAATTTCTGAAAACTACCTCTTTCCCAGTGGACCCAAAACTTCTGACCTTACCCATTTTTCACTAATAGGATATCCGTTTTGCAGCATGCCAGAGTCAGAACTTCTGACCTCCTTTAGTCAGCAATACGCTGATTCTATTTTTCTTTTTCTCACTATTTTTACTATTACTTTCTTTTTTCATTAATCAAAAAGACACCAAAAACATTTTTTTATATTTTTTACATGCTTTATTTTATTTCTTAAAACAAAAGATCAAAAATATTTTCTTAAAATAAAATAAGTCCATTTTACATCTTTTGTACATTCTTATCCATTTGATATGGTTGTAATAATAATTTAGGATTTAATTTTATTTGCAATCCCATTCATAAATATGTACCCCCATCCCCCAAATATTATAATAGCGTAGAACTTTACATTTCCGCAATTTATCGCTTTTTGAATGTAAATGCTAGTAACTAGGGTGTGTATGGAAAGATAAAATCAACAAATAGATCACCCCAATCAAGACTAAAATGCATGCAATCAAATACACTTGCACACTAGCACCCTTAAGGTTAACTCCACATGTTTCCTAAAAATGGTCATGTTACACATGCGGGGTGTCTTAGCAAAACTAATCGAAATACAAGATCATAGTCCCTCGATGACGCTATAAATGTTGCCTTTCAAAATGATCTTAGTCCCTCAAAAAGAAATGCTAAGATACCTCACAACATTGCTAATCATGGCTATACGATGACCCACGCCCATCCCTTCACATCCAATGATGGGGCTTCTTACCAAAACAATGGTAAGATAGAAACGTCTAAAGGAGGAGGAAAAGAACAATTAAGACCTTTTGAGTAGGTATATTCGCTCTTAGTTGCTCGCTTGCTCATAACAAAAACATTTTATACACCAACACTCTCACTTTGAAACATTTTTTTAAAAGACAACACTTTGTACGCATTCTTATAGAAACATGAACCTTTACAAAGAAAACACCTTTTTTAAAAAAATCAATTTCAAAAACACACTTCACAAACACCTCTTTGAACTATTTTCGAAACAAACACTTTGTATGCGTTCTTATAGAAACGAGAATCATTACAAAGTTACATTTTCAAAATACTTTCAAAAACCACATCACAAGCACACATTCAAAACAAAAGCAAGTGATCTAGCAAGCAACTAAGAGCCCATGGAAAACCATGGATGAAAAGGGTGCCAATACCTTCCCTTTTCATAATCTACCCCCCGAACTCAAGAAAAAATATCTAAAGGTCTTTCCTGTGCTTTTTCACCTTTCCTTTTGGATAAAAGAAAAGTCTGTGGCGACTCTTGCTAAACCGCAACATTTGCAAACACAAACGCAAAACAATCAAGTTAGTTCTCCCACCGTATCACAGATGCAAAGGCAGTAATAGAAGAAGGTGGGTGCACTATCTGGGGACAACTCTCGGATATCCCATACAAATAAGATAAGTTAGGTTTGGGTTTCTCTTCAAGTGCTCAGAAGGCTGTGTGCCACGCTCTTACTGGAGGACCACCCCTGAAGATCAGCAACCATGAAGTTAACACGGTAGAGGATGATGAAGATGGTTGCAACCTGGAGGATTGGATCTTCCCAACTGTCAGTGGAGGGCTCAGCAATTGGGATGCTAGAGATTTTGTCCCGATCACTTTTATCCCACAGTAATTTGTCTTTACATTTTGTTGGATCTGTAATATTAAAACAATTCAAACTCTTAAAACCTTGTGTCTTACCCGAGGCACAATGGTCCATTTGTAAGGGTTATTATCTCATTTCCATATGACATCAATGAATCATGGACGTTTTGCATAAAAACTTTATGCTCATTGTTTTTGCTTTTTACATTTTTCATTTCTTTCAAAAATAGTTATACCCTTACACACACTTACACTCACAATGCAGGTCTACATCCATTCGGGATCCCATGGGTAACAGTTCTGCTATGGCTTTCTGTGACTCTGAAAATATAATCTACCAAGCCAAAGACGAAGGTGAGGAAGATTGTGAAGTACCAGGGGAACTTTCCAGATTACTACTGCAAGAAGAGAGAACCATTCAGCCTCACAAGGAACCCGTGGACACAATCAACCTGGGTACCGAAGAAGACAAAAAAGAAGTCAAGGTGGGTGCCAATCTAGAACCGAGTGTCAAGGAGCGTCTGATTCAGTTGCTACACGAGTATGTTGAGGTCTTTGCCTGGTCATATGAAGACATGTCGGGACTTGATGCAAATATTGTGGTACATCATCTGCATATAAAAGAGGATTGCCCACCAGTAAAACAAAAGGTCCATCGAATGCGACTAGATATGTCAGAGAAGATTAAAGCAGAAGTCATGAAACAATTTAACGCTGGATTCTTGGCCGTCACCTCCTATCCGCAATGGGTTTCCAATGTTGTTCCCGTACCCAAGAAAGACGGCAAGGTACGAATGTGCGTGGACTACAGAGATTTGAATAGGGAAAGCCCTAAGGATGATTTCCCACTTCCCCGCATTGACATCCTAGTTGATAATACGGCACAACACAAAGTGTTTTCCTTCATGGACGGATTCTCAGGTTACAACCAAATCAAAATGGCGCCTGAGGACATGGAGAAAACAACGTTTGTCACGCAGTGGGGTACTTTCTGCTATAAGGTGATGCCATTCGGACTAAAGAATGTTGGGGAAACCTATCAGCGTGCCATGGTAGCTTTATTTCATGACATGATACATCACTAAATAGAGGTCTATATGGAAGATATGATAGCAAGATCTCAAACATAAGAAGAGCATTTTGATCATTTACAAAAACTGTTTGAGAGACTGAAGGAGTACAAGCTGAAGTTGAATCCAAACAAGTGCACATTTGGAGTAAGGTCTGGTAAACTCCTAGGCTTTGTCATCAGCAACAAAGGTATCGAGGTCGATCCTGCCAAAGTTAAAGAGATACAAGAGATGCCTGATCCTCGTACTGAGAAGGAAGTCAGAGGATTCTTGGGGCGTTTGAACTATATTGCCAGATTCATCTCTCACCTGACAGCTACTTGTGAGCCAATCTTCAAATTGTTATAGAAAGATCAAGTAGTCAAATGGAATGATGAGTGCCAAGTTGCTTTTGACAAAATCAAAGAATACTTACAAGAGCCTCATGTGTTGATGCCACCAGTCGAGGGAAGACCATTGTTCATGTATCTGACTGTTTTAGAAAACTCAATGGGGTGTGCATTGGGGTAGCATGACGAGTCTGGCCGAAAAGAGCATGCTATTTATTACCTGAGCAAAAAGTTTACTGACTGTGAAACCAGATATTCACTGCTTGAGAAAACTTATTGCGCTCTGGCATGGGCTGCTCGCCGGCTAAGACAGTACATGCTGACTCATACTACTTTGTTGATATCTAAAATGGATCCGATAAAATACATCTTCGAGAAACCTGCTCTCTCCGGGAGAATAGCGAGATGGAAGATGATCCTAACAGAGTATGACATACAGTATACCACCCAGAAGGAAATAAACGGCAGTGTATTAGCTGATCACCTTGCTCACCATGCCGTGGAAGAATGCTAATCCATGAAGTTCGAATTTCTGGATGAAGACATCATGACGTTAGACAACTGTAAAGAATTCAGGCCACATGACGGACCTGAACAAGGATCCCGATGGACCCTGTTCTTTGATGGGGAATCCAACGCACTTGGCAATGGTATCGGTATTGTACTCATATCTCCGGAAGGCTGTCATACTCCCTTTACTTCCAGACTCTACTTCAATTGTACAAACAACATGGCGGAATACGAAGCGTGCATCTTTGGTCTCAGAGCTGCCATAGACTTAGGGATCAGATTTTTGAGTGTGTTCGGAGATTCAACTTTGGTCATCAGTCAGATCAAAGGGGAATGGGACACCAAACACCCTAACCTTATCCCTTACAAAGAACATGTTTTGACGTTGCTACCATATTTTGAGAAGATTACCTTCGAGCATTTCCCGGGAGAAGAAAATCATCTAGCAGACGCACTAGGCACAATGTCATCCATGTTTAAACTTAAATGGGATAACGAGGCTCCCCAAATCACCATTGAATGAATGGATGAACCAGTACACTGTCACGAGATTAATACTGAAGAAGTAGGGGACCAACCCTGGTTTCACGAAGTCAAGAGGTATCTCGAGGCTCAAGAATATCCGGAAGGAGCTTCAGTTAATGACAAGAAGTTCTTAAGGAGATTCTCCGCTAAGTTCTTCCTTAGTAACGACATCCTGTACAAACGCAATCATGACTCTGTGTTACTTTGGTGGGTAGATAAGGTTGAAGCTGAAAGGATCATGGCTTAATTGCATGAAGGCACTTTTGGCACCCATACCAGTGGGTATACGATGGCAAAGAAAATTCTACGGGCAGGCTATTACTGGTCTACCATGGAAGCAGATTGTTATCAACACTCTCGAACCTGCCATAAGTGTCAGATTTATACTGATAAGGTGCACGTACCTCCAGTTCCTCTGAATGTCTTAATGGCTCCTTGGCCCTTTTCTATGTGGGGAATTGATATGATTGGGAAAATCAAGCCAACAACCTCCAATGGACACCGCTTCATCCTAGTGGCCATTGACTATTTTACAAAGTGGGTTGAAGCAGCCTCCTACGGCTTCATTACCAAGAATGTTGTTGCCCATTTCATCAAGTAAAATCTCATTTTCCGGTACGGTATCCCAGAAAGGATCATCACTGACAATGGTACAAATCTTAATAACACTATGATCACCGCCTTGTGCGAGCAGTTCAAGATTCAACATCACAATTATTCTCCTTACCGGTCGAAGATGAATGGTGTTGTCGAAGCTGCAAATAAGAACATTAAAAAGATCATACAGAAAATGACAGTCACATGCAAAGACTGGCATGAGATACTACCATTCGCTCTCCACGGGTATCGTACCACAGCTCGAACATCAACCGGGGAAACACCCCATTCTCTGGTTAACGACATGGAGGTTGTCTTGCCTATCGAGGTCCAGATCCCCTCTCTGAGGATTATGAAGGATGCAAGGCTGAAAGAAGACGATTGGATCCAGACCCGACTTGATCAACTGAACTTGATTGATGAGAAGAGACTTACTGTTGTTTGCCATGGTCAAATGTATCAAAAACGAATGATCAAGGCTTTCAACAAAAAATTCAGACGCCAAGTGTATCAAGTTAGGGATCTAGTGATCAAACACATCATACTGCCACAAGGTGATCCCAGGGGCATTTGGACTCCTACCTATGAAAGACCATTTGTGATAAAAAACATATTCTCTGGTGGGGAGATGATCTTGACCACCATGGATGGCGACGACCTGCTACACCCTGTGAACGTGGACATAGTCAAAAAATACTACGCATAAGAGACCCGCTAGGTTAACATACCTAGGCAAAACAAGGGCATCCCGGCGAACCAAAAAGGTTCGGGCAAAAATTAGGGATAAAACAAAAAAAATTGTACACCCGGCAAGTTGAAAACCCGAAAGGGTGACTTGGGCAAAAAAGGGTATCTCGGTGGACTGAAAACCCGAAAGGGCGGTCCAGGAAAAAGTTAGGGAATTAAAGCGTATGACTATGTCCCGTTAGATCACCTTACAGACAACTTGCAAACTCTACATTTCCGACCAATTCAATCATCTTCGGACAAGGCAACAAATATACAAGATGCTCAGAGATACAAAGGCTATAGCAGAATGGGAACCCCATGGGATAATTACACATAGATATCTTTTCTTTGTATTAAAATTTTCATTTCTTACGACGGTGTTCTCCTACTAGAATGTTTGTCTCACTGTACAAAAATGCTTACTTAAAGTCAATACAAAGATATTCCTTTGAAAGTGAAAAACTATCTGTTTTTCTTTACTCTTGTGTTTTGTTTACAAAAACGTCCAACGATTCATTGTTGAACATATGCATTTGAACATAATTACTGTTTACAAATAAACAAAATAAAAGATAATTACTGATGGCTTTAAGGGATAGGTAAATCTCTCCAAGTTATTTTCCATAAAAAAATTCCCCGCAGTGTACAGTTTTATCCCCAGCGGAACAAAATTTTCAATTATCAATCCCCGATAGAAATCATCCAATTTCTCCAGATTCCCCAAACAGATTTTTCAAGCAGTACTTGGAATTTCCCTTACAACAGAGTTTATTTCTCTAAACAGAAATTCATCAACACTTCGACTTCAAGACATGAAGACTTATATATCCTCAGCAGTATTCAGGGGTTTATTTTCCCCAATCCAACAAACAGCGCAATAGACTAGCTCACATACGCATACATTGCATCCGTATATCATAAACATCGATAAAACGAATGCATTATATCATACATTTCATACAACATGACCCTGCATTTTAGCTAACATTTTACCCTTTTCAGGATAAGATTAACAGATATCATTAACAATGTTCAGAGTTCTCAGATACAGTTCAGATACGCTTCAGACACAGATGCCATTCTGATACTCATTCAGATTCAACTCTCAGATACAATTCAGATACGCTCCAGAAACGGATTCCATTCTGATACTCATTCAGATTCAACTCTCAGATACAGTTCAGATTCGCTTCAGACACGAATGCCATTCTAATACTCACTCAAATTCAACTCTCAGATACAGTTCAGATACTCTTCAGACACAGATGTCATTCTGACACTCATTCAAAACCAGTTTTCAGATACAGTTCAGATACACTCCAGACACGAATGTCATTCTGATAATCATTCAAAATCATCTCCCAGATACAGTTCAGATACGCTCCAGACACGGACGCCATTCTGATACTCATTCTTTCAGCTTACAAATTATAACACAAAAAATCACTTTTAGATGGCATCTTTAAGCCCATCTTCTACAACTTTATATCACCTCTCCAAATGGCATCTTTAAGCCCATTCCCTCTACCATCACATCGCCGAGTGCAAATTTCTGGGCACTCTAGTGTCCAATCATCTTCCACCTTCGAGTCACGAATGGCAAGGCATGCCCATCTAACTCTTCAGGTTTAAGAAGATTGAACAGGGGAAGCTGTTGTACCCCAAAATTTTCCCTCTCACTTATCAAGAATTCGCACACAAGATCTCCTTGGGCTCAAGACTGCACTAGGGTTTGATCATCTCAAGACACCTCCTTAGGTACTGATGACCAAAATTAGGGTTTGAGTTTGCACAAGTATTTTTGAACTATCAATGCTTCATATGACTTTCATGGAACATTATGGACCCCCAAGATTACTCATGTCAAGTTTCAAGCCTTGGATCACACTTTTGATCAGTAAATTAAACAGTGGACCTAAAAATCAACTATATTGGGGAAAAAGTCAACCATGGACAATTTACAGTCAAATCTCATAATTTTTTATCCACATAAACATTTTAAACTCATATATATCATTTGATGAAGTTTGGACCACAATCCCTCAAGAAATTTAATCAAATCTCTAAAAGGGCAAAATGGTCAAAATTAGGGTTTTGACTGGGAAAGGGCAATTTCTGATTTTTTACCCATCAAATGGTCAATTGGTTTAAGGCATGATATCAAGAGTCCAATTGAATCATTTTGACCTATTGACATGGTTCAAAACATTGCAAATCCATTGGGTTGACAGATGAATTTTGCAGTCAATTGATCAAAAGTCAACTATATACTGAAAAGTCAAACTTTGACTTTTTGATCAAATTCAAGTGCCAAAGATCATAATTCATCAAAACATGTCAAAATATGAAACTTATTCATCAAGAAATCAAAAAGTCAAGATTTTATTTTGAAAAGTCAAAATTTCTAAACTTAGAAATTTTTCTAAGTGTTGGAAATTTCATGTTTTTTCATAACTTTGAGCCAAATTTTCACCATGATGCAAGATGATTCAAGAGAAACTTCCAACATTAAATTTGAAGATATCCATGAAATCTACAACTTTTCTTCACACAACTTCTTCCAAAAGTTCTTGGATCTAAAGTTATAATTTCAAGAACATAGGATCATAAAACTAAACACTTAGTGAAATTTTGCCCTAATTTGGTCAGGATTTTGACTCAACTTAATGGAACTTTTTCATATAGTTACAAGGTGAATCTTCAAAATAAATTCAAAGATGGGTTGTAGAGCACATTGAAAGCTTTCCAAAATTTCCAAGAAATCCTTGAGATCATTCTTGAGTAGGGAGAATCGAAGAGATGAAGTTGGTATTTTGTCACTTGAATTACAAGGCATTTTGTGATGAACAAGAATCCAATTTCAAACCTAGGCTGCATAATCTTGCTTTGTAGGCCTCCTAACTTGTGTATCTATCCATCATTAATGGATTACACAAACTTTTTAGTTTTAATCCAAGTGGTTTAAGCTTTATCCAATCCATATTTCCATTAATAGCACAAAGTGAACACTTCCATTTTAGAAAAGCAAGCTTTTGTGTAAAGTCAATTCTTGGGCCTCTAACTTGTTCCCTCTGATCACACTCCATCCACAAAGTCAGAAGCAAGCTTTTTTAAAGCATAACCACTCTATCTTAGCAAGTACACAATGCTTGGAAACTTGAAATTCTCAAAAATAACATGTTATGCATAAACTTGTAATTTTGAATTCTGATCAACAACAAGTCTCTAAACTTGTTGCTTATAAATAGAGGCACTATTTGTGAGCTAGAGGACGAGCTTGAGCACCCAGAAATACACCAAAATTCTCTTAAATCAGAAATTCCCCAAAAACTCCATTATTGCACAGTTTCTGACCTTGAACCTCAAACTCACATTTCCCTCGTGCGTTTCTTGGCCTTTTAGTTTCTAAAGCTTCCTTGCATCAAGGGTAACTCATCCCTGTACCTATTTCACTTCTATAACACAATTTTCCATGTCTTCCATAACTAAAAATAGAGCATCACAGTTGGACTTCTCCAGATCATTCCAGCCACCCTCAGCTCAAGCCAGCCATTGCATTAGCTTCCTAGAGGTCCAAGGAAGCTAACCTGATCATCAGTACTTCCTGAAACAAGCTCAAATCCATTTCACAATTTCCAGTTTTGAGGTATTTTTCTTGAACTTCTATCTCATTACTTAGACATTGTTAGGCTTGCATTTATGAAGATAAAATGTAGACATCATTGCCCTGAAGATGTACATGTCCATAGTTTTCATTTATTTTAATTGAGCTAGGAGAATTTTGAGTTTGAACTTTCTGAAATATTTAGGTCAGAATTTGGTACTTTTAAAAATTCTCATTCATCTTTGATTTATAGTTTATGATATTTATATGGTTGGATTCATGTGACAAAATGGAGCAATTTTCATGTTTACATTTTTGCAAATGGTTGAGAAATGAACAAGTTACAGATCCTTTGGCTGGAGGTTGAAGATGAAGTACAGTCAGGGCGCGTTTTGTGTTATGTGTTTATCATTTCATACAAGTTAATGGATGTATAGCCACCCCAGTGGTAAAGCGCGCGCCTGTTCACCCCATGGTCCTGGGTTCAAGTCCCAGCGTGACCATTTTGTTATTTTTACATTTTCTGACTCTTTTTTTGTTCTTTTTTGACAGCATTTGGGCTCTTCATTGGGCTTAGTTTATTTTTGCTCATGAATACTCTTTTGTTTATTAATGAACCCCCCTGACTTTTTAATTATTTTATTTTCTTTTTATTTATTAATATTAATATTAATATTTAATTTATTGACAAAAAAAAGAAAAAAAAATATTTTTATTTATACTATCTACATTTATTTTATTTTCTAGACTAAAACATCAAAAATATTTTTGTTACAACCTTAACTTTTTTTAATTAAATATATTTAGGCTTTTTTTTATTTTAAATAAACATAGAATTTATACTTTTCCTAATTTAATTAATTTTGATACTATTTAGTTTAATGTTAAAATCTTCTTCATAAAACTTAAAAATATTTTCTCTTTTAAATTAAATTAGTTTTTTTTTATTAAGCATTTTTTTAGTTCATTAGGTTAAGAAATAAAAACTTTTTAACAAGGACAAAACCAAATAAAATCCATTCTTTTTTTTTATTCATTACTTTATACATTATTCCTTTTCATATTTTGTACATTTATTTATTCAATTCAATATGGTTGTAATAGATTAATTAGGGTTTAATTTCTTGCAATTCACATTTATACTTTGTACACCCCCTTCCCACAAATCATGTAATAGCTTAGTATTTTTATCTTCCGCAATTTAAATGCTTCATATTCACATGCTAGTAATTAGGGTTTGTATGGAAAGAATAAAATCAATCAAATAGAAAACCCTAATTCAAGACAAAAACAAGCATGAAAATAATACACTTGCACACAAGCACCCCTAGGGTAAAATCCACTTGGTTGCCTTACAAAATGGCCATATTACGCATGTGAGGTATCTTAGCAAAAACAAGCGAATACAAGATCATAGTCCCTCGATGACGCTATATAAGTTGCCTTACAAATGATCTTAGTCCCTAAAAGAGAATGCTAAGATGCCTTGCAACATTGCTAATCATGGTTATACGATGACCCACGCCCGTCCCGTTTACATCCAAAGATAGGGTTACTTACCAAATCAATGGTAAGATAACAATGTCAAAGGAAAAGGAAATGAACAAGAAAGACTTTTGAGTAGGTATAATTCTCCTAACTACTTGCTCCATTTCAAAACAAACTTCCTTGCTATTTTCAAAACAATCACATAAACTTTCAAACATCGTACAAAATTGAAAACATTTTCAAAAGATCAAACATCTTTGTATACATTCTTACGAACGAGAATCATTACAAAGATTGCCTAAACAATGGCCTCTTTACAAAATACTTTCAAAAAAACCACACAAAGCACAATTTCAAACAAAAAAGCAAGTGATCTAGAAAGTAACTAAGATCCCATGGAAAACCATGGATGAAAAGGGTGTTAATACCTTCCCTTTTCATTATCTACCCCCCAAACTCAAGAAACAATCTCAAAGGTCTTTCTTGTGTTTTTTCACCTTTCTTTTTGGATAAAAGAAAAGTCAGTGGTGACTCTTTCTAACTGCAACATTTGCGATCAAACACAAAACCTTCAAGTCATTTCTCCCACCGTATCACAAACGCCTTCCTTCAGTAGCTTGCAGCCATTGGGTTGGGCTGCACAGTAGTAACATTTTTCAATACAGCCAATAATTAAACCGACCTGCAACAGATTCTTCTTGATAACTGGGATGGGAGTAACCAAATCGCTTACATTAGCAACATAACGAATAGCATCGGTAGCACCTATGCCTTTGTCATGTTTTAGCATTGGTGCAGTAATCACATCTGGGGTCTCCGGAGGATCAAACTCAATCTCTTTGTTATCAATCATGTCCTGAATTTTGTTTTTTAGAGCCCAACATTTATTAGTGTCGTGCCCAGGACTGTTGGAATGGTAGGCACACTTCACATTAGGATTGTAGCAAAGAGAGGAGGTGTTAGGATTCTAAGGAGACTCCCTCACTATTATCAACTCTGCTTTTAGTAAATGTTGTAATGCCTGAGACAATGGCATACTGATCTTTGTAAACTGTCTTCTCGGAGCGTATAGCCTATACTGATTGCCCTGTTGTTGTTGTTGAACAGGCACATGATTAGAAATTATCACCACTCTTACAAACTGGTTGCGGTCACTTCTAACACGGCCCTTCTGGCCATAAATAACATTGGTCTCCTTCTTACCACTGAATGTCTTCTATATAGCACTTGAAGACACAACCACTTGGATTTTTCCACTCTTGATACCACTCTCAACATGTTCCCCGGTTAGAATCATCTCAGTAAAACCAGATGAGGAACTTCCAATCAAATGGTTAAAGAATGGACATGTCAGTGTGCCCATGAACATATCAACCAGCTCCCGATCAGATAAGGGAGGTTGCACTCTTCCGCCAAATCTCTCCACTTTTGGGCATACTCTTTGAACTCTTCATTTGAGCCCATAGTGATGTTTTGTAATTGCATGCGAGTTAGTTCAAGGTCAACATTGTATTGATATTGCTTGTAAAAAGCACAAGAAATTCTTCCCAAGTACGGATCTTGGTTCCCTCTAGTTGATAGAACCACTCGAGTTATGTCCTAGATAAACTCTCTTGAAAGAAGTGAACCCATACCTTTTTGTCAGCGGTATGGGGTTGGATCTTCCGAACATAGGACCTCAGATGAAGTTTGGGACAAGAAACACCATCATATTTAGCAAAAACGGGGACCTTTGAACTTGTGAGGGATAACTACCTTCGTAATAAGACCCAGCTCTCCAAAATCCAATCCAGGCACTTTCTGGATTTCCATGGCCTTAAGGCGATCTTCCAACTGTTTATATCTATCATCCGCAAGAGGATACTGCTCATCAGAATAGTTTCCGTCCTTAGGAATTTTCCCAGAACCTTGATTGCTTCCACCTTCAGCCTTAACACTTCTACCGTCTTCCTCTTGATTGTCATCTTCATCAGAGGAGATATCAGCAGTTTGAACCGGTTTAGCAGGACCTTTGAATCTTTTCCCCATATTGAGGATAAAAACTGGCTTCCGAGTCTTATTCTTTTTGGCGATGAGCGCCATCATCTCTTTCTTCCTCTGGGCTAAGTTCAAGAGCGTCTCTTGGAATTGGGCGTTATATGCATGGAGTTCCTTGACAGTCTATTTTAGAGCCATCTTTTACTAAAATAAACAGCAAGAAGATGGGAAAACCTTCTTATAGAGTACTTGTTATGTGATGATATGCATGATATGCAAATGCAAGTGCAATGTTTTCAAGGACCGTTGCGGGATTTAAATTTGTTTAAACAAAAGGAAACAAAAGAAATTTTAGTAACAAGCTCAAATTATAATTTCTTTCAATAAAAAGAGTTACAAAACAACAAAATATGAATTCAAGTCTCCCATGGACGCTTCCTCTTTGTGTTGACATATGCGTTAAGGCTTTGTTCTTCATGGAATCGTTTTGTCAACTCCAGTACTTTCTTCTCATTAGCATATAAATGAGCCTCAAAGGTATCTCTTTCCTCCTTAAGTTGAATCCGGGACTTTTGTAGTTCTTCGAAGTCAGTAGGCATATCGGGATGAAGAACGGTATGAGAAACATCCCCTTCAACAACAAGCTCTACGATCACTGGTAAGATAGCAGGATATGACATTTTAAGATTATAAGTGTGAGACCACACCCATTTGAGGTAAGGCTCTAGAGCAATGGAATTCTTGTATCCCAAAGTCTTGCTATAAATCTTGTTGACCGTGCCCCAAGCACGTATAAACCTTTGATGGTAATTTTGAGGATCGTTCTCATAGTCGAACATAATACCTTGGATGAGCATATCATGAGGACCGTCCCTTCGAGCATAACCAAAATGACACAGCGCTAGAGAAGGGTTGTAAGTGATGCCCCTTTTATACCAAGGAATGTTACATTAGGGAATTCCCCACAACGGTTAATAATAATGATATCTTCCTAAGATTAAGAACACCAATGAATATTTGCATGAGTGAGTGACATCAATCTTTGAGACTACCTCAAACCTTGTTTGTTTTTTATCACTGATTGGGGAAGGTGCAAAATAAACCACCGGGACAAGAGAGGTATGCAACACATAAGAGTTCCTCTCTTCTTCATAGTACGAGTGTGGAGGGAATGCAAGACATCTCCAAGCAAAGTAGGTACCAGATTATGGGTGAGGAATATTTTGATGGCATTCACATCTATGAATTGGTCCGAATTAGGGAACAATACCAAATCATAGGTCATCAAGGCCAAAATATCCTGAAAAGAACGAAGATTCATGGCATCTAGAAACCCCCGAGCCTTCTCTTTCAGAAATTTAGGATAAAAACCCTTGACTTCATTCCTTGTTTCCCAATTAGATGTAGTGTCCAATTGTTTTAGATGTAAGGCTACTGCAACATCTTCAGGTTTCGGAACTTGCTCTAAACTGGTGAAGGGTATCTGATCCAGAATAGGCACTTCGAGAAACTTAGAGAATTCTTCCATTGTGGGTACCGATTGATAATCCGGGAAGGTAAAACAGTGATGCTTCAGATCAAATAACTGGAAAAGAACGCTCATCATGTCTTTTTGGAAGCCAGTAGTAACCAAACTGAGTAGATGGCCATGTCTCTTGGTGAATTGAGAATTGTCGGGAACCTTTGAGACTGATTCCTCAAGCTTGGAAAGTATCCTTACGAAGTTGATCCGGATGGTATTCCTACAATTAGAAGCCATGACCCTGCAACATAGAAGAAAGATAAATCCCCTAGATCCTTGAAATGGTTAGTCATGATATGATGTTATGATGTCATGTTCAAATAGATAATAAAACACAAGCAGAGCATGCAAAGGCCTTAGGTTTAATGCTTGCATGGGGTTTGTAGGTAAGTAACCTCTTAGAGTTTAGTTGGCTCAACCTGTTCTAAAGAAGTAACCGGGTTATAGGGATCTCAATATCACTGATTTTTCCCATAAGTTTTGTCTAGCACGACAATTGACTTACCACCAAACAAAATCTAAGAGTCGAATCTCAATGAGCGTAGCGTCGAGTATCAACCAACTTCAGACTGCACCAAATCCGGCTATCTCACTACCTTCAAATGGCTAAGTTGGGTCAATTAAGGTTCTAAAGGTCAGTTAGTACTTATGACACCACACAGCAGCCTAGTATTCTCCCCGAATGACTCGAGGGACACCATTACAAACTAATGTGTCGCACTAATGTAGCCATCATTTCAACTATATATTTATACGCCGCATAGTTTCCATGATCTATTGCTACTTACCTAAAATGCCCTCAGATCAAGGTGTAAGATCTTTGCAAGAAAATAAACCCGAGTAAGCCAAGCACACAAGACAAACAAGGAAAATATTTAAAAATGATCTAACTCTAAAGGTAACCCCACTTTTAGTTCGATCCCTAGCAGAGTCGCCAGTTCTGTAATACAGTGGGAGAATTAACTTTTGGTTTTTTTGTGTTATTGCAAATGTTGCGGATAGCAAGAGTCGTCACCGACTTTTATTTTATCCAATAAGGAAAGGGAGAAAAGAACAGGAAAGACCTTTGAGAATTTTCTGAGTTCGGGGGGTAGGTTATGAAAAGGGAAGGTGTTAGCACCCTTTTCATCCGTATTTTTCTACGGGCTCTTAATCGCTAGCTCACTTTGTTTTGAAAAAATGCTTTGCGTTTGTGTTTGAAAATATTTTGAAAAATGCTTAAGTATGGCAAATTTGTAATGATTCTTGTATCAGTTAAGAATGCGTACAAAGTGTTTGTTTTTTGAAAATATTACATAGAAAATGTTTTGTGTAAAAGATGTTTGTTTTGTTTTTGTGAGCAAGCGATTATGAGCGATATACCTACTCAAAAATCCTTTCGTGTTATTTTCCTCCTCTTTTAGATAGTGCTATCCTACGATTAGTTAGTAGTGTAATACACCAAATTTGTCCTACCCTTCCATTTTCATCTGGCTTATGCATTCCATTCTCATTTCATCTGCATACCCTCCATTAGGTCAATTAACACCTCATGCATCTCTAATCAATAAATTTATCATGGGATCTAGGATATTGAGGAATTAGGGTTGTTGTATGAATTTAAGGCTCTCATCTCTGCACAAGCTTGTTTCAATTGATTTCTCCATCAATCATTTGTTTGAAGCTAGGGTTTTATTCCATGGACTTCTTTATCATCAAGCTACTGGGATATTCTCTTCGTCTCAACATCAAGTTGCAAGGTTTCTTTCTTCAAGGCTTAAGAATTAGGGTTTCATCTATTTTGCTTCAACTGGGGATCACTCGATTAGGATTCGATCTTATGGTTATCTTGAGTCTCTCTCCTTCAACATTGTGGACTTGTTTTGAATGATACAATTTTTGGTTCTCATAAAATACTTGTTACTTCAATTGCAAGTTAGCTTGGGTTACTGAGAGAAATGATTATTGATTTGGATTCATTGGAACTTTTAATCATGCTTGAATTTAATATTGATTTAGGGTCTTATTATGTTCGTGATTTTGTTAATAGTTGATTCATTGTAGTGCTTGGGTTACAAGACATGTGCGTTGGATTTTAAGCAAGGATTGCGATTACATGTTATTTTATGGATTATTTCAAGTCTGAAAAGAATCCCAAGTTAACTTTTACTTTTAGTCAAAGTCAACCATAGAAGGTTGACTTCTTGACCAAAGTCCATGTCATGCTACTTTTTGGGGCTCTCATCTCATTTCATGGTTCATTCAAACATGACTAGTTGAAAGAAGATTGATTTACTAATTGAAGAAATGAAGAGAGATTAAAATTCCATATTCAAAAGTGGCAGGGAAAAGTATTTCATTCATCTCTTGGAAAACGATACAAAAGCCTTCAGGTATATTACAATCATTGTAAGAAAAAGAGAAATTAAAGAGTTGCCAAAAAAAGGCAATTGTTGACCATTGACTTTTGGCAAGATGACTTTACTAAACCTAGTCTCTTCAAATACTCAGGCCCATTCCTTTTTCAGTCTCCAGTTTTCCACATTAGTCCATGATGTTTTTCTTCATTTATGCCAAATCCATATTCTCTCTTCATGCTCTGATCCCTTGCCAACACCATGTTGTGATCCAAACAACCAAGCGCTTATTATGAATAATTTGCCATGGATCTGCAACATTCAAGAGGAACCAAATAACCATCAGAACATGAACAAAAACAATTACAATATCACATCACAAAACAATCATTAATTAAAACCAAGCCAGGGCATTCAAACCAATTTCAATACAGTTCAAAGCAATTTAACACAAAAAATAGTCATCAATTAAAACTGAACTGAATCCCTCATTCACTTAACTAATTCACTCATTCAAATCTGAGCCTACTAACATCTAACTATTTATTTTAGCTCTGTCATCTAACTCCTCTAACTCAAGCCAATTCCAAACAGGACTGCTAACAGAAAACTAACAGACATAACCAAACTCCTAATTGTCATAACCTAACAACAACCCTAACTGTTTTAGGAGAATTTTATAATAGTTTTAACCTTTTCCCAATCATTTGTATGTAATTCTAATAACTACCCCTAACCATTTTCCAACTAATTTTCTAATTGTTTCCCAACACCAACTGAATAAGCAGAAGAAATAGAATTTCAGCTAGCATTCTAAAAAACAACAACATGTAACTAACCACTAAACCCTTCTCAATCTCACCCTAGATTTAATAACCACCTCACTCCCAACTAAATAAAAAAATTCCTAAAATTCTTCTAACTTCTTTCTAACAGACTTCAACAAACATATATGTGATACAGTGGCAGAACCGACTGTTTAATACTGGTTTGCGTTTTGCGTTTTGTGTTTGCAAAATGTCGTGGTAAGCAAGAGTCGCCACCGAATTTTATTTCATCCAATCATGGAAAAGGAAAAAGAACAGAAAAAACCTTTTTTCAAGATATTCTGAGTACGGGGGGTAGATTATAGAAAGGGAAGGTTTTAGCACCCTTTCTATCTGTAGTTATCTACGGGCTCTTAGGTACTTGCTCATTTTTCAAATTGCTTGTGTGTGTTTGTCTTGAAAATGTTTTTACTTTGTGATAACCCTTGTATCAGTCCTCAAGGATGTGACGAAGTTTGTTTTGAAAATGTTTTTTGAAAGGTGTTGTGTGAAAAGTTTTTATTGAGCAAGTACTTAAGACTCTACCTACTCGAAAAAAGATTGTTTGTTCTTGTTTCCTTTAGACAGCGCTATCCTACTATTAAGGAGTAGGTAGCACCGTCGTTGGAATTGTAAGGGACATTTGAAAGGGACAAGTACAATCACTAAAGTAATAGTTAGAAAACTTTAGTAGTAACCCTAGAGTCTTAAGATCCTTCCGAGGCAACATTTCTGAGGCAACATTCGAACGGGACATTTTGATCTTTTAGACTGGAGGGCGACCACTAAAATCTCCTATGCTTAATGACTATTTACCGAAGGTAACCGAAGTGAGGTAAACCCTATGAGTGAAATATGTGCATATGATTTGTTTCAATTATTTAATATTTGCACATTAGGTGATCTACCGTTTTAATTTTCCAGACATTCTTGCCATACAATCCTATTAGCATACATCTAGACAGTTAAATATTTGCAGGAATTAAAAAGGCGAGAAAATAAACCTAGCTATTACAAGGCTTCGGGGGATGGGGATTAATTACATAACCAAATAATTGGGGATTAAAGAAAGAAATAAAACCCTAATTTAACTATTACAAACCATTGGCAGTTACAATAATAATGGAAAATAAATAATTAAATGCGCGGCGAATTAAATACGAGGAGAAATTGAAAACCCTAAAATCCAATTGAAAACATAATTAAGTTATTTTTGAGAAAATAACTGATTGAGTTATGTATGAATAAAACCCTAATTCTAATTATTTTAATTATGAAAAAGAAATTGAAATTAACCTAATCTAGCTAAATTAAATAATTTCAAGAAAATAAAATATTTTACAAAGAAAACAAGATTTTGTGTATTTTTGGTTTTTTTGTTGAGATAAGAAATATAATTGTAAAATTAAAACCTAGTTTCTATTTGATTTTAATTATGAAAAAGAAATTAACTTAACCTATATTTCTAATTAAATTAAAATAAATATTTTATTAAAAAAAATGCTTTTTTGGTATTTTTGTGATTTGTTGATTTTATGATTAAAAAAAAGTAATTAATTTGGTGAAAAAATAATTAAACAAAATAATTAAAATAAAAGAAATAAATAAAGAAAAAGGAATATGGGCCTGTGTTGTTAGCAATTCGGGGGGGGTGTCATTATGAATTTCCAAGCCCAAAAACACTCCAAGCCCAGTCAATATTGGATCCTGTGTAGCATTGACTTGAACGTGCATCATAGTCCCTCATGGATGGAGCGTTAGATCTGATGGTGCGCTTGATCAAATGGTTGGACGCAAGTGTGCATGGAGGTCACCAGGAAGGATGATGCGTTGGATCTGTTACAAGAAAGTGAAATAAAGAAAATTTTGTTGGGACCTGGGATTGAACCCAGGTCCTTATACGCACTACCAATGCTTCATTGCCATCTGAGCTGCGTGCTTTTATTGTAAGTATAATGCAAACACAATATAATATATGAAATAAAGTGGTTAGTGGGGGAAAAAAACGCGCGCTGGTTCGAATGGGCGAATGGCTGGCTGGCACCTAACCTTCTTCTTCCTCTCTCCATCGTCTTAGGCTGTGGTACTTTTACCTATAGACAAAGGTTTGTAGCTACAAACCTGTGAAACTAAAAAATCCACAACACACAAGATAAATGGCATCTAATTATATAGATCAACTCATTTTGATTTTGTGAACCTCATGGTACCGCTTTTGCTAGCTAATTTAACCTGTGGACAAAACCCCTAATCTGCACATACAAACCCTAACAATGGCAAAGGCATGTATAGGCTTCAAAAACGCAATTAAAGTATTTAGTTAGCTTGAAAACATGATGAGGATCACAAATATATAATTTAAACATGCTAATGATGCAAGAATTATGATAATCGATTTTAAAAATATGAGCAAACCGTGAGAGTGCTAGGGGGCAATTCAGGACGTGTAGAGGCGTGCAATCAATTGGGTTAGCTTCTAGGAAGGTCTAGGAATCGTTTGGTGATGCTAGAAGGGCTTGAATTGGCCTCCAAGCTTGAAACCGAGTCACAAATTTTTGTAAATTTTGAAGTTTTGTTCTCCTTGTTCACGCCTGCTAACCCCTACGCCATGCTTTGTTCTTGTCCATTATATATCTAGGAATGAATTGGGGTTGAAAATTTGGGTTGAATCTTTGCAATTATAAGAGATTTGATTTGATTTTCAAGCTTATGTAAACTTGCTATTTTGAGCCAAATCTTGCCTTTCTTGTACCAATTATGCTATATTCGTTTTGGCCTTGATAATTCAGAATATTTTTATTGCCAACCTGTCCAAAAACCAAATCAAATAATATCTTTTCTATTTATTTATCAATTATTTGATTTAATTCACTTTTTAATTAATAAAAAATCAAAATAAATTGAAAAATGAAGCAAATAATGTGTGGGTGAGTATTTCAGTCGTGGACCACATTATAAGTGAGGTGCAAGCATGAAAAGTTAGGCCCATTTAGCAAAAAATGCATTTTTGAGCACATTTGACTTTTGGCAATTTTGCAAAAAGGGTCAACTTAGACAAGGCATATCTCTTCCAATTTTAACCCTAGAGAGGTGTTCTTGGACTTTTTAGAAAGCTTAGGATGTCTCCTAAGCAACCCTTTTGGTCTCATCTCAATTGAGTCTTCCATGTTCATGTAAGAAGCTTTGACCCAAAATGTGAGCTGAAGTTGTGAGCTAAAGATTAATTGTAAGGAATTGCATCCTCTTCAAAATGAGCTTTGGATGGAAAATTTCTGATAAAACATGTGGAAGTTATGATTGGTCAAAGTTGGGTTGACTTTTACTGAGAAACCCTAATTTAGCAACTTTTGGGTTTTGATGAATTTGGAGCATTCCTTGAGGAATAATGATCAACCCTTGATCAAATGATGCAAGTCACTTCAAAATGTTAATATTGACCAAAAAACTTGAAGTTTGACTGTATGTGGGTCACCGTTGACTTTTGACCTAATACATTCGATTCTCAAGCATCTAAGCAGTTGACAGAGAAAACTTCTTGTGAAAGGCATGAAAATTGACATGTAGGATCTTGAGAACATATTAAGATCATGGAGAGCACATGAGGCCTTTGTGGATCACCCATCTTGATGAAAATGGAAACCCTAATTTGAGGTATACTTCCTTAGGAGAGAGTTTGTCTGGTCCACTCTTGGGCAACCTTGAGCAAATTGAAGATCTCAATGGACATGTATTGAGTAAAATGAGAGGGAAAATTTTGGGGTACAACATCTGCCCCTGTTCAATCTTCTTAAACCTGAGGATGTAGATTGGCTAGCCTGCCTTTCGTGATCTGAAGGTGGAAGATGATTGAACACTAGAGTGCCTAGAAATTTGCACTCGCATGAAGTGGCACTTGATTTGTGATATCGGGAATGGGCTTACATATGCCATTTGGAGGTCAATAATGGAAGATTGGCGGAGATGGGCTTAAAGACGCCATCCTGAGAATGTTGATTTCCTGAGATATTCCTTTGACGAGAGTCCCTGTTCCTATTATTGATGAGGAATCTACTGAGGAATGTCGGTATTTGTCTTGGGAGAAATAGAATTTTAGGAGCTTCGGTTGTCTGTTATTCTACTAGAGTATTAACTCCGGAGGAAGCGGAAGTGAACAACATATCTGGTTAGGGTACGAGCTGCACTATGACTTACTGGGGAAATGCGAAATCAATCGTGTTTGATCGGGTCCCGGTCTTACAGTGTTGTGAACTGTTGTTTGGAGATAAGAGATGAGGAACCTTGATAGTAAGGTTATGAGAAGGAACCTAGATAGTAGGGTTGCTTCGATATGAATGCCTGGATAGTAAGGATGTAAGAAGAAACCTGGATAGTAGGGTTACTTCGATATGAAAGCCTGGATAGTAGGGCTGTAAGAAGGAACCTGGATAGTAGGGTTACTTCGATATGAAAGCCTATATAGTAGGGCTGTGAGAAGGAACCTGGATAGTAGGGTTACTTCGATATGAAAGCTTGGATAGTAGGGTTGTGAGAAGGAACCTGGATAGTAGGGTTACTTCTATATGAAAGCCTGGATTGTAGGGTTGTGAGAAGGAACCTGGGTCGTAGGATTACTTCGATATGAAAGCCTGGATAGTAGGGTTGTGAGAAGGAACCTGGATAGTAGGGTTACTTTGATATGAAAGCCTGGATAGTAGGGTTGTGAGAAGGAACCTGGGTCGTAGGGTTACTTCGATATGAAATCCTGGATAGTAGGGTTGTGAGAAGGAATCTGGATAGTAGGGTTACTTTGATATGAAAGTCTGGATAGTAGGGCTGTGAGAAGGAACCTGGATGGTAGGGTTACTTCAATATGAAAGCCTGGATAACATGGCTGTAAGAAGGAACCTGGATAGTAGGGTTACTTCGATATGAAAGCCTGGATAGTAGGGTTGTGAGAAGGAACCTGGATGGTAGGGTTACTTTGATATGAAAGCCTGGATAGTAGGGTTGTAAGAAGGAACCTGGATAGTAGGGTTACTTCGATATGAAAGCCGGGATAGTCCGGCTGTGAGAAGGAACCTGGGTAGTAGGGTTAGTTCAAAGAGATAGTATAGATTAGTTGACCTGTTTGATTTAGGGAACTGAGTTTCCATTAGTCTTCTGTAGATGTGATCTGTATAGTTGCTGAATTTGTTAAAGCTAATCGTCTTTTCCTGTAAAAGATATCAGGGTTAGTTATATGCGATGCATGAAATGCAGGGTGAGATGATGTTCTCAAAATAAATGAGATTATGTTGTATATGATATGCATGTGTATGTCATGATGTATGTTCATGAAATGCTATCGGGGTATGCTCGCGTCTAGGAAAATAAACCCCTGACAGTTGCTGGAGATTTGTAAATATTCTTTCGGGAAGAGATGCTGGAGAATAACTCTAAGGGGACCAACTTAGGGGGAAGAGATACTCTGCTGATAGACCCGCTGATCTGGAGGAATAAACTTAGCTGGGGATGAAATTTTGTTGCTGGAGATGATGAGCTCTGTTGGAGATTTAGCTTCTGTATCTGGAGAAATAAACTCTGCTTGAGGGATGAAATTTATTGACTCGCCCGCGATTATGAACCTCGACTGGGTATAGTTATGTTCTGTTTCGGGGAGGCTGACATCAATGAATTTGGATACTTTTACTCTGTGGGGAGTGTATATACCAATAATTATGTTCCCAAGTTGGCTCTATCCTGGTACCTGCTGGGAAGAGTAACCGTCGGGTTTGGAACTTCTTGTTTTTTGCCCTATTTCTGGGATTACGAGTAATTGTCTTTTGTTTCTTATGTAAATATTTATGAGAGGCAATCATTTTCAAATGCATATGTAAAAAATAAATCATTGGACGTTCTTGCAAAACAAAATAGAAAAAGAAAAACATACTGAAGTTTCTTGTGAAAATGACTTGTATTAATTTTTGAAGTTGGCCTGTAATAGGCGTTTTTGTACAAATAGGCTGACGTTCTAGTAAGAGAACGCCGCCGAAAGACAGAAATTATACAATTTGTGTAAAAGAAAGAAAAAACAGCTATGTGAAACAACCCCATTGGGTTCCAACTCTGCTATTTCCTTTATATCTTCAAGCGTTTCATCATGTTGCTACTTGGCCGAAGGTTGATCAGATTGGTTGGCGTCGTCTGAGCCTGATAGTCGATATCAAAGTCTGGTTGCAAGATGATCCAATGAGACATCGTGATACGCTTCAATCCCTAACTTTTTCCTGGATTTCCCTTTCGGGTTTTCAATCCACCGGGATACCCTTTTTTGCCCAAGCCTCCCTTTTGGGTTTTCGACTTGCCGGGTGTACATATTTTTTCATTTTCATCCCTTACTTTTGCCCGAACCCTTTTGGTTCGTCGGGAAGCCCTTATTTTTGCCTAGGCTAGTCGACCTAGCGGGTCTTTGATTATGCGTAGTATCTTTTCACTATGTCTGTATTGACAGGGTGAGGAAGGTCGTCACCATCCATAGTGGTTAGAATCATAGCTCTTTCCGAGAAAATGTTCTTAACCACAAATGGCCCTTCGTACGTGGGGGTCCATTTTCCCCTAGGATCACCTTGCGGCAGTATGATGCGCTTAATTACTAGATCCCCGACTTGATATTCTTGGCGTCTGACTTTCTTGTTAAAATCCTTGATCATTCTCTTTTGATACGTCTGACCATGGAAGATAGAAGTAAGTCTCTTTTCGTCGATTAGATTTAGCTGATCAAGCCGGGTTTGGATTTAGTCGTCTTTGTTCAAACCCGCATCCTTCATAATCCTGAGAGAGGGTATCTGGACTTCGATGGGTAAGACTGCCTCCATGCCATATACCAGAGAATAGGGGGTTGCCCCTGTCGACGTCCGTGCTGAGGTACGGTACCCATGAAGAGAAAATGGCAACATCTCATGCCAGTCTTTATATGTCACTGTCATCTTCTGTACAATCTTCTTGATGTTCTTGTTAGCTGCTTCAACAGCGCCATTCATCTTCGGCCGGTAGGGAGAAGAGTTATGATGCTGTATCTTGAACTGTTTACAGAGCTCGGTGATCATTGTGTTGTTGAGATTCGTACCATTGTTAGTAATAATTCTCTCTGGCACACCGTATCGACAGATCAGATATGTCGGATAAACCACGCCACAACGTTCTTGGTTACTGTAGCAAAGAAAGATGCCTCAACCCACTTCGTGAAGTAATCAATAGCCACTAAGATGAAGCGATTACCATTGGAAGCGGTGGGCCTGATTTCGCCAATCATGTCGATGCCCCACATTGCGAAGGGCCACGGAGCTGTCAAGACGTTTAAGGGGACCGGAGGCACATGCACCTTATCAGCATAGATTTGGCACTTATGACAAGTTCGAGAGTGTTGATAACAATCAGGTTCCATAGTGGACCAGTAGTATCCTGCCCGTAGGATCTTCTTAGCCATGGTATGTCCACTAGAATGGGTTCCGAAAGTGCCTTCATGTAGATCTGTCATGATCCTCTCTGCTTCGCTCTTGTCTACACACCATAGTAGTGTGGAGTCATGGTTGCGTTTATAGAGGATTCCATTATTGAGGAAGAACTTTGTAGCGAACCTTCTCAGAAACTTCTTATCATTGACAGATTCCCCTTCAGGATACTCTTGAGCCTCTAGATACTTTTTGACTTCGTGAAACCAGGGTTTGTCTGCCACTTCTTCGGTATCGATCTCACAATAGTGTGCTGGTTCATCCAACCTCTCGATGGTAATTTGGGGAGCTTCATTTTCCCACCTAACTCTGAACATAGAAGACATGGTATCTAGCGCGTCTGCTAACTGGTTCTCCTCTCTTGGGAAATGTTCAAAGTTTACCTCCTCAAAGTGTGGGAGCAATGTCAGTACATACTCTTTGTAAGGAATGAGATCCGGGTGCTTCGTATCCCACTCGCCTTTGATCTGACTTATCACCATAGCGGAATCCCCGAATACACTTAAGAATTTAATCCTCAGGTCAATAGCAGCTCAAAGACCCATGATACATGCTTCATACTCCGCCATGTTGTTGGTGCCGTTGAAACATAATCGGGAAGTGAACGGGGTATGACAGCCCTCGAGAGATATGATTACAGCACCAATGTCGTTACCCAGTGCGTTTGAGGCTCCATCAAAATACATAGACCATCGGGATCCCTCCTTAGGTCCTTCATCCGGTCCAGGTTCTTTGTAGTCAGTTACCAACATGATATTCTCATCTGGGAACTCAAAATTCATGGACTGGTAGTCGTCCACGGCCTGATGAGCCAAATGATCAGCCAATACACTCTCCTTTATTGCTTTTTGGGTTGTATATTGTATGTTGTACTCAGTTAAGATCATTTGCCACCTTTCTATGCTTCCGGAGAGAGCGGGCTTCTCAAAAATATACTTGATCGGATCCATATTTGATATCAACAAGGTAGTGTGAGTCAGCATATATTGTCTCAGTCGGCGAGAAGCCCATGCCAAAGAGCAGCAAGTTTTCTCGAGCAATGAGTATCGTGTCTCACAATCGGTAAACTTTTTGCTAAGGTAGTATATTGCATGCTCTTTTCGACCATACTCGTCATGCTGCCCCAACACACACCGCATTGAATTGTCTATCATTGTCAAGTATAATATCAAAGGTCTTCCTTCAACTGGAGGCATAAGAATTGGTGGTTCTTGAAGGTATTCCTTGATTCTTTTGAAAGCGGTCTGGCATTCATCATTCCACTTTACCACTTGATCTTTCTTCAAAAGCTTGAAGATTGGCTCACAAGTAGCAGTCAGATGTGAAATGAACCTGGAGATGTAATTCAGACGTCCCAAGAAGCCTCTAACTTCCTTCTCTGTACGGGGATCTGGAATTTCTTGTATAGCTTTTACCTTTGCAGGGTCCACTTGAATACCTTTGTCACTGACAATGAAGCCCAAAAGTTTACCAGACCTTACCCCGAAGGTGCACTTGTTCGGATTCAACCTCAACTTGTATGTCTTCAACCTGTCGAACAACTTTTGGAGATGATCAAGGTGCTCTTCCTCAGTCTAAGACTTGGCTATCATGTCATCAACATAAACTTCGATCTCATGGTGAATCATATCGTGGAACAAAGCGACCATGGCACACTGATAATTTTCCCCAGCATTCTTCAACCCGAAAGGCATCACTTTGTAGCAGAAGGTGCCCCACTATGTAACGAAGGTTGTCTTCTCCATGTCTTCAGTTGCTATCTTGATCTGGTTGTAGCTAGAGAAACCATCCATGAAGGAGAATATTTTGTGTTGCGCGGTATTGTCAACCAGAACATCAATGTGACGAAGAGGGAAATCATCCTTGGGGCTTGCCCTATTTAGATCTCTAATCCACACACATATGTACCTTACCGTCCTTCTTAGGTACCGGAACGACATTAGCAACCTATTACGGATAAGAAGTGACAACCAAGAATCCTGCATCAAACTGTTTCATGACCTATGCCTTGATTTTCTCTGACATTTCAGGGCGCCTACGGCGGACCTTCTGTTTAATATGAGGAAAGTCTTCTTTATTCGGCAGGCGATGTACCACAATATCAGCGTCCAAACCATGCATGTCTTCATAGGACCAGGCAAAGATCTCAACATAGTCGTAATGTAAATGTATCAACCTCAGTTTGACGCTAAGCTCCAAATTTGCGCCTATTTTAACCTCTTTTCTGTCTTCCTCGGTACCCAAGTTCACTGTCTCAAATGGCTCTTCATGGGGTTGTACGGCCCTTTCTTCCTCCTGTAAAAGTCTAGCGAGTTCTCCAGGAACCTCACAATCTTCCTCACCTTCGTCCTCGGCTTGGTTGATCGGATTTTTGAAGTCATAACTGGGAATAGCAGAGCTGTTATCAATGGGATCCGGAGTGGATATGGATCTGCATTATGATACGTGAGTGTGTGTAAGAGAATAGCTATTTTGATAAAGTGAAAAACAGAAAAGAAAAATAGAGAGCGTAAAATTTGTATGCAAGAAACGTCCAATGCTTTATTAATGATATATTAAATGACAAATAATAGCCCTCACAAGCAACGCCAAGGTGCCTCGGGAAAGGCACCAGGTCGTAAAGTTTCAAATTGTTTATTACAAATCTCAAAACAAGTAAGTCAATTACTGCGGAATAAAAAAAACAGGTATAAAGTCCCTAGCCTTCCAGTTACTCGGTCCACCGTTGGTAGTTGGGTAGATCCAACTGTCAATGTCTGACTCCTCTTCACTGTCTTCAATGGTATTGATTCCCCGATTTCTGATGTGTAGGGGAGGTCTTCCAGCTCGAGCGCGTCTAACAGCCCTTTGAGCCCCTTCTTCAACCACGGCCCCGGAGTCCTTGAGGGAAGCCATCTTCAAAGGAGGTTTGTCGATAGTAGTTTCAGTTGATGCTAATATCTGAGGGACCTCTTTGAAGTTCTGACAAGGAGTTTCTATGAATTCCCCTTCCATCTCTACGTAGAGGAAGGAATTGAGGTGACTCACCATATACTCTTCTTCACCCCGCACTGTGATAATCTTTCCTTTTACCAGATACTTCAGAATTTGATGGAGTGTGGAAGTAAATGCCCCAGCCTCGTGGATCCAAGGATGACCCAGCAAACATGAATACGAAGGCCTGATATCCATCACATAGAAGGTGGACCCAAAAGTCTGAGAACCCACATTGACAGGGATGTCCACCTCCCCGTGCACCTTTCTATTTGATCCGTCAAAAGCCCTTACCACAATGTTACTAGGCTTTAGAGTTAAACTCTCGCAATCCAACCGGTCCAACGCCTTCTTCGGCAGAACATTCAGTGAAGACCTAGTATCTACCAGAACATGAGCCATAGTGGTGCCCCTGAATTCAATCGAGACATGCAGAGCATCATTATGCTTCCTTCCCTTTGGTGTCAAATCCGCATCTGAAAAACCCAGCCCATTATCAGCAGTCAGGCTGGCCATACAATCTTTGAACTGATCAGTTAAAGTCTCCTGCACCACATGCGCAGTCTTGAGAAATGCAATCAAAGCCTTCGCATGGGCTTCAGAACACAACAGCAGAGATAAAATGGATATCTTTGATGGGGTCCGCCCTAGCTGCTCGACCACATTGTAGTCGCTCTTCTTTATGATTTTCAGTATTTCCTCTATTTCTTGCTTAGAGTCTTCCACAACAATTTTCTTAGGCGCCTCCGTCCGGGAAGGCTCACCTACAACCTCTTTGCCGCGGGTACTAGACAATTCGTCGACAGGGGTAATAACTGGAGTAAGAACAGGAACTATAGTGGATGTACTAGCCAGAACAACAGATGGAATGACGATAGGCTTGTCGACAGTCTTAGGGGAAATCTCAAGAGAGAAGACCCTTCCACTTCGGGTGATTTTGTTGGTTCCGACAATATTATCAATATCAGGATCAACCTCTTCATCTTTCAAATCTTGTTTGATGCCATGATAGTACACATCAACACCATAATGCCAGGGGACATCTTTGTCCGAGACATAAGGGACAGGACCAAGAACAGTAATTATCAGCGGAGTAATTCTTGGAGCAGATGTTATCCTAACGGGTCTTCTCGAGGAAACCTTGGAAGGATTGGCGGAAATGGTTATAATGGCAACGTCTTCAATTGGAACAACAGGAATCATATTCTTCTCAAATAGAATCTCCTTGTTATCTATTAGGCGTTGAACACCTAATTTCAGGAAACGGAAACTAGAAGGTAGAAACAAAAACATGTGGCAATCTTCACCACAACCCGGAAATAAATTGGCCGACAGCAAATTCTTCTTGACAGTCATGAGAGGAGTAGAAACCTCATCAACAGAGGTAACAAACAAATCAGTTTCAATAGCATTAACTCCACGACCATGTTTAGGCATGGGAGCAGTTATGACATTTGGCTTCTCCGGAGCATCAAAATCTATTTCCTTGGCTTCAATCAAGTCTTGTATTTTGTTCCTCAGAGCCCAGCAATCATTTGTATCGTGGCCAGGACTCTCATAATGGTAGGCACACCGGGCATTTAGATTATATCGGGGAGATGTAGTGTTTGGATTCTTGGGAGCCTCCTTCAAGGTTGCCTAGTTGGATCACAGTAGATGAGGTATAACTTCAGCCAATGTCATGTCGATGCGGGTAAACTACCGTTGTGGTCTTTCCACCCTTTGTTGACTGTTGCGTTGTGGAGCAACTGCAGGTCTAGGTATCATTACAGCACTTACTGTCTGACGATGTTCATCCCTGTTTTGGCCCCTCGGGCTGTAGATGGCAATGGCTTCCTTCTTACCAGTGAAAGGCTTCTTTACTGAACTTAAAGAGGCGTCCTTCTGTATTTTTCCGCTTCAAATCCCAGCTTCTACTCTTTCTCCAGTTAGAATTATCTCGGTGAAACCAACTGATGAGATGCTGATCAAATGATTGAAAAATGGACCAGATAGCGTCCCCAGAAACATATCAACCAACTCCCTATCAGACAACGGGGGTTGAACTCTCCTAGCCAAGTCTCTCCATTTTTGTGCATAATCTTTAAAGCCTTCACTTGCACCCATGGACATACTCTGGAGTTGAGTACGAGTAGGAGCAAGGTCGGCATTATACTGATACTGCTTGTAGAAAGCAACAGCCAAATCTTCCCAGTTTCGGACATTGGCTCCCTCCAGCTGGTAGAACCATTCAAGATGAGTCCCTAATAGACTATCTTGAAAGAAATGAACCCACAAATTTCTATCAGCGGTGTGGGGCTGAATTTTCCTGACGTAGGAACGGAGATGGAGTTTTGGGCAGGACACCCCATCATACTTAGCAAAAACTGGAGCTTTGAACTTCTGCGGGATGACCACTCCCGAAACTAATCCCAATTCTTTGAAATCCAATCCAGGTATCCTATGAACTTCCATTGCACTCAGACGATCTTCCAATTGTTTGTATCTATCCTCAGCAGGAGGATATTGCTCATCATTGTAATCGGTATCATTGTCAGAAACTGCAGGACTGGGGTCCTTCTCTTCTTCCTGATTCTCCCCTTCCTTAGATGAAGAGGTCAGATCGACTTGTCGCTTCAACTGCTCTCGAAACCTTCTGCCCATATTCAGAATACCGGCAGCCTTCTTCTTTTTCTTCTTCTCTTTCAGGATGAGGGCTTTCAGATCTTCTTGCCCTTTGACCAGACTTATGAACATTTGTTGGAACTGGGCATTCTAAGCCTGGAGGTCCTTGATGGTTTGTTCAGAAGACATTTCATGCTGAAATAAACAGCGAAGAAGATGAGAACCCTGTAATGGTACCTGTAATGATGTGTATGATAATGGTATGTGTATGAAATAATTTCAAAGACTTCGGGAAATTTAAATTTGCAAACTAAAATAAACAAAAACTTTATTAGCTGAATTTGAAGTTCAAATTCCTTTTAGGCGTTACAATTAAAAATAAATCTAAAACTATAAAAGACATCAAAATTCCCATGGATGTTTCCTCTTTGTGCCAAGATAGTCATTGAGTCCTTTTTCCTCAATGGATCTGCTTTGTGAGCTCTAAAACCTTCCTCTCCATAGCATGGAACTGATCCCTGTAATTATCCCTCTCCTTCATCATCTGAATCCAAGACCTCTGTAATTCCCCAAGATCAGTGGGCATGTAAGGATAGAGAACTGTGTAAGGAATGCCTTCTTCAGTAGTGGGTTCCACAATCACTGGTAAAACGGACACATAGGGCATCATAAGCTTCTGGGACCGAGTTCGTACCCATTGGAGGTAAGGTTCCATAGGAATGGAAGTCTTTGGCCCTAAATCCCTGGAGCCAGATCTGTTTACCATGCCCCAAGCTCGTATGAACCTCTGGAGATACTCTTTAACATCATCCTCATAGTTGAATACAACTCCCTTGATAAGTAACTCATGGGGGCCATCTCTTCGAGCTTGACCAAATTGTCGCAGAGCTAAACAAGGGTTGTAGGTTATACCTCCTTTTATACCAAGTAATAGGACATTAGGGTACTCCCCGCATCGGTCAATAATAGCAGTGTTTTCCATGGCTCGAGAACACCAAAAAATATCCGTATCAGCGGGTGACATTATCCTTTGCGACCAACCCAAACCTTCTTCATTCTTCAGTACAGACTTAGGGAGGTGAGAAATAAACCACCTCGACAGCAATGGCATGTAGCACTTAAGAATCCCTCTTCTCTTCATGGTACGAGTATGGAGAGTGTGCAAAATATCTCCGAGCAAGGTAGGCACAAGGTTGCGAGAGAGGAAGATCTTGATAGCATTCACATCTATGAATGAGTTCGGATTAGGGAATAGAACTAACCCATAGATTTGAAGAGCCAAAACCTCCTTGAAAGCCTGAAAATCCATATCATCCTAAAACAGTTGGGCCTTGTCTATCAGAAACTTGGCTAGAAAACCCTTGACTTCGCTTCTTGTTTCCCAATTGGATACCACGTCGGCCCGTTTCATATGCAGAGCTTGAGGCAATGACTTCTGGATTAGGAACTTCTTCTAGACCTGTGAAGGGCAACTGTTCAAGAATGGGTATATCCAATAGCTAAGAGAATTCTTCCAAGGTAGGTACCAACTGATAGTCTGGGAAAGTGAAGCAGTGGTGCTTGGGATCGAAGAACTGAAAGAGTACACTCATCATCCTTTCATCAAAGTTTGAAGTAACCAGGTTGAGAAGTTGACCATGTCTCTTAGTGAATGCAGAAGTTTCAGAAACCCTTGATGCTAGCTCTTTGAGTTGGGAAGGTATCTTCACAAAGATGATTCAGATAGTGTTTCTATGAACGGAAGCCATGATCTGCAAAACAGAACAAAGATAAATTCCCTTGGTCTTTGAAATGGTTAGTGCAAATGGATGCCATGTTATGATGCATGATGTTATGATAAACCACAGGTATAGCAAACACAGGTATATCAAACACAGTCAAGTCACACCAAGTCCTTAGGTTTAAGGCTTGCATGAGGTTAAAGGTAGTACCCTCTTGAAGTTTAGTTGGTTTCAAACCTGTCTTAAAAAGTAATCGGGTTCTAGATGATCTCAATATCACTGACCATCCTTTATCGGGCATTGTTTCAGCTTAATCAATCTTTTCTTGCGACCAAAATATCCCGAAAGTATGATCTCAATGAGTGTAGCATCGAGTATCAACCAATCCTCAGCTCTACACTGAGGCCGGCTATCTCACTACTTTCAAATGGCCAAGTTTGTTCAACTAAGGTTCTAAGGTCCGTTAGTGCTTCACGACACCACGCGGCGGCCCCGTATTCTCCTCGTTTCCCCACGAAGGATACCGGTACCAACCAAAGTGACACACCAACACAACCATCGCTTAAACCATATTGGTCTATGTCGTACAGTCTCCATGATCTATTGTTATTTACCTAATGAGTGTCCCCAGATCCGGGTGTAGGATCTATAGTAATCCCAAACAAACCCTCAAAAGTAAAGCAATCAAGACAATCAAGAGAAGCAATTTTAATGACCTAGATCCTAAGGTATACCCCACTTATTTATTCCCCAACAGATTCGCCAGTTCTATGATACGGTGGCAGAACCGACTGTTTAATACTGGTTTGCATTTTGCATTTTGTGTTTGTAAAATGTCGTGGAAAGCAAGAGTCGCCACCGACTTTTATTTCATCCAATCATGGAAAAGGAAAAAGAACAGAAAAAACTTTTTTTCGAGATATTCTGAGTACGGGGGTAGATTATAGAATGGGAAGGTGTTAGCACCCTTTCTATCCGTAGTTATCTATGGGCTGTTAGGTACTTGCTCATTTTTCAAATTGCTTGTGTGTGTTTGTCTTGAAAATGTTTTTACTTCGTGATAACCCTTGTATCAGTCCTCAAGGATGTTACGAAGTTTGTTTTGAAAATCTGTTTTGAAAGGTGTTTGTGTGAAAAAATTTTATTGAGCAAGTACTTAAGATTCTACCTACTCGAAAAAAGATTGTTTGTTCTCATTTCCTTTAGACAGTGTTATCCTACTATTAAGGAGTAGGTAGCACCGTCGTTGGAGTTGTAAGGGACATTTGAAAGGGACAAGTACAATCACTAAAGAAATAGTTAGAAAACTTTAGTAGTAACCCTAGAGTCTTAAGATCCTTCCGAGGCAACATTCGAACGGGACATTTTGATCTTTTAGACTGGAGGGCGACCACTAAAATCTCCTATGCTTAATGACTGTTTACCTAAGGCAACCGAAGTGAGGTAAACCCTAGGAGTGAAATATGTGCATATGATTTGTTTCAGTTATTTAATCTTTCCACATTAGGTGATCTACCGTTTTAATTTTCCAGACATTCTTGCCATACAATCCTATTAGCATACATCTAGACAGTTAAGTATTTGCAGGAATTAAAAATGCGAGAAAATAAACCTAGCTATTACAAGGCTTCGGGGGATGGGGATTAATTACATAACCAAAGAATCGAGGATTAAAGCAAGAAATAAAACCCTAATTTAACTATTACAAACCATTGGCAGTTACAATAATAATGGATAAGAAATAATTAAATGTGCGGCGAATTAAATACGAGGAGAAATTGAAAACCCTAAAATCCAATTGAAAACATAATTAAGTTATTTTTGAGAAAAGAATTGATTGAGTTATGTACAAATAAAACCCTAATTCTAATTATTTTAATTATAAAACAGAAATTGAAATTAACCTAATCTAGCTAAATTAAATAATTTCAAGAAAATAAAATATTTTACAAAGAAAACAAGATTTTGTGTATCTTTGGTTTTTTGTTGAGAAAAGAAATATAATTGTAAAATTAAAACCTAGTTTGTATTTGATTTTAATTATGAAAAAGAAATTAACTTAACCTATATTTCTAATTAAATTAAATTAAATATTTATTAAAAAAATGCTTTTTTGGTATTTTTTGATTTTATGATTAAAAAAAAGTAATTCATTTGGTGAAAAAATAATTAAACAAAATAATTAAAATAAAAGAAATAAATAAAGAAAAAAGAATATGGGCCTGTGTTGTTAGCAATTATGGGGGGTGTCATTCTAAATTTCCAAGCCCAGTCAATATTGGATACTGTATAGCGTTGACTTGAACGTGCACCATAGTCCCTCATGGATGGAGCGTTAGATTTGATGGTACGCTTGATCAAATGGTTGGATGCAAGTGTGCATGGTGGTCACCAGGAAGGGTGATGCATTGGATTTGTTACAAGAAAGTGAAATAAAGAAAATTTTATTGGGACTTGGGATTGAACCCAGGTCCTTATACTCACTACCAATGCTTCATTGCCATCTGAGTTGTGCGCTTTTGTTGTAAGTATAATTCAAACACAATATAATATATTAAATAAAGTGGTTAGTGGGAAAAAACAAAAAAACGTGCGCTGGTTTGAATGGGCAAATGGCTGGATGACACCTAACCTTCTTCTTCCTCTCTCTGTCGTCTTAGGCTCTGGTACTTTTACCTACAGACAAAGGTCTGTAGCTACAAACCTGTGAAACTCAAAAATCCTCAACACGCAAGATAAATGGCATCTAATTATATAGATCAACTCGTTTTGATCTTGTGAACATCATGGCACCCCTTTTGCTGGTCAATTTAACCTGTGGACAAAACCCATAATTTACACATACAAACCCTAACAATGGCAAAGGCATGTATAGGCTTCAAAAACACAATTACAGTATTCAGTTAGCTTGCAAACATGACGAGGATCACAAATATATAATTTAAACATGCTAATGATGCAAGAATTATGATAATCGATTTTGAAAATATGAGCAAACCGTGAGAGTGCTAGGGGGCGATTCTGAACGTGTAGAGGCGTGCAATCGATTGGGTTAGCTTATAGGAAGGTCCAGGAATCGTTTGGTGATGCCTGAAGGGCTTGAATTGGCCTCCAAGCTTGAAACCGGGTCACAACTTTTTGTCAAATTTTGAAGTTTTGTTCTCCTTGTTCACGCCTGCTAACCCCTATGCCATGATTTTTTCTTGTCCATTATATATCTAGGAATGAATTAGGGTTACAAATTTGGGTTGGATCTTTGCAATTATAAGAGATTTGATTTGATTTTCAAGCTTATGTAAACTTGCTATTTTGAGCCAAATCTTCCCTTTCTTGTACCAATTATGCTTGATTCATTTTGGCCTTGATAATTCAGAATATTTTGATTGCCAACCTATCCAAAAACCAAATTAAATCATATCTTTGCTATTTATTTATCAATTATTTGATTTAATTCACTTTTTTATTAATAAAAAATCAAAATAAATTGAAAAATGAAGCAAATAATGTGTGGGTGAATATTTGAGTCGTGGAACACATTATAAGTGAGGTGCAAGTATAAAAAGTTAGGCCCATTTAGCAAAAAATGCATTTTTGATCACATTTGACTTTTGGCAATTTTGCAAAAAGGGTCAACTTTGACAAGGCATATCTCTTCCAATTTTAACCCTAGAGAGGTTTTTTTGACTTTTTAGAAAGCTTAGGATGTTCCCTAAGCAACCATTTTGGTCTCATCTCAATTGAGTCTTCCATGTTCATGTAAGAAGCTTTGACCCAAAAGGTGTTTTTGTTGACTTTTCAAAAGGATCCATAATGTAGAAATTCATATCTTTTTGTGAGTGCATATTTTGAACTTGTGAGATAAAGATGAATTGTAGGGAATTGCATCCTCTTCAAAATGAGCTTTGGATGGAAAATTTATGATAAAGCATGTGGAAGTTATGCTTGGTAAAAGTTGGGTTGACTTTTACTAAGAAACCCTAATTTAGCAACTTTTGGGTTTTGATGAATTTGGAGCATTCCTTGAGGAATCATGATAAACCCTTGATCAAATGATGCAATAACTTCAAAATGTTAATGTTGACCAAAAATCTTGCAGTTTGACTGTATGTGGGTCATAATTGACTTTTGACCTAATATAGTCGATTCTCAAGCATCTGAGCAGTTGATTGAGCAAACTTCTTGTGCAAGGCATGGAACTTGACATGTAGTGTCTTGAGAACATATTAAGATCATGGAGAGCATATGAGGCCTTTTTTGTTCACCCATCTTGATGAAAATGGAAACCCTAATTTGAGGTATACTGCCTTAGGAGAGAGTTTGTCTGGTCCACTCTTGGGCAACCTTGAGCAAATTGAAGATCTCAATGGACATGTATTGAGTAAAATGAGAGGGAAAATTTTGGGGTACAACAATATAGAACATAAAAAAAAATTTCTAATAGAAAGGCTAATGGAACCTCTAACTTTTCTACCCTAACCAACCTTCCAAAACAGCCAGCTAACTGTTTATAACAACCTCTAACCGAAACAGATTTCCAGCTCTAACCATAACCTTTTAACCCTCTAACAAACTTCTTAACAAAAAAATAGAAGGTATAACAGAGTGTAACATAACAGAAGTAGGAGAAAAGGAATGCACGATTTCAAAGAAAATCAGAAAAAATTCACCTTTCAATTCTCTCTCCATAACTGTTTCTGAAAATTCTTCAATCCTCAACCTAATGTGACCGAATCTTCAAGCTTCTTCATCAACTTTATTCAATCTCTATGTCTTCAATATCAAGCTACAACAAATGAATCCTCTTCATCTTCATCGCATCAACCGTCTTCATCTTCTTCCTATCATATCATCTTCGTCAAATTCGCAGCAACATCAATATTTCACAGAAGTAGAACATATTAAAAAACGCAAAGACGGAATCAGAGAAGAAGTCTCGAAGAAGAAGAAGGACATGTACCTATAAGCTGAAGATTCTTCGTAGGTTCTGTCATCATCACTGGAACCATGAATAGTTTCGTCGAGGAAAACAATCTGTTCATATTTTTGGTTATTTCTTGCTACAATGGAGATTAGCATCTTAGAAGTTGTTCCCCTAAGGATCTGAGGCTGAATCTGTGATTGGTGCAAGAGATAGCCTAGGGTTTGTTTTCATGTTGTGATGGTTAGGGACCAGTAATGGTCGTGGCAGCACCGGTGTTGAAAAGGAGAAACGAAGTAAACGGAGAGCGGCAGTCAAAAAGAACGGAGGAAGAGAGTTGAATTAGGGGTGAAGGTGAATTTCCTCCGAGTCAAATATGAATTAGAGATGGAGAGTGAGGAGCGATTTCTAAATGGAAGAGACGAATTGAGACGAAGCTTCGAAGCCAAGAACGCGAACTGAAACAGAGTTATCACGGCGGCGAAAGTTGCTTTCATCGAAAGAAGAAGAAGCCGCATTTGGAATTCTTCATGGAGTTACAGTGTATCCTAAACCCTAATGTTCCTAATTCCCTTAATTATCATTGTTGATTTCTTAGTTGATAAAAATAGTTATTTTAAATGATACGAGATGGATGTTAGTAGGCTGGACCACCATTGTTTTGGCCCAAAGGGAAGTTTGTTGATAAATCTTTGGTCTTGTAAACAAAAAGGATTATTGGACTTAATATGTTGGGCCTTAGCACCACTTGCTGGACTTACTCCCTAATTCAGAACCTGACCCCCCCCCCCCTGTTTGGAGTTCTAAACTCTTTTCCTATCATTTTCTTTTCATTTGATAATCATTTGGTAATCATTTGTTGTTACCCTTTTGCCATGAATTTACGATATAATATTATTACAATTATATGGGTATGGTTGAATAAAAGAGTTTGATGGAAGAGCTTCAAGAAGTTACGAAGTAAGCTAAGATATTAATTATCATCAAGTAAATTCAAGGTGGCTCTTGGTAGAGTTTTCTCTTTGCTTGCATGGTTTCGAAGAGACAACAGACCTTCTCTGTTCGGTATCATCGCAACTTCATTTTATTCCTCATTTCTGCACTTTATCGTATTTCTTTACTG
Source organism: Vicia faba (assembly GCA_948472305.1). Taxonomy (NCBI): domain Eukaryota; kingdom Viridiplantae; phylum Streptophyta; class Magnoliopsida; order Fabales; family Fabaceae; genus Vicia; species Vicia faba. The sequence goes on along the minus strand of OX451735.1, from coordinate 826,324,808 downwards.
ATTTTCTAGAAATCATGAGAAGTAGGGCTTTACTGCTTTATGATGCCATTAGAAGTAGGATATAGATGTATGACGGGGGTCTCCGTTGTTGATCATGTCAGGAACCCCTCTGGTTTATTTAAAGACCCGTTTAGGGAAATTCTGCATTCTGTTTGCTACTTGTGTGTGGTTTGTTTAAAACCCTACCTTTGTGTAGGTATTTTATAGGTGTGTTTACATTTGTGCCCACATTATTCCCCCATCCCTTATTGAAGTCCTTAAAAAGAGGCGAGCAGGGAGGGTTCGCTATCAACCCCCGCGGTTTCTTTCGTGTCATCTTTAGCTCGTGACGCACCATGATGCTTCGGAGTTGTACCTGTCTTGTGTATAGAGACGTCAAGTAGGGAATGGTTCCGCAATCAAACCCCCACGCTTTGTCAGGAGTTCTCATTGGCCGAGGATGATACTCTGTGATCGTTCATATTTCCTTTTGTCGCTTACCTCGATCTCCTATATCTTGGTTAGGTGTTCATTCGCTTTGGACATCACAATTTTGCTTTACATCTCAATCCCGCTTGTTCGTCTCGGGTGATATGTGTAGCAATAAAAAATGTAGCGGGGTAAATCGGAGATCGAATTATTGATTAATTCGTCTCACAAAAGCAAGAGTCGCCACCGCGCTTTATTGTTTCCAAAGGAAGGGAAAAGAGCGAAATAAAACCCTAAATATGCAATGTAAATAATACTTTTTAAAAGTAATGAAAATACAAGGCGTTTTTGAAAAGAGATCTTATGGTTCGGGGGTTGGTTATACAAAGGGAAGATATTAGCACCCAATGTATCTATAGTACTCTATAGGAACCTTTTGAAATATCTGTTTATTTGAAACTGATCGTTTGATTAAAAAAAATAAATCGTTTTGGCCGAAAAGGGGTACGGACGGGTTTTTTGAAGATACGACGACCTAACGTCGAAGTTTTTGCTTAAAGGGTATAAGTTTTGAAAAGGTTGAAATTTTGAAGGCAAATTATTCTAAGTTTTAATAAAAAATGCAAATATTCGCGCGATTAGATTTGAGGACATGAAGTCAACAAATTTATCGTTTTTCCTTTGGATTTAAACGTAAACGGAGTAAACAGATAAATATGAAGTAAATAAACGAGAAAAAAATATGCGGATCATGATTAAGTACAATAATTAAATGATAGACTAAATGATATAATGCATTTTGGATTTAATATTAATATTAGTAAAAGAAAGTATTTTAATTGTTTCTCCATTTTTACGTATTTTTGATATTAATAAATGCAACGAGAATTAATTAAGGGGAATAAAGTGTTTTTTTTTAAGTTTTTACGTTTCTATTTTTATGTTTTTGATATTAATATAAAAGGTTATTAATATTTTAGAATTATTAAATAACTAAATTAATTAAACTTAAAAAAGGTTATTAACCTAACTCTAATTAAAAGAGAATATTTAAAATTATCAAATTAACTCTTAAGAGTTGAACTAATAAAATCAATTATTAAAATGCTAAAGTCCTAAAAGGAGAGAAAGAAAATGATAGAACGGGGGGGGGGGGGGGGGGGGGTGCATAGGCAACGCGCTGGGCTTAGAGCAGGATAAGGCCCATTTGAGAATAGAAGCAGGGGGGTGTAAAAACCATTCGTTTGGGCTTCAAGGTAGTAAAACGGGTTTGGGTCCAAAACAAAGGTAATTGGTTTTAGGGTTAAACAATATGTGTTTAGTTGTTAAGGGATTTAGGTTTTGGTCCTGGCCGAAACGGCGCTCATGCTCGCCTTCATCTTCTTCGTCTTCGCGCGTGACATCCTCTTCGTCTGAGTTCCTGAAATCGTCCCCTGTTTCCGGCCACCAGCAACCCAATCTTCCTCTTCCCTCCAACGCGAGCTTAAGGCAAACGACGGATTCGGTAAGCTTATGTTGGATTCGCTTAGGGTTTATTTTATTTCGTTAAGGGTTTTGCTACTGCATGCGTTGATTTTACTTTATTCTTGATCCTAATTTCATGTTATGTTAATGGTGATATGGAGGTTCTGAAAAAAAATGGATGGAATGGTACCTTTGGAGCTGGAGAAGGGAGTTTGAGGGTGCTTAGGAGGCCGGACGGCAACGAAGGACACACGGGATGCTTGCTTCAGTTTGGTACCCTGGTATTCGTTCTTGATTCCTTATTGTACTCTTTGTGTTGCTTTGAACATTATGTCGCCTTGAATGCTTCTGAATGCTTCCTTGGCTACTATTGAAACGCTTACTTTTGACTAGCATGATGCTGTTGACGCTTTTTCTTCTTCTTTTCTGATTTCTGTATATTTGTTACTGTGGTCTGATGACAGCCAATGATGACAAGTTCTGAGGCTTTGGGGATTTGGTCGTTAGTTTTGGTTTTAGAAATGGTGATATTGGCTTTTGTGGCTCAATCAGATTCCTGGAGGTTTAGGCCATATTGTGATGGTTTGATTTTGGTTATGTTGGATAATGCAGTACCAGGTTTTTACGGGTTTTTCAGGCCTAGGTGTTTGTATGGTTTACACAAGTTTTACTGTTTTTTTGAATGCAGTAGACATGGTTTTTTGAGACAGGATGGTAATAGGTTTTGGTTTATGACAGTAGGTTCCCTATTGGTTTTTGTGTTTGGCCATGAGGTTTTTGATATGGTTATGGCAGGTTAACGGTTTAGCAATAGCAGGTTGATGGTTTTGGAGTTTGATTCTTGGTTCTATGCCGGTTTGGCCATGTTTACTGGTTTGTTCTCCAATAGACTAATGGTTTATGACAGGTTATGTGGTTTTAGCAGTATGCAGGTTTATGGTTTAGCAATAGCAGGTTGATGGTTTTGGAGTTTGATTCTTGGTTCTATGCCGGTTTGGCCATGTTTACTGGTTTGTTCTCCAATAGACTAATGGTTTATGACAGGTTATGTGGTTTTAGCAGTATGCAGGTTTATGGTTTTGGAGTTTGATTTTTTTTGGTTCTATGCCATATGGTGATTGAGGTTTTTCAAAGCTTGAGGCTTTGAAACGGTTTCTGCAGTTTGTTTTGAACAACTGCTTTTGCTTTGGTAGTCTTTGGTATATCTGTTGTGAACTCTGTTTTTTTGAAAGGGTTTTTGTCTCTTACATCAATTGCTTGGCATTTTTGTGTTTTGTGGCTCAGGTTTACGTTAGCTGGAGGTTTGAATATTTGACAAACTTCTTGGCCTTCTGCATCACACTGCTACAGCAGTTTTGTTTGTATTCTACTCTTGTGTTTCTCCTTTTACTGTAATACTGCAGTAGCTTTGTCTTATAATTCTTTCTGCCTATACCAAAACCTGTAAAACCAATTTCTTTTCTCTCTTCTCTCTCATGGGTACATTTGATATAAAAATGATATAATGTACTATTGTTCTGAAAATGCAAAGGGCTGGAATATGATGAATGAGGAAGTATAGGTTGCTTGCACATTGTTTTGATACTGCATAATTCTTCTTTTGTCTTGCATGGGAGCCTATGTTATTTGGCTTCTTCTTACCTCTAGGCATGTTTACGTTACACTTTGGCCTTGGTTTGTGTATATTGTATATGCTGTTTGAAAATTATGCAGATGATGCTGATTTTGAAATATGTTGTGGACTTTGAAAATGCAATTGATTTGAAAAAATGCAGTTTTTACTTTAAAACAATTTGACAAAACATGAATTTGTGCATGTTTTAAAATGTGCATTCATTTTATGAAATAAAATTCCTCCCTTTTTTGTGAACCGGGAGAAATCCCGTGCTTTGCAAAAAAAGGGTAAACTGATTCCAGCCGTTTGCCTTTAATGATGAACATTAAATTTATTTTCCGCTTTTAATTATTTATTCAAATCTGACTTTTCTTTTAATTGTTTTTGCAGGTAAATTTAAATGAGCAGACAAGAGGCATTGGATAGAAGATGAAGATTTAGAATTTAGGAAAATAGTTTTTTTTAATTTTACTTTAAGCATTTATGTAATTGCCATTATAAATATTTTGTAATAACACAATATTTAAATGATAATTGTAATAAATAGAATAAAGTGAATAAAATTCTATTATTTAAAAATTAATTCTTTTTTCTTTCCAATTATTTATCTATTGTTTATAATTCTTTAAATTATATAATAACTGAAAATCAAATCCAATCATTTAAATTCAGAATGATAAACAAATAAATAAACATCATTGGCCAATTAATAATTTTAATTATTTAATTCATTATTCATAATATTCTAAATTATAATAATTAAAAAATAGAATTTAATTATTTAACCTAGAATGATAAAGAATTAAATAATCATTGTTGACCAATTAATAAACTCATTCTCAAAATGTTTATTTCATTATTCATAAGTCTTTAAATTATATAACAATTGAAAATAGATTTCGATTATTTAAATTTAAGACTATAAATAATTAATAAACGACATTTAAATCTTGATCAGTTGATAAATTTAGCGTTCAACAAATAAATAGCTCTCGACTCGAAGCAGTTATGAATTTTTAAGATCAATAGATCAAAACACTTGTAATGTAATGATGCAGATGGGAGATGGTATCTTAGGTCAAAATTTGGGGTACAACAGCTGCCCCTATTTAAGTTTCTTCTATCCGGAGATATGAAGATCAAAATCTTCGTTTCGACGAGATTGAAGGTACTTAAATACATAATTACGCAAATTTTGTCCTAAGATGTCATCATCATGCAGTGATATGAATGTAATGTTTGAATTCACAGAGAAAGAAATTGTACGAAACAAGACAATGCTGGAGGAATCGAACACCAACAAAACATAGAGACATGAATTATACGCTACTGGGGAAACGAGCTATCGACTTCAAACGACAGACTCCTGACAGCGAATAAAATTGAGGGGATATGACCTCTGACCCTAACAAAGAAGGCGTCTTGCATAGGCCGTAAAAGATTATTGACCCAAAACAGTGAGTTCACAACCCAAGGTCGAAGATAGACAAAAAGTATCAAATTTGCTGATGACGGGTTACCAACTTCTGAAGGTAGAATTCATAACAAACTTTCTCCACGAGATTTCCGAAGAGATACCAATTAATGTTGAAGTAATAAGATTGTAGATACGCAGGTTGTTCAAATAAAGAAGCTGCCGCTTGCCGTTGTCCAAAGCAAATACCAATAACATACAAGTTGCTCAAATAAAGAGGCTGCCACTTGCTGTCGTCCAAAGAAAATACCGATAACATACAAGTTGCTCAAATAAAGAGGCTGCCACTTGCTGTCGTCCCAAGAAAATACCAATAACGTACAAGCTGCTCAAATAAAGAGACTACCACTTGATGTATTCTAGAAAAGTAATGACGTAAAAGTTGCTCAAGTAAAGAGACCGCCGCTTGCCGTTTTCAAAAAGTAAATGACGCACTAGTAGCTCGTGAAGAACTGCTGCTCGGCGCTTTCAAAAAAGTAAATGACGCACTAGTAGCTCGTGAAGAACTGCTGCTCGGCGCTTTCAAAAGAGTAAATGATGCACTAGTAGCTCGTGAAGAACTACTGCTCGGCGCTTTCAAAAGTAAATGACGCACTAGTAGCTCGTGAAGAACTGCTGCTCGGCGCTTTCAAAAGTAAATGACGCACTAGTAGCTCGTGAAGAACTGCTGCTCGGCGCTTTCAAAAGTAACGTACAAGTTGCTCATGAAGAGTTGCCGCTTGTCGTTTTCCAACAGTGTCTATAACGTACAAGTTGCTCGTGAAGAGCTGCCGCTTGTCGTCTTCCCAAAATAATTCAGAAGGAAACTGCGATGATATTGGCAGAGAATAAAAATCTTCGCCAAAGAGAACCCTGAATCAATCCTTCCCGAGGAGATCACATACTTAAAGGTGCAAAATAAATGTACCAACCGTCTAGGTCACAAACTCACTGGGGAAAATTAAAGAGACAGCCTATACAAGAGGCAACAACTTCATCTAGGAATAAACCAGAGAGAACATAGTCAAACCAGACTCCACCCAATGAGAAAATAACTCGATTGGGGAATTTATCCTATCCAGAAATGGACAAGGTAAGCTGAATCAAAATCATCCACGAGGATTAGCTCAGTTGGGGAATTTAGAAAGGAAGCACATTTTCTGCCTAAGCTAACCTTCTACTTGGAAGGACAAAAATGTACGTTGTTCGAATAAACAGAGTACGACCCAAAATCAACGGCAAACGTGGTATGCATGCTGATATGAGTGTAAATGAATAAATGAATGTTATGCTGACAAAACAGACAGATGGGATATCTTGAAGACAATATGCCATCTCAGCAAAATAGATACTCGGCCAATCCTGAGAAGACGGAATATACCCGGAACTGGAAACACAGAGCAATGTCGGAGCGTAATGCTACAAGGCTCAAGTCTTTTGAGGAGAAAAGTATTCAAATCCAAACTTACAATACCAATAAACCACTGGCATGAGACGAAGTGTACCGCACTTCAGGGTCTCCCAAACAAAGGTATCCAAAACAACACTTAACTAGAGCAACTGGGGAGTCACCAAACTTAATACCACTAGAAACACAAGTTTAACACAACCAACACCTCATGACGATTCAAAAGAAAACAGGTTCATCCAACAAGTATAAGTTACTACACTATTTTGCATTTCATGGCTTGACCATCTTCGGAACGACTGTTAATATTCCTTTCGTCGTTCACGACACATTTTCTAGAAAATAAGAATATTTTAAATACTTTGTTTCAAATATTGCCGTAAAAATTAAAATTTTGCCCACAGAAGGTAAATGCTCAAATTTCATTAATAAGATGGTAGTTCGCTAACAACGCGACTCCAACGATTTACAAAAATGTGGGAAATAGTACATGAAATAAAAGGTTATACAAAAACAATGATCACTATTCTCCCTAACAACTTTGAATTTCAGAAATGTGTTCCGATGCCAAGACTGATCTTGACCAAAAGCCTGCCTAGGCGAAATACTTCTTGACTGCATCGGCGTTCATGGGACGCGAAAGATCTTCACCGTCCATATTGGTGAGAATCAAAGCACCTCCAGAGAAGACTTTCTTAACAACATACGGTCCTTCATAATTCGGAGCCCACTTTCCCCTAGAATCAGGTTGGAAAGATAATATCTTTTTGAGCACAAGGTCACCTTCTCTGAACTCGCGTGGTCGAACCTTCTTATCAAAAGCCTTCTTTATTCTCTGCTGATACAATTGACCGTGACATAACGCTATCAATCTCTTCTCTTCGATTAAATTCAACTGATTATATCTACTTTGACACCATTCAGCCTCAGAAAGTTTGGCTTCCATCAACACTCTCAGAGACGGAATCTCAACCTCCACGGGGAGTACTGCTTCCATACCATAAACTAGGGAAAATGGGGTCACGCCCGTTGAAGTTCGAACTGAAGTACGGTATCCGTGCAGAGCAAACGGAAGCATTTCATGCCAATCTTTATAAGTTACCACCATCTTCTGGACAATCTTCTTGATATTCTTGTTAGCAGCTTCAACAGCCCCGTTCATCTTCGGTCTGTAAGGAGAAGAATTATGGTGTTCGATCTTGAACTCTTCACAAAGCTCTCTCATCATCTTGTTATTCAAATTTGACCCATTATCAGTGATGATCTTGCTCGGGATACCGTATCGACAAATGATCTGATTCTTGATAAATCTGACTACCACCTGTCTGGTTACGTTAGCATAAGATGCTGCTTCCACCCATTTGGTAAAATAATCGATCGCTACCAAGATGAAACGATGACCATTTGAAGCTTTGGGTTCAATCATCCCAATCATATCAATGCCCCACATAGAGAAAGGCCAAGGTGAAGATATAACATTAAGGAGGGTCGGCGGCACGTGCATCTTGTCCGCATAAATCTGGCATTTATGACATTTCTTCACATATTTGCAGCAATCAGATTCCATTGTCATCCAATAGTAACCAGCTCTCAACATCTTTCTAGCCATTGCATGTCCATTGGCATGAGTGCCAAAGGATCCTTCGTGCACTTCTTGCATCAGCATGTCTGCCTCACGTCTGTCTACACATCTGAGCAAGACCATGTCATAATTCCTCTTATACAAAACTTCTTCATTGAGAAAGAAACTGCTTGCTAATCTTCTCAACGTCTTCCTATCTTTGTTGGATGCCCCAGGCGGGTACTCTTGAGTTTGAAGAACACGTTTAATGTCATAGAACCACGGTTTGTCGTCGGTAGCCTCTTCTACTGAGAACACATGAGCAAGTCTATCGAGGCGCATAACTCTGATTGTAGGCACGTCGTTCCAATCATTCACTTGAAACATTGAAGACAAAGTAGCTAAAGCATCAGCCATTTGGTTCTCATCTCTAGGGATGTGATGTAACTCCACCTTGTTGAAGAAAGTTAACAACCTTCTAGCATAGTCTCTGTAAGGGATCAAACCAGGATGACGAGTCTCCCATTCTCCTTTGATTTGATTAATCACCAATGCCGAATCTCCATAAATATCAAGAATCTTAATCCTTAGATCCACTGCTTCTTCGAGACCCATAATACATGCCTCATATTCAGCCATGTTGTTCGTGCAGTCAAATTTCAATCTCGCCGTGAACGGGATATGAGTACCTCGGGGAGTGACGATGATTGCCCCAATTCCATTTCCATAGGAATTCACAGCTCCGTCAAATATTAAACCCCAACGGGATTCAGGATCAGGTCCTTCTTCAGGTAACGGCTCTTCACAGTCTTTAGCTTTTAAGTACATAACATCTTCATCTGGGAAATCAAACTTGATGGATTGATAATCGTCAATTGGTTGGTGAGCCAAATGATCGGCTAAAATACTCCCTTTGATCGCTTTCTGAGTGTGGTACTCAATGTCATATTCAGATAACAACATCTGCCACCGGGCTATTCTTCCAGATAAGGCGGGTTTCTTAAAGATGTACTTGATCGGATCCATTTTGGAGATCAACCAAGTGGTGTGGTTAATCATATACTGGCGCAGACGGCGAGCAGCCCAAGCTAAAGCACAACAGGTCTTCTCAAGCAATGAGTACCGAGATTCACAGTCTGTGAATTTCTTACTCAGATAATATACAACATGTTCCTTTCTTCCAGTCTCATCTTGTTGACCCAGCACACATCCCATGGAGTCTTCCAATATAGTCAGGTACATAATCAAAGGTCTTCCTTCCACCGGAGGAATCAAAATGGGAGGTTCCAACAAATATTCTTTGATGCTGTCAAAAGCTCTCTGACAATCTTCTGTCCACTCACATCCTTGGTTCTTTCGGAGAAGCTTGAAAATCGGCCCACAGGTAGCAGTCATATGAGATATAAACCTAGAAATGTAGTTCAGTCTCCCAAGGAATCCTCTTACTTGTTTTTTCGTCTTGGGTGCGGGCATTTCCCGAATAGCTTTGACTTTATCAGGATCTACTTCAATACCTCTCTGACTGACAATGAAACCCAGAAGTCTTCCAGAACGAACACCAAAAGTGCACTTGTTGGGATTCAGACGGAGTTTGTACTTCCTCAAATGCTGGAATAACTTCAACAAATGTTCCAAGTGATCTTCCTCAGTCTGTGATTTTGCAATCATGTCATCCACATACACTTCGATCTCTTTATGCATCATGTCATGGAACAAAGCAGTCATGGCCCTTTGGTATGTTGCGCCGGCATTCCTCAAACCAAACGGCATAACCCGATAACAAAATGTTCCCCACGGTGTAATGAAAGCGGTCTTCTCCATATCTTCCGGTGCCATCTTGATTTAATTGTAACCAGAGAAACCGTCCATGAAAGAGAAGACTTTGAACTTGGCGGTACTGTCGACCAATACATCAATATGAGGTAATGGGAAGTCATCCTTCGGACTAGCTCTATTCAGATCTCTGTAGTCTACACACATCCGAACTTTGCCATCTTTCTTAGCAACAGGCACTATATTGGCTAACCATTGAGGATAGACCGATGTAACAAGGAAACCTGCATTGATCTGCTTCTGAACCTCCTCTTTGATCTTGTCAGCCATGTCAGGACGAGTCCTTCTCAACTTCTGCTTGATCGGCGGACACTCAGGTCTCAACGGTAAACGATGCTCCACAATGTCATTGTCCAACCCCGGCATGTCTTGGTAGGACCAAGCAAACACGTCAACATACTCTTTGAGAAGCTCCAACATTTTCTCTTTAACTTCCGGGATAAGCAATGCTCCGATTTTGACTTCCTTTCTATCTTCTTCATCACCCAAGTTGACCAACTCTAAAGGCTCTTCAAATGGTTGAATGAACTTCTCCTCATGCTCAAGCAAACGGGAAATCTCAACAGGAATCTCTTCATCATCCTCTTCTTCGGCTCTGAACACAGGGAATTCAAAGTTGGGAGAGGGCATAGGATCATTGTTTTCGATGGTTAAGTCATGGATTAATCTGCACATATGATTATGCTTTATTTTAGAAATCGATTTGTGCAAATAAAACAAAAGGTTTATTAATTAATTTTCATTACTATTTCCCCGAAAAAGTGAAAAATAAAACAGTAGTGGACAAAATAACATTTTTATTCATTAAAGGGAAATACTTGAAACAAAGAGCCCAGACATCTCTCTTTTGCCTTGGGCAGAGCAAAAGGAATTATTTTTCATAGCCCGACACAAAATACGTTTCGCCTTGGGCAGAGCGAATTTTCAAAGGAAAATAAACAAAACATTACTCGGAAATGTGCATAACCACAGGAACATCAACAACTATCCAGTTTTGGCAAGCCAATCCAGGCGTCACAAACACGGGCAAATCCTCCTCGGAATCATCATCTATGATAGCATCAACCTCAGGATGTACAAACCCTGCACTTCAGAAAACCTCTTGAATCGGACGAACAACCACCTCTTTCTTGACCCTTGCAGATATTGGATGAAAACCCAGACCTTCCCCAGACTTGTTCTCGGGTAACGTCAACACCTGGCCCCATCCTTCGGCCGAACCACTTTCCACCACTCGCCGCGCATCCTCAAAAGAAGAGATGGATGCCCCTTGCTTCTTCACTGTATTCTTAGCAACAGATAGACCCTGGAACTGGGTCCCCACATCCTCGTCAGGATCAATAAAAGAAAATGATGATAAATGGCTTACCACCATAGCCGGATCTCCCCCAATCATCACTAGCTTCCCATGTCTTACAAACTTTAGTCTCTGATGGAGCGTAGAGGTGACTGCCCCGACATCATGGATCCAGGGACGACCCAATAAACAGCTGTAGGCAGCACGGATATCCATCACTTGGAAAGTGATTTGAAAAGTATGGGGACCAATCACTATAGGAAGATCCACTTCACCAATGACTATCTTCCTAGAACCATCGAACGCTTTAACAATTACTCCACTAGGCCTCATAGGAGCACCTGGATATGAAAGCCGAGATAACGTAGTCTTGGGCATCACATTCAACGACGAACCTGTATCCACCAACACGCTTGATAAGGTATCGTTTCCACAACTTACTGAGATGTACAAAGCCATATTATGGTTTCTCCCCTCCTCCGGGAGTTCTTCATCACTGAAACCAAGATTGTTACACGAAGTTATATTTCCCACAATCCCATCAAACTGATCAACCGTCACATCATGGTCCACGAACGCCTGGTCCAAGACCTTCATCAAGGCTTCTCTATGCGCACCAGAATCTCTCAATAAGGCAAGCAAGGAAATCTTGGAAGGTGTTTGCAAAAGTTGGTCCACAATCTTATATTCACTTCTCTTGATAAGTTTCAAAATCTCATCATCCTCAGGGTGAGGGATAGGTTCACTGGATCGGTTTATCTCAACCCTTGGTTCAACATTTCTTACTGGAATCTCCGCCGGTATGGGCCTCCTAACTTGAACTTCTGGTTTCTTCGAAGGTACTGCTGCAAAAACGCGCCCACTTCTCGTAACTCTACTCACATCAGCAATGTTAACAAAAGACGGTCTCGTTGGTATAGGGACTTCTACCCCATTCTCAATCATTGTGGCGTTATACTTGTACGGCACAGCTTGGTCTGAGCTGTAAGGCACAGGGCCAGGTGGGTAAATAATCAAAGGATCAACAGGCGCAGTCTGACTATTGTAAGCAATCTCTACTGATTCAGGCAAATTGAATTGTGGTATGATAACATTCACTTCATCCTCCGGATTTCGGTCATAGGTAATAGTGATAACTCTCTGATCTAGCAACTTCTGAATATCCTCCTTCACGATAGGACAGTCATCCTCTCTTGAACAAAACTCACAAACGTCATAATCATGCTGGTGCCTAACAAAGGCAAGTCTCCTCAAACTCTGATGTAACCTGATCAACGACTCTCTTATGTGTTCGACTTGAAAAACTCGAAACTTCCCCGGACAACCTTCCACCATATTCACTGAAGCTGCCCCATGTCGAGGCAAAGGATTATCTCTAACATTTGGATTAACATCCTTAAAAGACAAGATACCATTCTTAATTAATCTCTGTACGTCCGCCTTCAGAGCAAAGCAATTCTCAAGGTTGTGCACCGGTGACCCTTGATGATATTCACAAAACTGATCCTCCTTGTACCACGGAGAAGCACTGTTCGGTGCGACAGGAGGAGGCTTTGTTGTGATGAGATTCTTTCTGATGAGAGCAGGGAATAATTCAGTATAAGTCATAGGAATGGCATCGAACTGCGGTTTTCTGGGTGAACGGTTCTGATTGTTGAACGGATAAGCCTGTTGTCGAGGCTGCTGCTGAAAAGGCCGTTGTTGAGTTGGTGGAGTTTGATGAGCTGGGGTCATCAAAGTTGGGAGGACAGCCGGAGTGACTGCCGCAACATGAGAGTAACCTCTCCTAGGCCTACCTAGAAACAAAGCGCTAACATCCTGCTCTTTTCTTTTCGGGAAAACACTTCCAAACTTCTTTGCACTGCTAGACGGACTCCCTTCTTTAACCAAACGCCCTTCACGAATCCCTTCCTCTAATCGCATGCCAATGCTTACCATTTCGGTGAAGTCACTGGGTGCGCTGGCTATCATTCTTTCATAGTAAAAGGATCCTAAAGTCTTCAAAAATATCTTGGTCATCTCTTTCTCCTCAAGGGGTGGATAGATTTGAGCAGCGATTTCACGCCACCTCTGGGCGTACTCCTTAAAAGATTCCCGGTCTCTCTGTGACATCGCCCGGAGTTGATCCCGGTCCAGCGCCATGTCGACGTTGTACTTGTACTGATGGACAAAGGCTTCACTAAGATCGTTAAAGTTACGGATCCGAATACTGTCTAAACCCATATACCACTTTAGAGCAGCACCCGTCAAACTATCTTGAAAATAATGAATCAACAAGTCATGATCATCGGAGTACGTAGACATCTTCCTCATGTACATTGTCAAATGACTTCTAGGACACGAATCACCCTTATACCTCTCAAAGTCTGGCACTTTGAATTTTGCTGGAATCTTGACATTCGGAACTAAACAAAGGTCATGCGTATTCTTCCCAAATAAATCCTTCCCTTTTAATGCTCTAAGCTCCTTCTGCATTTCCTGGAACTGATCCTGAAATTCTTCCATTCTATCAAAGAGACCCAAACTTTCAGCAGGCTCGGCAGGATAAATAGGTTCATTCAAGTGTGGCACGGAGTGGACCACAGGAGCAACGGTCGTCATAATCGGTTGCGGAAAAGGTGTTACAGACGGAATTATTGGCGGCATGGCAGTTGTCTCTGGTTGAGGAAGAGACAAAGCGGGTTGAAATAAAGGTTGTACGGCAGGCTGATACTCCTCTGGCATAAAATTGTAAGGCATTCCCCACGTAAAACCTTTCGGCATCTGATGTTGAAGCGGAGAGTTGATTTGAGTCACGGAGGCAGGAATTGTGGCAATCTCGGAAATCACTGGGGTTGAAGTCTAAATCTCGGCAGCCGTAGTCGATGGCTGATTCTGAACAGCCACCAAACTTTCTACTAACGCAGTTAACTTTTCCATCTCGACACGAAGTGTAGCAACTTCCCCACGAAGCTCATGATTTTCCTGTTCCAAATCTTCCATTTTCCTTTGACGATTGGCCCGAGTGTCGTATCGGTGAGACAGCTTGACAACCTTTGGTGGAAAAAGAACAAGGATGAGACTCTAGAAAACATGTGAAGTGGAATGTGGAATGATGCATGATGGCGATGCAAATGATGACTCATTTTAAAAGTTTTTTTTTTTACAAAGATGTTGATGAATGCATGAATGAATGATGATGCAACAGTCACACACAAGCTTGCAAACATGGTGTTCAAAGGTTCAACGTTCAGCATGGAGTCGAGGGTAAAGCCCACCCGAAGGTATGTACTAACGTTTCAATCACACCTGTAAGACATGGTTCTAAGAGTTCCCAGAGTCTACATTCCTCCTTCGGATATTACTAACGTCTTGATTACTCAATAATTAGCAATATTCTCAAGAGAAACTCGTCCGAGCGTAGCATCGCGTAACAACTACTTCCGAATTACTCCGTTATAGTCTCCGCGCTACACCTAAAAAGGCCAAGATGGGTTAGGGTTCTACGGTCCTCAACTTCTCGGGCTCCTAGGTCGAAAATAATAATGTCTTCCCGATTACTCGGTAAACAAATATTAAGTTCAAGAGGGCCTTCCATTGAGTGGGGGATCTCATGCCTCCTTCTTCGGGATTACTCCCTCAAAGTTAACATGACTATACCGCCCGTCCTATTCTTTAAGTGTTACTTAATCCGGGTATAGGATTCGTCCTTTACAAAAAAAACCCAAACAACCCCAATTTAAACACATAATCAAACAAAACAAATAATAGTAAACAGATAAGACAAATTAGGCTTAACCCGCTTAGGGATGGACCAGCAAGAGGTCAATCTTTCCCCAGCAGAGTCGCCAATTCTGTAGCGATAAAAAATGTAGCGGGGTAAATCGGAGATCGAATTATTGATTAATTCGTCTCACAAAAGCAAGAGTCTCCACCGCGCTTTATTGTTTCCAAAGGAAAAGGGAAAAGAGCGAAATAAAACCCTAAATATGCAATGTAAATAATACTTTTTAAAAGTAATGAAAATACAAGGCGTTTTTGAAAAGAGATCTTATGGTTCGGGGGTTGGTTATACAAAGGGAAGGTATTAGCACCCAATGTATCTATAGTACTCTATAGGAACCTTTTGAAATATCTGTTTATTTGAAACTGATCGTTTGATTAAAAAAAATAAATCGTTTTGGCCGAAAAGGGGTACAGACGGGTTTTTTGAAGATACGACGACCTAACGTCGAAGTTTTTGCTTAAAGGGTATAAGTTTTGAAAAGGTTGAAATTTTGAAGGCAAATTATTCTAAGTTTTAATAAAAAATGCAAATATTCGCGCGATTAGATTTGAGGACATGAAGTCAACAAATTTATCGTTTTTCCTTTGGATTTAAACGTAAACGGAGTAAACAGATAAATATGAAGTAAATAAACGAAAAAAAAAAATATGCGGATCATGATTAAGTACAATAATTAAATGATAGACTAAATGATATAATGCATTTTGGATTTAATATTAATATTAGTAAAAGAAAGTATTTTAATTGTTTCTCCATTTTTACGTATTTTTGATATTAATAAATGCAACGAGAATTAATTAAGGGGAATAAAGTGTTTTTTTTTAAAGTTTTTACGTTTCTATTTTTGTGTTTTTGATATTAATATAAAAGGTTATTAATATTTTAGAATTATTAAATAACTAAATTAATTAAACTTAAAAAAGGTTATTAACCTAACTCTAATTAAAAGAGAATATTTAAAATTATCAAATTAACTCTTAAGAGTTGAACTAATAAAATCAATTATTAAAATGCTAAAGTCCTAAAAGGAGAGAAAGAAAATGATAGAACGGGGGGGGTGCATAGGCAACGCGCTGGGCTTAGAGCAGGATAAGGCCCATTTGAGAATAGAAGCAGGGGGGTGTAAAAACCATTCGTTTGGGCTTTAAGGTAGTAAAACGGGTTTGGGTCCAAAACAAAGGTAATTGGTTTTAGGGTTAAACAATATGTGTTTAGTTGTTAAGGGATTTAGGTTTTGGTCCTGGCCGAAACGGCGCTCATGCTCGCCTTCATCTTCTTCGTCTTCGCGCGTGACATCCTCTTCGTCTGAGTTCCTGAAATCGTCCCCTGTTTCCGGCCACCAGCAACCCAATCTTCCTCTTCCCTCCGACGCGAGCTTAAGGCAAACGACGGATTCGGTAAGCTTATGTTGGATTCGCTTAGGGTTTATTTTATTTCGTTAAGGGTTTTGCTACTGCATGCGTTGATTTTACTTTATTCTTGATCCTAATTTCATGTTATGTTAATGGTGATATGGAGGTTCTGAAAAAAAATGGATGGAATGGTACCTTTGGAGCTGGAGAAGGGAGTTTGAGGGTGCTTAGGAGGCCGGACGGAAACGAGGGACACACGGGATGCTTGCTTCAGTTTGGTACCCTGGTATTCGTTCTTGATTCCTTACTGTACTCTTTGCGTTGCTTTGAACATTATGTCGCCTTGAATGCTTCCTTTGATTCTTCTGAATGCTTCCTTGGCTACTGTTGAAACGCTTACTTTTGACTAGCATGATGCTGTTAACGCTTTTTCTTCTTCTTTTCTGATTTCTGTATATTTGTTACTGTGGTCTGATGACAGCCAATGATGACAAGTTCTGAGGCTTTGGAGATTTGGTCGTTAGTTTTGGTTTTAGAAATGGTGATATTGGCTTTTGTGGCTCAATCAGATTCCTGGAGGTTTAGGCCATATTGTGATGGTTTGATTTTGGTTATGTTGGATAATGCAGTACCAGGTTTTTACGGGTTTTTCAGGCCTAGGTGTTTGTATGGTTTACACAAGTTTTACTGCTTTTTTGAATGCAGTAGACATGGTTTTTTGAGACAGGATGGTAATAGGTTTTGGTTTATGACAGTAGGTTCCCTATTGGTTTTTGTGTTTGGCCATGAGGTTTTTGATATGGTTATGGCAGGTTAACGGTTTAGCAATAGCAGGTTGATGGTTTTGGAGTTTGATTCTTGGTTCTATGTCGGTTTGGCCATGTTTACTGGTTTGTTCTCCAATAGACTAATGGTTTATGACAGGTTATGTGGTTTTAGCAGTATGCAGGTTTATGGTTTAGCAATAGCATGTTGATGGTTTTGGAGTTTGATTCTTGGTTCTATGCCGGTTTGGCCATGTTTACTGGTTTGTTCTCCAATAGACTAATGGTTTATGACAGGTTATGTGGTTTTAGCAGTATGCAGGTTTATGGTTTTGGAGTTTGATTTTTTTTGGTTCTATGCCATATGGTGATTGAGGTTTTTCAAAGCTTGAGGCTTTGAAACGGTTTCTGCAGTTTGTTTTGAACAACTGCTTTTGCTTTGGTAGTCTTTGGTATATCTGTTGTGAACTCTGTTTTTTTGAAAGGGTTTTTGTCTCTTACATCAATTGCTTGGCATTTTTGTGTTTTGTGGCTCAGGTTTACGTTAGCTGGAGGTTTGAATATTTGACAAACTTCTTGGCCTTCTGCATCACACTGCTACAGCAGTTTTGTTTGTATTCTACTCTTGTGTTTCTCCTTTTACTGTAATACTGCAGTAGCTTTGTCTTATAATTCTTTCTGCCTAAACCAAAACCTGCAAAACCAATTTCTTTTCTCTCTTCTCTCTCATGGGTACATTTGAAATAAAAATGATATAATGTACTATTGTTCTGAAAATGCAAAGGGCTGGAATATGATGAATGAGGAAGTATAGGTTGCTTGCACATTGTTTTGATACTGCATAATTCTTCTTTTGTCTTGCATGGGAGCCTATGTTATTTGGCTTCTTCTTACCTCTAGGCATGTTTACGTTACACTTTGGCCTTGGTTTGTGTACATTGTATATGTTGTTTGAAAATTATGCAGATGATGCTGATTTTGAAATATGTTGTGGACTTTGAAAATGCAATTGATTTGAAAAAATGCAGTTTTTACTTTAAAACAATTTGACAAAACATGAATTTGTGCATGTTTTAAAATGTGCATTTATTTTATGAAATAAAATTCCTCCCTTTTTTGTGAACCGGGAGAAATCCCGTGATTTGCAAAAAAAGGGTAAACTGATTCCAGCCGTTTGCCTTTAATGATGAACATTAAATTTATTTTCCGCTTTTAATTATTTATTCAAATCTGACTTTTCTTTTAATTGTTTTTGCAGGTAAATTTAAATGAGCAGACAAGAGGCATTGGATAGAAGATGAAGATTTAGAATTTAGGAAAATAGTTTTTTTTTTATTTTACTTTAAGCATTTATGTAATTGCCATTATAAATATTTTGTAATAACACAATATTTAAATGATAATTGTAATAAATAGAATAAAGTGAATAAAATTCTATTATTTAAAAATTAATTCTTTTTTCTTTCCAATTATTTATCTATTGTTTATAATTCTTTAAATTATATAATAACTGAAAATCAAATCCAATCATTTAAATTCAGAATGATAAACAAATAAATAAACATCATTGGCCAATTAATAATTTTAATTATTTAATTCATTATTCATAATATTCTAAATTATAATAATTAAAAAATAGAATTTAATTATTTAACCTAGAATGATAAAGAATTAAATAATCATTGTTGACCAATTAATAAACCCATTCTCAAAATGTTTATTTCATTATTCATAAGTCTTTAAATTATATAACAATTGAAAATAGATTTCGATTATTTAAATTTAAGACTATAAATAATTAATAAACGTCATTTAAATCTTGATCAGTTGATAAATTTAGCGTTCAACAAATAAATAGCTCTCGACTCGAAGCAGTTATGAATTTTTAAGATCAATAGATCAAAACACTTGTAATGTAATGATGCAGATGGGAGATGGTATCTTAGGTCAAAATTTGGGGTACAACAATACGCTCCCCTTGACTAAAGCATTTCCCTTCTTTTCCTTACTCTTTTATGTGTATGCTCTTTTGAGCTCTCTTGTTTTATCCTCGTACATACCATGTTCCCTTAGGATGTGCTTGTTCATTTAGGATGCAAGTTAGACTTTAGGTTGTAAGCCATGCATGCTAACATTAGGTAGACATTCCTTTTTTGTTAATCCAAACCTTAGGACTACCACTGTATGATAACATTAGGTTAGAAATAGGCTAGTCCCCTGTAGACTTTTTTCTTCCCCTTTTGCATTTGCATCTAAAACTAAAACCTTTTCCTTAGCAAATCAAAAACATGCTAATTATACCTAAACCCTTTTTCAAGGTAACAAAATACAAACCAACCAAAACCTTTTTGTGTGCCCAAGCACCTTTTCTCTAAAAACCCTTTTCAAGTAAGGACATGATTGATTTACTTCTGAGCCAACGTGTGAGTCTCCAAAGGTCAAGCTGTAGCAGAAGGCGGAATTAACATTGTTCATAAAAAACACAAACAAACAAGAAAGTGTGAGCCGAACTATGGTAACTCTGATTTCTTAAAAAGGGTATGTAGGCATTAAGGTAGGGCCCAAGCGAGTACAACTATATTTTCCCTACATTCTTTTCTCTTTTCTTTTGCATGCATTCTTACTCAATAATAAACAGTAAGCATAGATTAAACACACCCATAATATAGATAACAAGAGTGGATACCGTAGAGTATTACGGGCGCGTGGGGTGCTAATACCTTCACCTCGCGTGACATAATCCCTTACCCGACCTCTCGGTCGCAAGACCGTGACTTCTCCCTTCTCAGGTTTTCTCGATGTTTACCTTTCCCTACATGTGGGATAAAAGACGTTCGATAGAAACTTCATTGTTTGATGATTTTCAGCCGGTTGTTTCAGCTGGAGACTTCACTGGGGACTGGTCGACCAAATGTTGGTTTATCCCGAAGTCGCTCCTAGCTCTTGTTTTCTTTTCGTTGGGTGTTTATTTTTTATGCTTTCAGTTTATTCATCCATACAAGATTACCTGAGCATATGTATACATTTAATTTTACTGTTTTCCATATACTACTGCTATACTGGATCTGTTTCTTATTGGGTGGGTGTTACTATGAGGTAAAAGGCCCAATCCCCAGGCCAAGTGACAACCATATGAACCTAGGAATAAAGTGGGACATGAACGGCTAGTTGACTTAGGTTTCACTATTGCCGCCATGTTGTCCATGCTCATATGATGTACAAATGAGGGGCTATCATTTTCACGTAGGTGATATTGTGATAGTTTTTCAGGAGTACCCTCGATTCTGAGTTACCCGACCTTACCCTGACCTAGTTTTCATCCGTGAGTAGGGAGGGAATTATTATCACAGGTACAATTGGTGAATATGTTCATATGGTGACTATGTTCAGATGGTTACTCATGTACAGATGGTGATTATTTGTTCTAATGGTTATGTTCTGGATTTTTGTTGGTGACCATATGGTTCTCAGATTTATTTTTTAAGTTCCTGACTTGTTTATTCATGGGTTCATTAGGGCCTTCGATCTTGGTATTCCCTACATGTTCAGAAAATGCTCAACAGTATCCGGTTACAGAAGCCTTGATCCCATACAATGGAAGATCTACATGGTACTTGGTTCTTATATGTGCAGAAGCTATGTCGGACCTCTGATCAGGTGATATTCATATGGTTCAGAAACAGTGCAGCAATCATATTCAGAAATGATGGAACTCTGATCCCATGTATTTGCATACATAACATGGTTAACCACATTCTTAACATACATGTTCTGTTATTTCCAAGGAATCATATTTGTAATCCATGTGTTGAACTTTTCCATCCCTTATCTGTATAAAATCAAAATCAAAGCACGTAAATTCCTTGGAAATAACAGAACATGACATGGCATCCATTCATGCACCCCATACACATTCATGCATTCATAACAGGTAATCAAATTAGGGATTCTTATTGAGACCTGGTGTTCTCCTCAGAGGTTCAACTTGATTTCTTATTGTCACATGCTCAAAGATCAGTTATGGAATGACTTTGTATGGTATACATGTAAGCTTTGGCCCGTGATCAGAAATTCTTCGGGGAGGAAGATAATCGATTGAAGACTCAGATGATCCAGGTCATGGAAGCTCTGATGATGATATCAACAATCCTACACCTACTACTGCATATGACTATTCAATCAGGGGAACTCCCCACAGCTTTGCATTCCTTGATCTGTTCCACAATAGCTAATCTTTGTTCCTCAAGTGAGTCCATGGGGAAAAGCTTCTAAGCAAAGACAAAAGAAGCCTGATGAGCATGCTGGTACAAGCCCAATGCATTACATCCAATTATTTCCTCTCCTAGTGGAATTTCAATTGATAATGCTATAATCTTTGGGGTCCTCCTCCCACAAACATATATTCTGATTGTGATACACATGCTAGATGTATCCCCTATTCTAAGGCACCTGGTTTTGATATTGAAGACTGTAAAGGGGTTGAAGTATAAAGTTCACCACCTATTTGGCGTCTCTTCCAAAAGTCTAATTCCTATTTGGCCAACTCTCAGACTCTTTCTCACCAGGTGGATGTCTCTGTTGTTCTTGTAGAAGACGAACTATATTATTTCTTTATGGTGTAATATGCCTGGTGATGCAGTTTATACCAATTCGCTTGGTAGAGCATTCATTCGTTCTCCTAAAATAACCTTCTATTCATATATTATGGGGCACCTGGCCATTCGATTAAAGATGGTATGTCATCTAGAGACAAGGTCCAAGACAGGCTCAATTCAAATACTGTAGTGTTAACATCAGATTAGAAGGATAATTCTCTCGCCTATTCAAGCATCAAGACCGTAGAATGTCTTAAGAATCAAGAAGTCCAAATGAAGTCAAGTCTCCTCAACAATGGCAATCATTGGTTTCTTTACCGCATTTTCATTTTCATTCTTACTTGTTTGTTTAAACATTGCTTGCATGTGGAAACTTATCTATTTTTGAATGAAAATATTAATGCAATAAGTATGCTTGTCTTGAAGTGTTCCTTTTGTGTTTATTCATCCATTAGTTATCACTCTTTAAATTTTTTTACTTGCATATTGATTCCAAGTTTCCAAGTCTTATGCTTAAGTAAAGATTGGATGGAGGATGACGATAATCAAAAAATGCGAAAAATATCTAGTTGGTATGTTTTTGAGTAAGACCCTGTTGACGATGTACAAGCCTTGTTTCTATTCCAAAACACCAGAGACATAAGGGAGGTAGACCCTCGTTAACCCCTTTGAGCCTTCGAAGTAGGAGTTTCTTTTCTATTCAGAAAAAAAACCATCATTTTAACCCTGGGGCGGGTAGTGTTCAGTTAATCTGATCAAGCGTTCAGAACTCATCAAGAGTGTGCAGCCAAGGATACAACAATGGTTATCCATCAAAAGGTTGAGGAAAGTCAAAACCGCAACGGTTAACCCACATCTATCAGCAACATGCGTCAATTAACGATATCCCAATGGGTATCTCTCTCACATCAGGAGGTCAATAGATGACGATACAACATTGGTTATCCCTTATCTTCCAAAGACTCAGACAGTCACAGTGACTTCCAACTAATCAGAAATGGCGTAAAGATCAACGACTTGTTCCGAATGGAAAGTATGAAGAAGAAAGAAACAAAAAGCCCTACTAAATTGAAACTTGTCCCAAATTGAAATTCAAAAGGATTTATCCAAGCAAAGGAAATAAAGAAATTGAAAAGCCTAAAAGGCGAGAAAAGGATTATCAATAAAAACCCATATCGAGAGAATAAGGTCGTGTGATCAAACACCAAAATCAGAAATTAGTGATTGTTGTGTCCAAGAAGCCTCAGTGGTTCCTCAACCATCGCAAACTTTTCTCGAGAGATAAATGCTTGTATCGAGTTAGCTGAACATAGGAATAGAGAACATCATGGAGAATGGGTGGACACCAAATAATTTTTAGCCTTAAATCCTCTTTTCTAAAACCGTGAATCAGGCTACATTACAACCCTTAAAAGTCCTAACTAAAGCATGGGTCAATTCGAAAGCGATCTACAACGAGATAGCGTTTAACTGACTCCTAAGAGGTATGTTTAAATATATGTGTTGGCATCATATGCTTGCATTATCTTTCATAAAAAAGAATTTTCAAATATTGCTCTCTATCTAGTGGCTCGTTCACAATAGAGTTGTGACATCATTTCATTCAAAGTTTTTTCAAACTTCAAGACTTACATACGTGTTGCATTAGAATTATCATTCTCATAATAAACATTCTTTTGCATATTAAACAACTGATTAACATCAAGTAAGTTTACACAATGAACAATCAGTAAAGAGCTCAATCTTGTCAGAGAAGAGAGGCTTGAATACTCTGTTGAAGCAAGATTCAGTTGTCACAAGAGAAATGACTTATCTGGGGGCATGTTAACCAGTGATTCTATCAAGAGAAGGAATCTTGGTGCTTCACAGTCTAAGTACCCATTTAGGGACGAAGTTAGAAGATTCTGCCAATCTGGGGTAATCAATTCGAGAGTCGATCTCTCTGAGGTAATCCAAATCTGGGGCATTCCCTCAAACTATCAATCAGAGACTATCACGTTAATAAATATCTTCAAGCTAATATCAATCATAGTCTATCACATCGATAAATCTCTTCAAGCTAATATCAACCAGAGGCTATCACGTCGATAAATCTCTTCAAGTTATCGTCGATCAGGGGATATCACATTGATAAATCTATTCAGAATTCATTCAACTTGGTGTAGTTACATCGAGATTCGACAAATATCTCCAAGAAAGTTGTAATCAAGAGCAGTTTATTTCATGATTCAAGAGATTGGGGCAGGCCACCTCATATCGTGTGGTGCCACGAATATTCTGGTCTTCTAACAGTCATCCTAACCTAGTCAATGCACGAAGCCTCCTTCATCTACTATAGATAATTTCAAACCTGATTCCCCAAGTGAATTCAGGAAGTTCGAAGTCTCCATTTGAATGAAACACGCAAGTTCACATCCCTTAAAAATCTAAATCGGGGTATCTGCAGAGCTAAACCGAGGCATCCCCCGTGGAGTAAACCGAGGCATCCCTAGTGGAGTAAATTGGGGCATTCGCAGGTTTCCGTGTGTGATACGGTGGGAGAACTGACTTGGGTGTTTTGTGTTTTATCGCAAATGTTGCGGTTAGCAAGAGTCGCCACCTATTTTTTTTTTATCCAAAAGGAAAGGCTGAAAAGAACAGGAAAGACCTTTGAGATTGTTTCTTGAGTTCGGGGGGTAGATTATGAAAAGGGAAGGTATTAGCATCCTTTTCATCCATAGTTATCTATGGGCTCTTAGTTGCTTACTAGATCACTTGCTTTTTGTTTGAAAATGTTCTTTGTGTGGTTTTTCAAAGTATTTTGAAAATGCGCCATCGTTTAGGAAAACTTTGTAATAGTTCTCGTTCATAAGAATGTATACAAAGTGTTGAGCTTTTGAAAATGTTTCAAGTTTGGAAAAGGTTTTGAAAGTGTTTGGTGTTTGTTTTGAAAATAAGCAAGGATATTTGATTTGAAATTGAGAAAGCAACTAGGAACAATCTACCTACTCAAAAGTCTTCATTCATTTCTTCCTTTCCTTTGATATTGCTATCTTACTATTGATTTGATAAGGCTTATCTTTGGATGTATAGGGACGGGCGTGGGTCATCGTATAACCATGATAGCAATGTTGTGAGATATCTTAGCATTTTTCTTTGTGGGCCTAAGATCATTTTGAAAGGCAACATTGATAGCGTCATCGAGGGACTATGATCTTGTATTTTTTATTTGTTTTTGCTAAGATACCCCACATGCATAACATGGCCATTTTTGTAAGGCAACAAAGTGGAATTACCCTAAGGGTGGAAGTGTGCAAGTGTGTTTGATTTATATGCATTGTCTTGTCTTGAATTAGGGTTTGCTAATGATCGATAAAATAGCAAGTGTACTATTTTTACCAATGTAGTAATAAAAGGAAGTTATCCTGTGTATCGATCTCGAGGACTACGTTAGAATTAACAATGTTGAAAGTGATTCAATTAGACAAAAAAGGCATTGGTGGGGTTGGAAGAAAGGTAATAAAATCTGCTCTGTGAATCTTAAAACAAAAAGTAAAGAGTGATAACAAAAAATGATGAAGAATTCTAGGGATAAGATGTATGAATTGCTCCGTAATAAACTGAACCTCTATTTATACTATCTATACTTATGTAATCCAATACCAATTCTCAAGAGTTACTTCCCCTAATTCCTTAGCCGGAAACCATTGACATAAAATTTTAAATTCTAATTCCTTAGTTATTCAAACATATGTCAAGCACATGTAATAAAATCAAGAATTTAGTGTCATCACTATTAGATCCTTATTCCTAAGAGAAATTAGCGATGGTATTATACAATTAGCGATAAAGTGATCGGTCAAACCTACTTTACCCATAGATCAATACCCTATTTTCCAAAAGGATAAGCAGTGAGAAATTTCATAATACAGTGAATACATAAAAACATAGATATTATAAAAGTATAGAAATTCGGTTTATCACAAAAGCAATTCAGGGACACCCCCCTAGAGTTGGGGGGTTTAACTTCTCATAATATTCAAAGAAAATACTAAATTAAAGTTAAACATTACAAAAGTATGGAATTTCTCCGATCTTCAATTGCTTCCACTCTTGTTGATCTTCGTTATCCAAACCCTTGATCTTTCCCCTCCTTTTCTGATCCCCAAAAAAAAGTCATTTTGTACTCTCAAAAACTAGGTCAAAATAGTGTCAGATCACCCCACAGCTAAGCAGAAAGTCTGAAATATCCTCCAAGAATTCAAATAAAGTGATTTCAAAAAAATCACTTTTCTGTCCCGCACCTGCCAACACGGGCCGCGTCAGGTGACACGGGCACCCGTGTTGGGTACTAAACTTCTCATACACAATCAGCTTGCCAGGAATTCTAACACGGGCCGTGTCATGTGACATGGGCCGTGTCATGTGACATGGGCCGTGTCATGTGACATGGGCCGTGTCATGTGACACGGGCGCCTGTGTCAGCTACTGTAGTCCTCCTCTATTCTCGTCCGTGCTAGCATTTTCTGACAGGGGCCGTGTCAGGTGACACAGGTGCCCGTTTCAGCTACTGTATTTCTGGAGGAAACGCTTCAGAACTTGTCAGCTTCACCTCTATTCTTGTGTAATTTCGTCCAGACCTGAAAATACAAAAACCACCAGACCAAGACTTCAAAAGTATCCTATTTAAACAAAATTTGAACTAACTGAATGCAAATAAACAAAAATGTGAAAATTAAAATACGTGACGAAAACAGTAGAGAAACTAATCAAGGTGTTACCAAAGATGCGGTTTCATGCCGAATAATAGATAGACAACCAGACAGAAATGTGACCGATCACAACCCCAAACTTTTCTCATTGCTTGTCCTCAAGCAAAGCTTAAGTCCGAATATAGGTTACCTCCAAATTTCAACAAACCACGTACCACTGAGATTATTCGCAATTCCATTACTTTCTTCTAGGCCTTCCATTCTTAACCGACTTACTGCAATCAACTACACTTTCACAATTCAGCATCTCTTCCTCTGTCAGTTTTTCACACTCTCTCCAGATCTCTCGAGTTTAAGTGTTTATACTCTTATTGTCAAGGTATGCACCGTCATCTACTGAGCTTGCACAACATCTGTAAACATAACACAAACACACAAAACATGCACTATACAAGGACTTTATATGGATTTATCGCTCTCATCCACTTCTATCGGGTTGTCCACTATTTCGGCATAGTCATCACACATCTAAAACACATAAAACATAAAGAAACAAAAGATTTAAACTGAAATAAAAAGCAATAAATAAAAACACACAAAATACTAAACGATAAAAGAACCCCCCCCCCCCCCCCCCCCATACACACACACACACTTGGACCAAACATTGACCTCAATGTTTCAGAACCAAGGATTCGAGGAGGGACTTACAGAGCTCACTGCGGTGGAGGAGGGGGAGGAAACTGCAACATCAAATGTTGCATCATTCGATGTATGTCAGCCAACAGCTCCCCTTGCTGAGCCTAATCGTGTCCTTGACGGAACAGCTCAACCACTTGACGTGTTTGTTCATCTCAGAGATCTGCACACTCTGCCTGCAGCCAAACCCACTCCTCTTGAGTGAACGATGAGGACCGGCCATCCATTTGAGTAGGCATTTCAGGGGGGTTTTCTACCAGCTCTCCAGCATCATCATCATCCATGAGGTGTTCCTCAGCAGGATTGTTCCTTTTATTCTCAACCTGAAAAGCATCATTAAAAATACCATATTCCCAATTCTGACAATTCAAAATTGAGATTTTTTCAGGGTAAAGGAGCATCATAATAATCCACTTTGAAACAATATAACTGAAACGATTACCCTGTACCTTAATCATACCTTGATTAATTAAGGCATTCATATCTATTTTACTCATACCTGTCAAGGGTGCATGATTCATTTCCACAGGGTCGTAACCAAAATAAATGGCTATTTGGGTAATCATCCCGCCAACAGAAATATCACCCGAAGTTTACCATCCCACTTTTCTCATGTGGTTTGCTGCGAAGGCAGCAACATTGACCGGGGTTGCATTGGCCATAGCATGAAGCAGAAAGAGTTATGCTTGCGATGCGACTCTTGTACTATCCCCTCTACCTAACAAAGAGTAAGCCAGATATTTTTGAGCATACCTGAAGCATGGGTTTTGAATCTGAGATGCCTTGGAGCTCTTCTCCTCATAACCACTACAACCAATGATTTCTCCCCAAAATCCCGCTGGATTAAAAGTTTCTGGAATCGCTCCCGGTCCTAAAACGGGAAGGTGGAGAATCCCACCCAATTCTTCCAGGGTCAGCTGATGTTCCATATTGAATATTCTGAAAGTCAAAGTACTTGTGTGTATTTGAGTGCTCCCATCCCAAGTTGGCTTCAGCTTACACTCAACAGAGCTCGGAAATTCGAGTGTTATGTGCTCAAAAGTGGGCGTTTCATGCTGCATAAATTATAGTATTCCCAAAACATGCAACATTCTATTTATTTCATCAGATAAACCCAGTTGAGACAAAGTTTGGGAACACATGTACCTTGTGGGTGTCAACTTACGCCGAACATGATGCGGGTAACGCACCTCATGAGCAGGATTATCAAAGAAGATGTCATTAGAATTAGGTTCCTCCATTTGATCGCGGCTGCTCCTTGGTCTCGACCTTGATGGTTCACCTGCTGGCTGCTTACCTCTTGCATTATGCTTTGGGGGAATTTTTGGTAAACCTGAAAAATCACACTAAAATGAAACAGAGAGTTAGAGGAAAAAGCTACCGTAGAAAGGTAGAGGGCGGAATTTGGAACAGTTTTTGTGAGGGTGACAAGGTGGGAGCACGAGATCTATGGAGAAAGAAAGGAGCTTTATGGAGAGAGTGGCTATGGATTTTTAGAGAGAGAGAGAGGTAGAAGAAGAGAAAACAAAAGGTCTGATGAATGATGACTAATGTGAGTGGAGGAGAGGTTATAAGATGGTGGGGCCCTTGAAAAAAATAAAAACTCCCAAAATTAAATAAGAAACTAAAATGCCTGACACTGCCGTGTCAAAGGACATAGGCAACCGTGTCAGGGCCTGCCCAAGGTCCGGCCTTCAGTTCCAGGTTTTCTGACACGGGCGTGTCACATGACACGGGCACCCTGTGATATGGTGGGAGAACTGACTTGAGGTTTTGCATTTTTTGTTCGCAAATGTTTCGGTTTAGCAAGAGTCTCCACCGACTTTTATTTTATCCAAAATGAAAGGTAAAAAAGCACAGGAAAGACCTTTGAGATTTTTTTTGGGTTCGGGGGGTAGATTATGAAAAGGGAAGGTGCTAGCACCCTTTTCATCCATGGTTTTCCATGGGCTTAGTTACTTGTTTTAGATCATTTGCTTTTGCTTCTCAATTGTTTGAAATGGTGCTTTTGTGTGTGGTTTTGAAAGTATTTTGAAAAGAGGCCTTTTGTTTAGGCAACCTTTGTAATGATTCTTGTTTGAATGTATACAAAGGTGTTTGTCTTTTGAAAAATGTTTCAATGTTTGAAAGTTTGTTGGGAAATTGTTTTGAAATGTGTGTGATAGTTTGAAAATAGCAAGGATGGTTTGCAAATTGATCAAGTAACTAGGAGTTGTCTACCATACTCAAAGATCTTTCCTACACATTTTTATTCCTTTGATATTGTTGTTTCACCATTGCATTTGGTGAACAACCCTATCTTTGGATGTTAAACGGGACGGGCGTGGGTCATCGTATGACCATGATAACAATATTGCCAAGTATCTTAGCAAGTTTTTTGATGGTCTAGATCATTTTTGTTTAGGCAACCAAGATAGCGTCATCGAGGGACTATGATCTTTTGTTTTGATTTTGTTTTACCAAGATACCTAGCATGCATACCATGGACATGTTTTTTAAGGCAACAAGTGGGTGAAACCCTAGAGATGCTTGTGTGCATTGTGTTGTCATTTTTCATGCATTTTTGTCTTGCGTTTAGTCATGCTATTTGTTTTGATTTTGGTCTTTGCATACAAAACCCTAATCTTACTATCATGGTATTTGAAAGTGATAAAAATGCGTAAAAGTAAATCTAAGACTATTACAACATTATTATGGGGAGGGGGTACAAGTTTAAATAGGGGGATATTGCTCAAAATAAAACCCTAAAACTATTACAACCATATTGAATTTATTTGTACAAATAAATAAATAAGCAAATATGCAAAATAAATGTAAATATGCAAAAAATGTTTTTTTGTATTTATTTTATGTATGTAAAATAAATTTATTTATGCCTTAAAAATAAGAAAATAAAAATGATTATTTTTGGAAAGGGTGAAAACCCTAATTTTGGTTTAAAAGAAAAGATTGTTTTCTAATTGTTTATTTATTTTATTATATACAAGAAAATAATAAAAATAATATATACAAAATGTTAAAAAATTAAATATTGGATGAAAATATTAATTTGAGTGTGTAAATAATAAAAATAATAAAATATAATATTTTTATATTATTTATAAATTTATTTAAGAAAATAAAAGTATTTAACCTACTAAACTATTTTTTGTCATAAAAAATAATAAAATAAAAATGTAAAAATTAAGAAAATATTTTTGGTGATTTTTAATATTT
Source organism: Vicia faba (assembly GCA_948472305.1). NCBI lineage: Eukaryota > Viridiplantae > Streptophyta > Magnoliopsida > Fabales > Fabaceae > Vicia > Vicia faba. The sequence continues at coordinate 826,294,686 of OX451735.1, read as the reverse complement.
AGAAAAAATAATAAAAGTTAGAAAATATAAAAGAAATAAAAAATAATACAAAATATAATAAATGGGCCAAGGGGGTGCAAAAAGTAAGTAGGGGGTGTCAAAAGTCAAGCAAGCCAGCCCCAGCCCAATATCACTTCATCCCTGTCCTTCAGACAGAAAAATACGCGCGCCCTTGTTCAAATTGTAACTCCTGCATACGTGCTTAAAAACGAAATCTTGCAACATGAAACTTGTAGCTTGTTAAATCACGATTCTAACCATATAAAAAACTTGATCTAACTCTAAGAAACTAGGGAGAATTTCAGTGCCCCTAATTTATGACCTAGTTTTTTCAGCAACTTCAACATCCAAATTCTCCTAGCTCAGTTAATATAAATAAGAACTATGTATATGTACAGTTCAAGGACATTAAGGACTACATTTTTGCTTCACAAACCTAAGCCTAAGGATGTCTAAATAAGGATATAGAAAGTTGACAAATACCTGTTTCAGTTGAGTTCGAAAATGGCAATGCAACAACTTTGAGTGAGGCCTGAAGGACTTTTGAGCTTGCTTGATGTTCCCTTGACCTTTCCCAATGCTTAGCTTGCTTTGAAATAATATGAAACTCCTTGTAGAACTCAACCTGCAAAGCTTCAAAATGAAAATGGTGAAGTGTGCAAACAAGGTTACAGTTGCAAAGTAAGGGCCTGGACAGTTTAGGTGTGTTTTATTGAATGTGTTTGAAGTGGTTTCAAGCAAAACGCACGAGGCAAATTTGTTTTGGAAGTGGTTCTGCAGGTGATGCCCTGTTTGGGCAGGAACTTGGTGTTTTGGTGTATTTGGGTGTTTGAGATGCTATGAGCTCGTGTTTTAGGCTTGGTATAATGTGCTGAAGTTGTTTGAAATGAGACTTGGACTTGCTCTTATCATATTTTCAAGTTATGCTGACTTTTGCAAGGTTGCTTGTTTTTGAAGAAAAGTTGGAATTGACAATGCCAAGGCCTGTACAGGCCTGTTTGCTAGCTGCACATAGTTGGTGAACTTTTCCTGATATTCATGGACTTTATTTGCAGCAAAAGGCTAGGTCCATGGCTCAAGATAAACAAAGTTACATAAAGTGAACTTTATGAAAGTAGCAATGTTATCTTTTTGCCATTTTTGGAATAACTCCTTGTACAATGCTCCATAACTCAGAACAATGCCTTTGTCCAATGTATTTGAATTTAATTAAGGAGTGTGGAAAGGATTAAGACTTGTAAAACAAGTACAAGCATGCTTTGGACAGGTTTGCAAGATGTAGCAATGTGCAAAATGCCTTGGACAAAAGTGATAATTTGCCATTTTCAAACTTTTGATTCTCCCTAACCATAAATGATCTTGGAGAGTTCTTGGACATTTTGTAAAGCTTGTAACATGCTATACAATACATCTTTGAAATGCATTTTAAAATTCCACTTGGAACTAGTTGAAAGGTTGCCATGAAGATAGGTCAAAATCCTGCCTAAATTAGGGTAAAATTTCACTAAGTTAAAAGTTTCATGGACCCTTATTCACAAAATCATAACTTGAGATACAAGCATCTTTTGGGAAAACTTTGTGAATAAAAGTTGTATATTTTGTGGAGGAATACAACTTTCATGTTGGAAGTTTTCTTTGAATCCAATTGCATCATGGTGAAAAAGTTGGGCAAAGTTGGGAAAAAATAAGAAATTTTCATAACTTGGAAAATTTCTAAGTTATGAAATTTTTCAATCTTAAACCCTAATTTTCAAAATTAGGTTTCTTGGTGAACAAGTTTCATGTTTTGACACATATTGATGAAAAATGACCCTTGGCACTTGATTTTGACCAAAAAGTCAAAGTTTGACTTTTCAGTGTACAGTTGATTTTTGATCAGTTGACTGGAAAATTCATTTGTCGATTCAATGCAATTGAGATTTTTTTGAACCTTGTGATTAGGTCAATATGATTCCATTGAGTCCTTGCAACCATGTTTGAACCCAATTTGCCATTGGCTAGGTTAAAAATCAAAAATTGCCCTTCTACAGTCAAAACCCTAAAAATGACCATTTTGCCCTTTTGATGATCTGACCAAATTTCTTGAGGAGTTGTGGTCCAAACTTGATCAAATGGTTCATATGAGTCTATAATGTTGACGTGGATAAAAAATTATAAGGTTTGACTGTAAATTGGCCACAGTTGACTTTTTCCCCAATACAGCTGATTTTTAGGTCAAATGTCCAATTGATTGGGCAAAAATTTGATTCAAGGCTTGAAACTTGGTATGGGAAATCTTATAAGTCCAACATGAAGTATGAAAGTCACATGAGGCATTGGAAGTCTAAAAATCCATGTGCAAACTCAAACCTTAATTTCAGGTCATTAGTGCAAGGAAATGTCTTGAGCTGAGCAAACCCTAATCTAGTCTTGAGTTCAAAGAGTCTTGTGAGGAAAATCTTGATAAAATGAGAGGGAAAATTTTGGGGTACAACAGCTTTCCCTGTTCAATCTTCTTGAACCTGAAGAGTTAGATTGGCGAATTTTGTCGTTCGTGACTCGAAGGTAAAAGATGATTGGACACTAGAGTGCCCGTAAATTTGCACTAGTCAAAATGTAGTTGAGGGAATGGGCTTAAAGATGACATTTGGGGAGGTGACAGAATCTTGTCGGAGATGGGCTTAAAGATGCCATCTAAAAATGTTTGTTGTAAATCAGGAGAATGAACATCAGAATGGTATCCGTATCTGGAAAGTATCTGAGTTGTATCTGGAGATTAAATCTGTATGAGCAATGGAATGGCGTCCGTGTCTGGAGCGTATTCGACCTATAACGGTATTTGAATTTGAATGAATAACAGAATGACTGTCGTGTCTGGAGTGTATCTGTATTGTATCTGAGTCTGAATCTAAATAAGCGACAGAATGGCATCTGTATCTGAAGCATCTCTAGGCTGGGGATCAAGTCTGAATGAGTGACAGAATGGCGGCCGTGTATGGAGCGTATCTGGACTGTATCTGAAGTTGAGATCTTTATGAGTAGCAGAATGACTTCCGTGTTTGGAGTGTATCTGAACTGTAACTGGGATCTGAATAAGTGACAAAATGACTTTCGTGTCTGGAGTGTATCTGAACTTGAAATTGATAGTTGAATCTGAATGAGAAATAGAATGGCTTTTGTGTCTGGAGCGTATCTAATTTGTATCTGATTGTTGAAGTCTGAATGAGTGACAGAATGGCATCCGTGTCTGGAGTGTATCCGTACTGTATCTTGACTTTGAATTCTGAATGAGTGACAAAATGGCTTCCGTGTTTGGAGCGTATATGTATTGTATCTGAAATCTTTGAATATTTGTTAAAGATAGTTGTTAATCTTATCCTGAAAAGGGTAAAATGTTAGCTGAAACACAAAGTTATGTTGCATGAAATGTATGATGCAATAAAATGTGTTTTATCAATGTTTATGATATATGAGTGTAATGTATGCGCATGTAAGCTGATTCGCTGTATTGCTGAGGAAAATAAATCCTTGATAGCTGGGGATAATGAAATCTTTGACTACTGTCGGGGAAAATAAATCCTTCATCGATGCTGGAGATTCAAAATCTTTGATTGTCTTCTGTGGGGGCGTGAGAATCCTTCACGACTTTCTGGGGATATAGGGATCCTTCAAGTCTTGAAGTTGGAGTGTTGACAAAATCTGTTGTGAGAGTAATGCCAAATTGCTTGAGAAACCTGCTTGGGGAATCCAAAGAACTTTGAAGACTTCTACTGGAGGTTAAATAATGGGAATCCTTACTCGGCTGGGGAATAGGGAAAATTTTGACGATCTCTATTGGGGATCATACAAAGGATAACCTTGATTTGCTGGAGAATAAGGAAGACTCTGATGGCTTCTGCGGGAAATTAAGAATGAGAATCTTCAATCTGTTGAGGAGTGGTGAATGAGAATCTCCGATCTGTAGGGGATTAAAAATTATGGCAAATTAATGTTGGGGAGTAATGAATACTCTGGCAACTTCACTGGGGAATCAAGAATGAGAATCTTCATTCTGTTGGGGGAATTTGAATCCTTGGGGACTTCATGCTAGGGAGTTAAGAATGAGAATCTTCATTCTGTTGAGGAGTAAAAACTCTATGGGGAACAGCTATACTGTTGGGGAGTAGCTATCCTGCAGGGGAGATCAGGTGTTTGGGGTTGTATACCAATCTACTGGTGAGTTATCTGAAGTTGGGGATAAAAGTTAACTGTTATCTGGTTGATTCTCAGACTTTAAGAGAACTTGCTGGGGAAATTGGGGAAAGCTGAATGGTTTCCGCTGGGGATTGATAGTTGGAAATTTGACTTGACTGGGGAAGAAGGTTTCATCTCCGCTGAGGGTCTGTAGTTCAAAGTTTTTATTCTGCTGTGGATTGGGAGTTTGAAGTTTCAACTCTGATGGTGGATTAAGGATTTGAAGTTATAACTCTACTGGGGATTGGGAGTTTGTAGTTTTGACTCTGGCGAGGATTTTGAAATTTAGCTCCACTGGGGATATGTATTTCAAGGTTTTAGCTCCGCTGGGGATCTAGATGATGTACAGCAGGGGATTTCTCCTAAAATAGCCTAAAGACATTTTCCTATACTTTCAACCTGTCAGTGAATGTTCTTTCCCATTTCGTTTATTTGTAAACAGTGATTATATTCAAATGCATATGCTCATTAATAAATCATTGGACGTTTTCAAATAAAACACAAGTGTAAAAAAAGAAAAGAAGGCAAATAGTTTTCTGCACTTTGAAGTATCTTTGTATTAACTTTGTGTAAGTATTTTGTACAAAGGAGACAAACATCCTAGTAAGAGAATGTTGTCATAAAAATGGGAAAATTTTATACAAAGAAAGATGGCTATGTGTAAAAATTCCACGGGGTTCCCATTCTGCTATAGCCTTCGTAACTCTGAATATCTTGTCCATTCGTTGCTTCGTCCAAAGATGATTGAGTTGATCAGAAGCCCGAAGCTTGTCTATGAAGAAATTGTCCTTAAAGTGATCCGACGAGACATAGTCATACGCTTTAATTCCCTAGCTTTTGCCTGGACCGCCCTTTCGGGCTTTCGATCCACCGGGAAACCCTTTTTTGCCCAAGTAGCCCTTTCGGCTTTTCAACTTGCCGGGTGTACAGATTTTTTTTATCCCTAATTTTTTCCTGAACCGCCCTTTCGGGTTTTCGATTCACCGGGATGCCCTTTTTTGCCCAAGTCGCCCTTTCGGGTTTTCAACTTGTCGGGTCATTTATGCGTAGTATCTTTTGACTATGTCTGCATTCGCAGGGTGTGGTAAGTCATCACCGTCCATGGTGGTTAGAATCATTGCCCCACCAGAAAAGATATTTTTGATCACAAATGGTCCTTCGTAGGTAGGAGTCCATTTTCCCCTGGGATCACTTTGCGGCAAGATGATCCGCTTGATTACAAGATCCCCAACTTGATATACCTGGCGTCTGACCTTCTTGTTAAATGCCTTGATCATCCGTTTTTGATACGCCTGACCGTGGCAAACAGCAGTAAGTCTCTTTTCATCAATCAAGTTAAGTTGATCAAGCCAGGTCTGAATCCAATCGTCTTCACTCAAACCAGCATCCTTCATGATTCTCAAGGAGGGAATCTGGACCTCGATAGGTAAAACAGTTTCCATGCCGTATACCAAAGAATAGGGTGTTGCACCAGTTGAAGTGTGTGCCATGGTACGGTACCTGTGAAGAGAAAACGGTAGCATTTCATGCCAGTCCTTGTAGGTGACTTCCATCTTTTGTATGATCTTCTTGATATTTTTGTTCGCAGCTTCAACAGCACCGTTCATCTTTGGCCGATAGGGAGATGAATTGTGATGTTGAATCTGGAACTGCTCGCACAAGGCAGTAATCATAGTGTTGTTAAGGTTTGTACCGTTGTCAGTGATGATCCTTTCGGGGATGTCATACCGACAAATAAGGTTCTGCTTGATGAAGCGGGCAACAACATTCTTTGTGACGGATGCGAAGGAAGCTGCTTCGACCCACTTGGTGAAGTAGTCAATGGCCACCAGAATGAAGCGGTGTCCATTGGATGATGTTGGCTTGATCTCTCCTATCATGCTGATTCCCCACATAGCGAATGGCCAAGGAGCTGTTAAGACATTGAGAGGAACTGGAGATATATGTACCTTGTCCGCATAGATTTGACATTTATGGCATGTTCGGGAATGTTGATAGCAGTCAGCTTCCATGGTAGACCAGTAATATCCTACCCGTAGAATCTTCTTAACCATCGTATGTCCGCTAGAGTGAGTGCCAAGGGTACCATTGTGCAGTTCAGCCATGATCTGTTCAGCCTCAACCTTGTCCATACAACGGAGTAGAATGCAATCATGATTGCGCTTGTATAGGATACCATTGCTCAAGAAGAACTTAGCTGAGAATCTCCTTAAGAACTTTTTGTCGTTGACTGAAGCTCCTTCAGGTTATTCTTGAGTCTCGAGATACCTTTTGACTTCATGAAACCAAGGTCGGTCCACTACTTCTTCGGTATTAATCTCGTGACAATGTGCAGGTTCGTCCATCCGTTCAATGGTGATTTGGGGAGCCTCATTATCCCAGTTAAGTTTAAACATGGATGACATTGTAGCTAGAGCATCTGCAAGCTGATTCTCTTCTCGCGGGAAGTGCTCGAAGGTAATCTGCTCGAAATGAGGTAACAATGTCAAGACATGTTCTTTGTAAGGGATGAGTTTTGGATGTTTAGTATCCCACTCTCCTTTGATCTGACTGATGACCAAAGCCGAGTCCCCAAATACAATCAAAGATTTGATTCCCAAGTCTATTGCAGCCTTGAGACCAAAGATACAAGCTTCATACTCGTCCATGTTGTTGGTGCAGTTGAAGAAAAGTCTGGCTATGAAAGGTGTATGGCAACCTTCTGGAGAGACGAGTATCGCGCTGATACCGTTGCCAAGTGCGTTGGAGGCACCATCAAAGTACAGGGTCCATCGGGATCCTTGTTCAGGTCCGTCATATGGTCTGAAATCTTTAATGTTGTCCAATGTCATGATATCCTCGTCGGGGAAGTCGAACCTCATGGATTGGTAATCTTCGACATCTTGATGGGCCAGATGATCGGCTAGCACACTCCCCTTTATAGCTTTTTGGGTCGTGTATTGTATATCGTATTCGGTCAGGATCATCTGCCATCTAGCTATTCTTCCAGATAAAGCAGGCTTCTCAAAGATGTACTTGATCGGATCCATTTTAGATATCAGCAAAGTGGTATGAGTCAACATGTACTGCCTTAGCCGGCGAGCAGCCCATACCAAAGCGCAGCAAGTTTTCTCGAGCAGTGAGTATCGGGTCTCACAGTCGGTAAACTTTTTGCTAAGGTAATAAATGGCATGCTCTTTTCGGCCAGACTCATCATGTTGGCCCAATACGCACCCCATTGAATTCTCTAGGACGGTCAGATACATGATTAGCGGCCTTCCTTCGACGGGTGGCATCAAGATAGGAGGTTCTAGCAAATACTCCTTGATTTTATTGAAAGAAATTTGACAGTCATCATTCCATTTAACTACCTGATCTTTCTTCAACAGCTTGAAGATTGGCTCACAGGTAGATGTTAGGTGAGAAATGAACCTTGCAATGTAGTTTAGGCGTCCCAAGAAACCTCTGACCTCCTTCTCAGTGCGAGGGGCAGGCATTTCTTGTATAGCTTTGACTTTGGCAGGATCAACCTTGATGCCTTTGTTGCTGACAATGAAACCCAAGAGTTTACCGAAACTGACTCTGAAAGTTCACTTGTTAGGGTTCAGTATGAGCTTGTACTCTTTCAACCTGACAAACAGCTTTTGTAGATGGTCGAGGTGTTCTTCTTCAGTTTGTGATCGGGCTATCATGTCATCTACGTAGACCTCTATCTCATGATGCATCATATCATGAAACAAAGATACCATGGCGCGTTGATAGGTTGCCCCAGCATTCTTCAGTCTGAATGGCATCACTTTGTAACATAACGTACCCCACTGTGTAATAAAAGTAGTTTTCTCCATGTCTTCAGGTGCCATTTTGATCTGGTTGTAACCTGAAAATCTGTCCATGAAAGAAAATACCTTGTGTTGAGTCGTGTTGTCAACCAAGATGTCAATGTGCGGTAGTGGAAAGTCATCTTTCGGGTTGGCCCTGTTTAAATCTCTATAATCCACGCACATTCTGACTTTTTCGTCCTTCTTAGGCATGGGCAAAATGTTAGCAACCCATTGTGGATAGGAAGTAACAGCAAGAAATCCAGCGTTGAACTGCTTCATAAATTCGGCTTTGATCTTTTCAGACATGTCGGGCCTCATGCGGTGGACTTTCTACTTAAATGGTGGACAATCTTATCTTGTGGGTAGACGGTGTACCACAATATCTGTATCAAGTCTCGGCATGTCTTCGTATGACCAGGCGAAGATCTCAACATATTCATGCAACAGCTGCATTAGGTGCTCTTTGACACTTGGCTCTAGGTTGGCACCCACTCTAACTTCTTTTCTGTCTTCCTCAGTACCCAAGTTGATTGTCTCTAACAGCTCCTCATGAGGTAGAATAGCCCTTTCTTCCTGTTGTAGCAGTCTAGCCAATTTTCCTGGCACCTCACAATCTTCCTCACCTTCGTATTCGGCGTGGTAGACTAGATCTTCAGAGTCACTGAAGGCCATAGCAGAATTGTTACCCATGGAATCCGGAGTGGAAGGGTACCTGCATTTGTAAGTGTGGGTGTGTGTAAGGGATAGCCACCTTTAAACAAATAAAATGAAAAAAGAAAGACAATGAACACAAAAGTTTATATGTAAAAACGTCCATGATTCATTAAAATGTCATATGAAGATGAAAAATCAAACCCTTACAAATCGACCTATGTGCCTCGGGTAAGGCACAAGGTTAAAAGTGTACGAATTATTTGAGAATTATTACAAACCAACAGAAATGTTTGAAAGATAAATTACTGCGGTATGAAAGTAATCGGAACAAAGTCTTTTGCTTCCCAGTTGCACAGTCCTCCGTCAACAGTAGGGAAAATCCAGTCTTCCAAGTTGCTCTCCTCTTCACTATCCTCCAAAGCATTGACTCCATGATGGGTGATCTTCACTGGTGGCCCTCCAACCCGGGAGCGACGCACATCCTTCTGACTAGCTGAAGTGAAACCCAAGCCGAATCTATCTGATTTGAAAGGAAAATCGGGAAGCTTCCCCCAGATTGTGCTTTCTCCTTCTTCAATCATAACCTTATCATCCTTTAAAGAAGACATCTGAAGCGGAAGTCTTGCAATCACAGGTGTAGAAGGCACTGTCTTGGTTGCTGCAATCTCCTGAGCTACCTCCTCAAAATTATGAAAAGGGGTTTCGATGAATTCACCATCCAATTCTACATAGCGGAAAGAATTTAGATGGCTTATCATGTATTCCTCTTCACCATGAACAGTTATAATTTTCCCATGGACAGGGTATTTGAGCATTTGATGCAGAGTTGAAGTGACAGCTCCAGCATGGTGAATCCAAGGTCTTCCCAACAAGCAAGAGTAGGAAGGACGGATGTCCATCACGTAGAATGTGGATTTGAAGGTTTCAGTTCCCACTTTAATCGGGATGTCCACCTCCCCGTGTACCATCCTTTTGGAACCATCAAAGGCTCTGACAATGATGTTGATGGGTTCCAGGGTTAGGCCTTCACAATCCAGCCTATCCAAGGCCTTCTTCGGCAAGACATTCAGCAAAGAACCAGTGTCTACCAGTACGTGTGCTAGAGTAGTCCCTCTGTATTCCACCGAGACATGCAAAGCGTCATTATGTTTTCTCCCTTTTGATGTTAAATCGGCATCGGAGAATCCTAGACCATTGTCAGTTGTTAAGCTAGCTACACATTCCTGGAACTGATCCGCAGAGGTTTCTTGTGGCACGTGGGCCGTCTTTAAGAATCTTATCAAAGCTTTAGCATGAGCCTCTGAACAAAGCAGCAAAGCCAACATAGAGATGTTTGAGGGGGTTTTCCCCAGTTGTTCCACAACATCATAATCACTTTTCTTGATTATTTTCAAAATCTCTTCCATTTCTTTTTGAGAGGTTTCAGGGATGATCAACGACTGAGCCCTCGTCCTGATGGGCTCTTCTTGGATCCCTTTCCCTCTATCATCAGTAGCAGCAGAGGGGACAACCACAAGAGTTACAACTTCTTCAATAATTGGAGTTCTCGCAGATATGTTTACCGGTGCAGGGGTAACCTTAGGAGCAGCTAAGGGTCCGAAGATTGCCTTGGGAGGGGCAATCTCCGGAGAGATAATTCTTCCACTGCGGGTGATTTTGCTCGTTCCAGCAATGTTTCCAATGTCGGAAGTTTCTTCGTCAGAAATCTCTTCAGTTGATTCAATTTGCTTAATACCGTGGTAAAAGATCTCACCCCCATAGTTCCACGGTATTGATTTGTTGGACTTATACGGGACGGGCCCGGGCATAGTTATCTTCAAAGATGCAATCTTCAGAGCATATGTAATCTTAACAGGTCTTTTGGAGACCTTGGAAAGATTGGCGGATATGGTTATTATAGAAACATCATTGACAGGAGTCGGTGTAACAGGAGTCTTTTCAAAAAGGATTTCTTGGTTATCCATTAGGCGCTGGATGCCTAACTTCAACAATGGACAGTCGGTTGATAAGGATGAACAAAGGCAACAATCTTCTTCACAACCTGGGAAAATCCCAGCCTTCAGTAAATTCAACTTGATTATCGGTAGCGGAGTCATCAAATCATCAACAGTAGCAACAAAAAGATCTTCTTCAACAACATGGGCATTGTGGCCATGCTTTGGCATCGGAGCAGAGATTACATTCGGCTTTTCAGGGGCGTCGAATTCAACTTCTTTAGCATCTATAAAATCCTGAATCTTATTCTTGAGGGCCCAACAATTGTTGGTGTCGTGCCCCAGGCTGTCTGAATGATAAGCACACTTGGCGTTTGAATGGTAGTAAGGAGAAGATGTATTCGGATTCTTCGGTGCCTCTTTCAAACTTGCAAGGTTTAACTTCAAGAGATGGGGTAGAACCTGAGCGAGAGTCATGTTTATCCGGGTGAATTGCTGTACAGGCCTTTCCACCCTTGCTTGGTTGGTTCTGGGTTGATTATTTCTGGGTTGATCAGCTGCAGACTTCTAAATCATTACGGCCCCCACCGCTGGCCGGTGCTCAACTCTTCCTTGACCTCTTTGGGAGTAGACAACTGAGACTTCTTTCTTCGCTAGAAAAGTCTTTTTTCTGGAAGCGGAAGCAGATGCATCCTTTTGAATTTTCCCACTCTTGATTCCGGCTTCAACTCTCTCACCAGTGAGAATTAACTCGGTGAACCCCGCAGACGAACTTCCAATCAGGTGATTAAAGAAAGGACATGACAAAGTCCCCAAGAACATATCCACAAGCTCCCTTTCAGATAAAGGTGGTTGCACCCTTCCCGCCAAGTCTCTCCATTTCTGGGCGTACTCTTTGAAGCCCTCATTTGAGACCATGCCCATACTCTGTAATTGAGTACGGGTTGGTGCTAAGTCCGCATTATATTGATATTGTCTATAGAAGGCGGCCGCTAAATCTTCCCAATTATGCACATCAGACCTCTCCAACTGGTAAAACCAATCCAGCTGCGTTCCCGAAAGACTGTCCTGGAAGAAATGGACCCACAGATCTTTGTTAGAAGAATATGGTTGGATTTTCCTGACATAAGATCGTAGGTGCATCTTGGGACAAGACACCCCATCGTACTTAGCAAAAAGAGGCACTTTGAATTTAGGAGGGATTATAATTCAAGAGACCAACCCTAAATCTTCAAAGTCCAGCCCAGGCACTCTCTGTACCTCCATAGCTGCCAGACGTTCATCCAGGTTCTTGTATTTGTCATCTGCAGGAGGGTACTGCTGTTTAGAATAGTCTTCATCCTCTTCTTCTTCTTCTTCTTCAGACTCAGATGGAACTGCAGCTCCCTTTCCTTTTCCTACCCCTTCATCAGATGTTGAGGGGAAATCCAGGACCCTTCTGGCTTGACCTTCAAATCTTCTGCCCAAGGTAGCCACGCCAACTCTCTTATTTTTCTTTTTCTCTTTTTCCTTCTCTAGCAAGGTCTTGAGCTCCTCCTGCCCCTTGGCCAAGGTCAGAAGTAGTTGTTGAAAATATGAATTCTGCGCTTGTAAGTCTTTAGTCGTCTACTCAATATCCATCTTGCTAAAATAAACAGAAGAGAGATAAGGAAACCTGGTGTGAAGACCTGTTTATGCATATGATGAATGATATGTATTCATGTAATGCATTCAAGGATTCATAATTTCAAATTTGTTTTAAACAAAAAAGGAACACGCGTCATATTAATAAGATAGAATTTGTTAGTACATCAATGCCCCATGGGCAAAATAATACAAAATTCTAATGTAAAAAGACGTTGCGCACCCTCTTTGGTGCAATGTAGGTGTTGAGAGTCTGCTCTTCGTGAAGTTGACGAGTAAGTTTCAAAACCTTCTTCTCGCTTGTGTAGAATTGGGCTTCGAAAGTATCGCGTTCTCCCTTGAGCTGTATCCAACTCCTTTGTAAATCTTCAAGTGATGTTGGCATGTCAGGATGTAGGAGGGTGTATGGAACCTCTCCTTCCATAACAGGTTCTATAATCACAGGTAGAATGTAGGGGTAAGGCATCATAAGACTTTGGGCGTGCGTTCATACCCACTTGAGGTAAGGCTCAAGGGGGATGGAATTCTTGTGTCCCAAGGTCTTACTGTCCACCTTGTTGGGCATTCTCCAAGCTCGGATGAACCTTTGCCGAAGTCCTTGATCGTCGTTGTCGAAATCAAAAACCAAGTCTGGAATCAGCATGTCATGTGGGCCATCCCTTCGGGCATATCCAAACTGTCTCAGAGCCAAGCAAGGGTTGTAGGTGATACCTCCCTTAATGCCTAGTAGAGGGACATTAGGAAATTCCCCACAACGGTCAATGATAATAACATTCTCTTTTGATCGAGAACACTGTTGTACCCCAAAATTTGCCCTCGCATTTTTCACAAGAAATCACAGCTTCAGGCGTTTCCTGATTTTTCAAACTGGCTCAAGAATCGGTCAAACAGACTTTTCTCGTCAGTCAGACAAAATTAGGGTTTTCATTGGTTTTCATGGCTCTAGAACAGTTCACGCAGTTTGCTTAGGGATTTGGTTGATTTTGGTTCAACTTCGATCAGGCGAATGTTTCTTTGGCATTTGATCAGAATTAGGGTTTTTTATGTGCGGTTCCTCAGAAAGGTTTAACTCTACAGTGCTTTTCAAGTTATGCTGAGATGTGGATTGAAACATTTGGATTGAGTTTGCATTGTGTGATTAAATCAGTGAAAGGATACATTTGGATTGAATTTGCAGTGTTTGGTAAAAATCAGTAAAAGGAAAATACGTCTGGGCAATTGTTGTGATTGACTGTTGTTTTGCTTTGGATGTTGGAAGCGCCAAGTTTATTAATTGATCAACGCTGAAACAATGTTTAGTTAATTATTTATTATTCTAAGATTAAATAGTTGGAATTTATTTTCAATTATTTTAATTTAAAGAATTATAAATAATAAAGTAAACAATTGAAAAGAATAAGAAGAATTAATCAAATAAAAGGATTTTTATTTCATCTTTAAATGTTTGTTACAATTGTTATTTAAATACAAGTATACATTTACAAAGTATTTATAATAATGATATTATATTTATTTAAATTTAAATAAAACTATCCTAATATTTTTCTAAGTCTTCAATTCTTCATCCTCCATCTTTTGCTATTCCTCTCCATTTAATTTTTATCTGCAAAGAAAAGAAGAAAAAGTCAATTGAAGTGGATAAATAATTAAAGAGACAGACAGATAAAAAAGGTCATCATTAAAAGGAAATGGCCGGGATCAGTTAGCCCTCTCTGCAAATCACGGGATTTCTCCTAGTTCACAAAGAAGGGTGAAAATGTTTGCAAGTCAAAAATGAATGCACAAAGTCAAAAATTGCACATTTCAAAATTTTCAAAACTGCATAGTCCAAATCAAGACAGCATGTGCAAATACAAAGTCCAAGTTACAAACTGAATGGCCTAAACCAAGTTCAAATTTCAAAACTCAGTTCCAATGTCAAACTAAACAAAGGTTGTCCAAAAAGATATAAAAGTATCAAAAGGTACAAGATGCAGCACAAAGTATGGAAAAGAGAAGACAAATATGCAGAGTTAAACTACTATTGCAAGCAAGGTTTTCAAGTCATCATTTCCCAGCCATTGCTTTTTCAGAACTAAAGTACATGATAAACATTATTTAATGTTTTAAGTTGTACTGGAGAGAGAAGAAGAGGGAAAAGAACAGGCTTATTGGCTTTTAGGCTTGAGAAAGAGAAATATAAAACAAACTGCTAACACAGTAGAAAAGGGGGGGGAATCACAAAAACAAAACTGAGAAACACATGAACAAATAAAACCAGTTCCCAAAGCCTTTCAACCTTACAACCTGCTGGAACCACAAACAAGCAACCAGCCTCACAAGTCAAAAATCTATCAAACCAAAAACCAGTTCACAAATAACCTGCTGAATCCACAAAACCTCCACCCTAAAAACCTGTCAAGCCTCCAGTTCACAGAAAAACAAAAACCCTCAACCTGTTTCAAGCCTTTATCCATCAATAAACCTGCAGCAAAAGCCATAGCCATGAACCAGAACATCAAAGCTTAAAAACCTAAAAACCTTCCAAGCCTGAAACTTGCACCAGCATAAGCCTAACCTGGAAGCTTTTCAGCCTAAAAAAATCCAAATATCATAACCAAACCACATGGCCCTCAGAAAATCTTCATCATTGGGCCAACAACTCAATCACGAAAGCCATATCCAAACAGCATAAGCCTAAAAACTGATTCAAACCTTCCAATCTTAACCTGTCAAAGGCCACAACTTTAAACCTGTAACGCAAACAGGGCCAAACCTAAAGATTCAACATCATCAAGCCCTCAGAGCATCCTCATCATTGGGCATATCAACACCACAGCTCTGAATAAGCATACAAGGCAACCCGAAGAAAGTGAAACAATTCCAAGAGGCAACAGAAGCGAGGCAGAAAGAAGAGAGGAAAATGTATTCAAGGCAACACAAACCCTCAGAGGAAGCCTCATCACTGGGTTAACATACAGAGGCATCAAGCTAAAGCATACATTGGCAAACATATAGAAGCATACAGAAAGCGAAGCAGACAGAGAAGAAGAAAGAAGTGACAAAGAGGTTCTCAGGTCATAATCATCATCAAACCTGAAGAGGCAAAACAAGATACCAAGGCTCACGCGTCCTCAAGCCACCGCGTCACTGCTTCCCTCGCCGTCCGGCCCTCCACGCGCCTCCGGTCCACCTCGTCTCCACCTCCAAGGCTAGAGGTATAAACCCATCCCCTTTATCCTTTCACAGAAACAACAACATTTAATCCAAATCAGTAAGCAAAGAATAAAACATACGAGATATAAATTGAAACCCTAACGCGAACGATTAAGGATTCGCTACCTTGTACAACACCGCTGGAGCAATCGCTGGAGGGAGAAGAGTTGGAGGCTGCGCTGGTTGGCCCTAGGCGGAAGAGAAACTCAGGGGCAAGGCATATGACGAACGAAGAACACGAAGAACGGCGCTGTAAACCCTAAGATAACCCAAATTAAGCAATAATCATTTAACCCTAAAACAAAACTTGTTGAAGCATTGGGCCACAACCCCGTTCATTTGCCCTAAGCCCAAGCGTTTTCCCAATTCGCACCCCCCATATCCATTCTGATTGGGCCATTTATCCCCCTTGGCCCATCTTCCTTTACACATAACTTAACTTTTTCTTATTTAAACTTAACACCTTTTTTAAAACACTTTCTATTTTTAATGTAAAATTAATTTAAAATATTTATAAAAAGATACATAAGAAATAGGTTTTTTTTTAGTTTGCATTTTCTTTTAACTAAAAAGTTTTGTATATAGAAATAGTAATACATAAAAACAATTTTTTAAGTTAAATATTTCTCTTTTCTTAAAATTAATTTGTACATAAAATGGTATTACATAATATAGTTAAAACTTAAAAACATTCTTTTCTTTTTTTTCTTAAAACATATTGTTTGTACATAATTAATTAAAATATATTTTTATCTTAATACCATAAAGAATAGAATTTAAAAACATTTTTCTTTCTTTTAAAATACCTTTTTTGTACATATCAAACAAAGATATAAAAAATACAAATTTAAATCGAACATACTTAAAAATACATTTAAGGTCATATACACTTACACAATACACATACACATTTGTTTATCTTTCATTACAAAACATTGTTACCTTTTACATTGCCTCTATGCTATACATTTGATACATATACATTCTGATTGCAATTCGATTTGGTTGTAAATTATTGGACACTACATTCCTAAAGTCTCATCCCCATTTGTAAATTTGTACCGCCATTCCCGGATACTTATTTTGTAATAGCGTAGACTTTAAATTCCCGCAATTTACCGCTTTCTAATTATACCATGATTAGACCTAGGGTTTGTATGTACATAAAATCGAACGCTAGATAACCTAATACAAGACAAATACATGAAATCAACACACAATCACACTTGCACCCCCTAGGGTAATCCCACATGTTGCCTTCCAAAATGGGCCATGCTTGCACGTCGAGTTTCTTTGGCAAAACGAATTCAAATGATCATAAGTCCCTCGATGACGCTTTCGAAAGTCTCCTATCAAAATGATCAAGTCCCTCCAAGCAAATTGCCGAAGACACTTGGCACCATTGCATTCATGGTCCGTACGATGACCCGCGCCTGTCCCAATCACTTCCTAAACGCAAGATTGTCCACCAAATTCAATGGTGGAACAAAATTGTTAAAAGGGATTGAAAACATATAGAAAACCTTTGATTATAATAGGGGTAGACAAAGCTCTTAATTACTTGAGATCAACTTGCAAAAACACTTGCCTCCTTTTCAAAAACCACACCTCACAAACACTTTCAAAACAAACTCTCAAAAACATTTGAAACATCTTTTCAAAAAGATACACACTTTTGTAAAACACTCAAACACGAGTCAATTACATTGGTTGCCGAAACAAAGGCGTCTATTTCAAAAACATTTTCAAAACACACACATACACCACAATTTCAAGCAATCAAAAATCAAGGCAAGTGATCTAAAAACCAAGTAACTAAGAGCCCATGGATAACCATGGATGAAAAGGGTGTTAATACCTTCCCTTTTCATAATCTACCCCCCGAACCCACGAAATATCTCAAAAGGTTTTTCCTGTTCTTTTTAACCTTTCCTTTAGGATAAAATAAAAAGTCGGTGGCGACTCTTGCTAAACCGAACAAGTGCGAATACAAACGCAAAACTCAAGTCAATTCTCCCACCGTATCACAGAACTGGCGACTCTGCTGGGGACGAATTTAAAAGTGGGGTTACCTTAGGGTTTAGATCACCTTTACTTTCTTGCTTTGATTGACTTGATGGCTTTATCTTTTGGGTTCTTGTTTGGGTTTGTTGTAAATCCTACACCCGGATTTGGGGCACCTTTTTTAGGTAAATAGAAAAAAAACTGTGAGGGAACTGTGCGGGGTATACCGACATGGTTGAAGCAGTAAGCTATGTTAGTGTGACATATTTGTGAGTACCGGTAACCCTTGAGTTCAATCAAGGAGAGTACGGGGCCGCTGAGTGATGTCGTGAAGCACTAACGAACTCTTAGAACCTTAATTGACCATCCTAGCCTTTTAGGGGTAGTGAGATGACCGGCTTTGGTGCAGTCCAAAGTTGGTAGATACTCGATACTACACTCATTTGAGGGTTGTTTTCTTGGAATATTTTGGTCGCCAGTAAGTGGCTAAACCGAGACGATGAACACGGAAAACAATCCAATGATATTGAGCTCCTTAGAACCCGGTTTCTATTTCTAGGACAGGATGAGCCAACTAACTTCAAGAGGGTACTTACCTAAACCCCATGCAAGCCTGAACCTAAGGACTTGTTTGCTTTGTGTGAATATGATTGCCTATATATACACTTACTTGCTTGTGCATACATGTACATAACATCATGACATCATACCATAGCATTTTTCACTAACCTTTTCAAGGATCTTGAGGGTCTGTTGATACAGGGTCACGTTGAACCAGACGTCTACCCAAGGGCAAGAGGTTTCTCCTCTAACAAATGCCATCAGAGGTCAAGTATAATAATTTGAATCAGGGGCTATGACCCACTTAACATGGTGAGCTTGATTCTCGTGGAACGACATCCACCAGTGCACAGTTCTCCAATCAAAGTTCAAGTGCAACAACTTGAATCAGTGGTTGTGACCCACTCGACATGGTGAGCTTGATTCTCGTAGGGAAGACATCCACCGATACCAAGTTCCCCAATCCAAGATCGAAGTTCAACCTCTAACATTCTCTTGTGTTTATCCCAAAAGATCCTTGAAAACATTGCATATATATCACACATATCATTGCATAACAGGTTTCTCCCATACAGGTCTCCTTATTCTTCCTATTGTTTATTTCAGTAAGATGGATATAGAATAAACAGTGAAAGATCTTCAAGCTAAAAATGCTCAATTCCAACAAATGCTGCTGGCTATGGGTAAAGGGCAAGAGGATCTGATAGCTCTTCTTCTCAAAGACAAGAAGAAGAAGTCCAAGAAGGCAGCCCGCATCCTGAACTTGAGGAGAAGACCTAAGACCCAAGACCTTGAAACTCCATCCAACACAGGGGGTAGTCTTGAAGAAGACCACAATGTGGAGATTGATGAAGAGGAAGCTGGCTACTTCGAAGAACAATATCCTCTCGTTGATTACAAGTACAAAGAGTTGGAGGATCGCCTCAATGCTATGGAGATCCAATAAGTACCTGGCTTGGATCTAGGAGACTTGGGTCTAGTTCCTGGATTGGTCATCCCTCCAAAGTTCAAAGTCCCTACCTTTGCTCTGTACGACGGAGTTTCTTGCCCTCAAATGCATCTAAGATCTTATGTCCGCAAGATTCAACCATACACAGCTGATCCAAAGCTTTGGATCCATTTCTTCCAAGAAAGCCTGGTAGGGACTCAACTCGAGTGGTTCTATCAATTGGAGAGTTCTCGCATCCACACCTGGGGGGACCTGGCTACAGCCTTTTACAAACAATATCAGTACAATGCTGATCTCGCACCAACTTGCGTGCAATTGCAGAACATGACCATGGGTTCTGACGAGAGCTTCAAAGGATACACTCAAAAATGGAGAGATCTGGCTGGTAGGGTGCAACCTCCTTTAACTGATAGGGAGCTGATTGACATCTTCATGGGAACCTTGACCGGGCCTTTCTTCAATCACTTAATTGGAAGTTCCTCAGCCGGGTTCACCGAGCTGATACTGACTGGCGAAAGGGTCGAAGCGGGCATCAAGAGTGGAAAGATCCAAGGAGCTACAACCTCCGATACTCAGATAATTCCCTACAAAGGAAAGAAAGAGTCTAATGCTGGGAACAGTCAAAGGAGTCGTCATGATCAACATGCAGGGGCAGTCCTGATCTCTAGTTCTACGTCACGCCGACAACAGCAAAAGGGGAAGTCAGCAACGACCAGACGAGCCTAAGAGACAGTTCACCAACATCAACATGTCGTTGTCTCAAGCACTGCAACACTTGTTGAAGATGAATCTGATTGCATTGATAGGGCCTCATCCCAACCCCAAGACTTCATCTCCTAACTACAATCCTAATGCAACTTGTGCTTATCATTCTGACAGTCTCGGGCATGACACTGACGACTGTTGGGCTTTGAAGTACAAGATTCAGAATTTGATTGATGCCAAGGAAATTGAGTTTGGTCCTCCAGAGGCCCCAGCATGATCACTTCTTCTATGCCAGCTCATCGAGATTGTGTTTGTTTCATTTTGAACTTTCAAAGTTGTAATATTTTGTTATTCAAACAATTATCTTTTAATGTTAAACTCTGTTTCATTAATGCCTTGCATATGTTTGTCTTGAATTCATCCATTCGTTTTCACTACTCTTATGCTTTTCTTTATGATATTTGACTCTTGATAAAAGGATACAAGCCTTTAGAGGGAGGATGACGAAATAATACCATAATCTCATACAATATGCTTTTGAACAGACCTCGCTGATGATGTACAGGCATTTCTTTCAATTCCCAAACACTGGAGTTATAAGGAAGTTAATCCCTAGTCAACCCCTTCGAGCCAAAGAAGTAGGAGTTTTCTGTTCTAAACGATCAAAACCTTTAATATAAACTTGGGGCAGGGTAGTATCTCAGTTAATTCAAGAGAAAACGCGCATTGAAGTTGCAAACTCTCAGTTCGTAACACAACGAACGACGTCAAAGAAAAAGAAAAACATTCCTTTGGAATCAAAAGACAAGGGTGGTTCCCTATCACATAGGCAGTCAATCTCTCAAAAGAGAAAATCCCACCAAGCCAAAACCTGTAAAGGAGGCTTAAGAAAGCTGGGGCATCCCGCTGACTGTCATCTCAAAAACGGGAACAGTCAGGCAAAAGTTAGGGATAACAAATCAAAATCAAAATAGTGAGGTCATTACAAATCCTCAACAACATGAAAAATGTTGAAAAAAGAAAAAGGAGATGATGACTGTCTCCCAAATTCAATTGGTGAACCATCGCCCAAAAAGTCGTTCCAAACTCAAAACAGAGTACGACGCACAATTAACTGAGCTTAGGTTTGAAGAACATCACGAAGAGCGGGTGGGTACAAACACACTTTGAGCCTTTATCTTTTGTTTCTTAAACCGTGAACCAAGCCACGTTACAACCCTTTAAAAGTCCTAATTGAAGCATGGGTTAGTTTGAAAGCATACTGTTACAAAAGGTATCCTGACTCCTGTAAGGCTTTGCTCTAAATCTTGTGTTGACTTGACTTATGAAAAGTTTTCTGCTAAAAAACGCATTTTGCAAAACTTCGAGACAAACATAAACTTTGCATTGCTTGAATATCACTGTTTCCATTTGGCTTTTTGTTTGACAGCAAAGAAATTCATACGGCGAATGTTCGGAGGAACGGAAGCTCTCTCGGTGAGCGAAATCACTTCAAAAGGATGACACTTCGATTTACAAATCTCCTATCAACAAGGGGCATGACATGTCACCATCCAATTAACCTGGGGCAGTCCAGTCAAGGTTTCAACAGATCTTTCAAAATTCAGTTAACCTGGGGTAGTCCAGTCAAGATCTTAATAAAATCTCAATTGCAGATTAACTTGGGGCAAGCCTCCCTCACCACCACTTAGGGCATTCGAATGTCAAAAGTGTTCAACAATTCTTTCTCAAATCCAAGATGCAGTTTTACACGAACTCATCATCAGGCAACCCTACACCGGTTCCTTCTCAATTTCCAGACAAAGTCTTACACGGACTCACCCTCCACAAGTAACCCTACACCGGTTCCTTTTCTTTCAGAAGTCTTACACGAATTTACCCCAAGGTAACCCTACACCGGTTCCTCCCAAAGTCTTACACGGATTTACCCCAAGGTAACCTTACCCCGGTTCATCCAGAAGTTTTACACGAATTTGCCCCGAAGAAACCCTACACATGTTCTCTCTCTCCAAACGTAGTTTTACACGGACTCGTCATCAAGAAACCCTACACAGGTTCCTTCTCAAAACCCGATGCAGTTTTACACGGACTCATCATGAAGCAACCCTACACAGGTTCCTTCTCAACCTCAGATGCAGTTTTACACGGACTCATCATGAAGCAACCCTACACAGGTTCCTTCTCAACCTCAGATGCAGTTTTACACGGACTCATCATGAAGCAACCCTACACAGGTTCCTTCTCAAAAACCAGATGCAGTTTTACACGAACTCATCATGAAGCAACACTACACAGGTTCCTTCTCAACCTCAGATGCAGTTTTACACAGACTCATCATGAAGCAACCCTACACAGGTTCTTTCTCAAAAACCAGATGCAGTTTTACACGGACTCATCATCAGGAAACCCTACACCGGTTCCTTCTCAAAACCCGATGCAGTTTTACACAGACTCATCATCAGGAAACCCTACACAGGTTCCTTCTTTCAACTTACAATTCAACACATCTCCAGTAACTATCCATCCTACCTCCAAATGGCATCTGTAAGTCCATTCCCGAGATCAAGTGCCTACGGCAATCAGAAGGTTCTTGCAATCCCCAGCCTGAGAACCTTCCGGAATCTAATTCCCCTCAAAATCAAGTTTCAATATCCCCAGCGGAGCTAAACTTCCAACTATCAATCCCCAAGCAGAGTTGAAGACTCTCATTCTCAGTTCCTCACAGAATATTCGAATATTCTCCGATGAAGATCTCCTCAAGACAGGAATTCCCCAGTAGATTGGCATACAACCCAAGCTTCTGATTTCCCCAACAGTGGTCCCAAGACTTCTCATTTTTAACAATCGAAGATTCTTGCCCTCCACAGCAGTAGCCAAGGATTTGTTCTCCCTGGCAGCAGTCAAGATTCTTTTATCTTCAGTCATCCAGGATTCATCTATCCTCGGCAAGATAGCTCATCAGCCTACATGCGCATTCATCACATTCATATCAACATACATTGCATCATGCATCATTGACATTGCATACAACTAACTCTTTACCTTTTCAGGAAAGATCAGTTAACAGACAAAGACCATCATCTTCCGAGATTATTTCTAGAAACAGTTCAGATGTGACCCAGACACGGCGACATTCTGATACTTATTCCAGATTCACTCAGAGACAGTTCAGATGTGACCCCGACACGGCGATATTCTGATACTTGTTCCAGATTCATCCAGATGCAGTTTTACACGGGCTCATCATCAGGAAACCCCACACTGGTTCCTTCTCCACTTTAAGACTTCTGAAAACAGTTTACGGATTCTTCCCAACACCGGATGTTAATCTATCGCTTGTTCAGTTTCTTCTCAAACTTTTGAAAACAGTTTACGGACGCTTTCCGACAACGGATGCCGCTCTATTGCTTATTCAACTTCAACTCCTGAAAACAGTTTACAGATTCTCCAAACACGGATGTCGATCTATTGCTTGTTCAGACCCCCAGTTCAGAGACGTTCCAAAACATGGATACCTTTCTGATACTCGTCCACTCACCAGTGATATACAGTTCAACAATCATTTCCAGATGGCATCTATAAGCCCATTCTCCTCAACAAACATTCCCAAATGGCATCTTTAAGCCCATTTCCAGATGGCATCTATAAGCCCATCCTCCTACCAGCAGTCACTAGATGGCATCTTTAAGCCCATCACCAAATGGCATCTTTAAGCCCATTCCCTCTACCATCACGTCACCAAGTGCAAATTTCCGGGCACCCTAGTGTCCAATCTCCTTTTACCCTCGAGTCACGAAAGGCAAATTTGCCAATCTAACTCTTCAGGTCCAAGAAGATTGAACAGGGGCAACTGTTGTACCCCAAAATTTGCCCTCGCATTTTTCACAAGAAATCACAGCTTCAGGCGTTTCCTGATTTTTCAAACTGGCTCAAGAATCGGTCAAACAGACTTTTCTCGTCATTCAGACAAAATTAGGGTTTTCATTGGTTTTCATGGCTCTAGAACAGTTCACGCAGTTTGCTTAGGGATTTGGTTGATTTTGGTTCAACTTCGATCAGGCGAATGTTTCTTTGGCATTTGATCAGAATTAGGGTTTTTTATGTGCGGTTCCTCAGAAAGGTTTAACTCTACAGTGCTTTTCAAGTTATGCTGAGATGTGGATTGAAACATTTGGATTGAGTTTGCATTGTGTGATTAAATCAGTGAAAGGATACATTTGGATTGAATTTGCAGTGTTTGGTAAAAATCAGTAAAAGGAAAATACGTCTGGGCAATTGTTGTGATTGACTGTTGTTTTGCTTTGGATGTTGGAAGCGCCAAGTTTATTAATTGATCAACGCTGAAACAATGTTTAGTTAATTATTTATTATTCTAAGATTAAATAGTTGGAATTTATTTTCAATTATTTTAATTTAAAGAATTATAAATAATAAAGTAAACAATTGAAAAGAATAAGAAGAATTAATCAAATAAAAGGATTTTTATTTCATCTTTAAATGTTTGTTACAATTGTTATTTAAATACAAGTATACATTTACAAAGTATTTATAATAATGATATTACATTTATTTAAATTTAAATAAAACTATCCTAATATTTTTCTAAGTCTTCAATTCTTCATACTCCATCTTTTGCTATTCCTCTCCATTTAATTTTTATCTGCAAAGAAAAGAAGAAAAAGTCAATTGAAGCGGATAAATAATTAAAGAGACAGACAGATAAAAAAGGTCATCATTAAAAGCAAATGGTCGGGATCAGTTAGCCCTCTCTGCAAATCACGGGATTTCTCCCGGTTCACAAAGAAGGGTGAAAATGTTTGCAAGTCAAAAATGAATGCACAAAGTCAAAAATTGCACATTTCAAAATTGTCAAAACTGCATAGTCCAAATCAAGACAGCATGTGCAAATACAAAGTCCAAGTTACAAACTGAATGGCCTAAACCAAGTTCAAATTTCAAAACTCAGTTCCAATGTCAAACTAAATAAAGGCTGTCCAAAAAGATATCAAAGTATCAAAAGGTACAAGATGCAGCACAAAGTATGGAAAAGAGAAGACAAATATGCAGAGTTAAACTACTATTGCAAGCAAGGTTTTCAAGTCATCATTTCCCAGCCATTGCTTTTTCAGAACTAAAGTACATGATAAACATTATTTAATGTTTTAAGTTGTACTGGAGAGAGAAGAAGAGGGAAAAGAACAGGCTTACTGGCTTTTAGGCTTGAGAAAGAGAAATATAAAACTGAGAAACACATGAACAAATAAAACCAGTTCCCAAAGCCTTTCAACCTTACAACCTGCTGGAACCACAAACAAGCAACCAACCTCAGAAGTCAAAAATCTATCAAACCAAAAACCAGTTCACAAATAACCTGCTGAATCCACAAAACCTCCACCCTAAAAACCTGTCAAGCCTCCAGTTCACAGAAAAACAAAAACCCTCAACCTGTTTCAAGCCTTTATCCATCAATAAACCTGCAGCAAAAGCCATAGCCATGAACCAGAACATCAAAGCTTAAAAACCTAAAAACCTTCCAAGCCTGAAACTTGCACCAGCATAAGCCTAACCTGGAAGCTTTTCAGCCTAAAAAAATCCAAATATCATAACCAAACCACATGGCCCTCAGAAAATCTTCATCATTGGGCCAACAACTCAATCACGAAAGCCATATCCAAACAGCATAAGCCTAAAAACTGATTCAAACCTTCCAATCTTAACCTGTCAAAGGCCACAACTTTAAACCTGTAACGCAAACAGGGCCAAACCTAAAGATTCAACATCATCAAGCCCTCAGAGCATCCTCATCATTGGGCATATCAACACCACAGCTCTGAATAAGCATACAAGGCAACCCGAAGAAAGTGAAACAATTCCAAGAGGCAACAGAAGCGAGGCAGAAAGAAGAGAGGAAAATGTATTCAAGGCAACACAAACCCTCAGAGGAAGCCTCATCACTGGGTTAACATACAGAGGCATCAAGCTAAAGCATACATTGGCAAACATATAGAAGCATACAGAAAGCGAAGCAGACAGAGAAGAAGAAAGAAGTGACAAAGAGGTTCTCAGGTCATAATCATCATCAAACCTGAAGAGGCAAAACAAGATACCAAGGCTCACGCGTCCTCAAGCCACCGCGTCACTGCTTCCCTCGCCGTCCGGCCCTCCACGCGCCTCCGGTCCACCTCGTCTCCACCTCCAAGGCTAGAGGTATAAACCCATCCCCTTTATCCTTTCACAGAAACAACAACATTTAATCCAAATCAGTAAGCAAAGAATAAAACATACGAGATATAAATTGAAACCCTAACGCGAACGATTAAGGATTCGCTACCTTGTACAACACCGCTGGAGCAATCGCTGGAGGGAGAAGAGTTGGAGGCTGTGCTGGTTGGCCCTAGGCGGAAGAGAAACTCAGGGGCAAGGCATATGACGAACGAAGAAAACGAAGAACGACGCTGTAAACCCTAAGATAACCCAAATTAAGCAATAATCATTTAACCCTAAAACAAAACTTGTTGAAGCATTGGGCCACAACCCCGTTCATTTGCCCTAAGCCCAAGCGTTTTCCCAATTCGCACCCCCCATATCCATTCTGATTGGGCCATTTATCCCCCTTGGCCCATCTTCCTTTGCACATAACTTAACTCTTTCTTATTTAAACTTAACACCTTTTTTAAAACACTTTCTATTTTTAATGTAAAATTAATTTAAAATATTTATAAAAAGATACATAAGAAATAGGTTTTTTTTTAGTTTGCATTTTCTTTTAACTAAAAAGTTTTGTATATAGAAATAGTAATACATAAAAACAATTTTTTAAGTTAAATATTTCTCTTTTCTTAAAATTAATTTGTACATAAAATGGTATTACATAATATAGTTAAAACTTAAAAACATTCTTTTCTTTTTTTTCTTAAAACATATTGTTTGTACATAATTAATTAAAATATATTTTTATCTTAATACCATAAAGAATAGAATTTAAAAACATTTTTCTTTCTTTTAAAATACCTTTTTTGTACATATCAAACAAAGATATAAAAAATACAAATTTAAATCGAACATACTTAAAAATACATTTAAGGTCATATACACTTACGCAATACACATACACATTTGTTTATCTTTCATTACAAAACATTGTTACCTTTTACATTGCCTCTATGCTATACATTTGATACATATACATTCTGATTGCAATTCGATTTGGTTGTAAATTATTGGACACTACATTCCTAAAGTCTCATCCTCATTTGTAAATTTGTACCCCCATTCCCGGATACTTATTTTTTAATAGCGTAGACTTTAAATTCCCGCAATTTACCGCTTTCGAATTATACCATGATTAGACCTAGGGTTTGTATGTACATAAAATCGAACGCTAGATAACCTAATACAAGACAAATACATGAAATCAACACACAATCACACTTGCACCCCCTAGGGTAATCCCACATGTTGTCTTCCAAAATGGGCCATGCTTGCACGTCGAGTTTCTTTGGCAAAACGAATTCAAATGATAATAAGTCCCTCGATGACGCTTTCGAAAGTCTCCTATCAAAATGATCAAGTCCCTCCAAGCAAATTGCTGAAGACACTTGGCACCATTGCATTCATGGTCCGTACGATGACCCGCGCCTGTCCCAATCACTTCCTAAACGCAAGATTGTCCACCAAATTCAATGGTGGAACAAAATTGTTAAAAGGGATTGAAAACATAGAGAAAACCTTTGATTATAATAGGGGTAGACAAAGCTCTTAATTACTTGAGATCAACTTGCAAAAACACTTGCCTCCTTTTCAAAAACCACACCTCACAAACACTTTCAAAACAAACTCTCAAAAACATTTGAAACATCTTTTCGAAAAGATACACACTTTTGTAAAACACTCAAACACGAGTCAATTACATTGGTTGCCGAAACAAAGGCGTCTATTTCAAAAACATTTTCAAAACACACACATACACCACAATTTCAAGCAATCAAAAATCAAGGCAAGTGATCTAAAAACCAAGTAACTAAGAGCCCATGGATAACCATGGATGAAAAGGGTGCTAATACCTTCCCTTTTCATAATCTACCCCCCGAACCCACGAAATATCTCAAAAGGTTTTTCCTGTGCTTTTTAACCTTTCCTTTAAGATAAAATAAAAAGTCGGTGGCGACTCTTGCTAAACCAAACAAGTGCGAATACAAACGTAAAACTCAAGTCAGTTCTCCCACCGTATCACAAACACCAATGGATATCTGAATGTGTTAGGGTCATCAACCGTTGTGACCACCTCAGACCTTGCTCATTCTTCAACACTGATTGGGGAACATGAGAAATAAACCATCTTGCCAGTAGAGGAGTACAACACATGAGAACACCTCTTTTCCTCATTGTTCGAGTGTGAAAAGAGTGGAGGATATCCCCAAGCAATGTAGGCACCAGGTTGCGAGCCATGAAGATTTTGACAGCATTCACATCTATAAGCTGGTCAGGGTTTGGGAAAAAAACCAATCCATAGATGAGAAGAGCTACAATCTCCTCAAAAGCTTGTAAGTTCAATGAATTCCAGCAGCTTTGGTCCTTCTCAAACAAAAACTTTGACAAGAAGCCTTTGACACCACTTCTAGTTTCCCAATGGCCTGTGATATCAGATGGTTGCAAGTGTAGGGCTTGAGCAACATCTTTAGGCTTTGGATCTCTTTCCGTACCGTTGTAGGGTAGTTGATGGAGAATAAAAATCCTCAAGAGTTGAGAAAATTCCTCCAAAGTATGTACCAACTGGTAATCAGGAAATGTGAAGCAATGGTGTAGGGGGTCAAATAACTGGAAGAGAACTTTCACCATGTCTTCCTCAGTGTTGGTGTTGACTAAGTTGAGAAGACGACCATGCCTCTCGGAGAATGGAGAATTCTCAGGAATCCTTGAAGCTAGCTCCTTTAGTTGAGGAGGAATTCTTACAAGGTTGACTTGAATTGTTTTCCTGCGAAGTGAATCCATTACCTACAAAACAGGAACAAAGATGAAGATCCAAAATCCTTGAAATGGTTAGTGGATGCATATGATGCTTCATGATGTCCATGATGTTATGCACAAGTATATATGTACAAACAAATCACACAAGTTCCTAGTTTCAGGCTTGCATGGGGTTTCATAGGTAAGTACCCTCTTGAAGTTTAGTTGGCTCAACCTATCCTATAAATAGTAACCGAGTTCTAAGGAGCTCAATATCACTGGATTATTTTCTGTGTTCATTGTTTCAGTTTAGCCACTTTACTGGAGACCAAAATATTCCAAGAAAGCAACCCTCAATGAGTGTAGTATTGAGTATCTACCAACTTCGGACTGCACCAAAGCCGGTTATCTCACTACCCCTAAAAAGGCCAAGTTGGTCAAGTAAAGGTTCTAAAAGTTCATTAGTGCTTCATGACATCACTCAGCGGCCCCATATTCTCTTTGATTAACTCAAAGGCTACCGGTACCCACAAATATGTCGCACTAATATAGCTATTTCTTCAACCATGTCAGTATACCCCGCACAGTTTCCACAACGTATTGCTATTTACCTATGAATGTTTCCCAAATCCGGGTAGAGGATTCAAACCCAAACAATAGAACCAAAGTATAAAGCAAACAAGTCAAGCAAGATAAGCATGTAAAGGTGATCTAAAACCCTAAGGTAACCCCACTTTTATATGTAATTTCCCCAGCAGAGTCGCCAGTTCTGTGATGCGGTGGGAGAACTGACTTGAGGTTTTGCGTTTTTTTGTTCGCAAATGTTTCGGTTTAGCAAGAGTCGCCACCGACTTTTATTTTATCCAAAAGGAAAGGTAAAAAAGCACAGGAAAGACCTTTGAGATTGTTTTTGGGTTCGGGGGGTAGATTATGAAAAGGGAAGGTGCTAGCACCCTTCTCATCCATGGTTTTCCATGGGCTCTTATTTACTTCTTTTAGATCACTTGCTTTTGCTTTTCAATTGTTTGAAATGGTGCTTTTGTGTGTGGTTTTGAAAGTATTTTGAAAAAAGGCCTTTTATTTAGGCAACCTTTGTAATGATTCTTGTTTGAATGTATACAAATGTGTTTGTCTTTTGAAAAATGTTTCAATGTTTGAAAGTTTGTTGGGAAATTGTTTTGAAATTGTCTTGAAATGTGTGTGATAGTTTGAAAATAGCAAGGATGGTTTGTAAATTGATCAAGTTACTAGGAGTTGTCTAACCTACTCAAAGATCTTTCCTACACATTTTTATTCCTTTGATATGTTTGTTTCACCATTGCATTTGGTGAACAACCCTATCTTTGGATGTTAAACGGGACGGGCGTGGGTCATCGTATGACCATGATAACAATATTTCCAAGTATCTTAGCAAGTTTTTTGAGGGTCTAGATCATTTTTGTTTAGGCAGCCAAGATAGCGTCGTCGAGGGACTATGATCTTTTATTTTGATTTTGTTTTGCCAAGATACCTAGCATGCATACCATGGCCATGTTTTTTAAGGCAACAAGTGGGTGAAACCCTAGAGATGCTTGTGTGCATTGTGTTGTCATTTTTCATGCATTTTTGTCTTGTGTTTAGTCATGCTATTTGTTTTGATTTTGGTCTTTGCATACAAAACCCTAATCTTACTATCATGGTATTTGAAAGCGATAAAAATGCGTAAAAGTAAATCTAAGACTATTACAACATTATTATGGGGAGGGGGTACAAGTTTGAATAGGGGGATATTGCTCAAAATAAAACCCTAAAACTATTACAACCATATTGTATTTATTTGTACAAATAAATAAATAAGCAAATATTTAAATATGCAAAATAAATGTAAATATACAAAAAATGTTTTTTTGTATTTATTTTATGTATGTAAAATAAATTTATTTATGCCTTAAAAGTAAGAAAATAAAAATGATTATTTTTGGAAAGGGTGAAAACCCTAATTTTGGTTTAAAAGAAAAGATTGTTTTCTAATTGTTTATTTATTTTATTATATACAAGAAAATAATAAAAATAATATATACAAAATGTTAAAAAATTAAATATTGTATGAAAATATTAATTTGAGTGTATGAATAATAAAAATAAAAAATATAATATTTTTATATTATTTATAAATTTATTTAAGAAAACAAAAGTATTTAACCTACTAAACTATTTTTTGTCATAAAAAATAATAAAAATAATAAAATAAAAATGTAAAAATTAAGAAAATATTTTTGGTGATTTTTAATATTTAGAAAAAATAATAAAAGTTAGAAAATATAAAAGAAATAAAAAATAATACAAAATATAATAAATGGGCCAAGGGGGTGCAAAAAGTAAGCAGGGGGGTGTCAAAAGTCAAGCAAGCCAGGCCCAGCCCAATATCACTTCATCCCTGTCCTTCAGACAGAAAAATGCGCGCGCCCTTGTTCAAACTGTAACTCCTGCATACGTGCTTAAAAACGAAATCTTGCAACATGAAACTTGTAGCTTGTTAAATCACGATTCCAACCATATAAAAAACTTGATCTAACTCTAAGAAACCAGGGAGAATTTCAGTGCCCCTAATTTATGACCTAGTTTTTTCAGCAACTTCAACATCCAAATTCTCCTAGCTCAGTTAATATAAATAAGAACTATGCATATGTACAGTTCAAGGACATTAAGGACTACATTTTTGCTTCACAAACCTAAGCCTAAGGATGTCTAAATAAGGATATAGAAAGTTGACAAATACCTGTTTCAGTTGCGTTCGAAAATGGCAATGCAGCAACTTTGAGTGAGGCCTGAAGGACTTTTGAGCTTGCTTGATGTTCCCTTGACCTTTCCCAATGCTTAGCTTGCTTTGAAATGATCTGAAAATCCTTGTATAACTCAACCTGCAAAGCTTCAAAATGAAAATGGTGAAGTGTGCAAACGAGGTTACAATTGCAAAGTAAGGGCCTGGACAGTTTAGGTGTGTTGTATTGAATGTGTTTGAAGTGGTTTCAAGCAAAACGCACGAGGCAAATTTGTTTTGGAAGTGGTTCTGCAGGTGATGCCCTGTTTGGGCAGGAACTTGGTGTTTTGGTGTATTTGGGTGTTTGAGATGCTATGAGCTCGTGTTTTAGGATTGGTATAATGTGCTGAAGTTGTTTGAAATGAGACTTGGACTTGCTCTTATCAGATTTTCAAGTTATGCTGACTTTTGCAAGTTGGCTTGTTTTTGAAGAAAAGTTGGAATTGACAATTCCAAGGCCTGTACAGGCCTGTTTGCTAGCTGCACATAGTTGGTGAACTTTGCCTGATATTCATGGACTTTGTTTGCAGCAAAAGGCTAGATCCATGGCTCAAGCTAAACAAAGATACATAAAGTGAACTTTATCAAAGTAGCAATGTTATCTTTTTGCCATTTTTGGAATAACTCCTTGTACAATGCTCCATAACTCAAAACAATGCATTTGTCCAATGTATTTGCATTTAATTAAGTAGTGTGGAAAGGATTAATACCTGTAAAACAAGTACAAGCATGCTTTGGACAGGTTTGCAAGTTGTAGCAATGTGCAAAATGCCTTGGACAAAAGTGATAATTTTCCATTTTCAAACTTTCGATTCTCCCTAACCATAAATGATCTTGGAGAGTTCTTTAACATTTTGGAAATCTTGTAACATGATCTACAATCCATATTTGAAATTAATTTTGAGATTCAACTTGGAACTAGGTGAAAAGTTTCCATAAAGATAGGTCAAAATCCTGCCTAAATTAGGGCAAAATTTCACTAAGTTAAAAGTTTCATGGACCCTTATTCACAAAATCATAACTTGAGATACAAGCATATTTTGGGAAAACTTTGTGAATAAATGTTGTAGAGTTTATGGAGTACTACAACTTTAATGTTGGAAGTTTTCTTTGAATCCAATTGCATCATAGTGAAAAAGTTGGGCAAAGTTGGGAAAAAAATAAGATATTTTCATAACTTAGAAAATTTCTAAGTTATGAAATTTTTCAATCTTAAACCCTAATTTCCAAAATTAGGTTTCTTTGTGAACAAGTTTCATGTTTTGACACATCTTGATGAAAAATGACCCTTGGCACTTGATTTTGACCAAAAAGTCAAAGTTTGACTTTTCAGTGTACAGTTGATTTTTGATCAGTTGACTGGAAAATTCATCTGTCAATTCAATGCAATTGAGATCTTTTTGAACCTTGTGATTAGGTAAAGATGATGCCATTGAGTCCTTGCAACCATTTTTGAACCCAATTTTCCATTTGCTAGGTTAAAAATCAGAAATTTCCCTTCTACAGTCAAAACCTTAAATATGACCATTTTGCCCTTTTGATGATCTGACCAAATTTCTTGAGGAGTTGTGGTCCAAACTTGATCAAATGGTTCATATGAGTCTATAATGTTGATGTGGATAAAAAAATATGAGGTTTGACTGTAAATTGGCCACAGTTGACTTTTTCCCCAATATAGTTGATTTTTAGGTCAACTGTCCAATTGACTGGGCAAAAATTTGATTCAAGGCTTGAAACTTGGTATGGGAAATCTTATAAGTCCAACATGAAGTATGAAAGTCACATGAGGCATTGGAAGTCCAAAAATCCCTGTGCAAACTCAAACCCTAATTTCAGGTCATCAATGCAAGGAGATGTCTTGAGCTGAGCAAACCCTAATAAGGTCTTGAGTCCAAAGAGTCTTGTGAGGAAAATCTTGATAAAATGAGAGGGAAAATTTTGGGGTACAACACACCCGTGTCAAAGGCTGATAAAAAAACTATTACGCTCATTTGGATAACACGGTTGTGTCCCTTGACACGGGCGACCGTGTCATCCCCTGATTTTGCCAATTTCATCTTTCATATTTTCTCAAGTCATCTTTCGTCGCCCTGCTTAAAACACCATTCCTCAATCTCCTCCACATAAGAGACCCTGTAAGAAAACATTTCAGTAAAACCAAAGAAATCATAAGAAATAAAACACGTGGGTTGCCTCCCACGTAGCGCTTCATTTTACGTCGCATGGCTCGACGGTTGTTCATCTCACCCTGTAAGACGAACAACACGAATCTTACCACCTTCTTGCCCTGCATAATAGGGTTTTAACCTTTGCCCATTCACTTTAAAAATGTCACCATTAGCTTGATTTTTCACTTCAATCGCCCCATAAGAAAACACTTTGTGCACTACGAAAGGTCCTGAC
Organism: Vicia faba; assembly: GCA_948472305.1. Taxonomy (NCBI): domain Eukaryota; kingdom Viridiplantae; phylum Streptophyta; class Magnoliopsida; order Fabales; family Fabaceae; genus Vicia; species Vicia faba. The sequence continues at coordinate 826,260,900 of OX451735.1, read as the reverse complement.
CATTTGGATCTCAGTTTTCCAGGAAATAGCTTCAGCCTGGAATTATACAAGAGGACCAGTTGTCCTTTATGAAACTCTTTCCTCACAATCCTTTTATCATGCCACTTCTTTGTTTAGTATTTGTAAACCTTTGCATTTTCGTAGGCGCGATTTCGGAATTCCTCTAACTCATGAAGTTCAAGGATCCGTGAACTACCTGACTTAGACAGGTCCATATTTAAAAGTTTTGATGCCCAGAATGCCTTGGGCTCCAACTCCAAAGGAAAATGGCATGCTTTTCCATAAACTAGTTGGTATGACGACATACCGATTGGCGTTTTGAAAGCCGTTCGGTAAGCCCATAAAGCATCATCCAACTTAGCCGCCCAATCTTTCCGAGAAGAACTTACTGTTTTCTCAAGAATTTGTTTGAGTTGTCTGTTTGAAACTTCTACTTGGCCACTAGTTTGAGGGTGATACGGAGTGGCAACCTTATGCTTAACATTGTACTTCTGGAGTAACCTTTCTATGAGGTGATTCAGAAAATGTGTTCCTTTATCACTAATGAGTGCTCTCGGTACTCCAAATTTGGAAAAAATGTTTTCTCTCAAGAATTTCACCACCACTTTCGCATCATTAGTTGGTAAAGCCACGGCTTCAACTCATTTCGACATATAATCAACTGCCACTAGGATGTAGTTCTTCCCGAAATATGGTGGAAAAGGTCCCATGAAATCTATTCCCCAAACATCAAATAACTCGACCTCCAACATAAAATTCTGAGGCATATGGTTTCTCTTGGAGATATTCCCAGTTCCTTGACATTTGTCACACTCTTTTACCATCTCTTGGGCATCCTTAAACAATGATGGCCAATACAAACCTTATTGGAGGACCTTAGCTGCACTTCTATCACCACTAAAATGTCATCCGTATTTTGAGGCATGGCATGCTTTCAATATGTCTTCCTGCTCTTGCTCAGGCACACATCTTCTTATAAGTCCATCAACTCCTCTTTTGTATAAAAAGGGATCATCCCACAAGTAAAACCTGCAATCATGAACAAACTTTTTTTTCTGTTAGAATCAAACTCATCAGGGATGATACCTCCTACTATATAGTTTGCATAATCTGCAAACCATGGTACACCAATAACAGCAAGGATGTGTTCATCGGCAAACTCGTCCTTTATTAGTCGCTTAACCTCTGTTTCTTCAATAGGTAACATACGAGAGAGATGATCAGCAATAGTGTTTTCACAACCTCTCTTATCACGAATCTCCACATCAAACTCCTGAATGAGTAAAATCCATCTCAAAAGTCTTGGCTTAGAATCCTGTTTAGAGAATAAATACATCAAAGCAGCATGGTCAGTATAAACAATGACTTTAGAGCCCAACAGATATTTCCTGAATTTATCAAAGGCGTAAACCACAGCTAACAACTCCTTTTCGATAGTTGCATAGTTCATCTGTGCAGGGTTCAACACATGACTCTCATAGTAAATGACATGTAGTAATTTTTCTCTACGTTGTCCCAGAACTGCCCCTACTGCAATATCACTAGCATCACACATGATCTCAAAAGGGAGAGATCAATCAGGGGCTACTACAATTGGTGCTGACACCAATTTACTCTTTATGGTTTCAAAATCCACGACACACTCTTTATCAAACACAAAATCCCTATCCTTAACCAAAAGGGTCATTAAGGGTTTTGCTATTTTAGAAAAATCTCTTATGAATCTACGGTAAAAACCTGCATGCCCTAAGAAACTTCTAATACATTTTTCATTTGTCGGTGGGTGAAGCTTTGATATTACTTCAATCTTTGATTGGTCCACTTCTATTCCCTTGTAGGAAATTTTGTTACCCAAGACTATGCCTTCGTGCACCATGAAGTGACATTTCTCCCAGTTAAGGATTAGATTGGTCTGTTGGCATCTTTCTAAGACAAGAGCAAGGTTATTTAAAAAATTATCAAAAGACTTACCAAAAACTGAGAAGTCATCCATGAAGACTTCCATATATTTTTCAAGCATATTCGCAAAAATCGATTGCATGCATCTTTGAAAGGTAGCAGGTGCATTACATAACCCAAATGGAATCCTTCTGTAGGCAAAGATACCAAAAGGGCATGTAAATGTTGTCTTCTCTTGATCTTTTGGTACAACATCTATCTGATTATACCCCAAGTAACCATCGAGGAAACAATAGTACTCATGACCGGCCAACCTCTCCAACATCTGGACAATGAATGGTAACAGAAAGTGATCCTTTCTCGTAGGGAGGTTTAATCTTATATAATCGATACAGACTCGCCATCTAGTAACTGTCCTTGTAGGGATCAACTCATTCTTCTCATTCTTGATCACAGTCGTTCCTCCTTTCTTTGGCACGACATCTATAGGACTCTCCCAAGAACTGTCAAATATAGGATAAATTATCCCAACATCTAACAGTTTCACCACTTCTCTTCTGACTACCTCTTTCATTGTGGGATTTAGTCTTCTTTGGGGTTGGACAACTGGTTTATGATCATCTTCCATAAGAATTTTGTGCATGCAAACCGTGGGACTAATCCCCTTCAAATCATCAATCCACCATCCAATAGCACTTTTGTGTTTTTTTAGAACTTTGACGAGCTTATCCTCTTGGAGAGCTTCAAGATTGGAATTTATTATTGTCGGGCATCTATTGTCAGAGTCGAGGAAAACATACTTGAGGTTCTCGGGTAATTGTTTCAATTCCGCCTCTTTCTTAGATTCATCTTTCTTCTCCTCCGTTGAAGGCTGCCTTAAATGCTCCCACCAGTTTGGTCGAGTCCCCTTGAAAGATGGAATTGCATCCATCATAGCTAACGCTTTCATCTCTTTTTCATCCACCTCTTCAGATTCTTCAAAAATTGATAAGCTTAGCACTTTTTCCAAAGTTAGTTGTCGTGTCTTCAAAGAATTCTCATTAGCAACCACTTGATCAATTACCTCAATATGTTGACTTGTGGCAATATCATCCTTATAGTTTATAGTGTTCCAAACATCAATTTTCAACTCTTCATCATAGACTTTCAGAGTCATGGTACGCTCTTCTATGTCTATCAAACATCTCCCGATCTCTAAAAATGGTCTACCAAGAATAAGAAGAATCTCCTCATCTTCCGGCATCTCAAGAACAACAAAATCAACCGGGAATACGAACTTGTCAATTTTCACCAGGACATCTTCCACTATTCCATAAGGTCTTTTCACCGAATGATCAGAAAACTGAAGTGTCATCCTTGTGTTTTGCACATTACCAATCCCTAATTTCTTAAATATAGAAAATGGCATGATACTAACACTTGCTCCCAAATCAATAAGTGCCTTTTTAAAAGATTTATCCCCAATAGTGCAAGGGATAGTAACAGAACCTCGATCCTTCTTCTTTACTGGAATCTTCATACCCTGCAAAATAGCACTACAGGTTTCAGTTAGAATAATAGGGTCGGTATCGATGGTTCTTTTCTTTGATATGATATCTTTCATGAACTTGGCATAAGTAGACATTTTCTCGAGTGCCTCCAAGACAGGAATGTTGAGTTCAAGCTTTTTGAACATCTCTAAAAAAATTTCCAAGTTTTTCTCATGATGCCCCTTCTTCTTGTTTCTTGTGGGGAAAGGGAGTTTAATTGCTGGTTTCGGTTCAACGACTTTTTCTTGTGGTTTTTCTTTGATAACACTTTCATCTATAGTGACTTCTTAACTTTCAACCTCATTTTCTTTAATCTCTAAATCAACTTCAAGCAATAGGTATTCTTCTTCATAATTTTTCTCACGCACATCTTTTAACTTACCGCTCCTAGTGATCACAGCATTCACGTGATGATTGTCTCTTGGATTAGTAACCGTGGCACTTGGGATAGCGCCTTGTGGTTGCGAACCCGCAAGTTGTTGTGTGATCTGACTCATCTGTATTTCCAGATTCTTAATGGAAGCACCTGTGTTCTTTAGATTACTTCGGGTCTCTTCTTGAAATTGAGAACTTTGAGCGGCCATCTTTTCAATGGCAATCTCCTAATCAGCTTTCCTTGTCCCCTGTTGTTGAAATTGTTACTGAGGTTGGTTGTATGGTTGCTGCTGCTGTGGTCGGTTTTGGGCATTTCCTTGTTGATCCTTCCATGAGAAATTAGGATGATTTTTCCAACCTGAATTATAAGTATTTGAATAAGGGTTGTTCTGCCTTAGAAATTTTATCTCCTCAATTTGTTGTGCAATAGCAATGCAATGTACAGTAAGATGAGGTCCTCCACAAATTTCACAATTTCTCGCTTGCGTAGGTTGAACCGGTTGGACTTGAGCTACAGTTTGTGTATCAATAGCCATCTTCTTCAGTCTTCTCTCTACTTCAGCTATAATTTGGTCTTCCATCTTAACAACTTGATTAGCTAATTTCAAATCAATTATTCCTTCAGGTTGGGACACACTTCGGTCATACAACTCTAAATTCTCATTTGCTGCAATAGCTTCAATTATCTTTTTAATACCAGTGGCTGTCGTAAAGTTAGTCGAGCCACTGACAGATGTGTCGATGAGTTGCTTAGTCTTCATCCTTAGGCCATTTACAAAATTTTGCATTTGTTCAGTTGCATCCATGTTGTGAGTGGGACATGTAACCAACAGTCGTTTAAACCTCTTATACGCATATCCAAGTGATTATCCTTCCTTTTGTTTAAAGTTCACTATGTCATATCTCTTACGGATGTACACAGAAGCAGGAAAATATTCGTTGAGAAAGGTAGTCTCCATCTGTTTCCAAGTTGTAATGCTTCCAGCCAGTAAAGAGTAAAACCATTCTTCAGCATCCTCTGACAATGTAAAAGGGAACATTACTAATTTTTTATCTTCTTCAGAATTCCCCTCAATTTTCAGTGATGTGGTCATGGTGAGAAACCTCTGCAGATGTTTATTTGCATCTTCATTAATCTTTCCAGAAAATGGTCTCCCTTCAAGTTGCCTAATTGTTGAGGGGTGCAACTGAAAGTGATCGACGTTTACTGGTTGATTAACGATCGTCATTCGGCCCAGAGGGGCATTTGCTCCTCCATAGTAACCTAGAAGTCTTTCCACAGGAGGTGGATCAGCAGCCATCGCTTCAGAATTTGAATCTAATTGCTCGGAAGGAATTGATTGTGCTTCTTCTCTTCCCTTTCGACTTTCTTGCCTAGCTTTTCGGATTCTTTCTCTCAGTGATCTTTCTGGTTCTGCGTCAAAAAGAAATTCAATTGAGGCCTTACCTCGCATAAAAATATTAGCCGATTATTAGTTGTGAGCGAATACAAACAAAAATTGCAGTAAATAAAATTTTGGTTGCAGAGCAACAAAGTTCTAATTGAGTAATTAAACACAGAAAAATTGGCAGTCCCCGGCAACGGCGCCAAAAACTTGATCGATAAAATAGCAAGTGTACTATTTTTACAAATGTAGTAATAAAAGGAAGTTATCCCGTGTATTGATCTCGAGGACTGCGTTAGAATTAACAGTGTTGAAAGTGATTCAATTAGACAAAAAGGGCATTGGTGTGGTTGGAAGAAAGATAATAAAATATGCTCTGAATCTTAAAACAAAAAGTAAAGAGTGATAACACAAAATGATGAAGCATGCTAGGGATAAGATGTATGAATTGCTCTGTAATGAACTGAACCTCTATTTATACTATCTATGCTTATGTAATCCAATACCGATTCTCAAGAGTTACTTCCCCTATATCCTTAGCCAGAAACCATTGACATAAAATTTTAAATTCTAATTCCTTAGTTATTCAAACACATGTCAAGCACATGTAATAAAATCAATAATTTACGGTCATCGCTATTATATCCTTATTCCTAAGAGAAATTAGCGACGGTATTATACAATTAGCGATAAAGTGATCGGTCAAACCTACTTTACCCATAGATCAATACCCTATTTTCCAAAAGGATAAGCAGTGAGAAATTGCATAATACAGTTAATACATAAAAACATAGATATTATAAAAGTATAGCAATTCGGTTCATCACAAAAGCAATTCAGGGACACCCCCTAGCATTGGGGGGTTTAGCTTCTCATAATATTCAAAGAAAATACTAAATCAAAGTTAAACATTACAAAAGAATGGAATTGCTTTGATCTTCAATTGCTTCCACTCTTGTTGATCTTCGTTATCCAAACCCTTGATCGTTCTCCTCCTTTTCTGATCCCCAAAAAAAAGTCCTTTTGTACTCTCAAAAACTAGGTCTAAATAGTGTTAGATCACCCCACAGCTAAGAAGAAAGTCTGAAATATCCTCTAAGAATTCAAATAAAGTGATTTCAAAAAATCACTTTTCTATCCCGCACTTGCCAACACGGGCCGTGTCAGGTGACACGGGCACCCGTGTTGGATACTGAACTTCTCATACATAATCAGCTTGCCAGGCATTCTGACACGGGACGAGTCATGTGACACGGGCACCCGTGTCAGCTATTGTAGTCCTCCTCTATTCTCGTCTGTGCTAGCATTGTCTGACACGGGCCATGTCAGGTGACATGGGCGCCCGTGTCAGCTACTGTATTTCCAGAGGAAACACTTCGGAACTTGTCAGCTTCACCTCTATTCTTGTGCAATTTCGTCCGGACCTGAAAATACAAAAACCACCAGACCAAGACTTCAAAAGTCTCTTATTTAAACAAAATTTGAACTAACTTAATGCAAATAAAAAAAATGTAAAAATTAAAATACGTGACGAAAATAGTAGATAAACTAATCACGGTGTTACCAAAGATGCGGTTTCGTGCCGGATAATAGATAGACAACCAGACAGAAATGTGATCGATCAGCTAACTTGTTGATTTTAACTTTCCATACAAACCCTAATTTACTAGTATTTATATAAAGCGATAAATTGCAAAAAGTAAAAATTACTAAGCTATTACATCATTAGGGGGGGGGGGGGATTATAGGAATTTACAAATGGGGATTTTGCAAGAAAATTAAACCTAATTATCTATTACAACCATATTGAATATTATACAAGAATTGAAAAGAAAATAATGCAAGAATATAAATGCAAATGGAAATGATTTTTGTTTGGATTTTGTTAAGGGTTTTAACCTAATTAAAGAAAATGATTAATTAAAAATAAGCAAAATTAAACTTAAACTAATTAAGAAAGATATTAAGTTAAAAATGTTTTTAGGGTTTTTTTTATGAAAAGGTTTTAACTTAATAAAATAATATGAAAATTAATTAATAAAAACCTAAATTCTAAGTTAATTTTAATTTACAAGAGAATACTATAGTAATTAAACCTAATTATCTAAATATTAATTATTAAAAAAGATATTAAATTTATTAAGAAAATATTTTTAGTCTTTTTGTTTTATAAAGAAAAATAAAATGTATAAGTATAAATAATAAATAAAAGCATTTTTATATTTTTTTATTAATAATAATAATAATAATAATAAAGAAAATATGAAATGAAAATAAAAATAAAAATAAAAAAGGAAATGAAATAATAAAGAAAATAATGGGTCAGGGGTGCAAAAGTAAACAGGGGATAGAAAAAGCAAAAATGGAAGGCCCGTCTGTTTGGAGGCCCAGCGCTGCAAGCTGAAACAAAAAAAAAGAAGGGAAAATGTGCAAAATGAACAAAAGGTAGCGCGTTGGGTGTTGAACCCATGACCTCCCATACATACGCGCGCTACCTTTGCCACTAGGGTGGCTGTACATCCGTTAACTTAACTGAAATAATAAATACATAATACAAAATAAGTCTTGAATATGAAACTTCATCTTCAACCTCCAGTCAGAGAACCTATAACTTCACCATTTCTCAACAAAAATAAAATATGCAAACATGAAAGTTGCTCCATTTTTTCATATGAATCCAACCATATAAATATCATAAGCTATAAATCAAAGATGAATGAGAATTTTGGAACGTACCAAATTATAACCTAATTATTTTCAGAGGTTCAATCCTAAAATTCTCCTAGCTCAATCAATATAAATGAAATTTATGGACATGTACAGCTTCAGGGCAATGATGTCTACATTTTATCTTCACAAATGCAAGCCTAACAATGCCTAAATGAGAAGATAGGAGTTCAAAAAATATACCTCAAAACTGGAAATCGTGAAATGAGTTTGAGCTTGATTCAAGGTGCTGCAATGATCGGGTTAGCTTCCTTGAGTCTCTAGGAAGCTAATGCAATGCTTAGCTTGAGTTGAGAGTGGCTGAAATGGCCTGGAGAAGTCAATATGCAGTGCTCTGTTTTTGGTTATGGAGGATGGTGGAAATGGAATTACAGTCGTGTAACAGGGACAAGGATGAGTTGTATTTTATGTAAGGAAGCTTTAGGAACTAAAAGGCCAAAGAACGCACGAGGGAAATATGAGTTACAAGTCCAAGGTCAGAAACTGTGCAACAATGGGGTTTTGGGAACTTTCTGATTTGAGAGAGTTTAGGAGTGTTTCAGGGTGTTAATGCTCGTGTGTTAGATCACAAATATTGCCTCTATTTATAAGCAACAAGTTTGGAGACTTGTTGTTGATCAGAATTCAAAAACAAATGCTTAAGCTCAACATATGATTTTTGAGAAATCCAAGTTTCAAAGTCTTGTGTACTTGCTAAGGTAGAGTGGTTATGCTTTAAACACACTTGCTTCTGACTTTGTAGATGGAGTGTGATCAGAGGAAATAAGTTAGAGGCTCAATAATTGACTTTGTGCATAAAGCTTGCTTTTCAAGAATGGCATTCTTCACTTTCTTCCCAAAATGGCAATGTGAATTGGATAAAGCTTAAATCACTTGGATTATAGCTCAAAAGTTTGTTTAATCCATTAATGATGGATAGATACACAAGTTAGAAGGCATGCAAAGCAAGATTATGCAGCCTAACATTGAAATTGCATTATGTGTTCATCAAGAAATGACTTGTAATTCAAGAATGAAACCCTAACTTCTTGCCTTCGATTCTCCTTGCTCAAGTATGATCGCAATGAGTTATTGGACATTTTGGAAAGTTGTAACATCCTCTACAACCTCTATGTTGGACATTTTTGAAAATTCATCTTGGAACTATGTGAAAAATTGCCATGAAGTTAGGTCAAAGTCCGGCCTAAACTAGGGCAAAATTTCACTAAGTTTCCAAGTTTCATGAACATGTCTTCACAAAAGCATAACTTAAAATCCATGCATTTCTAGGTAAAGTTGTGTTATACAATGTTTTAGTTCTCATTTATATCTACAACTTTCATGTTGGAAGTTTATTTTGAATCATCTTGCATCATGGTGAAAAATTGGCTCAAAGTTGTGAAAAAATTTGAATTTTTAAACACTTAGAAAAATTTCTAAGTTTAGAAATTTTGACTTTTCAAAATGAAATATTGACTTTTTGATTTCTTGATGAACAAGTTTCATAATTTTACATTTTTGATGAATTGTTATCTTTGATGCTTGATTTTGACCAAGAAGTCAAAGTTTAACTTTTCAGTGTACAGTTGACTTTTCATCAGTTGACTGAAATTCAACTATCAACCAATTGAACTTGAGGAATGTTTTGAGCCATGCCATTAGGTAAAAATTAAGCAATTGAATCCTTGAGATCATGTCTCAAACCAATCAATCATTTTCTAGGTTAAAAATCAGAAATTGCATCTTATCAGTCAAAACCCCAATTTTGACCATTTTGCCCTTTTGATGATCTGATCAAATTTGTAGAGGAATTGTGAACCAAACTTGATCAAATGACATATATGATTTCATAATATTGATATGGATAAAAAATTATGAAGTTTGACTGTAAATTGACCATAATTGACTTTTCTCCAATACAACTTATTTTTAGGTCAACTGATCAATTGACTGAGCAAAAATGTGATCCAAAACTTGAAACTTGACATGAGCAATCTTGAGGGTAAAAAATGATCCATGAAATTCATATGGGGAATTAAAAGTCCATTTGTCCTTGTGCAAACTCAAACCCTAATTTTCAGTCATCAGTGCTTGAGGAGGTGTCTTGAGCTGATCAACCCTTGTGCAGTCTTAAACCAAAGGAGATCTTGTGAGAGATTACTTGAGAAATGAGAGGAAAAATTTTGGGGTACAACAGCTTCCCCTGTTCAATCTTCTTAATCCTGAAGAGTTAGATTGGCGGATCCTTCATTCATGACTTGAAGGTGGAATATGATTGAACCATGGAGTGCCCAGAAATTTGCACTCGAAGATGGATTGGGAATGGGCTTATAGATGCCATTTGGAGGAATAATGGTAAATACTGGAAGAAGTATCAGCACAAATCTTTGGTCGATTTATACTAAAACTTGATGTTTTACCTGTGGAAAGAGGGTTAGTTAAATGCAGATGTATGCATAATATTCATAAGATATGGTATTATGTTAAATGCATTTTGTATGTACATGCTACAATGTATGAATGCATGATTTGCATGCTTGTCCGGGAAAATAAATCCCTGAATGCTGCTGAGGAGTTCTGAATCCCAGATTACTATTGGGGATTAAGAATGTACATATCTTCAAACTTGGTTAAAAGAATGCTTCCGCTGGGGAATATCTCTTGAATGTCAGTTGTTATCTGTTCGGATCCAGGCTTCATAATTTTCTGATGGTGAGGAAGTCAAATGCTATCTGGTCGGATCCAGGCTTCACGGTAACTTATTGGGGGAGAATAAATTAACTATTATCTTGTCGGGTTCCAGGCTTTGCAGAAAATTCCTTGAAATTGAATTGTTATCTGGTCGGATCCAGGCTTCACAACAACTTGCTGGGGATAAGGAAGTTAACTATTATCTGGTCAGATTCCAGGCTTTGCAGTAAATTTCTAGAAAGGATGGAGTTAAACTGATATCTTATCGGGTCCAGGCTTCATAGTAACTTGAAGTGGTAACTAATATCTGGTCGGGTCCAGGCTTCATAGTAACTTGAAGTGGTAACTAATATCTGGTCCGGTCCAGGCTTCATAGTTTTTGAAGAGTTATATTATTATCTGGTCGGATCCAGGCTTCACAGTGTCTTGTTGGGAATTGTTGCTAGTTGTTATCTGGTCGGACTCCGAGCTTCACAATAACTTTCTTGAAAACACAGAGTTGAACTGATATCTGGTCGGATCCAGGCTTTAAATATTTCTGAGGTAGATGGAGTCAATTGTTATCTGGTCGGGTTCAGGCTCCACAATAAACTTGTCTGAAGAGATAGGGTTGAACTTACATCTGGTCGGGTCCAAGCTTTACAGTAACTTGCTTGGAGCTTAATTGTTATCTGGTCGGATTCCAGGTTTCACAACAAACTTCTGAGGGGAGATGCTATCTGGTCGGGTCCAGGCTTCGCGATAACTGTATTGAAAAAGATGAAGTTGAAAACTGATATCTGGTCGGATCCAGGCTTCACAGTAACTTGCTGGGGTAGAGGAAAACTCTACTAGGGAAAAGAAATTAAACCCTGGTTTGGATGGGTCCAGGTTCTTCTATATCTTGAAGAGTTAAACTATTATCTGGTCGGGTCCAGGTTTCATAGTATTTGAAAGGTTAGACTATTATCCAGTCGGGTCTAGGCTCTATAGTGACTTGATAAGTTGACTATTATTTGGTCAGGTCCAGGCTTCATAGTATCTTTTGGAGATAGTAAAGGTTATGTTGATGACTTTACTAGGGATTAGGGGTCGTGGCCCTATGATTTGCAATAGTCTAAAAGGCAAACTCAAGCTGGGGAGCATGGAACTCAGTCGGGGAGGACAGACTCAACTTGGGAGGATAGACTCAGCTTGGGAGGATATACTCACCCGGGGATAACAGACTCAGCTGGGGAAGATAGACTATGCCGGGGGAATTTGAACTCGGCTGGGGAGTTATGTTTCCAAGAGATTGAGACTTTGGTTGGAGATTTAACCTGTGCAAAGAGACTTTATGGATAACTCTGTTGAGGATTGGTTTACTGTAGTCGTCTTTGTGGGGATAATGCTAATGAAATAACTTTGTGGGGATATTCCATATACATTAAAGAGATGTTTGTTGTTGTTAGGTCATATGTGCAAAACAGTTTTAATTATGTTCATATGCATATGTTCGTTCAATTTTAGTCATTGGACAACTTTGCGTTCAAAACAAAACAAAAAGTTTACTCGGACCTTGGTAATAAAACTGACTGTGGTGATTCCACGGGACATAGTCATACGCTTTCAATCCTTAACTTTTTCCTGGACCGCCTGTGATACGGTGGGAGAACTGACTTGAGGTGTTTTGCGTTTGTGTTCGCAAATGTTGCGAGTTAGCAAGAGTCGCCACCGACTTTTCTTTTATCCAAAAGGAAAGGTGAAAAAGCACAAGAAAGACCTTTAGAGATATTTTCTTGAGTTCGGGGGGTAGATTATGAAAAGGGAAGGTATTAGCACCCTTTTCATCCATGGTTTTCCATGGGCTCTTAGTTACTCGCTAGATCACTTGCTTTTGTTTGAATGTGTTTGTGGTGTGGTTTTTGAAAGTATTTTGAAATTTTGACTTTGTAATGATTCTCGTTTCTATAAGAATACGTACAAAGTGTTTGTTTCGAAAATGTTTTCAAGAAAGTGTTTGTGAGTTGTGTTTTTGAAAGTGATTTTGAAAAGGGTTTTCTTTGTAACGGCTCTCGTTTCTATAAGAACGCGTACAAAGTGTTGTTTTCAAAAGTGTTTCAAAATAAGAGTGTTAGTGTATACAAATTTTTTGTTGTGAGCAAGCGAGTAACTGAGAGCGAACCTACCTACTCAAAAGGTCTTAGATGTGCTTTTCCTCCTCCTTTAGATGTTGCTATCTTACCATTGTTTTGGTAAGAAGCCCCATCGTTGGATGTGAAGGGACGGGCGTTGGAACGTTTGTATAGTCATAGAAGACAATCCATGGAACATTTTAGCAATGTCATTTTAGGGACTAGATCGTTTACCGAAGGCAACATCGAGGGTCATCGAGTGACTACGATCTTTTATCGAGGGTCTTTTGCTAAAACGTCCATGTTCGAGGGACATGACTATTTTTCTGAAAGGCAACAAAAATGAGATTACCCTAGAGATGCTAGTGTGTTGGTTTGCATGCATTTTGTCTTGTATTTTAAAGTCATCTATTTATTGATTTTATCTTTCCATACATCCTATTTACTAACAATATATGAAAAGCAAGTAAAATGCGGAAAATAAAATCTAAGCTATTACATAGCTTTAGGGGGGTGGGGGTACAATTTAACAATGGGGATGAAGTGGAGAATGAAATATTATAACCATATCGAATGATAATGAAAACAATGTAAAAACAGTGTAAAATAAAAGGAAAACTGCATTTTGAAATCCTATGTGTCGACCCATGCTGCTATGCATCGACACATAGCTTTTCCTTGCTCCTGTAAAACAAAATCTGCTCAGTATGAGTCGACATATAATGAGATGTGTCGACTCATGCACCTTCTTGCATCAACGCGAAACGCGTATGTATCGACTCATAGGCTTTTCCAACCTCTGTTTTGTAACTTGAACTCAGTATGGGTCGATGCATGGGGGTTATGTGTCGACTCATACCCTATTTTTTCACTAGGATGAGCCGATACATGAGGACATGTTTCGATACATGTTGCATTTTCCTGCCTTAAACATTGTTTTACTGACTGTACAGGTTAGCATATGATGGATAAATGTAAATAAAACATGATTGAATAAGCCTAAACCATAAGCAAATGATTAGTTCAAAGGGATAATAAAATACTACATCTTATCTTCAAAAACAACAAATCATTAATGATGTATGAAAAGATATCAAGTCAAGAAGTCTTACCTTTTGGGTTGCATTGGCTGTTTTAAATCTGGATGTTTTCCAAATGTTAAGATGACCTCAATGAATCTCCATAAAGCTACTCCGGACTGTTGAAACTAAGTTAGGTTGTACTGTGATGTTTTTGGTATTTTTTGAAGGTGAAGATGAATAATACTACAGGGACTGTTTTTATGTTTGGACAGTCTTTGTAGGTGAAGAGTTGTTTGGCTTATGGGAGAGTTTGTATGGTGGATTAATGGGTTGGGGTCTTGTTTTGAATAAGAACAGAACTTTTGTTTTGAAAATGAATGAGTCCAGTTTTTTCAAAGGATGTTGTTTTTCTGCTCAAAAACTCTCTATTCTCTCTCCCAAAATCCCACTTCAAAAATCCAGCCCCTTTGTCCTATGAGATAGTCCCTCTTGTAGACCTTTTACTGTGGTTTAGGGGGGAAACCAAATAAGTTATTTTGAATTGTTTTTGCTTACTGTTTTGACACTTTCCTCCCACAATTTTTCTTTGCCATTTTTGTGCAATTCTGGGGCTGTTGTGATGCAGGCTTGGGCAGACTGCATAAAGCAGTTTTGGATTGTATTAGGCAGAATGTATACTTGGGGTGCAGCATAGCACAAGCTTTATTACAGGGCAGCATGGGGTGTTGTGGCAATGTGGCATATCACATTTTGTTCAACTTGGACAGTATGATTTGTAGCATGACACAAATTTGGTCTTGTGGAATATTTCATGTACATTATGTCAAGGGAAAAATAATGTGGCAAGGTTTTTTTTGAGAGAACTCAATCAAGACATAGTTTTAGAATTTGTAATTTTGCAAAAATGCCACTTTGTAATAACTTGAATTACTTGCATCGTTTTGAATTATTTGGAATTGTAGCAAAAAATGTCATGAAGTAAATGAAATTAATCAAGTATAGAAAATACTTAGAAAAATTTCAAAGTCTTGCAAAGTTGGATTTTGATTCTCTTGATTTTTAATGATCAAACTCCATTTTTTGGATGTCTTGACATAATGTGATTTTTGGGACTCAAATTTGGTCAAAAAGTCAAAGTTTGACTTTTTAGCGTCTGGTTGACTTTTTCTAGTTGAAACTCCGATTTTTCTCATTTTGCCCCCTTTTGACAATTTGAATGATTCTTCTTAGAAAATGTGGTCTAAGGCTTGAAACTTGATTGAATTAATTCCAAGAGTCCTCGAGACATGAGAGGGAAAATTTTGGGGTACAACACCGCCCTTTCAGGTTTTCAGACCACCAGGATACCCATTTTTGCCCAAGTCTCCCTTTCGAGTTTTCAACTTGTTGGGTGTACAATCTTTTGCATATATCCCTAATTTTTGCGCAAACCTTTTGGTTTGCCGGGATGCCCTTATTTTTGCCTAGGTATGTCAACCTATCGGGTCTCTTATGCGTAGTATTTTTTTTAACTATGTCCGCGTTTATAGGATGTGGGAAGTCTTCACCATCCATGGTAGTCATCATCATGGCACTACCATATGATACTCTCTTGCCAATAAATGGCCCTTCGTAGGTGAGAGTCCATTTGCCTTTGGGGTCGCCTTGTGGCAGGATAATGCACTTTATCACCAAGTCACCAGCTTGATATACTTGAGGCTTGACCTTTTTGTTGAAAGCCTTGATCATATGTTTTTGGTATGTCTTACCATGACAAACAACAGTCAATCGTTTTCCATGGATCAAGTTCAACTGATCCAAGCTTGTCTGAATCCACTCGTCTTCGCCTAGGCATGCCTCATTCATAATCCTTAATAAGGAAATTTGAACTTCTACTGGAAAAACAGCTTCCATGTCGTAGACCTAGGAAAAGGGAGTTGCCCCAGTTGATGTTCTAGTTGAAGTGCGGTAGCCATGTAATGCAAATGGTAACATCTCATGCCAGTCCTTATAGGTTACTACCATTTTTTGCACAATCTTCTTAATGTTTTTTGTTGGCCGCTTCGACTGCGCCATTCATTTTAGGTCTATAAGGAGAAGAATTGTGATGCTTGATCTTAAACTGAGTGCAAAGCTCAGTAATCATAGCATTGTTGAGGTTAGTCCCATTGTCGGTGATGATCCTTTCAGGGATACCATAACGGCAAATAAGTTTGTGTTTGATGAATCTGGATACCACATTCTTGGTGACTAAGGAAAAATAGGCGGCTTTGACCCATTTGGTGAAATAATCAATAGCAACCAGAATGAAGCGATGTCCATTGGAAGCGGTGGGCTTGATTTCTCCAATCATGTCAATGCCCCACATTGCAAATGGCCACGGAGCGGTCATGACGTTCAGAGGGACAGGAGGCACATGGACCTTGTCAGCATAGATTTGGAATTTGTGACAAGTCCTAGAGTGTTGATGGCAATCAGCCTCCATTGTTGACCAATAGCAACCAGCTCTCAGGATTTTCTTGGCCATAGTATGTCCGCTAGAGTGAGTGCCAAAGAGACCATCGTGCATGTCTTCCATAATTTCCTATGCCTCCTTCTTGTCCATACATCGGAGTAGATAGAATCATGCTTACGCTTGTATAATATTCCATTACTTAGGAAGAATTTGGCTGAAAATCTTCGTAAGAACTTTTTGTCATTGATGGATGCTCCCTCGGGGTACTCTTGTGCTTCAAGGTATCTTTTCACCTCATGATACCATGAATTTTATATATTAGTGTCAAGCTCACAACAATATGCATGTTTGTCGAATCGCTCAATTGTAATCATAGAGGCTTCATTGTCCCATCAGACCTTGCACATTGAAGACATGGTTGCCAAGGTGTCAGCCAACTGATTTTCCTCCCTAGGGAAGTGTTCAAAGGTGATCTCTTCGAAGTGTGGAATCAGGGATAGCACAAGTTCCTTGTAAGGGATGAGATTAGGGTGCTTAGTGTCCCAATCTCCTTTTACTTGGCTAATCACTAGATCGTAATCCCTAAACATATTCAAATGCTTGATCCTCAAGTCAATGGCAGCTTTCAGACCCATAATGCACGCTTCTTACTCATCCATATTATTCGTGCAATCAAAGCATAGTCTGGAAGTGAATGGAGTGTGGAAACCTTCAGGAGAGATGATCACAACACCAATTCTGTTACCCAAGGCGTTGGAAGCCTCGTCGAAGACCATAGTCCATAGGGATCCTTGTTCAGGTTCGTCATATGGTCCAAGTTTTGCACAGTCAGCCACCAGCATGATGTTATCATTCGGGAAGCCAAAGTTCATAGACTGATAATCATCGACAGCTTGATGGGCCAAATGATCTGCTAGTACGCTTCCTTTGATGGCCTTTTATATTGTGTATTAAATGTTGTACTCAGTCAAGATCATTTTCCATCTGGCTATCCGTCCGGAGAGAGCAGGTTTCTCGAAGATGTACTTGATTGGGTCCATCTTAGAAATCAAAAGAGTGGTATGAGTCAACATATATTGTCTTAGCCAGCGAACAACCCATTCCAGAGCACAACAAATTTTCTCGAGCAGTGAATATCCGGTTTCGCAGTCAGTAAACGTTTTGCTCATGTAATAAATAGCATGCTCTTTTCGGCTAGACTCGTCATGTTGGCCCAAAACACACCCCATAGAGTTCTCTAGTACTGTCAAGTACATGATCAAGGGTCTTCCTTCCACTGGAGGCATGAGAATAGGAGGTTCTTGTAGATATTCTTTGATTTTGTCGAAGGCAGCTTGGCATTCATCATTCCATCTGACTACCTAATCTTTCTTCAAGAGTTTGAAGATTGGCTCACAAGTAGCATTGAAGTGGGCGATGTAATTGAGACGACCCAAGAATCCTCTAACTTCTTTTTCAGAATGAGGGAATGGCATTTCTTGGACGGCCTTTACCTTGGCAGGATCAACTTCAATGCCTTTATTGCTGACAACAAAACCTACAAGCTTTCCAGATCGTACTCCAAATGTGCACTTGTTAGGGTTCAACCTCAACTTGTACTTTTTCAACCTCTCGAATAGCTTGTACAGGTGATCGAGATGTTCTTCTTCATTTTATTATCTGGAAATAATATCATCCATATAGACCTCTATTTCATGATGAATAATGTCAAGAAACAAAGCTACCATAGATCTTTGATATGTTTCCCCTGCATTCTTCAATCCGAATGGCATGACCTTGTAACAAAAGGTGCCCCATTGCGTAACGAAAGTTGTCTTCTCCATGTCTTCGAGAGCCATGCTTATCTGATTATAGCCATAGAAACTATCCATAAAAGAGAAGACTTTATGGTGAGTAGTGTTATCGACCAAGACGTCAATGTGTGGTAGAGGGAAGTCATCCTTGGGGCTTTCCCTATTCAGATCCCTATAGTCTACGCACATGCAAACTTTTCCATCTTTCTTTGGCACTGGAACCACATTGGCAACCTATTGGGGGTAAGATGTCACAGCTAGGAACCCTGCATCAAATTGTTTCGTCACTTCAGCTTTGATCTTCTCAGACATATCAGGCCTCATGCGACGAACTTTTGGTTTTACGGGAGGACATTCTTCTTTTGTCGGCAGACGATGAACTACGATGTCGATATCCAACCCTGGCATATCTTCATACGACCAAGAAAACACTTCCACATAGTCATGCAACATTTGAACCAACCCGCTCTTGACACTATCTTCTAAGTTAGCACCGATTTTGATTTCCTTCTTGTCTGTCTCAGTACCCAGATTGATGACTTCAACTGACTCTTCGTGCGGCTGAATAACTTTTTCCTCTTGTAATAGAAGTCTAGCTAGTTCTTCCGGTATTTCACAATCTTACTCGCCTTCGCCTTCGGCTTGGTTAATTGTACATTCGAAGTCATAGTCGGCAATATTAGAGTCATTGGCAATAAGATCCAGAGTGGATGAGGACCTGCAAGAGTGTGTGTGTGTGTGCATGTAAGATACATGGCTATTTTGAAAAATGTAAGAAAGGAAAGACAATGAACACAAATATTTGAATGCAAAAGAGTCCAATGATTTTTATTGAATGATCATATGATTAGATGAACATAAATAAAACCCTTGACAAATGGACCAAAGCGCCTCGGACCAGGCACATCGCTTAAAAGTCATTGTTAAATATTACAGACAAAATGTTCTTGAATTGAAAGAAAAGCAATAACAAGTAGATTACTCCTCAATGAAGGAGATGGGCACAAAGTACTTTGCATGCCAATTCTTTAGCTTCGTTGTAGTAGGATACACCCAATCTTTAAATTCAGCTTCTTCATCAGAATCACATATAGAGTTAACTTTATTGACACCCTTGTCATATTTCGGCATAGGCGCGATGATTACATTCGGAGTTTGAGGAGGATCAAATTCAACAGTCTTGTTATCGATCAAATCTTGGATTTTATTCTTCAAGGCCCAGCATTGGTCAGTCTCATGCCCGGGGCTACTTGAGTGGTAAGCATATTTAGTGTTCGGGTTGTACTTTATTGAAGAGGTATCTGGGTTGGTAGAAGGATCGCGTAATGTCACCAAATTAGCCTTTAGTAAGTGTTGTAAGGCTTGAGACAGTGACATGCCTAACCTCGTAAATTGTCTTCTCAGGGTTTCAAAACGTTAATGATTAGTAGATGGTATTTGAGTAGGAGTTGGATTGGAGATTCGGACAGCGTTAACAGAAGGATGATCATTCTTCTTGGTACGGGCCCTTGCCCCGTACACAGCATTGATTTCCTTCTTTGCGGCAAAAGGTTTCTTGACAGGATTGGAAGTGGAGGCAGATGCCACAGAGATCTTCCCACTTTTGATGCCGCTTTCAACTCTTTCACCGGTTAAGATTAGCTCGGTGAATCTGGAAGAGGAACAACTAACCAACAAGTTAAAGAATGGACCAGATAAAGTGCCTATAAACATGTCAATGCGCTCTCTATCAGTCAAAGGCGGTTGAACCCTACTTGCAAGGTCTCCACTTTTGTGTGTATTCCTTGAATCCTTCATTCTTCCTTATTGTCATATCTTGTAACCGAACTCTCGTTGGTGCCAAGTAGGTGTTATACTGGTACTGATGGTAGAAGGAGGTAGCTAAATCTTCCCAAGTATGGATGCGGGAACCATCTAACTGATAAAACCATTCTAGTTGCGTTCCGGTCAAGCTCTCTTGAAAAAAGTGAACCCAGAGCTTCTTATCAGTGGTGTGTGGCTGTATCTTGCGCACATAATATTTCAGGTGAAGTTTTGGACAAGAAACTCCGTCGTACTTTGCAAAGACTCGTATTCTGAATTTGTGGGGAATAACAACCCCATAGATCAAACCCAAATCATCAAAATCTAAACCGGGGACGGCTTGGATTTCAACTGCCTTCAATCTGTCTTCTAACTGCTTGTATTTGACATCGGCGGGTGGATATTGCTCTTCAAAATAATCATCATCAGATGCTTAATCATTAACACAGTTAGCCTGGGTACTCTTAACCTCACCAATCTGATTCTCGTCTTCTTCAGATGAGTCTTCCACTACTGGGATCTGACGAACCGACTCCTTGAACCTTCTGCCCATGTTGATAAAGGCCTTCTTCTTAGGCTTCTTCTTAACTGCCAACAATGCCATCATGTCTTGCTGCCCCTTGGCTAGGGCTAGTAGAGTCTCTTGGAATTAAGATTTTTGTGCTTGAAGATCCTTCACAGTTTTCTCTAGATCCATCTTGCTGAAATAAACAGCAGAAAGATAAGGAAACCTGTTATGCAAAAACCTGTCATGTTATGATGCATGGAAGATGTATATGCAAATGATTTCAAGGATTTATGGAATTCAAATTTGTATAGACAAAAGAGTGAACAAACGTCAATTTTCATTAATTAGTTCAAAAGATCACAACATGCCTCTTGGGCTTAAAAGATAACTTTCTAAGATAAAAAGACTGAATGCATCCTCTTTGGCGCAAGATAGGCATTCACACTTTGCTCTTCTTGTAGCTGCTTTGTAAGATCCAATACCATCTTCTTGCTAGTATATAATTGAGCCTCGAAAGTATCTCGTTCTACCTTTAGCTGAATCCAACCCTTTTGCAAGTCTTCGAGAGAAGTAGGCATGTCGGGATGGAGGACAGTGTATGGGACATCTCCTTCAACCACAGGCTACATGATAATTGGTAAGATGGAGGGATAAGGCATCATAAGTTTCTGAGCACGAGCTCGTATCCACTTAAGGTAAGGCTCGAGGGGAATGGAATTCTTGTGTCCCAGCGTCTTGCTATCCACTTTGCTTACCATCCTCCATGCTCGGATAAACCTCTGACGGTAGCTTTGATCATCGCTCTCGTAGTCAAATACCACTCCTTGGATGAGCATCTCATGTGGACCATCCCTTCGGGCATAACCAAACTATTGTAAATCTAAGTTAGGGTTGTAAGTGATACCTCCTCTAATGCCAAGTAAAGGGACATTAGGGAATTCCCCACAACGGTCAATGATAGTAATGTTCTCCAAGGATCGAGAACACCAATGAACATCTGAATGTCTGAGCATCATTAACCTATGGGACCACCTCAAACCTTTCTTGTTCTTTAATACAGATCGGGGACGATTCGAAATAAACCATCTTGCCAAGAGAGGAGTGCAACACATGAGGATCCCTCTCTTTCTCATAGTGTGAAAGTGAAAAGAATGTAGGATATCTCCCAACAAAGTAGGCATCGGATTGCGAGACATGAAGATTTTGACAGTGTTTACAACTATGAGTTGGTCAGGATTTGGAAACAAAACCATCCCATAGATGAGAAGGGCCAATATTTCTTCAAAAGCTTGTAAGTCCAAAGAGTTCCAACAATCTTGAGCTTTCTCGAACAAGAACTTGGCTAAGAAACCTTTGACACCACTCCTTGTTTCCCAATTAGTTATGATATCATATTGTTGTAAGTGTAATGCTTGGGAAGTCTCTTCAGGTTTTGGATCTCTTTCCGTACCACTGAAGGGTGGTTGATTGAGAATGGGAATCCTCAAGAGTTGTGAGAATTCTTCTAGAGTTGGTACAAGCTGATAATCGGGAAAAGTGAAGCAATGGTGTAAAGGATCAAAGAATTAAAAGAGCACCTTTATCATATCTTCATTAGTGTTGGAGGTAACCAAGCTTAGGAGGCGACCATGTCTTTCGGTGAATGGAGAATCCTCAGGAACCCTTGATGCTAACTCTTTGAGTTGAGGAGGGATTCTTACGAGATTGACTTGGATAGTGTTCCTGCGGATAGAAGCCATGTCCTATAAAACAGAACAAAAATAAATCCCAAAAATCCTTGAAATGGTTAGTGAGAATGAGTATGATGTTATGATGTTTATGATGTCATGTACAAGTAAGTATATACAAACAAGGAAAACAAGTCCTTAGGTTTAGGCTTGCATGGAGTCTCATAGTTAAGTACCCTGTTTAAGTTTAGTTGGCTTAAACTTGTCCTAGAAATAGTAATCGGGTTCTAAGGGATCTCAATATCACTGAACTGTCTTCTCGGACATTGTTTCAGCGCAAGCCTCTTTCACGATGACCGAAATATCCATAAAAGTCAAACCTAAATGAGTGTAGTATCGAGTATCAACCAACTTCGGACTGCACCAAATTTGGTTATCTCACTATGTCCTAATGGTCAAGTTGGTCAAGTAAAGGTTCTAAAGTCAGTTAGTGCTTCATGACATCAAACAGCGGCCCCGTATTCTCCTTGACTACTCAAGGGATACTGGTACCCATAAATATTTCACACTAACGTAGCTATTGCTTAGACCATGTAGGTATACCCCGCACAGTTTCCACAATGTATTGCTACTTACCTATAAGGTATCCCCAAATCCGGGTAGAGGATTAGAACAAGCCCAAACAAGAACCAAAATGTTAAGCAAACAAGTCAAACAATGAAAGCAAGTAAAGGTGATTTAGCCCTAAGGTAACCCCACTTTTTATTTTATCCCCAGAATAGTCGCCAGTTCTATGATACGATGGGAGAACTGACTTGGGTGTTTTGCATTTTATCGCAAATGTTGCGGTTAGCAAGAGTCGCCACCGACTTTTCCCTTATCTAAAAGGAAAGGCTGAAAAGAACATGAAAGACCTTTGAGATTGTTTCTTGAGTTAGGGGGTAGGTTATGAAAAGGGAAGGTATTAGCACCCTTTTCATCTATAGTTATCTATGGGCTCTTAGTTGCTTGCTTGATCACTTGCTTTTTGTTTGAAAATGTGCTTTGTGTGGTTTTTGAAAGTATTTTGAAAAGGCGTCATCGTTTAGGAAAACTTTGTAATAGTTCTCGTTCGTAAGAACATATACAAAGTGTTGAGCTTTTGAAAATGTTTCAAGTTTGGAAAAGGTTTTGAAAGTGTTTTTGAAAGTGTTTGGTGTTTGTTTTAAAAATAAGCAAGGATATTTGATTTGAAATTGAGCAAGCAACTAGGAACAATCTACCTACTCAAAAGTCTTAGTTCATTTCTTCCTTTCCTTTGATATTGCTATCTTACCATTTATTTGGTAAGAAGCCTTATATTTGGATGTATAGGGACGGGCGTGGGTCATCGTATAGCCATGATAACAATGTTGTGAGATATCTTAGCATTTTTCTTTGAGGGCCTAAGATTATTTTGAAAGGCAACGTTGATAGCGTCATCGAGGGACTATGATCTTGTATTTTTTATTTGTTTTTGCTAAGATACCCCACATGCATAACATGGCCATTTTTGTAAGGCCACAAAGTGGAATTACCCTAAGGGTGGAAGTGTGCAAGTGTGTTTAATTTACATGCATTGTCTTGTCTTGAATTAGGGTTTGCTAACTTATTGGTTTTATCTTTCCATACAAACCCTAATACTAGCATTTATATAAAGCGATAAATTGCGAAAAGTAAAAATTACTAAGCTATTACATCATTAGGGGAGGGGGTATACAAATTTACAAATATGGATTTTGCAAGAAAATTAAACCTAATTATCTATTACAACCATATTGAATATTGTACAAGAATTGAAAAGAAAATAATGCAAGAATATAAATGCAAATGGAAATGATTTTTGTTTGGATTTTGTTAAGGGTTTTAACCTAATTAAAGAAAATGATTAGTTAAAAATAAGCAAAATTAAACTTAAATTAATTAAGAAATAAATTAAGTTAAAAATGTTTTTAGGGTTTTTTTTATGAAAAGGTTTTAACTTAATAAAAATAATATGAAAGTTAATTAATAAAAACCTAAATTCTAAGTTAATTTTAATTTATAAGAGAATACTATAATAATTAAACCTAATTATCTAAATATTAATTATTAAAAAAGAAATTAAATTTATTAAGAAAAAATTTTTAGTCTTTTTGTTTTATAAAGAAAAATAAAACGTATAAGTATAAATAATAAATAAAAGTAATTTTATATTTTTTATTAATAAAAATAATAATAATAATAATAATAAAAATATATGAAATAAAAATAAAAAGAAAATGAAATAATAAAGAAAATAATGGGTCAGGGGTGCAAAAGTAAACAGGGGTTAGAAAAAGAAAAAATGGAAGGCCCATCTGTTTGGAGGCACAGCGCTGCAAGCTGAAACAAAAAAAGAAGGGAAAATGTGCAAAATAAACAAAAGGTAGCACGTTGGGAGTTGAACCCATGACCTCCCATACATACGCGCGCTACCTTTGCCACTGGGGTGGCTGTACATCCGTTAACTTAACTAAAATAATAAATACACAATACAAAACAAGTCCTGAATATGAAACTTCATCTTTAACCTCCAGCCAGAGAACCTATAACTTCACCATTTCTCAATAAAAATGAAATATGCAAACATGAAAGTTGCTCCATTTTTTCATATGAATCCAACCATATAAATATCATAAGCTATAAATCAAAGATGAATGAGAATTTTGGAAAGTACCAAATTCTGACCTAATTATTTTCAGAGGTTCAATCCTAAAATTCTCCTAGCTCAATCAATATAAATGAAATCTTTGGACATGTACAGCTTCAGGGCAATGATGTCTACATTTTATCTTCACAAATGCAAGCCTAACAATGCCTAAATGAGAAGATAGAAGTTCAAAAAATATACCTCAAAATTGGAAATCATGAAATAAGTTTGAGCTTGACTCAAGGTGCTGCAATGATCAGGTTAGCTTCCTTGAGTCTCTAGGAAGCTAATGCAATGCTTAGCTTGAGTTGAGAGTGGCTAAAATGGCCTGGAGAAGTCAATGTGCAGTGCTTTGTTTTTGGTTATGGAGAATGATGGAAATGGAGTTACAGTCATTTAACAGGGACAAGGATGAGTTATATTTGATGTAAGGAAGCTTTAGGAACTAAAAGGCCAAAGAACGCACGAGGGAAATATGAGTTACAAGTCCAAGGTCAGAAACTGTGCAACAATGGAATTTTTGGGAAATTTATGATTTGAGAGAGTTTGGGAGTGTTTTAGGGTGTTAATGCTCGTGTGTTAGCTCACAAATAGTGCCTCTATTTATAAGCAACAAGTTTGGAGACTTGTTGTTGATCAGAATTCAAAAACAAATGCTTAAGCTCAACATGTGATTTTTGAGAAATCCAAGTTTCAAAGTCTTGTGTACTTGCTAAGGTAGAGTGGTTATTCTTTAAAAACACTTGCTTCTGACTTTGTCGATGGAGTGTGATCAGAGGGAACAAGTTAGAAGCTCAAGAATTGACTTTGTGTATAAAGCTTGTTTTTCAAGAATGGAATTCTTCACTTTCTTCCCAAAATGGCAATGTGAGTTGGATAAAGCTTAAATCACTTGGATTATAGCTCAAAATTTTGTGTAATCCATTAATGATGGATAGATACACAAGTTAGCTTCTTACTTTGTCGATGGAGTGTGATCAGAGGGAACAAGTTAGAGGCTCAAGAATTGACTTTGTGTATAAAGCTTGTTTTTCAAGAATGGAATTCTTCACTTTCTTCCCAAAATGGCAATGTGAATTAGATAAAGCTTAAATCACTTGGATTATAGCTCAAAAGTTTGTGTAATCCATTAATGATGGATAGATACACAAGTTAGAAGGCCTGCAAAGCAATATTATGCAGCCTAACATTGAAATTGCATTATGTGTTCATCAAGAAATTACTTGTAATTCAAGAATGAAACCCTAACTTCTTGCCTTCGATTCTCCTTGCTCAAGTATGATCTCAATGAGTTATTTGAAATTTTAGAAAGCTTGTAACATCCTATATAACCTATATGTTGTACATTTTTGAAAATTCATCTTGGAACTATGTGAAAAATTGCCATGAAATTAGGTCAAAATCCTGCCTAAACTAGGGTAAAGTTTCACTAAGTTTCCAAGTTTCATGAACATGTCTTCACAAAATCATAACTTTAAATCCATGGATTTCTAGGAGAATTTGTGTTTTATAATGTTTTAGATCTCATTGAGATCTACAACTTTCATGTTGGAAGTTTCTTTTGAATCATCTTGTATCATGGTGAAAAATTGGCTCAAAGTCAAAATGAAATCTTGACTTTTTGATTTCTTGAGGAACAAGTTTCATAATTTTACATTTTTTGATGAACTGTTATCTTTGATGCTTGATTTTGACCAAGAAGTCAAAGTTTGACTTTTCAGTGTACAGTTGACTTTTCATCAGTTGACTGAAATTCAACTATCAACCAATTGAACTTAAGGAATGTTTTGAGCCATGAAATTAGGTAAAAATGAAGCAATTGAATCCTTGAGATCATGTTTCAAACCAATCATTTTCTAGGTCAAAAATCAGAAATTGCATCTTCTCAGTCAAAACCCTAATTTTGACCATTTTGCCCTTTTGATGATCTGATCAAATTTCTTGAGGAATTATGATCCAAACTTGATCAAATGACATATATGAGTTCATAATGTTGATATGGATTAAAAATTTTGAAGTTTGACTGTAAATTGACCACAGTGACTTTTTCCCAATACAATTGATTTTTAGGTCAATTGATCAATTGACTGAGAAAAAATGTAATCCAAAACTTGAAACTTGACATGAGCAATCTTGAGGGTCAAAAATGATCCATGAAAGTCATATGGGGCATTAAAATTTCATTTGTCCTTGTGCAAACTCAAACCCTAATTTTCAGTCATCAGTGCTTAAGGAGGTGTCTTTAGCTGATCAACCCCTGTGCAGTCTTAAACCAAAGGAGATCTTGTGAGAGATTACTTGAGAAATGAGAGGGAAAATTTACTTGAGATTACCCAAGCATTTCAAGAGGTAATTCCCCAGTGTGGCGTAAACTTGGGGCATGTATTCGAAGAGATCCACATGGTGTTCAGTATCCATCCTTCGGCGTGTTCAATTATACCATCCTCTTAACGGTTCAGGATGTAGGGAAGTTGGGCAAAATTTTCTCTTCCTCAACAATAAAATTCAAAATTCAGTGGCGTGCTTGAAAACTCGCTTCGTCAGCAATTCAATCTCCAGCGAACTCACTAATAATCTTAGGTATCATGGGCTCCCCAATGCAAATTCTTATCAGTATCCCCAGTGATCCTTGCTATTGCGGGCTTCCAGCGCCGATATGTATTGGCATCCTTAGTGATGAGCAACAGTTCTTAATGATCCTTCGCTTATCCCCGGGATGTTTTCTTCTTTGCATTTGCATATAGTTATCACTGCATAACATTGCATCCTCAAAAGCGCGTAGCCGATCCATCAGAATGGATCTTTGCGGAAAAAGAAATTCAAACATGCATACGAAGCATAATCCATATAAGGTACCTTACACGAAAGACTCGAATCATCCCCACAAAAGGATATCCCAAATACCTAGGTGATGACCTTCACAATTCCCAGCAAAATCAATACACCTTGTCATTCTAAACCAAGTTCCCGTCTGGTAGTCAGTTTCAGTCTGACAATTAATTCCAAACCCAATTCCCTTCTAGTAGTCAGTTCCCGTCTGACGATTAATTCAAACCCCAGTTATCATATGGTAGTCAGTTCTGGTCTGACAAATTAATTCAATCTCCAAACACTCGTCTGTGTCAGTTTCCTAAACACTCGTCTGCGTTCAACCTTTCCTTGACACTCGCCCGTACCTTTTTTTGATACTCGTTCATATTGATTCAAACACTCGTCTGTGTTTAACCTTTCCTTGATACTCGTATGTACCTTCTTTCAATACTCATATGTATTGATTCAAACACTCGTATGTGTTTAACCTTTCCTTGATACTCGTCTGTATCTTTTTTCAATACTCGTCTATATTGATTCAAACACTCGTCCATGTTTAACCTTTCCTTGATACTCGTATGTATCTTTTTTCGATACTCGTCCTTATTGATTCAAACACTCGCCCATGTTTAACCTTTCCTTAATACTAGTTCGTATCTTTTTTAGATACTTGTCCGTATTGATTCAAACACTCATCCGTGTTTAACCTTTCCTTGATACTCGTTTGTATCTTCTTTCAATACTCGTTTGTATTGGTTCAAACACTCGTCCATGTTTAACATTTCCTTGATACTCGTATGTATCTGCTTTCAATACCCGTCCGTATTAATTCGAACACTTGTCTGTGTTTAACCTTTTCTTGATACTCGTCTGTATCTTCTTTTGATACTCGTCCGTATTGATTCAAACACTCGTCCATGTTTGACCTTTTATTTTATACTCGTTCGTATCTTCTTTCGATACTCATCTGTATTGATTCCAACACTCGTCTGTGTTATCCTTTCCTTGATACTCGTCTGTATATTCTTTCGATACTCGTCCATATTGATTCAAACACTCGTTCGTGTTTAACCTTTTATTTGATACTTGTTTGTATCTTCTTTTGATACTCATCTGTATTGATTCTAACACTCGTCCATGTTATCCTTTCCTTGATACTCGTCTGTATCTTCTTTCGATACTCGTTCGTATTGATTCAAAAACTCGTCTGTGTTTAAACCTCTCCTTGATACTCGTCTGTATCTTCTTTCGATACTCATCTGTATCTTCTTTCTATACTCGTCTATATTGATTCAAACACTCGTCCGTGTTTTAACCTTTCCTTAATACTCGTTTGTATCTTCTTTCGATACTCGTCCGTATTGATCCAAACACTCGTCTGTGTTATACCTTCCTTGTATTGGCATCACGCTACGCTACAAGTCTGATCTCTTCTTTGTATTGGCATCATGCTACGTTACAAGTTCGATCTCTTCCTTGTATTGGCATCACGCTACGTTACAAGTCTGATCCCTTCCTTGTGTTGGCATCATGCTACGTTACAAGTACGATATCTTCCTTGTATGGGCATCATGCTACGTTACAAGTCTGATCTCTTCCTTGTATTGGCATCATGCTACGTTATAAGTATGATCTCTTCCTTGTATTGGCATCATTCTACGTTATAAGTCTGATATCTTCCTTGTATTAGCATCACGCTACGTTACAATTCTGATTTCTTCCTTGTATTGGCATCACGCTACGTTACAAGTCTGATATCTTCCTTGTATTGGCATCATGTTAAGTTACAAGTCTGATCTCTTCCTTGTATTGGCATCACGCTACATTACAAGTTTGATCTCTTCTTTGTATTGTCATCACGCTATGTTACAAGTTTGATCTCTTCCTTTTATTGGCATCACGCCACGTTACAAGTCTTCTCTGTCCTTGTGTTGGCATCATGCTATGTTACAAGTCAAATATCTTCCTTGTATTGGCATCATTCTATGTTACAAGTTTGATCTCTTCCTTGTATTGGCATCACGCCATGTTATGAGTCTTCACCATCCTTGTATTTGCATCATGCTACCTTCCAACACTCTATGTGTTAGCTTCTAAACACTCGTCATGTCAGCTTCTAAACACTCGTCGTGTCATCTTCTAAACACTCGTCGTGTCAATTTCTAAACACTCGTCGTGTCAATTTCTAAACCCTCGTCATCGTCAACTTCTAAACACTTGTCGTGTCAGTTTTCAAGTACTCTTCGTATCAGTTTCTAAACCCCGTTTCGGCACCGTTGCCATGTTACGAGGAATCACCTTCTAGGTTCATCCATAAACCCTTCTCACTGAAAAACAGAAAAAATTCTTTCCCAAGCAGATATCACAAAAATAAATCAACACTCACACTTCCTTTCAGAACAAATTTTTGGCATTGGTATTTAATCATATTCTACCTCGAACGTCCGAAAGGCACGCGCCAATCGTACTTTCAGGTTTAAGACGATTAAATAGGGGTAGCTATAATACCCCAAATTTGTCCTACCCTTCCATTTTCATCTGGATTATGCATTTCGTTCTCATTTCATCTGCATACCCTCCATTAGGTCAATTAACACCTCATGCAACTCTAATCAATAAATTTAGCATGGGATCTAGGATATTGAGGAATTAGGGTTGATGTATGGCTTTAAGGCTCTCATCTTCGGACAAGCTTGTTTCAATTGATTTCTCCATCAATCATTTGTTTAAGGCTAGGGTTTTATTCCATGGACTTATTTATCATCAAGCTACTGGGTTATTCTCTTCGTATCAACATCAAGTTGCAAGGCTTCTTTCTTCAAAGCTTAAGAATTAGGGTTTTCATCTATTATGCTTTAACTGGGGATCATTCGATTAGGATTCAATCTTATGGTTATCTTGAGCCTCCCTCCTTCAACATTGTGGACTTGTTTTGAATGATACAATTTTTGGTTCTCATCAAATACTTGTTACTTCAATTGCAAGTTATCTTGGATTAGTGAGAGAAATGATTATTGATTTGGATTCGTTGGAACTTCTAATCATGCTCAGACTTAATATTGATTCAGGGTCTTATTAAGTTCATGATTTTGTTAATAGTTGATTCATTATAGTGCTTGGGTTACAAGACATGTGCATTGGATTTTAAGCAAGGATTGAGATTACATGTTATTTTATGGATTATTTCAAGTCTGAAAGGTATCTAAACTTAACTTTGACTTTTTGTCAAAGTCAACCATGGAAGGTTGACTTCTTGACTAAAGTCCATGTCATGCTACTTTTTGGGGCTTTCATCTCATTTCATGGTTCATTCAAACATGACTAGTTGAAAGAAGATTGATTTAATAATTTAAGAAATGAAGAGAGATTAAAATTCCAAATCCAAAAGTGGCAGGGAAAAGTATTTTATTCATCTCTTGGAAAATGATACAAAGCCTTCAGTTATATTACAATCATTGTAAGAAAAAGAGAAATTAAAGAGTTGCAAAAAAAGGCAATTGTTGACCATTGACTTTTGACCAACTAACTTTCCTAAACCTAGTCTCTTAAAATACTCAGGCCTATTCCTTATTTATTCTCCAGTTTTCCACATTAGTCCATGATGTTTTTCTTCATTTGTGCCAAAGCCATCTTCACTCTTCATTCTCCGATCCCTTTCCAACACCATGTTGTGATCAAAACAACTAAGCGCTTATTATGAACAATTTTCCATGGATCTACAACATTCTAGAGGAACCAAATAACCATCATACCATGAACAAAAACAGTTACAATATCACATTATAAAACAATCATTAATTAAAACCAAGCCAAGGCATTCAAACTAGTTTCAGTACAATTCAAAGCAATTTAACACAAAAAATAATCATCAATTAAAATTGAACTGAATCCCTCATTCACTTAACTAATTCACTCATTCAAATCTGAGCCTACTAACATCTAACTGTTTATTTTAGCTCTGTCAGCTAACTCCTTTAACTTCAACCAATTCCAAACAAGACTGCTAACAGAAAACGAATAGACAGAACCAAACTCCTAACTGTCATAACCTAACAGCAACCTTAACTATTTTAAGAGAATTTTATAATAGTTTCAACCTCTTCCCAACCATATGTAACTAATTCTAATAACTACCCTAACCATTTTCCAACTAATTTTCTAACTGTTTCCCAACACCAACCAAATAAGCAGAAGAAACAGAATATCAGATAGCATTCTAAAAAACAGCAACCTGTAACTAACCATTGAAACCTTCTCAATCTCACCCTTGATTTAATAACCACCTCACTCCCAACTAAATAATAGAATTCCTAAACTTCTTCTAACTTCTTCCTAACAGATTTCAACAAACGTATAGAACAAAAAGTTTTTTTTCTAACAGAAAGGCTAACGGAACCTCTAACTTTTCTACCCTAACCAACCTTCCAAAACAGTCAGCTAACTGTTTATAACAACCTCTAACTGAAACAAATTTACAGCTCTAACCATAAACTCCTAACCCTCTAACAAACTTCTCAACAGAAAATAGAAGGTATAATAGAGTGTAACAAAATAGAAGGAGGAGAAAAGGAATACACGATTTCAAAGAAAATCAGAAGAAAAAAAACTCACCTTTCAATTCTCTCTCCATAACTGTCTCTGAAAATTCTTCAATCCTCAACCTACTATAACCGAATCTTCAAGATTCTTCATCAACTTTCTTCAATCTCTATCTCTTAAATATCAAGCTGCAACAATTGCATCCTCTTCATCTTCATTGCATCAATCGTCTTCATCTTCTTCATATCATAGCATCTTCGTCAAATTTGCAGCAACATCAATATTTCATAGAAGCAGAACAAATTCAGAAACACAAACACAGAATCAGAGAAGAAGTCTCAAAGAAGAAGGAGGAGACATACCTATATTCCGAAGATTTGTTGGAGGTTCTGTCGTCATCACTGGAACCGTGAGTAGTTCTGTCGAAGTAAACAATTCATTTGTCTTTTTGGTTATTTCTTGCTATAATGGAGATTAGAATCTTAGAAGTCGTTCCCCTAAGGATATGAGGCTGAATCTGTGATCAGTGCAAGAGATAGCCTAGGGTTTGAGTTTATGTTGTGATGGTTAGGGACCGGTAATGGTCGTGGCACCTTCGGTGTTGCAAAGGAGAAACAAAGTAAACGGATAGCGGCAGTCAAAACGAACGGAGGCAGAGAGATGAATCAGGGGTGAAGGCGAATTGCCTCTGAGTCGAATCTGAATCAAAGATAGAGAGTGAGGAGCGATTTCAAAATGGAAGAGACGAATTGAGACGGAGCTTCGAAGCCAAGTACACGAACTGAAACGAAGTTATCACAGCGGTGAAAGTTGCTTTCGTCAAAAGAAAAAGAAGCTGCATTTGGAATTCTCTGTGGAGTTACAGTGTATCTTGAACCCTAACGTTCCTAATTCCCTTAATTATCATTGTTGATTTCTTAGTTGATAAAAATAGTTATTTTGAATGATACGAGATGGATGTTGGTAGGACGGACCACCATTGTTTTGGCAAAGGGAAATTTGTTGATAACTCTTTGGTCTTGTAAACAAAAAGGCTTATTGGACTTAATCTATTGGGCCTTAGCACCACTTGCTGGACTTACTCCCAAATTCAAAATGTTACCCCCCTATTTGGAGTTCTAAACTCTTTTCCTATCATTTTCTTTTCATTTGATAATCATTTGATAATCATTTGGTAATCATTTATTGTTAACCTTTCGCCATGAATTTGTGATATAATATTATTACAATTATGTGGATATGGTTGAATAAAAAAGATTTGATGGAAGAGCTTCAAGAAGTTATGAAGAAAGCTAAGAGATTAATTGTCATCAAGTAAATTTAAGGTGGCTCTCGGTAGAGTTTTCTCTTTTCTTGCATGGTTTCGAAGAGGCAACATACCTTCTCCATTCGGTATCATCGCAACATTTTATTCCTCATTTCCGCACTTTATCGTATTTCTTTACCGCTTTTCTAGAAATCATGAGAAGTTGGGCTTTACTACTTTTTGATGCCATGAGAAGTAGAATAGAGATGTATGACGGGGGGTCTCCGTTGCTGATCATGTCAGGAACCCCTCTGGTTTATTTAAAGACCCGTTTAGGGAAATTCCGTATTTTGTTTGCTACTTGTGTGTGGTTTGTTTAAAACTCCACCTTTGTGTAAGTATTTTGAATATGTGTTTACATTTGTGCCCGCATTATTCCCCCGTCCCTTATTGAAGTCCTCAAAAAGAGGCGAGCGGGGAGGGTTCGCTATCAACCCCCGCGATTTCGTCAGTGTCATCCTTAGCTCATGACGCACCGCGATGCTTCGGAGTTGTGCCTGCTTTTATGTTTAGAGTCATCAAGTGGGGAAGGGTTCCGTAATCGAACCCCCACACTTTGTCAGGAGTTCGCATTGGCCGATGCTGATACTCTGTGATTGTTTATATTGCCTTATGTCACTTACCTCGATCTCTTATATCTTGGTTAGGTGTTCAGTCGCTTTGGACGTCTCAATTTTGTTTTACATCTCACTCCCGATTGTTTGTCTCGGGTGATACGCTCCCCTTGGCTAAAGCATTTCCCTTGTTTTCCTTACTCTTTTATATGTGTTCTCTTTCGAGCTTGCTTGTTTTATCCTTGTACATACCATGTTCCTTTAGGATGTGCTTGCTTGTTTCGGATGCAAGTTAGAATTTAGGTTGCAAGCCATGCATGCTAATATTAGGTAGACGTCCCCTTTTTGTTAATCCAGACCTTAGGACTACCATTGTATGATAACATTAGGTTAGAAATAAGCTAGTCCCCCGTAGACTCTTTTCTTCACCTTTTGCATTTGCATCTAAAACTAAAACATTTTCCTTAGCAAATCAAAAACATGTTAATCATACCTAAACCCTTTTTCAAGGTAACAAAATACAAAACAACTCAAACCTTTTTGTGCGTCCAAGCACCTTTTCTCTAAAAACCATTTTCAAGTAAGTACATGATTGATTTACTTTTGTGCCAACACGTGAGTCTCCAAAGGTCGAGTTGCAGCAGAAGGCGGAATTAACATTGCTCATAAAAAAACACAAACAAACAAAAACATGTGAGCCGAACTACGGTAACTTTGATTCCTCAAAAAGGGCACGTAGGCATTGGGGTAGGGCCCAAGCGAGTACAACTTTATTTTCCCTACATTCTTTTATCTTTTCTTTTGCATTCATTCTTCCTCAATAATAAACAGTAAGCATAAATTAAACACACCCATAAGATAGATAACAAGAGTGGATACTATAGAGTACTACGGGTGTGTGGGGTGCTAATACCTTTCCCTCGTGTGACAGACTCCCTTATCCAATCTCTCGGTCACAAGACCGTGACTTCTCCCTTCTCAGGTTTTCTCGATGTTTACCTTTCCCTACATGTGGGATAAAAGACGTTCGATGGCGAATTTATTGTTTGATGATTTCCAGCTTGTTGTTTCAAGTATGAAGCCCTATCGTTGGATATGAAGGGACAAGTGAGGGTCATCGTACAGTCATAAAGGCAACTCGTAGGGGCGCTTTAGAAATTTATCGTAAGGGATAAGATCGTTTACCAAAGGCAGCATCGAAGGGTCATCGAGGGACTACGATCTTTTTAATCGAGGGTCTTTGCTAAAGTGTCTCCACGTTCGAGGGACATGACTATTTCGAGGAAACGGGTGAGGTTACCCTAGAGGTGCGTGTGTGAAGAGTGATTCATGTTCAGTTATTTTAGTCTTGTATTTAGGGTTTTCTATTATTGTTTTTATCTTGCCATACAAACTCTAATTACTAGCAAAATAATATAGCAATGATGAAAAGCAGTAAAGTGTAGTAAATAAAGTTCTATGTTATTACAAGGCTTCAGGAGTGGGGGTACAAATAATAAAATAGGGAAAAATAAACTATAATTAAACTATTACAACCGTAAGGAGTTACAATAATCAGAAAAAATAACAAAATACAAGAAATTATAAAAAGGAAAAGAAAAGAGAAAATTTTTTTGTGATCGTTATGATGAAAAAGTTTGATAATTAACCTAAAAACCATAATTAGTTTTAATTAAGAAAAAAGAAAGAATTAATGAATTCAACCTAAAACCTAAATTGATTTTAATTAAAACAAGAAAGGTTTTAAAAAAGGACTAAATTAAAAAATGGAATTAATTTAATTATTAAAAAATGATTAGTTAAGTTAATTAAAAACCTAAAGTCTAAATTAATTTTAGGGTTAAATATGTTTTTTATCCTTATAAATATCTCAAATTTCATTTTTAATCCCTATTAAAAAAATGACAAATTTAGGTACCTAAAAAAATTTTGTTCATCTAGTTTTAGCCCCTGCTATTTTCTAAAATTTTAAAAACTATTTAATTAACTTTTAAATTTTTGAATAATATTTTTCATACGTGTTTAGAATACTATAAAAAAAATTTAATATGATTTTAAATTTTAAACAAATTTTAGAATTTTTAAAATGAGAGCAATTAATATGATTTTTTTAAATTTCAAAAGATATTGATAAAAATAATGAAAATCTCGATTTATAAATTAAATTTTGAATTTCATTTTTTCCAAGAAACTTTTTATAATGTTCTAAACATGTCTACAAAATAATCATTCAAAAATACACATTGGTTTAACAACAGGGACTAAAACTACGTGCATAATAATTTTGTAGGGACTAAATCTTGCCATTATTTTAATAAGGACTAAAAATGAAATTTGAGATATTTATAGGGACCAAAAACATATTTAATCCTTAAATTTAATTAAGAAAAAAGTTAATCTAATTATGTTTTATAAAAAGAAAAATAATTAAAATAAATAAATAAATAATTGAGACTGGGCCTGTATTGAAGCAAACCGGGGGTGTGAGGAGAGAAATTCGCTAGGCCCAAAACAGCAACCCCAGTATGTCTGCGTTGGATCCAGTGTGGCTTCCATGCATGGTTCACCATGGGGAGACAACCAGAAGCGTTGGATTAGATGATGATGAGATCTGATGGCTTGAGAGTTGATGGCACATGGCTGAGGCATAGAAGCGCTATACTGGATCTGCAAGAGTTAGAAAATATGAAAAATTTGGCAAAACCGGGGATAGAACCCGTGACCTGGGAGACCAATGCCTTAGCGTGCGCGTTTCTATCGCTGGGGAGGCTATACATCCATTAGTTTAAATGAAATAATAAATATATATAATATAAATATGAATGTATTGACTGAAGAGTCGTCGGAGCCCTAGCTCCGATCGTCTTCTTCGGTAGCCTATTTCTTCCAAAACCTGCAAAATCAAGGACGTTAGCAAATCAAAAGCACCCTACCCCCCTAAATTGAGGGTTGTGAGTCCAATGGAAGGATTATTTTTGTCTGAAACTCAAAGGTTTGAGAGATATGGTGAATATAACCTGGATCGGTGCAAACATGGTGTTTTATGATTTTGATTGCATGAGACCTCCACGATTGTTCTATTATGTACTGTTGAATCTCATGAACACATTAAACATAGTATACCATGAAATACAAGGAAACCAAAAATATGAAATTTTGTAATGTTAAAACTGATATGGCATGTATGAATGCTTCTACACCCTTTTGATCATGTAGATTGAACTAACCTTACCCTACTGAGTTCCTGGAAGTGAATGAGATGACTTGTTTGTATTGAAAAGATTTGTGATAAGGGTTTTGAATTGTCTAGGGTTCTTTGAAAATTTTGATATTTTTGATAACTTTTTTAGGAAAGGGTTTTTCGTGTCCTTGTATCGGAATGGATGAGAGAATATATAGGTTGAAATTAGGGCAAAGATATGGGCTTGATCTTTGTGTAAAAGGGCTTTGTATTTTATTTTATTTATTTTGCATTATTAATGAATAAATAAAAAATAATTAAAATAAAAATAGGTAAATGGGTGTATGAATGAGTTCTGAGGTATATAAGGAGTATAGAGCACGCTTGGACTCTTAACAATGGCCAAATCGTCCAAAATATCAAGTTTGCTCAATTGAACTTCATGCATTTACTCAAAATTTCCTAACTTCTATTGGTCATAACTCTCTCAATTTTCATCTTTTAAAGCTGATAATTTACTTTGTGGAAAGCTCAAGATGCCCCCTACAATATGTATGTTGATCATTTTTGCATTTGGAGACTTTATCTTGATGTAAGTTGCCTTGACAAAAAGTGTCTTCTTGTTGATTTTTGAAATGACCTGTAATGTACTGACTCATATCTCTCAAATGAAGCATTTTTTGGACTTGAGTTTAGAGAGAAAAAGTTGTAGATAATTGAATTCCCTTAAAAATGAGCTCTGGTTTGGGAAAAGTTGATGAAGCATGTGAAATTTATGCTTGGTCAAAGTTCAATTGACTTCTCCTAAGGAAACCATAATTTGACAACTTTTGACTTTTGATGATTTGAGGGCTTTTCTTGAGGAATCATGATCAATCCTTGATCAAATGATGATTGTGGATTCAAAATCTTGATGTTGACCAAAAATCGTGAGGTTTGACTGTATGTTGACCACAATTGACTTTTTACCCAATACAGTTGATTTTCAGTCATCTGAGCCATTGACTGAGCAAACTTGTGATACAAGAGTTGAAATTTGACATGAGCATTATTAGGGAAATATTAAGGACCATGAAAACCACTTGAGACTTGGGAAACCCAATCTTACTTGAGAAATACAAAACTCTAGTTGTGAGTCCATTGTTTAGGAGAAGACTTTGTTGACCAACTCTTGAGCATCCTTGAGCATTTTGAGAACCCTAGGAGAATGTCTTGAAGAAATGGGAGAGAAAATTTTGGGGTGCAACACATATCATACTAATAAAAAGTAAATAAGTATAAAAATATATGTATGTGGTTCGATTTGGTTTGGATCCATTTTGAAAAATTAATCCGAAGTCCGATCCGATGCGATCGGTTTTCACAAAATGACATCCAAACACATCTAATAAATTTTGGTTTTTTGCGGTTTTAGTTTTTTTATTTGGATCAGTTTGGATTTAAACACCCCTATTTGTAGGATGCTGACACCCAGTTTACTCATTGTAGCCGCCATTACTGGCCTATCGCCTTTGGGCAAAACTTCCGACCCAAATTTGTCAACTGAACTTGAGTTTGATTATGACCGTGTGAGCCTTAAACATTATATAGCTGAGCACAATGTCAAAAATACTAAATAGTTCTTTGACATGGAACATATTTCTTTCTTAACTCTTTGTATTTCTTACTTTCTATTTTGCCCAGGGTTGTTACAGATAGCCAAAGGCTACATCAACTTGGCGATCCAAATTCATGAGGGTCGATATATTTCTTTAGGAAAACTTTTGTTGGCATACTTATACCAATATTTGGGTATTGCTTCTTTTAAGGTAAAAATTCTCCATGTTACCCCTAGATCTCTGGCTCTTTCGGGCCCTTTATGACTATTACAACATTGGCTAAATGCTACCTTTGAGAACCAAGTAGGTTATCGTATATTAAAAGCAGTTATGCGTGTGTCTGAAAGTAGACCCATCGAAGGCATGAGACTTGCTTTGACTACTCCTCAAGACATTTCTAACAAGTATGTTTTCATGAGGTATATTAATTTATTTCTTGAAACAACAACCTTTGTTTTGGCCATGGATCCTTTTGTGGATCGAAGCGTTGGTCCGACTTAGTTTAAAAATCCTTTCCCCGACATTGCTCCGAGAGCTGCTGCACAATTAAATGATGTATGGAGAACATTTTTTACTCCTACACTTATGTCTTTTAGAATTGACATGGAAACGAAAGGTTATGTATTTATGAGTTATCATCCAAATTTAGTGGCTCGTCAATTTGGACTTAGCCAAATGCTTCTCAAATCTTTATTCTCACTCTATACTGACATTATTTGGGTTGGTCGTCACCTAAATGTTGATGAACATGTAGCTTGCCTCAAATTCCACAGGACAATCCCACTCCTTGAACTTCCTGTGTTTAAATTTCAACATTCTTTCTTTTCTACCAAAGAATTCAACCAATTATGGTCTGAATACCAATGACAATACCTCCCTACACCAACTTTTCTTCGAATATTAATTGATGCCTTTAACATTCTAGAAACTAAACAAGAATCTACAGAACCATCAACAGAAGCTCATGATGACAATGTCAAAGAGCCCTCCAATGTTGGTGTCGAAGACACTCAGCCAAAAAATGTAAGCTTTGCTTTATAAGATTCGTTTGATCATAAGACAATCTTTGACACCATTTTGATATTTTTCAAGGTCGAAAATGTTCTTTGACCGCCGAAAATGTCTCCAATAATCCTCCCAAGAAAAAGAAAACCTCCAAACCTCAACAAACACAGTATAACGTATTCCTATAGTTCCAATGTTATGGTCAAGTTGTATCTTATTTCTTACATTTTTCATATCCCTAAAGAAACACCAGAACTATCAATCGAAGGGGAAGATTCCGACAATAATGATCGTACCCAAATATTTTCTTCTTTTAAAGTTCCAACACCTACTAATCCCAAGGGAACTAAGAAGAGAATAAATGTTTCCTAAGAATCTGGCTCCGAAAGATACTTCTTCGACCACTAAAACTTCTGACATAGAAATTTTTACCTCGACTACTAACTCTACTGATCAAGAAAATCCTACTCCAACTTCTCCTCCGCGACAATCGACTCCACCACCTTCATATTCGAAAGAAAAAGATTTTTTAGAACTGATTCCTGAGGTATTAAATGTTTTTCTTTTATTAACTTCGTGAATTAGGTCCTTGAACTAAACTTTAAATCATTTCCAAGAACAATCCCAAGTGCAAGTTGTCGAACCAAATCCTGCTGAAGATACAAATTAACCTATAATCGAAGCTGAAAATATGGTTGAGACTACAATTGAAGTTATCCATTAAAGGGATGATGATTTCATAGGTGTTTCGACTGAAGATAACCCTCGATCTGGTTCTAATGATGATTATGACAAAGAGCCTCAACCCACTGCCACTGACAAGAATCATGTTGAAGAGAACTTGAATCAATAAGCTTCTGTTGAAGAAAACTTGAATCAACATGCTTCTGTTGATGAAAACTTGAATCAACAAGCTTATGTTGATGGAAATGGTGAATTCCTTCACATCCTGCAAGACACTAGCTCCAACAGTTCCCTTAGCCAATAAGAAATTATGGCTACGAAACAAAAGAATCCAGTTGAATCCTTGCGAAGGCTTAAGGAACTTCAATAGTCCCCTATTGGCTCTCAATCTTCTGGTTTGACGGTCACCATTGTATCTAAACTAGATGGTTATATCACTCTTAAACTACAACAACTCAAAACATACTTGTTCGAAGGTGAATTTATCGTTGTTGTTGAAGATGAAACTGCGTTGGGGGCTAACTTTCCAAATTTCTTGATGAATCCTCTCAACGAAATAATCCAGACTCTTTGGCTCAATATCTGATTAAATATGAAGCCTTCTTTAATCAGGTTATCAAAGATCTTGCTCTTTGAAAAAATTTTGACTTCCAAATCAAAACAAAGTCAAATGAAATGAGATTGTAATGGGACTTTAGTGAGACTTGCGAGAAAAATTTAACTGATTTTATAGTCAGGAATCAAGAACGTCTCGACAAACACCTTGGTTTTGATTAAAAAATTTCAACTTATCAGGCTCAAATAGTCGAACTCAACAAAAAGATTGCAGAAGTTGAGCAACAAAAAGCCTTACTGGATTTGGCTAATAATCTCCCGATGCAAGATGAAGTTAATCAAGAGATTATTAAAGGGATTGCTCATGGTGAGAAATCCCTCAAAATTAAGGAGAAAATTGAACAATTGAAGGAGAAGAAAACCTGTCTCGACAGCAGGGTTGCCTATGAGAAGACTCTATTTGAGGACTTCAAGTCTAGATTTCCTGTTTAAT
Source organism: Vicia faba (assembly GCA_948472305.1). Lineage (NCBI taxonomy): Eukaryota > Viridiplantae > Streptophyta > Magnoliopsida > Fabales > Fabaceae > Vicia > Vicia faba. The sequence continues at coordinate 826,219,580 of OX451735.1, read as the reverse complement.
TTCCTTTATTGTAGTTGTTTTATCTTGTTGAGACTAGTTTACTTTTTTGAACTTTATGTAGTTCCTTTTGAATATTTATGAATGTCATTTTGGTTTTGTTCCATTTTGGCCACCAATATATATAGTATGCTTTATTCCATTGTGATTCGAATCTCTTGAAGCATAGGTTTATATTTTTTCAAATATTTCCCATTCACTTTTAAGATTCGTTGATCAAAGCCCAATTCTTAGATTTCATAAGCATTATTCGTAAATGTCTGAATAACTTGAATATGTCCTTCCCAATTGGGTGACCATTTTCCTAAAGTTCTATCTCTTTGATCCATAGGTAGAATCACTTTCCCTAGGCGATCACTTGCTGCAAATGTTTTTATCTTAACCTTTTTATTATAGGCCTTAGCAACCCGCTCTTTTTGTCGTATCAAAACATATAATGCAACCAATCTTTCTTCATCTAAATCCACTGTTTCGTCGAACACCATGCTCCAATATTGTTTTGATAATGTTTTGCTTTGACATTGTATCCTTATTGATTGCAAATAAATCTCAACTGGCAAAACAACATTATGACCAAATGTCAAACGAAAAATCATTGCATTTGTTGCCTCCTTAGGGGATGTTCGATAAGCCCATAATATCTAATATAATATTTTATGCTAATTATTATATTTTTTGGAAACAGGTTTCTTAATCAAGCTAATTATCACTTTGTTGGCGGCTTCGACTCGACCACTTTCTTGAGCATAGTAAGGCGTGGAAGTTATCAATTTAAATCCTATTTCAAACGCAAATTCTTGCATTTTTCGACCAGTGAAAACTGATCCTTGATCCGTGGTGATAGTTTTAGGAATCCCAAACCTATAGATGATGTGTTTATGAACAAAACCAAACACTGTTTCTTGATCCACATTAACTAAAGGTATAAATTCTATCCACTTGGTGAAATAATCTATTCCAACTAGAATAAACTTTTGTTGTTATAACGATGCTGGTGGAACCTCACCTATGATATATAATGCACATCCTCGAAAAGGCCATGATTTAATAATTGCATGCAATTCACTTGCTGCCACATGTTGAATGCTTACATGCTTTTGACATTCCCGACACCCTTTAGAAAAATCAATAGAATCTTTTAACATGATTGGCCAATAAACACCTTGTCGAAATAACAATTGTGATACGGTGGGAGAACTGACTTGGGATTTTGCGTTTGTGTTCGCAAATGTTTCGATTTAGTAAGAGTCGCCACCGACTTTTTATTTTATCCTAAGGAAAGGTCAAAAAGCACAGGAAAGACCTTTGAGATGTTTTCTTGGGTTCGAGGAGTAGATTATAGAAAGGGAAGGTATTAGCACCCTTTCTATCCATGGTTATCCATGGGCTCTTAGTTACTTACTTAGATCACTTGCTTTGTTTTCCAATTGTTTGAAATGATGCTCTTCAATTGTTTGAAATGGTGCTTTGTGTGTGGTTTTGAAAGATGTTTTGAAGAGAGGCCATCGTTGTGGCAACCTTTGTAATGATTCTTGTTTGAATGTATACAAAGGTGTTTTTCTCTTTTTGAAAAGTTTTCAATGTTTGAAAGTAGGGTTTTGAAATTGTGTTGTGAAGTGTGTTTTGAAGATAGCAAGGATGTTTTTGCAAGTTTTGATCAAGTAACTAAGAGTTATCTACCCTATTTTACTCAAAGATCTTTCCTATGTGTTTTTAACCCTTTTGACAGTGTTGTTTTACCATTGCATTTGGTAAACAACCTTGTATTAGGATGTTAAACGGGACAGGCGCGGGTCATCGTATAGACCATGATAGCAATAGTGTCAAGTATTTTTGGCAATTTTCTTGAGGGACTTGATCATTTTTGTTTAGGCAACTCAGATAGCGTCGTCGAGGGACTATGATCTTTGTTTTGTTTTTGTTTTGCCCAAGTACTTGACATGCATATCATGGCCCATTTTTGAAGGCAACAAGTGGATTGTAACCCTAGGAGTGCAAGTGTGCATTGTGTTTGTTTTTCATGCATTTTTGTCTTTTGATTAGGTCAAACTAATTGTTAGTTTTGATTTTGCATACAAACCCTAAGTCTAATCATGGCATAATTGAAAGCTTAAAGGTGCGAGAATTTAAATTCTACACTATTACAACATGATATAGGGAGGGGGTACAATTTTGAATACGGGATTATTTAGACAAGAAATTAAATTCTAAATTATTACAACCAAATTGAATGTGTAAGGCATAACAATTAAATGTACAATATTTAAATAAATACAATAAATAAATATTAAATAAAATTTATTATGCAAAAAAGTTTTTATGTATGTAAAAAGTATTTTTAATGTGAAATGTAAATAAATAAAAAGTCAATTTTAATTATTTTTGTTTTTAGGGAAAAAACCACAATTTCTTAAATAAATAGTATTATTTATTATTTATATACAATAATGCATCAATTTGTACAAAAAATAAAAGTATATTGAAAAAATGGTATTTTTAGTATAAAATATTAATAAAAATAAAATGTATTATTTTTGTGTTTTTTGTTCTAATTATTTAATAAAATATAGTATATATGTATATATATGTATTAAATATATTAAGTGTGTATAAAAATAAAATAAATTATTTACAAAATGTATATATTTCAAGAAAATATTTTCAAATGTGTATAAAAATAATAAATGAAAATAAAAGAATTATTTGTATTATTTTTTAATTTAAACAAAATGATATAAAAGCATATAAACATTTTTATACTAGTAAAAGTAAAAATAAATACCAAATAAATGTAAAAAATTATAAAAATATTTTGGATCATTTTTCACGTTTGAAAATAAAATATCAAAGTCAGAAAAGAAAAGAAAAATGCAAAAATAGTCAAATACAAGAAAATGGGCCAGGGGGGTATGAAACTGAAAAATGGGTGTGAAAAGCAGGAAGTAGCCAGGCCCAGCCCAGCTACTTCATCTTCTTCCTCTGTTCAAACAAAAACGCGCCTTCTGTGTACAAACCTGTATCTCCTGATTCAATGTTTTTTTGACAAAACTCAACATGAAACTTGTAGAGCATCAAACAACGAATCTAACCATATAAAAAACTTAAGCTAACTCTCAAAGACCAGAGAGAATTTCTCTGGCCCTAATTCTTAACCTAGTTTTTTCAGAAAGTTCATGGATGAAATTCTCCTAGAACGATTAATATAAATGAAAACTAAGCACATGTATGGTTTCAGGGCTATGAATACAACATCTTTCATTCACAAACCTAAGTCTAACTATTCCTAAATAGAGAGATAGAAGTTCATGAAATACCTGTTTCAGTTGAGTTCGAGCTGGACAATGTAGCAACTTTCAAAGGTGCTTGAGGTTCTTTTGAGCTTGCCTGATGTCCATTGAAGCTTTCCCAATGCTTAGTTTGTTTTGAAGTAGCCTGAATCGTGCTACAGAACTCAACCTGCAAAGCTTACAAACAAAAATGGAAATGTGTGTTAATGGAGTTACAGTTGGAAGTGGAGGTCTGGAATAGTTTAGGTGAGTTGAATGGAAGGTATTGGAACAAGTTTGAGGCAAAACGCACGAGGCAAAGTGGAGATGGAAGTGATTCTGCAGGGCTTGCCCTGTTTTGCAGAAAAATGGAGATTTTGTGTACAACGAGGTTTGAGGGGTCAAGGGCTCGTGATTCTTGCTTGCTAGGGTATGAGAAACTTGTTTGCAATGTTTGTGTAAGCTGACTATGGCTGGTTTTGAGTTTATAGGATTTGGACAAATTTCTTCTTTTTGAAGCAAGAATGTGTAACTTGGTGTTACAGGCCTGCACCAGTCATGTATTATGCTGCATACAATCTCCTTGATACTTGTAATTTGTGGATTTGATTTTGCTTCAGAAATATGGCCCCATGCTTCAAAGATCATGGTTTGACATAAAGCATATCCTTTCAAAAATGGCAATGTACCTTTTTCTAATTAAGGATTAGTTTTGTGTGTAATGTCCAAATGGCCAAGATAAAGCATTAGCTCAGTGGATTTGCATTCAATTATGGAGTACAAACTGGTTTAGAGGCCTGTAATTGTGTAATAAGCTAGCTTGGTCAGACTTGGCAAGTGGTATGAACATGTATTGGCCATGGTCACAAAGTGAGTTTTTGCCAACTTCAAGCATTCAATTCTCCCTAACCACAAAGGTGTTTGAGGAGTTCTTAGACAATTTGGAAAGCTTGCAACATGTACTATAATACATCTTTGAAATGCAACTTGAAACTCCAAGTGGAACTATGTGAAAAATGTCCAAGAAGATGGGTCAAAATCCTGCCTAAACTAGGGCAAAAATTTTCTAAGTTAAAAGTTTTATGTACCCTTGTTCCAAAAATCATAACTTGAGATCCAAGCTTCTTTTGAGAAAACTTTGTGAATAAAAGTTGTAGACTTTGTGATGGACTACAACTTTCATGTTATAAGTTTTGTTTGAATCCATTTGAATCTTGGTGAAAAAATGGGACAAAGTTAGGAAAAAATAAGAAAATTTTATAACTTAGAAAATTTCTAAGTTATGAATTTTTTCTATTTTAAACCCTAATTTGCAATTTTTGGTTTCTTGATGAACAAGTTTCATAATTTGACATGTCTTGATTAAAAATGACCCTTGGCACTTGATTTTGACCAAAAAGTCAAAGTTTGACTTTTCAGTAAGTCAAATTTTGATCAGTTGACTGAAAAATTCATCTGTCAATCCTATGCATTTGAGATCTTTTGAACTTGTTGAGTGGGTCAAGACAATTTAATTGAGTCCTTGTGTCCATGGTTGAGCTTGTTTTGCCATTGGTTAGGTCAAACAGCCAAAAATTGCCTTTGTGCAGTCAAAACCCTAAAAATGACCATTTTGCCCTTTTGGTGATCTGATCAAATTTCTTGTGGAATTGTGATCCAAACTTGATCAAATGGTTCATATGAGTTCATAATGTTTATGTGGGTCAAATTTCATGAGGTTTGACTATCAATTGGCCACAGTTGACTTTTTCCCCAATACAGTTGATTTCTAGGTCAACTGTCCAATTGACTGGGCAAAAATTTGATTCAAGGCTTGAAACTTGGTATGGACCAACTTGTGAGTCCAATATGAAGCATGAAAGTCATTTTGGGCATTGTGGGTCAAAACATCCCTGTGCAAACTCAAACCCTAATTTAGGTCAACAGTGCAAGGAGGTGTCTTAAGCAGAGCAAACTCTAGCTTGATCTTGAGTTTCAAGAGTCTTGTGATGAGAAAATTTTAATGAACTGTGAGGGCAAATTTTGGGGTACAACAACAACAATTTCATTTTATGGCCAGCTTGGTGAGCACCACTGGTTCCACTATAAACTTTAGATATTGCCAAGAATGCCCCGGTCTCTCCAAGACATTTGAGTAATACACCTTCGGAAGTATTTTTGAACAATTTGTTTCCCATACAAACATAACTTAACGCTCTATAATTTATTTTCTTATAAGTATTTCCAACTGGATTTTCAAAATACTCCATAATTGGTTTTCGCCAATCTGAGTCTGTCAAATTGTCAATGGCAAAAATTTCAAAAATTTCGTCTAGATTTTCTGCCCCCCCCCCCCCCCCCTAACTTTTGGAATTGACACATTTGATGATGGTATCATAGTCAAAATTAGTTTCGCCTTGAATTCGATAAAATCTTTGAGCTTATCACTCGATACCTTATACCCAAATACAATTTGTCCTAATTCATTAGCCTCTTGATTTTCCATTCTAGGCACATGTGTGATGTTCACAACTTCAAAATGTTCCACGAGTCGATTCACTATTGCGAAATATATTAACAAGTGCTCTTTAATACATTTATACTCTCGGGTAATTTGCTTGATCATTAGTTCTGAATCACCCTTTATTTTGACACTTTTTGCGCCTAAATCTTTCAAGATTTTGAGCCCAGTGATTAAGGCTTCATATTCCACTTTGTTGTTAGAACATCTTCCGTCTACTTTACATTTGAATTTTGTCATAATCCCTTTTGGAGAAAGTATCAAAAGTCCAATACCAACTCCATTTTTGTGACTTGACCCATCGAAGTATAACTTCCAAGAGTTTATGTCTACCATATTTAGGGATGGTTCGACTATAGCGCGATCTACAATGAATCAACAACAATTTGTCTTTTCATATCCCTCAAAGGCATATATGTCAAAGAAAACTTAGTTAATGCTAGTGCTCGTTTCCCAATTTGACTATGTAAGATGAGCTTAGACAAAATATGTTTAATGACATCAAAAGGAGGCGAAACATAAACATCAATTGGTTTGATATATTGCTTCAATTTTATACATGAAAAGTACAAGCATAGGCACAAATTTTCAATCATATTGTACCTAGTTTCTGCATCTAATAATACTCGACTGATGTAGTAAATGGGTCTCTCGACACCACTATCATCCTCTTGGGCTAACATACTTTCTATTGTCAAGTCAGATGCAATTATATACAATCTCATATTTTTATTTCTATTAGAAGGCGATAAAATGGGAAGTTTTGTTAAATAACCTTTAATCGCGTCAAAAGCCTCGTGTTGCTCTTTTCCCTAGTGGAAATCAATTTATTTCTTGATTTTGAACAATGGCGAGAAAATTTTCATCTTGCCACTTAGATTGGATATGAATCTCCTCAAGAAAATTATTTTCCCCAACAAAGATTGTAACTGCTTCTTTTTCGAAGGAGGCTTGAGATCCAAAATTTCCCTTGTCTTGTTTTGGTTGACCTCGGTGCTCTTTTTGTGCATAACGAAGCCTAAAAAATATCATGCATGCACACAGAAAACACATTTTATTGGATTCATTTTCAATCCATATTTCCTCATTCTTTCGAAGGATCGTCGAAGATGGTCCAAATGACCACTTTTAGATGAGGATTTTATTACTATGTCGTCAATGTATACTTGCATAAAACTTTCTATAAAATCATGGAACATAGCATTCATGTCTCTTTAATAGGTTGCGCTAGTATTTTTTAAACTGAAGGGCATCACGACCTATTCACATGTTCATAGAGCACCTGGGCATCGAAACACAATTTTGGGTACATCCTCTTGTGCTATGAAAATATGGTTAAATCTATAATATTCATCAAGCATACTTAAATATTCAAAACCTGCGGCTGAATCAACCAATTTCTTTCGCTGGCATCAAATATTCATCTTTAGGAGTTGCATTATTCAAATCTCTAAAATCTATACAAACTCGAAGAGTTCCACTTTTCTTAATCACATGTACAATATTGGCTAAACATTCGATGTGCCTTGCAGTTCTAATGAACTCTCTTTTAAGCAATCTTTTGATTTCTTGCTTAATTTTTGTCGTGATTTCTAGAGCGGACCTTCAAGGGTGTTGTTTCACTGGCCTTTTTCCTAGTTGAATAGGAAAACAATGTTCCACCATACTTCGACTCAAAGCATGCCTCTTGCCATAATCCCAGGCAAAACAATCTTTATATTATTTCAATAATTTGATCAGCTTGGCCTTCATTTTGGACTCAAGTTTTGTGCTTATGTAAGTTAGCCTTTTTCTGTCACCATCTCCAAAATACACCTCTTCCAATAGATCTTGGGATTACATTCTTTGCATTGAATTCAATGAGTCTTTTTCAAACCCCAGAGACTCATTGTCATAGATACAATCTAGCATCTGCCTTTCTGAAGTAGTTGTTTGGACGAGTTGGCCACTTTCATGATTTTTGACTCTGGCTTCGACAACCAAACTTTATAACTTCTCATCTTCCAAAGTCGATTTTAGTTTATTTTCATCCATATAGGCTGAAATCTGAGCCAAACTTTTTGACTCAATGATCATCTTTGTCTACCACAGGCCACCCCATAGGTGGATTCACCGCTTCAGACTCTATTGCCTCCTCAGAAGGGTCGGATTTGGGCCCGTGCAAATAGGCCCGCTGCACAAGGCCTCCAAAATAATAGGGCCTCAAATTTAAAATTATAAAATTTAGTTAATATATAAATTATTTGTTCCATATTAAAACACACTTATAGGTGATAGCCTAATGGTAAGGTGAAGTTAATTTTAGCATGTGGTCTCGGTTCAAGTCCAAGGATTTAACATTTATAATATAGATTTTAATAAAAGTGCCAAAAAGTATCTCATGAGTTTCAGACTCAGTATAGGTAAAAGTAAAACATTACACCACTGCACCAACAAAATTTTAATATAAAAATTAATTGTCATTTATTAATTAAATGGTAAAATATTTCTTACCATCAATATATAGTCACCTTTTATTTTTTATTTTAGTTTTTTTCTTATATAATTTTAAATATTATTTACCCTTAAATATTTAGGGTCAATTTTTAAAAGTTGAACAGGGCCTCCAAATTGTTTGAGACAACCCTGCTCTTCAGTATCCCTGATAAATCTATAATTGAGATCTAAGTTTAGAAAATAAATTGCATTTTCATTAGGGGTGTAAACTTCTCCTGTGTCATAACAGGGTGCAACATTTGTTAATTGTTGGTCAGAATACTTCTTTCCAACTTTGTTTTCATCAATTTTGTAGTAGCTTTGATCGGCTTCAGTATTCTCAATGATGCCAATTTTTCTCCATATAGATATTCTCTGGTGCAAAGTTGATGGTACTGCACATATTCCATGAATCCATTCACAACCTAACAGTAAATTGTAATTAGCTTTGGAATTTATCATCGTGAACAATGTCGACCTGGTGGTTGTACCAACAACCAACTCTACCTAGATGACTCCTAGTATATTGCTGGATTTTCCTTCATAGTTGGATAAAACAATATTGTATGGTCAAAGATCGACATCACATTTTCCCATATTTTTAAACAAAGTACGAGGCCTTAGATTGACAGTTTCCCCTCCATCGATGAAAACCTTGTTCACTAGCATTCCATCCACCTTTTCCCTTATGAATAATGATTTGAGATGGTACATCATTCTTGGGCTTGACTTTTCAAAAACAACCTCCTGCTATTCCACTACACTATTGTTTATGACATAGTAGCACAATGGTTTCTCACCAGACACTTCGTCTGGTAGCAAATCTTCATAAACTTCAAAAACCTCTAACACTTGATTGTATTCAGCAGGTAACACCATACAATACCAAAACTAATGACAAAATCTTCACCAAAGTTATCGTCGACCATTTCATCCTCTAGGAGGGGATCATATTCTAGTTCTTCCTCAAAATGTGGAGTATACTTTGTACTTTGTGTCGATATTATCTCTTTTTTTTCCTAAAGGAGCTACACCCATCTATGATTTTTCTTTTTCACTCAGCCTTCATTTTGGATATTACTTCTCTTGCCCATAAGTTTCGATATATTTCAATTGTGATACCGAGGCTTCTTTCTCAGCCTTCTTATTCCTTTGATAACGACTCCACTGCATCCTAGTTCTGGGATTTTTCCCTTTGTAATTAGGAGAAAAACATACCCTTTTGATTCACCTCTTTTTTCTTGAACTTTCACATTTGTCTCTTGATCATGAACCTTCCACTTATGCCTATTTCCCTCTTCTGATTCACATGATTCACCCACTTTTCTTGTGGGGTGTCTGATGAAGGATGAAAAGTCTTTGGGCGAGGTTGCTGGAATTTCCTTTTGTATACCTCATTGCATTGAGGGACCCCCCCGCCCCCCCTCTTATCGAACACAAATCTTGGAATTAAGGAATTATCTCCCTTAGGATCATTCTTTTTCATAGCCTCATACTCTTCAGCAGCATTCTCATAATAAAAAGCATTACACATTTGGCATAATTTGGCCTTCGATTCCTTCACTCTGCACGTTTCCAGAAAGTCAATCAAATCCTCATAACTTGAGGATAAATTACTCATAATCCATATTCATCTTCCATATCAACCATCATAACTTTAGGATATATTGCGCTGAGGAATGTTGAGATCTGCTGGAGGATACCCAACTTCCTTAAGGCTGACAGGATAACTCTGCTTGGGGAGAGTATATTGATTTTCTGGCTCACTCTCTGGGGAGTTAAGATATCTTGGTTACATTCTTTAGCCGAACTTACCTTGGTACCTTGATGGACAGAGCAATTAGATCGCTTTAGACAACTCATTATTGCCCCTGTTTCTATTGTTACCTGTAATTAATCCCTTGTTTCGTATGCAAATATTTATGAGTTAGCAGTTATTTATCAAATGCATATATCACAAATTGAACCTTGGACGTTCTTCGCAAAACAAAACAGAAAAAGGAAAAACAAATGGCAATTTGTCTGAAAAGTGAATTTATATTGATTTTTGAATTTGCCTGTAAATAGGCGTTTATGTACAAGAGGCTGACGTCCTAGTAGGAGAACGCCGCTGAACAAAAGAGTTTATACAATTTGTACAAAGGGAAAACAAAACAGCTATGTGAAAAGAATAATCCCACTGGGTTCCAACTCTACTATCGCCTTTATATCTTCGAGTGTCTCATCACTTTGCTGCTCAGTTGACGATGAAGTTGATTGATCGATGCCGTTTGAACTTGATAGTTGATACCGGATTCTGGATGCAAGGTGATCCAATGAGACATAGTATTACGCTTTATCCCTAACTTTTTCCTGGACCGCCCTTTCGGGTTTTCAGTCCACCGGGATACCCATTTTTGCCCAAGCCGCCTTTTCAGGTTTTCGACTTGCCGGGTGTACAAATTTTTTCATTTCATCCCTCATTTTGCCCGAACCCTTTTGGTTCGCCGGGAAGCCCTAATTTTTGCCTAGGTATGTCAACCTAGCGGGTCTTTTATCATGCGTAGTATCTTTTTACTATGTCTGCATTGGCGGGGTGAGGAAGGTCGTCACCATCCATGGTGGTTAGGATCATGGCTCCTCCTGAGAACACATGTTTAACCACAAATGGCCCTTCGTATGTGGGGGTCCATTTTCCCCTGGGATCACTCTGAGGAAGGATGATGCGTTTGATTACCAGATCCCTCACTTGATACTCTTGTGGTCTGACTTTCTTGTTAAATGCCATGATCATCCGTTTTTGGTACGTTTGACCATGACAAATAGCAGTGAGTCTCTTTTCGTCAATTAGATTTAACTGATCAAGTCGAGTTTGGATCCAGTCATCTTCGCTCAGATCTGCATCCTTCATTATCCGGAGAGAGGGTATCTACACTTCGATCGATAAGACTGCCTCCATGCCGTAGACCAAGGAAAAAGGAGTTGCCCCGGTTGACGTCCTTGCTGAGGTACGGTACCCATGAAGAGCGAACGGTAACATCTCGTGCCAATCTTTGTAGGTCACTGTCATCTTCTGCACAATCTTCTTGATATTCTTATTCGCTGCTTCTACAGCCCCATTCATCTTCGGCCGGTAAGGAGAAGAGTTGTGATGCTGTATCTTGAATTGCTCACAGAGCTCAGTGATCATCCTGTTGTTAAGATTGGTACCATTGTCCGTAATGATCCTTTCTGGGACGCCGTATCGACAGATCAGGTTGTGCCGAATGAACCGTGCCACGACGTTCTTGGTTACCGTAGCGTAGGAAGCTGCTTCCACCCACTTCGTAAAGTAATCGATCGCCACCAGGATGAAGCGATGCTCGTTGGATGTCGTAGGTTTAATCTCGCCGATCATATCTATGCCCCACATTGCAAAAGGCCAAGGTGCAGTCAGGACATTCAGAGGAACTGGAGGAACGTGCACCTTATCAGCATATATCTGGCACTTATGACATGTCCGAGAATGTTGGTAACAATCAACTTCCATTATGGACCAGAAGTATCCTGCCCAAAGGATCTTCTTTGCCATGGTGTGCCCACTGGAATGTGTTCCGAAGGTACCTTCATGTAGTTCTGCCATGATCCTTTCTGCTTCCGCTTTATCCACACAACGCAGTAAGGTCGAATCATGGTTTCGCTTGTACAGAATGTCGTTGCTAAGAAAGAACTTCGTTGCGAACCTTCTCAGAAACTTCTTGTCGTTGACAGATGCACCCTCAGGGTATTCCTGAGCTTCCAAGTATCTCTTCACCTCATGGTACCAGGGTTTTTCAGTCACTACTTCAGCCTCAAGATCACAACAGTATGCCGGTTCGTCCAGTTTCCAGATAATGACCCGGGGAGCCTCATTGTCCCATTTGACTTTGAACATGGAAGACATTGTAGCTAACGCGTCCGCCAACTGATTCTCCTCTCTTGGGAAATGTTCAAAAGTTATCTTTGTGAAATGGGGGATCAATGTCAACATACATTCTCTGTAAGGAATAAGATTCGGATGTTTCGTATCCCACTCGCCTTTGATCTGATTGATCACGAGAGAGGAATCTCCGAAGACACTCAGAAACTTGATCCTTAAGTCGATCGCAGCTTGAAGACCCATTATGCATGCCTCATACTCCGCCATGTTGTTGGTGCAGTTGAAACATAGCCGGGCAGTAAGTGGAGTATGAGTGCCTTGAGGGGATATGATCACAGCGCCGATACCGTTACCCAAAGCGTTCGAGGCTCCGTCAAAGTGCATAGACCATCGGTATCCTTCCTCAGGTCCTTCATCCGGTCCAGGTACTTCACAATCAGTCACTATCATGATGCTTTCGTCTAGAAACTCAAAGTTCATTGACTGATAGTCGTCCACTGCCTGGTGTGCCAAGTGGTCTGCCAATACACTTCCTTTGATGGCTTTCTGAGTCGTGTACTGGATGTCGTATTCTGTCAAGATCATTTGCCATCTTGCTATCCTCCCAGACAGAGCAGGCTTTTCAAATATATACTTTATTGGATCCATCTTTGAGATCAACAAGGTAGTGTGAGTCAGCATATACTGTCTCAGCCGGCGAGCAGCCCATACCAAAGCGCAGTAAGTTTTCTCGAGCAGTGAGTATCGGGTCTCACAGTCGGTAAACTTTTTGCTAAGGTAATAAATGGCATGCTCTTTTCGGCCAGACTCGTTATGCTGTCCCAGCACACACCCCATTGAGTTGTCAAGTACTGTCAGGTATAGTATCAGAGGTCTCCCTTCAACCGGTGGCATAAGAATGGGTGGTTCCTGGAGATACTCTTTGATTCTGTCAAAAGCGGCCTGACATTCATCATTCCAACGTACTACCTGATCTTTCTTCAGCAGCTTGAAGATTGGTTCATAGGTAGAAGTCAGATGCGAGATGAATCGAGCAATGTAATTCAGACGTCCTAGAAAGCCTCTGACCTCTTTCTCTGTCTTAGGAACTGGCATCTCTTGAATGGCTTTAACTTTGGCAGGGTCCACTTGAATACCCTTGTCAATTACGACGAAGCCTAGCAACTTTCCAGATCTTACCCCGAAGGTACACTTATTCGGGTTCAACCTCAGCTTGTACAACTTCAGACGGTCAAACAGCTTCTGCAGATGGTCAAGGTGTTCCTCCTCAGTTTGGGACCTTGCGATCATATCATCGACATACACTTCAATCTCATGATGGATCATGTCATGAAATAAAACAACCATGGCACGTTGGTAGGTTGCCCCAGCATTCTTCAACCCGAATGGCATGACCTTGTAGCAGAAGGTGCCCCACTGAGTGACAAAGGTAGTCTTTTCCATGTCTTCAGGAGCCATCTTGATCTGATTATAACCTGAAAAACCATCCATGAAGAAGAACACCTTGTGCTGAGCAGTATTGTCGACAAGAACGTCAATGTGAGGTAGGGGGAAGTCATCCTTGGGGTTGGCCCTGTTCAGATCCCTGTAATCGACACACATTCTGACCTTACCATCTTTCTTCGGCACCGGCACCACGTTGGCAACCTACTGAGGGTAAGAAGTCACTGCAAGAAACCCGACATCGAATTGCTTCATAACCTCAGCTTTGATCTTTTCAGACATCTCTGGACGCATACGGCGGACCTTTTGCTTAACCGGAGGGCAGTCTTCCCTGGTAGGCAAGTGATGGACCACAATGTCGGTATCCAACCCAGGCATGTCTTCGTAAGACCAGGCAAAGATCTCCACATAATCATGTAACATCTGAGTCAATCGTTGTTTTACGCTGAGCTCTAGATTGGCACCAATCTTAACCTCCTTTCTGTCTGCCTCAGTACCCAGATTTATTGTTTCCACCGGCTCTTCATGTGGCTGAATGGCCCTCTCTTCCTGGAGTAACAGTCTTGCAAGCTCGCCAGGCACTTCGCAATCATCTTCACCTTCGTCTTCGGCTATGTTGATCGGATTTTCGAAGTCATAACCGGCAGTAGCAGAGTCGTTACCAGTGAGATCTAGAGTGGATTGAAACCTGTATGGGTGAGTGTGTGTAAATATAGTTGTTTTGCAATATATAAAGAAAGAAATAAAGAAAGGGAGCACAAGATTTGAAATGCGAAAAAACGTCCAAGGTCTTTATTCATGATATATGGAGATGACAAGTAATAAGCCCTCACAAATGAAGCCACGGTGCCCCGGGTAAGACATCGGGCTGTAAAGTTTCAATTTATTGTTTATTACAAATTAGAAAAACAAAGGAATTCATTACTGCGTAACAAAAGTAACAGGTATGTGATCTTTTGCGGTCCAATTGTTCAATCCACTGTCAGTCGTTGGGTAGATCCAGCTATCGAACTCTGATTCTTCCACTTCGTATTCATCCCCAATAGCATTCACTCCTGGATTGGTGATGAGCACAGGAGGTCTTCCGATCCTAGCTTTACGCACAGCCCTCTGAGCCTCTGCAGTAAAACCCAGTCCAAATTTGTCAGTTTTAGGAGTGAAATCAGTGAGCCTGCCCCAGTTAGCACATTCACCTTTCTCAACTACAGCCCGGGCGTCCTTCAAGGAAGCCATCTTCAAAGGAAAGCTCTATTCATTCACTGCTTCTGTTGCTGCCAATGTTGGAGGTACCTCTTCAAAATGTTGAAAGGGGGTTTCAATAAACTCCCCGTCCATCTCAATATACCGGAAGGAATTCAAATGACTAACCATGTATTCTTCCTCCCCCTGCACAGTAACAATCTTCCCTATGACAGGGTATTTGAGCTTCTGGTGCAGAGTGGAGGTCACTTCCCCATCTTTGTGAATCCAAGGTCGACCCAGTAAACAGGAATAAGATGGACGAATATCCATCACATAGAAAGTTGAGTCAAATACTTGAGAACCTACACGAATAGGAATGTCTACCTCACCATGAACCATCCTCTTCGATCCGTCAAAGGCTCGGACAATGATGTTGCTAGGCTTCAACTCCAGGCCCTCACAATCCAGCCTGTCTAAGGCCTTCTTGGGTAATACATTCAGGGAAGAACCGGTGTCCACCAATACGTGCGCAAGAGTAGTGCCCCTGCATTCAATGGAGACATGCAGGGCATCATTGTGGTTCTTTCCCTTAGCGGTAAGATCGGCATCCGAGAAACCCAAACCATTATCAGCTGTCAAATTGGCTACACAATCAGTGAATTGATCCGCAGATGTCTCCTGTGGCACATGGGCCGTCTTCAGAAATGAAATCAGGGCCTTGGCATGGGCCTCTGAGCATAGCAGTAATGATAGCATAGAGATCTTGGAGGGGGTATGCCCCAGCTGTTCAACGATGTTAAAGTCACTCTTCTTGATTATCTTAAGAATTTCCTCCATCTCTTGCTGGGAGGCTTCAACATTCACAGACTTTGGTGCCTCCATCCGGGCAGGCTCATCATCAATCCCTTTGCCCCGAGTATTAGATGACTCGGCAGCAGGGGTAGAAACTGGATCAGAAGTGGAAACAGGCGCACTTGCAGGTGTAATTATGAGAGGTCTTCGAATAACTGGTGGCGCAATGTCAGGCGAGAAGAGCCTGCCACTGCGAGTAACTTTAGCTGGACCGGTGATATTGTTGATGCTGGTACCGGTGTTGAACTCTTGCTTTATTCCAAGTACATACAAATCTGCCCCATAGTGCCATGGGACAGCCTTATCAGACTCATAGGGGAGGGGCCCCGGAACAGTAATAATAATGGGTGCAACAGACATGATTTTAACTGGCTTCCTCGGGGGAGCCTTGATTGGATTGTTGAAAATTGTGACGACAGATACTTCTTCAGCGGGAACACAAGGAACATCGGTCTTTTTGAACAGAATCTCTTTATTGTTCATCAGTCTTTGGATGCCTAACTTCAGCAACGGACAACCAGTAGGGGAAACAGCACACAGAAGGCAATCTTTGCTACAACCCGGAAATAAACCGGCCAGCAACAGGTTCCTCTTAACAGTCCACAGAGGGGTAGCTACATCATTCACAGAAACGGCATACAAGTCTTCATCAATGGCATTTACTCCATGCTGGGGCATAGGAGCAGTCATAACATTTGGCCTCTCAGGCGCCTCAAATTGTATCTCTTTTGCATCAATAAGGTCTTGAACCTTATTTCTCAGGGCCCAGCAATCATCAGTAGAATGCCCCGGGCTATCAGAGTGATAAGCACAGCGGGCATTTGGATTATACTTAGGAGATGCAGTATTCACAACCTTCGAAGCCTCTCTGACGGTCACCAAGTTGGTTGATAGCAGCTGCGGCAAGATCTGTGACAAGGTCATACTCAGCCGGGTAAATTCTCTTCTGGGTCTTTCAGCCCTTGGTTGGTTGGGTTGCCGAGGAGCGGAAGTAGGCTTAGCAATCACCACCGTGTTGACAGTTTGGCGGCGCTCTGGTTTGTCTTGCCTCCTAGGCCCATACACAGCACTGGCCTCCTTCTTAAAAGGTTTCTTCTCAGCACTTGAGGACGCACCTTTCTGAATCTTTCCTGACTTCATACCATCCTCGATCCTTTCCCCAGTCAGAATAAGGTCTGTGAATCCTGCAGATGAATTGCCAATGAGATGATTAAAGAACGGCCCGGATAGGGTCCCCAAGAACATATCTACCAATTCACGGTCGGTTAATGGTGGCTGCACCCTGCCAGCCAGGTCCCTCCACTTCTGCGCATACTCTTTAAAACCTTCTCTCGATCCTAGCGACATACCCTGGAGTTGGGTACGTGTAGGAGCGAGGTCGGCATTATATTGATACTGCTTGTAAAAAGCAGTAGCCAACTCCTCCCAGTTACGAACCTTGGTTCCATCCAGCTGATAGAACCATTCGAGATGAGTCCCTGAAAGACTCTCCTGGAAGAAGTGGATCCACAAGTTCTTGTCCACTGTATACGGCTGAATCTTCCGCACATAAGATCTGAGATGTAACTTAGGGCAAGACGCCCCGTCATACTTTGCGAAAGATGGTGCTTTAAACTTGTGCGGGATGATCACACCAGAAGATAAACCCAAGTCTCTGAAATCCAAACCAGGCACTTGTTGAATTTCCATGGCATTCAGACGGTCTTCCAACTGCTTATATTTGTCTTCAGCTGGAGGATATTGTTCCTCATTAAAATCAGTCTCGTTGTCAGAGACTACCGGACTAGGACCTCTTCCCCCCTGGGGACTGTCTTTGCCTACAGAAGAACCAGCTTCCTCATTCTGCAGTGTGTTACCAAATCTCCGGCCCGTGTTGAATAGAACAGTTCTCTTCTTCTTCTTCTTAACCAGCAGAGCCTTCAGCTCCTCTTGACCTTGAGCCAAACCCATGATCAGCTCTTGAAATTGGGCGTTCTGAGCCTGAAGGGCCTTGATAGACTGCTCGGTTGATGATTCAGGGTTCATGATGTTGAAATAAACAGCGAAGAACATTAAGCAACCTGAAAAGAAAAGTACCTGCTATGCGTATGATGAATGATATGTGTCTATGCAATGCATTCAAGGGTTCGAAAGTTCAAATTTGTTGTAGACAAAAGGGAACACACGTTATCATTAAGGAAATAATTGTTCAGTACATCAGGGCCTCATGGGCAAAACATTACAAAAGTGAATCAATCCCAAAAGACACTATGCATCCTCTTCGGAGCAATGTAGGTGTTGAGATTCCTCTCCTCGTGCAGTAGGCGGGTGAGCTCCAAGACCTTCTTCTCACTAGCATGTAGACTGGACTCAAGAGAATTCCGTTCTTCCTTAAGCTGGATCCAGCTCTTCTGCATTTCTTCCCAGGATGTAGGCATATCAGGATGCTGAATGGTGTATGGCACCTCACCCTCCGAAACTGGCTCTTTGATCACAGGGAGAACATGAGGATATGGCATTACTAACTTCTGGGAGCGGGCCCGTACCCACTTGAGATAAGGCTCCAACGGGATGGAGTTCCTGTGCCCTAGTGTCTTGCTATCTATCCTGCTAGGCATCCTCCAAACTCTGATAAATCTCTGGCGAAGTCCTTGTGCATCGTTGTCGAAGTCAAAATCTATGTCAGGAATTAACATGTCATGAGGGTCGTCCCTCCGAGCATAACCAAACTGTCTCCAAGCCAGACACGGGTTGTAAGTAATACCTCCTCTAATTCCCAGTAAAGGAACATTAGGGTACTCCCCGCAACGATCAATGATAGTGACATCCTCTCTGGACCGAGAGCACCAATGTATATCTGCATGTGTAAGAGTCATCAATCGTTGTGACCATCTCAAACCCTGCTCATTCTTTAAGACTGATTGTGGAAGGTGCGAAATAAACCACCTTCCCAGGAGAGGAGTGCAGCACATAAGAACACCTCTTTTTCTCATGGTTCGAGTGTAACATGAGTGAAGGATGTCCCCAAGCAACGTAGGTATAGGATTCCTGGACATGAAGATCTGGACAGCACTGATATCTATAAGCTGATCTGGATTAGGGAACAACACCAACCCATAGACAAGGAGGGCCACAACTTCTTCAAAGGCTTGTAGGTCAAGGGAGTTCCAACATTCTTGGGCCTTCTCAAACAGAAACCTGGCCAAGAACCCTTTGATACCACTTCTAACTTCCCAGTGTCCCTTGATGTCAGAGGGTTGTAGGTGTAAGGCTTTAGCAATCTCTTCAAGTTTGGGTTCCTTTTCTGTACCGTTGTAGGGTAGTTGACTAAGGATAGGGACCTTCAGAAGCCGGGAGAACTCTTCCAATGTAGGCACCAGTTGATAATCCAGAAAAGTAAAACAATGGTGCAGAGGGTCAAAGAACTGGAACAGGACCTTTATCATATCTTCCTCAATGTTGGTGTTGACCAAGCTGATGAGTCTTCCATGCCTCTCACTGAAAGAAGAGCTCTCGGGAATCCTGGATATAAGCTCCTTAAGCTGAGGAGGGATCCTTACAAGGCTGATCTGAATTGTCTTTCTGCGAACAGTTTCCATGTCCTACAAAACAAGAACAAAGATGAAGATTTGAACCCCTGAAATGGTTAGTCAATGCATATGATGCTGTATGATGTCATGATGCTATGATAAAGCACACCACAAATATTTACAAGAAGCAAAACATGATAAGGCACACAAGTCACACCACAACCCTTAGAGTTTAGGCCAGCATGGGGTCTGGGTATTACCCTCTTGAAGTTGGTGGGCTCAACCTGTCCTATCAGAAGTAACCGGGTTCTAAGGGTCCCAATATCATTGGATTTCTTTCATTGTTCATCGTTTCGATTTAGCCACTGAACTGGAGACCAAAATATTCCAAGAAAACAACCCTCAATTGAGTGTAGTATCGAGTATCAACCAACCTCGGACTGCACCAAAGTCAGTTATCTCACTACCCTAAAGAGGCCAAGATGGTTCAATTAAGGTTCCTAAGGTCAGTTGATGCTTCACGACACCACGCGGCGGCCCCGTACTCTCCTTGACTTGACTCAAGGGTTACCGGTACACACCAAAGTGCCACATCAACGTAGCAGACTGCTTCAACCATGTCGGTATACCCCGCACAGTTCCCTCACAGCCTTGTTGCTACTTTCTAAGAAGGTATCCCCCAGATCCGGGTTAGGATCTATAGAACTCCCGAGACAGCCCACAATAATAAAGAAAACAATTCATACAATTGAAAACACAAGTGATCTTAGTCCTAAGGTACACCTCACTTTATAAGAATCCCCAGCAGAGTCGCCAGTTCTGTGATCGGTGGATCTGGAACTGACTGTTTAACGCTGGTTCGCAAAATGTCGCGGAAGCAAGAGTCGCCACCGTCTTTTATTTTCTCCAACATGGACAGGACAAAAGCACAGCAAAATTCCTTATGAGATAGTTTCTCGGTTCGGGAGGTAGATTTATAGAAAGGGAAGGTGTTAGCACCCTTTCTATCCATGGTTATCCATGGGCTCTTAGATACTTGCTCATTTGTGTTTTCAAAATGTTTGTTTGCTTTTCAAAAGTGCATGGGTTTGAAAAAAGTTTCATTGAAAACTTCAATTCGACTCTTGTATCAGTCCTCAAGAGTGTTGTGAAGCGTTTGTTTTGAAATCTTTTAGAAAGTGTCCGTGTGAAAAGAGTTTTTTTATTTGTTTTGAATTAGAGCAAGTATCTATGAGTCATCCACCTACCCTAAGGAATTAGGCTGTGTAAATGTCCTTAAGGTAGTGCCATCCCACCATTGAGAGGTAGGTAGCACCACCGTTGGAGGTGTTCGGGTCAATTCGCTTGTTAGGGACAGTGTGGTCACCAGAGCAACAGTAGGACACCTTAGAAGCTACCCTTATGCCATTGATCTTTTTATTTCGAGGCAACTATTCCGAGGCAACCGTTTCGAGGCAACTTGTTTCGAGGCAACTAGATCAATGGACATAAGGACTTACTAAGACGTCCTATACTCGACGGCCACGTTTCGAGGAGCAAGGCAACAGTGAGGCGTACCCTAAGAGTGGTGTGTGAATTTGTGTATTGTTTTCAGTTATTTTTTATCTTGATCATGCATTGTAGTGAGCTACGCTTGTTTTCATTTTTGGCCATACATTCTTTCATGCAAAGTTTAGAATTTAAAAGTGCGGAAATTAAAGTGCGGAAAATAAAGTCCTACGCTATTACAAGGCGCGGGTCTATACATCGCCAAATTAACAAAGACCCGTTTTTTAATAAAAATGCGGAAAGTAAATAAATTTCCTAATTACTATTACAAGGCTTGAGCAATTACATTATATTTAAAATGAAAAATAAGAACAAACGCGCGAAAAGAAATTAGAATCGAATATGCGAGGGCGTTGGACCCTTTAAAGATTAAATTGAAATTAAAAATTAATTAATTATTTAATAAAGAAAAGAGGTTATTTTTTATGGTTTTTGGTATTCATGAAATAAAGAAAATTAATTAAAATTAGAAATTAAATAAAACCCTAGTTCTAAATTATTTTTAATTGTTAAAGAAAAAGATTAAAGTTTTAACCTAATTTACACTATTTAATTAATTACACGGGTATTTACAAAATAATTAATAGTTAATAATAATGATAATAAGAAAAAATTTGTTTATTAAGAAAAAGAATAAAAATGCTAAAACCTAATTTCTACATATTTTAGTTATTTAAGAAAAACATTAAAATTTTAAAACCTAAATTAACCTAAATTGATTATTTAAAATTTGTTTACAAAAATATAATAATGAATTAAATGTTAATAACCATAAACATGTTTTTGATTTTTTCTGTATTTTTATTTTATTATGAAAATTATTTTTGGTAGATTAAAGAAAATAATTAAGAATTAAGAAAGAAAATCAAATGAAAATAAGTAAAAAAAATGTGCAAACCATGGGGGTGTCTGGACCCAAAGGGAGGTCTTTGTAGAGTAATTTGGCCCATTGAATCAGGCCTCTTTTGACTTTCCAGCGTTTGCGTGCAGATCCATTGACTGGCGTGCATGGTGGAATTCACGTGATGGCCATCAGATTGAGTCTCCTGGACACTTGGCAGGCACAGGCGTTCGGATGCATGGTGCTCCTTTGAATGAGTGCTACGCTGGAACATGTTAAATGAAAAATTATGAAATATATAAGAGGACCTGGGAATCGAACCCAGGTCCCAATACCTGCAAGCCAACGCATCAACCATCCAGGCCATTGAGTCTCTTTGTTATTATAATAGAACGTAAATAATATACATGAAAACAAGCACTAGTGGCCTAAAGCAAGAAATCACGCGCCAATATTTGAATCATTCAGTCAGGCTTGGACACGCTAGCATCGTCTTCCTTTTTTTCCTGCAAATACAAGTAAATAGCGGGGGTTTTAAACCCCCACTAAACCTCAACCTGAAAAATAGCGAATAGAATATAGGCAAACATAAAAAGGGCGCGAGGTGTGGATTAGTTTCGTTTGGAGGTCACGATTTCAATGGTACCAGTTTTAAGGCCTGATTTTACCATATGTGTAAAGCCCCAAAATTGAAGCTTCTGAAACCCTAACCTACGTTAATGGTGGATTCTTGTACAGGCAGTATTAGTTCAATTGAGTAGTACCATTAGCTTCAGAGCATTCATGTTAGTATAAATCAATCAACAAAATGCATGAATAATGCTTAAAAATCAAAACACGATAATGGATAATTTCATGAAAAGTAAGACATTGTTCTACCACTTCTTTGGGTATGGAGGCATGGATTTGATTGCAAATGCTTCCTAGTAGTATCAGGAGTGTATTGGAATACTTTTCAAGCCTTGAAACGAGCTCTAGGTATCAAAATAGTTTTCAACTTTTTTGTCCAAAATTGCAAGTTTGTTATTGATTCTCTGCGCAGCTTCTTGTGTCTCTTGCATTAGGTTTTGGTTGTATATGTATCTGAGCATGATTAGGTTAAGAAAGCAAGCCCAAAGATCCATGCCTTTATGATTTTGATATTTGATTTTTCTACACATAAAAATCCAATCTTTTTCAATCCTTTTTTATGCCAATCATGTAGAATCCTTCCCTTTTGAGTGATGCATGAAATATTTGATTCATAATGGATGAAATCTCTGCACAAAAAGATTTGAAAGGTATTATTTGCTATTTTTTTCATATTTAATTTTAATTAAGTGAATTAATAATAATAAAAATTCAAATAATTAATCAAAAATGAGAAAATAACTCCCTTGGAGGTCAATGGGTCGTGCATAGCCTTTGGGTAATGATTCATGGAAGAATTTGTGGCCCATTAGCATTTTTGAACCCTTTTGTGCAAAGTTGACTTTTCAAAATTCCCAAAAATTTCCCAACTTCCACAAGGCATATCTTGCTCAATTATTAAGCTTTGATCATGTTCTTGGACATTTTGGAAAGGACTTGAAGTCCTCTAACCAATGTCTTTGGTCCCATGTCATTTTGATTTACCAATCTCAAGTTATGGTCTTTGACTTGAAGTGCCTTTTTGTTGACTTTTGAAAATGACCTATAATGTTGAGATTGATAACTTTTTGTGAGAGCATTTCTTGGACTTGAAGTGTGAAGATGAGTTGTAGGAAATGTCATTCTATTCAAAATGAGCTTTGGATGGAATTTTTCTGATAAACCATGAAGAAGTTATGCTCTGGTCAATTTGCAGTTGACTTTTTCAACTATCCAAAAATAGAAACTTTTGCATCTTGAGACTTTTTGAGCCATGCCTTGAGAATCATGATCAAGAATTGATCAAATGATGTTTGTGGCTTCAAAATAAGATGTTGACCAAAAATTTGGACTTTTGACTGTCAAATGACCATTTTGCCCCTGCAGTTGACTGGGAAGCAATTAGGGTTTTTGACTGTGCAATCTGGTGCTGTGAGTCTTGAAACTTGGCATATGGATGCTTGACAATGTTTATAGGCATGTGGGACTTGATTGGACCCTTGGAAACTTCAATTTCTTTGCCATAACCAAAACTCTAATTTTTTACTGTTAGGAGGCAATTGGACTGTGCAACCCTTGGGAGATTTTGAAGCATGATCTTAGCAAACCTTGAAGAATATGGGAGGGAAAATTTTGGGGTACAACAGTTGCCCCTGTTCAATCTTCTTAGACCTGAGGATGTAGATTGGCTGGCGTGCCTTTCGTAATCCGAAGGTGGAAGATGATTGAACACTAAAGTGCCCAGAAATTTGCGCTCACATAGAGTGTGCTAGCAGTATGATGTAGGGAATGGGCTTACAGATGCCATGTTGAGAGATGATGGATAGGAGAGATGGGCTTATAGATGCCATCGGGAGGTTGTCGATCGCGTAAGAGATTCCTTAGCGAGAACTTGCGTACCTGAGAAAGAAAAAATAATTACCTGGCCTGTTACAGGAATTGATCTTCAAATCCTTTATGTAGATGTGCCCTGGCTAGTTACAGGTATCGAATCTTTTAAACTCTTCAGACGTGCCCTGGCGAGATACAGGAATCGAGTCCGGAGAATATAGTCGTCAACAGATACACCCTGGCGAGATACAGGAATCAGATCTTCGAACTCTTCAGACGCACCCTGGCGAGATACAGGAATCGAGTCTGGTAATGTTGGTCGTCAACAGATACACCCTGGCAAGATACAGGAATCGGATCCTCAAACTCTTCAGACGCACCCTGGCAAGATACAGGAATCGGGTCTGGTAATGTTAGTCGTCAACAGATACACCCTGGCAAGATACAGGAATCGGATCCTCAAACTCTTCAGACGCACCCTGGCAAGATACAGGAATCGGGTCTGGTAATGTTAGTCGTCAACAGATACACCCTGGCAAGATACAGGAATCAGATCCTCAAACTCTTCAGACGCACCCTGGCAAGATACAGGAATCAGGTCTGGTAATGTTAGTCGTCAACAGATACACCCTGGCAAGATACAGGAATCGGATCCTCAAACTCTTCAGACGCACCCTGGCAAGATACAGGAATTGGGTCTGATAATGTTAGTCGTCAACAGATACACCCTGGCAAGATACAGGAATCGGATCCTCAAACCCTTCAGACGCACCCTGGCAAGATACAGGAATCGGGTCTGGTAATGTTAGTCGTTAACAAATACACCCTGGCAAGATACAGGAATCGGATCCTCGAACTCTTCAGACGCACCCTGGCAAGATACAGGAATCGGATCTGGTAATGTTGGTCGTCAACAGATACACCCTGGCGAGATACAGGAATCGGATCTTCGAACCCTTCAGACGCACCCTGGCAAGATACAGGAATCAGATCTGGTAATGTTGGTCGTCAACAGATACACCCTGGCGAGATACAGGAATCGGATCTTCGAACCCTTCAGACGCACCCTGGCAAGATACAGGAATCGGGTCTGGTAATGTTAGTCGTCAACAGATACACCCTGGCAAGATACAAGAATCGGATCTTTAGTTGCGACAGTTGATAGCAATTATCTTTGTATTAACCTTTGTCCTGAAAAGACAAAACGTTAGTTGTATGCGATGTCATGATGTATGACATGCGTGATGAGATTGTATATTCATGATGCGTATATGCATGCTATAATGTATGGAAATGTGATGTTTATGAATGTATGTTTTTGTCTTAGGAAGATAAATCCTTGATGGGTGCGGGGAAGTTAAATCCTGGGCTAATGTTGAATAGTAGAGCTTCTTGTTTCCGCTGGGGATGATGGTTGCAAGAATACCGGTAGGAGAAGATGACTCCGTTGGGGAATAAACTTGGAGATTACTCTGTGGGGACTTATTACTCTAGTGACCTTGCTGGGGAACAATATTCTGTGGGAAGAGAGGTACTTTGCTGGGGTGTTGATGATAACTCCGCTGGGGATACCGTTGTTAAGTTATATTGAAGAATATGATGAACTCCGCTGGGGAAAAGGAAGACTTCGCCGGGGACGATCTTTCCGTGGCTTTTGGCTGAGGATAACCCAGTTATATCCTGGTAGGGAAATAACCTTTGAATAAAGCCGGGAGACGCGTTCGTGCTCTGCAGGGGGGAAGCTTCCAGAATCTACTGGGGATAAGCTTCCTGCTGGGGAGATGATTCAGCTTTCCTGGGGAAATCTTTAGACTGGACTCTCCTGGGGAAATTTTTGAGACGTATTGGGGGAGTGACTCCACTGAATGTCTGGTATACCGCCGGGGAACAATCTTAGGTCAAGAGTGTCGGGGATTCTTGTTAAGAATGTCTGTATATTGCGCTGAGGAATGTTGAGATCTGTTGGAGGATACCCAACTTCCTTAAGGCTGACAGGATAACTCTGCTTGGGGAGAGTATGTTGATTTGCTGGCTCACTCTCTGGGGAGTTAATATATCTTGGTTACATTCTTCAGCCAAACTTACCTTGGTACCTTGATGGACAGAGCAATTAGATCGCTTTAGACAACTCATTATTGCCCCTGTTTCTATTGTTACCTGTAATTAATCCCTTGTTTCGTATGCAAATATTTATGAGTTAGCAGTTATTTATCAAATGCATATATCACAAATTGAACCTTGGACGTTCTTCGCAAAACAAAATAGAAAAAGGAAAAACAAATGGCAATTTGTCTGAAAAGTGAATTTATATTGATTTTTGAATTTGCCTGTAAATAGGCGTTTATGTACAAGAGGTTGACGTCCTAGTAGGAGAACGCCACTGAACAAAAGAGTTTATACAATTTGTACAAAGGGAAAACAAAACAGCTATGTGAAAAGAATAATCCCACTGGGTTCCAACTCTGCTATCGCCTTTATATCTTCGAGCGTCTCATCACTTTGCTGCTCAGTTGACGATGAAGTTGATTGATCGATGCCGTTTGAACTTGATAGTTGATACCGGATTCTGGATGCAAGGTGATCCAATGAGACATAGTATTACGCTTTATCCCTAACTTTTGCCTGGACCGCCCTTTCGGGTTTTCAGTCCACCGGGATACCCATTTTTGTCCAAGCCGCCTTTTCAGGTTTTCGACTTGCCGGGTGTACAGATTTTTTCATTTCATCCCTCATTTTGCCCGAAACCTTTTGGTTCGCCGGGAAGCCCTAATTTTTGCCTAGGTATGTCAACCTAGCGGGTCTTTTATCATGCGTAGTATCTTTTTACTATGTCTGCATTGGCGGGGTGAGGAAGGTCGTCACCATCCATGGTGGTTAGGATCATGGCTCCTCCTGAGAACACATGTTTAACCACAAATGGCCCTTCGTATGTGGGGGTCCATTTGCCCCTGGGATCACTCTGAGGAAGGATGATGCGTTTGATTACCATATCCCCCACTCGATACTCTTGTGGTCTGACTTTCTTGTTAAATGCCCTGATCATCCGTTTTTGGTACGTTTGACCATGACAAATAGCAGTGAGTCTCTTTTCATCAATTAGATTTAACTGATCAAGTCGAGTTTGGATCCAGTCATCTTCGCTCAGATCTGCATCCTTCATTATCCTGAGAGAGGGTATCTGCACTTCGATCGGTAAGACTGCCTCCATGCCGTAGACCAAGGAAAAAGGAGTTGCCCCGGTTGACGTCCTTGCTGAGGTACGGTACCCATGAAGAGCGAACGGTAACATCTCGTGCCAATCTTTGTAGGTCACTGTCATCTTTTGCACAATCTTCTTGATATTCTTATTCGCTGCTTCTACAGCCCCATTCATCTTCGGCCGGTAAGGAGAAGAGTTGTGGTGTTGTATCTTAAATTGCTCGCAGAGCTCAGTGATCATCCTGTTGTTAAGATTGGTACCGTTGTCCGTAATGATCCTTTCCGGGACGCCGTATCGACAGATCAGGTTGTGCCGAATGAACCGTGCCACGACGTTCTTGGTTACCGTAGCGTAGGAAGCTGCTTCCACCCACTTCGTAAAGTAATCGATCGCCACCAGGATGAAGCGATGCTCGTTGGATGTCGTAGGTTTAATCTCGCCGATCATATCTATGCCCCACATTGCAAAAGGCCAAGGTGCAGTCAGGACATTCAGAGGAACTGGAGGAACGTGCACCTTATCAGCATATATCTGGCACTTATGACATGTCCGAGAATGTTGGTAACAATCAGCTTCCATTATGGACCAGAAGTATCCTGCCCAAAGGATCTTCTTTGCCATGGTGTGCCCACTGGAATGTGTTCCGAAGGTACCTTCATGTAGTTCTGCCATGATCCTTTCTGCTTCCGCTTTATCCACACAACGCAGTAAGGTCGAATCATGGTTTCGCTTGTACAGAATGTCGTTGCTAAGAAAGAACTTCGTTGCGAACCTTCTCAGAAACTTCTTGTCGTTGACAGATGCACCCTCAGGGTATTCCTGAGCTTCCAAGTATCTCTTCACCTCATGGTACCAGGGTTTTTCAGTCACTACTTCAGCCTCAAGATCACAACAGTATGCCGGTTCGTCCAGTTTCCAGATAATGACCCGGGGAGCCTCATTGTCCCATTTGACTTTGAACATGGAAGACATTGTAGCTAACGCGTCCGCCAACTGATTCTCCTCTCTTGGGAAATGTTCAAAAGTTATCTTTGTGAAATGGGGGATCAATGTCAACACACATTCTCTGTAAGGAATAAGATTCGGATGTTTCGTATCCCACTCGCCTTTGATCTGATTGATCACGAGAGCGGAATCTCCGAAGACACTCAGAAACTTGATCCTTAAGTCGATCGCAGCTTGAAGACCCATTATGCATGCCTCATACTCCGCCATGTTGTTGGTGCAGTTGAAACATAGCCGGGCAGTAAGTGGAGTATGAGTGCCTTGAGGGGATATGATCACATCGCCGATACCGTTACCCAAAGCGTTCGAGGCTCCATCAAAGTGCATAGACCATCGGGATCCTTCCTCAGGTCCTTCATCCGGTCCAGGTACTTCACAATCAGTCACTATCATGATGCTTTCGTCTAGAAACTCAAAGTTCATTGACTGATAGTCGTCCACTGCCTGGTGTGCCAAGTGGTCTGCCAATACATTTCCTTTGACGGCTTTCTGAGTCGTGTACTGGATGTCGTATTCTGTCAAGATCATTTGCCATCTTGCTATCCTCCCAGACAGAGCAGGCTTTTCAAATATATACTTTATTGGATCCATCTTTGAGATCAACAAGGTAGTGTGAGTCAGCATATACTGTCTCAGCCGGCGAGCAGCCCATACCAAAGCGCAGTAAGTTTTCTCGAGCAGTGAGTATCGGGTCTCACAGTCGGTAAACTTTTTGCTAAGGTAATAAATGGCATGCTCTTTTCGGCCAGACTCGTCATGCTGTCCCAGCACACACCCCATTGAGTTGTCAAGTACTGTCAGGTATAGTATCAAAGGTCTCCCTTCAACCGGTGGCATAAGAATGGGTGGTTCCTGGAGATACTCTTTGATTCTGTCAAAAGCGGCCTGACATTCATCATTCCAACGTACTACCTGATCTTTCTTCAGCAGCTTGAAGATTGGTTCACAGGTAGAAGTCAGATGCGAGATGAATCGAGCAATGTAATTCAGACGTCCTAGAAAGCCTCTGACCTCTTTCTCTGTCTTAGAAACTGGAATCTCTTGAATGGCTTTAACTTTGGCAGGGTCCACTTGAATACCCTTGTCACTTACGACAAAGCCTAGCAACTTTCCAGATCTTACCCCGAAGGTACACTTATTCGGGTTCAACCTCAGCTTGTACAACTTCAGACGGTCAAACAGCTTCTGCAGATGGTCCAGGTGTTCCTCCGCAGTTTGGGACCTTGCGATCATATCATCGACATACACTTCAATCTCATGATGGATCATGTCATGAAATAAAGCAACCATGGCACGTTGGTAGGTTGCCCCAAAATTCTTCAACCCGAATGGCATGACATTGTAGCAGAAGGTGCCCCACTGAGTGACAAAGGTAGTCTTTTCCATGTCTTCAGGAGCCATCTTGATCTGATTATAACCTGAAAAACCATCCATGAAGGAGAACACCTTGTGCTGAGCAGTATTGTCGACAAGAACGTCAATGTGAGGTAGGGGGAAGTCATCCTTGGGGTTGGCCCTGTTCAGATCCCTGTAATCGACACACATTCTGACCTTACCATCTTTCTTCGGCACCGGCACCACGTTGGCAACCCACTGAGGGTAAGAAGTCACTGCAAGAAACCCGGCATCGAATTGCTTCATAACCTCAGCTTTGATCTTTTCAGACATCTCTGGACGCATACGGCGGACCTTTTGCTTAACCGGAGGGCAGTCTTCCCTGGTAGGCAAGTGATGGACCACAATGTCGGTATCCAACCCAGGCATGTCTTCGTAAGATCAGGCAAAGATCTCCACATAATCATGTAACATCTGAGTCAACCGTTGTTTTACGCTGAGCTCTAGATTGGCACCAATCTTAACCTCCTTTCTGTCTGCCTCAGTACCCAGATTTATTGTTTCCACTGGCTCTTCATGTGGCTGAATTGCCCTCTCTTCCTGGAGTAACAGTCTTACAAGCTCGCCAGGCACTTCGCAATCATCTTCACCTTCGTCTTCGGCTAGGTTGATCGGATTTTCGAAGTCATAACCGGCAGTAGCAGAGTCGTTACCAGTGAGATCCAGAGTGGATTGAAACCTGTATGGGTGAGTGTGTGTAAATATAGTTGTTTTGCAATATATAAAGAAAGAAAGAAAGAAAGAAAGGGAGCACAAGATTTGAAATGCGAAAAAACGTCCAAGGTCTTTATTCATGATATATGGAGATGACAAGTAATAAGCCCTCACAAATGAAGCCACGGTGCCCCGGGTAAGACACCGGGCTGTAAAGTTTCAATTTATTGTTTATTACAAATTAGAAAAACAAAGGAATTCATTACTGCGTAACAAAAGTAACAGGTATGTGATCTTTTGCGGTCCAATTGTTCAATCCACCGTCAGTCGTCGGGTAGATCCAGCTATCGAACTCTGATTCTTCCACTTCGTCTTCATCCCCAATAGCATTCACTCCTGGATTGGTGATGAGCACAGGAGGTCTTCCGATCCTAGCTTTGCACACAACCCTCTGAGCCTCTGCAGTAAAACCCAGTCCAAATTTGTCAGTTTTAGGAGTGAAATCAGGGAGCCTGCCCCAGTTAGCACATTCACCTTTCTCAACTACAGCCCGGGCGTCCTTCAAGGAAGCCATCTTCAAAGGAAAGCTCTCTTCATTCACTGCTTCTGTTGCTGCCAATGTTGGAGGTACCTCTTCAAAATGTTGAAAGGGGGTTTCAATAAACTCCCCGTCCATCTCAATATACCGGAAGGAATTCAAATGACTAACCTTGTATTCTTCCTCCCCCTGCACAGTAACAATCTTCCCTCTGACAGGGTATTTGAGCTTCTGGTGCAGAGTGGAGGTCACTGCCCCAGCTTTGTGAATCCAAGGTCGACCCAGTAAACAGGAATAACATGGACGAATATCCATCACATAGAAAGTTGAGTCAAATACTTGAGAACCTACACGAATAGGAATGTCTACCTCACCATGAACCATCCTCTTCGATCCGTCAAAGGCTCGGACAATGATGTTGCTAGGCTTCAACTCCAGGCCCTCACAATCCAGCCTGTCTAAGGCCTTCTTGGGTAATACATTCAGGGAAGAACCGGTGTCCACCAATACGTGCGCAAGAGTAGTGCCCCTGCATTCAATGGAGACATGCAGGGCATCATTGTGGTTTTTTCCCTTAGCGGTAAGATTGGCATCCGAGAAACCCAAACCATTATCAGCTGTCAAATTGGCTACACAATCAGTGAATTGATCCGCAGATGTCTCCTGTGGCACATGGGCCGTCTTCATAAATGAAATCAGGGCCTTGGCATAGGCCTCTGAGCATAGCAGTAATGATAGCATAGAGATCTTGGAGGGGGTATGCCCCAGCTGTTCAACGACGTTAAAGTCACTCTTCTTGATTATCTTAAGAATTTCCTCCATCTCTTGCTGGGAGGCTTCAACATTCACAGACTTTGGTGCCTCCATCCGGGAAGGCTCATCATCAATCCCTTTGCCCCGAGTATTAGATGACTCGGCAGCAGGGGTAGAAACTGGATCAGAAGTGGAAACAGGCGCACTTGCAGGTGTAATTATGAGAGGTCTTCGAATAACTGGTGGCGCAATGTCAGGCGAGAAGAGCCTGCCACTGCGGGTAACTTTAGTTGGACCGGTGATATTGTTGATGCTGGTACCGGTGTTGAACTCTTGCTTTATTCCAAGTACATACACATCTTCCCCATAGTGCCATGGGACAGCCTTATCAGACTCATAGGGGAGGGGCCCCGGAACAGTAATAATAATGGGTGCAACAGACATAATTTTAACTGGCTTCCTCGGGGGAGCCTTGATTGGATTGTTGAAAATTGTGACAACAGATACTTCTTCAGCGGGAACACAAGGAACAGCGGTCTTCTTGAACAGAATCTCTTTGCTGTCCATCAGGCTTTGGATGCCTAACTTCTGCAACGGACAACCAGTAGGGGAAACAGCACACAGAAGGCAATCCTTGCTACAATCCGGAAATAAACCGGCCAGCAACAGGTTCCTCTTAACAGTCCACAGAGGGGTAGCTACATCATTCACAGAAACGGCATACAAGTCTTCATCAATGGCATTTACTCCATGCTGGGGCATAAGAGCAGTCACAACATTTGGCCTCTCAGGCGCCTCAAATTGTATCTCTTTCGCATCAATAAGGTCTTGAACCTTATTTCTCAGGGCCCAGCAATCATCAGTAGAATGCCCCGGGCTATCGGAGTGATAAGCACAGCGGGCATTTGGATTATACTTAGGAGATGCAGTATTCACAACCTTCGAAGCCTCTCTGACGGTCACCAAGTTGGTTGATAGCAGTTGCGGCAAGATCTGTGACAAGGTCATACTCAGCCGGGTAAATTCTCTTCTGGGTCTTTCAGCCCTTGGTTGGTTGGGTTGCCGAGGAGCGGCAGTAGGCTTAGCAATCACCACCGTGTTGACAGTTTGGCGGCGCTCTGGTTTGTCTTGCCTCCTAGGCCCATACATAGCACTGGCCTCCTTCTTAAAAGGTTTCTTCTCAGCACTTGAGGACGCACCTTTCTGAATCTTTCCTGACTTCATACCAGCCTCGATCCTTTCCCCAGTCAGAATAAGGTCTGTGAATCCTGCAGATGAATTGCCAATGAGATGATTAAAGAACGGCCCGGATAGGGTCCCCAATAACATATCTACCAATTCACGGTCGGTTAATGGTGGCTGCACCCTGCCATCCAGGTCCCTCCACTTCTGTGCATACTCTTTAAAACCTTCTCCCGATCCTAGCGACATACCCTGGAGTTGGGTACGTGTAGGAGCGAGGTAGGCATTATATTGATCCTGCTTGTAAAAAGAAGTAGCCAACTCCTCCCAGTTACGATCCTTGGTTCCATCCAGCTGATAGAACCATTCGAGATGAGTCCCTGAAAGACTCTCCTGGAAGAAGTGGATCCACAAGTTCTTGTCCACTGTATACGGCTGAATCTTCTGCACATAAGATCTGAGATGTAACTTAGGGCAAGACGCCCCGTCATACTTTGCGAAAGATGGTGCTTTAAACTTGTGCGGGATGATCACACCAGAAGATAAACCCAAGTCTCCGAAATCCAAACCAGGCACTTGTTGAATTTCCATGGCATTCAGACGGTCTTCCAACTGCTTATATTTGTCTTCAGCTGGAGGATATTGTTCCTCATTAAAATCAGTCTCGTTGTCAGAGACTACCGGACTAGGACCTCTTCCCCCCTGGGGACTGTCTTTGCCTACAGAAGAACCAGCTTCCTCATTCTGCAGTGTGTTACCAAATCTCCGGCCCGTGTTGAATAGAACAGTTCTCTTCTTCTTCTTCTTCTTAACCAGCAGAGCCTTCAGCTCCTCTTGACCTTGAGCCAAACCCATGATCAGCTCTTGAAATTGGGCGTTCTGAGCCTGAAGGGCCTTGATAGACTGCTCGGTTGATGATTCAGGGTTCATGATGCTGAAATAAACAGCGAAGAACATTAAGAAACCTGAAAAGAAAAGTACCTGCTATGCGTATGATGAATGATATGTGTCTATGCAATGCATTCAAGGGTTCGAAAGTTCAAATTTGTTGTAGACAAAAGGGAACACACGTTATCATTAAGGAAATAATTGTTCAGTACATCAGGGCCTCATGGGTAAAACATTACAAAAGTGAATCAATCCCAAAAGACACTATGCATCCTCTTCGGAGCAATGTAGGTGTTGAGATTCCTCTCCTTGTGCAGTAGGCGGGTGAGCTCCAAGACCTTCTTCTCACTAGCATGTAGACTGGACTCAAGAGAATTTCGTTCTTCCTTAAGCTGGATCCAGCTCTTCTGCATTTCTTCCCAGGATGTAGGCATATCAGGATGCTGAATGGTGTAGGGCACCTCACCCTCCGAAACTGGCTCTTTGATCACAGGGAGAACATGAGGATATGGCATTACTAACTTCTGGGAGCGGGCCCGTACCCACTTGAGATAAGGCTCCAACGGGATGGAGTTCCTGTGCCCCAGTGTCTTACTATCTATCTTGTTAGGCATCCTCCAAGCTCTGATAAATCTCTGGCAAAGTCCTCGTGCATCATTGTCGAAGTCAAAAACTATGTCAGGAATTAACATGTCATGAGGGTCGTCCCTCCGAGCATAACCAAACTGTCTCCAAGCCAGACACGGGTTGTAAGTAATACCTCCTCTGATTCCCAGTAAAGGAACATTAGGGTACTCCCCGCAACGATCAATGATAGTGACATCCTCTCTGGACCGAGAGCACCAATGTATATCTGCATGTGTAAGAGTCATCAATCGTTGTGACCATCTCAAACCCTGCTCATTCTTTAAGACTGATTGTGGAAGGTGTGAAATAAACCACCTTCCCAGGAGAGGAGTGCAGCACATAAGAACACCTCTTTTTCTCATGGTTCGAGTGTAACATGAGTGAAGGATGTCCCCAAGCAACATAGGTATAGGATTCCTGGACATGAAGATCTGGACAGCACTGATATCTATAAGCTGATCTGGATTAGGGAACAACACCAACCCATAGACAAGGAGGGCCATAACTTCTTCAAAGGCTTGTAGGTCAAGGGAGTTCCAACATTCTTGGGCCTTCTCAAACAGAAACCTGGCCAAGAACCCTTTGATACCACTTCTAACTTCCCAGTGTCCCTTGATGTCAGAGGGTTGTAGGTGTAAGGCTTTAGCAATCTCTTCAAGTTTGGGTTCCTTTTCTGTACTGTTGTAGGGTAGTTGACTAAGGATAGGGACCTTCAGAAGCCGGGAGAACTCTTCCAATGTAGGCACCAGTTGATAATCCAGGAAAGTAAAACAATGGTGCAGAGGGTCAAAGAACTGGAACAGGACCTTTATCATATCTTCCTCAATGTTGGTGTTGACCAAGCTGATGAGTCTTCCATGCCTCTCACTGAAAGAATAGCTCTCGGGAATCCTGGATATAAGCTCCTTAAGCTGAGGAGGGATCCTTACAAGGCTGATCTGAATTGTCTTTCTGCGAACAGTTTCCATGTCCTACAAAACAAGAATAAAGATGAAGATTCGAACCCCTGAAATGGTTAGTCAATGCATATGATGCTGTATGATGTCATGATGCTATGATAAAGCACACCACAAATATTTACAAGAAGCAAAACATGATAAGGCACACAAGTCACACCACAGCCCTTAGAGTTTAGGCCAGCATGGGGTCTGGGTATTACCCTCTTGAAGTTGGTGGGCTCAACCTGTCCTATCAGAAGTAACCGGGTTCTAAGGGTCCCAATATCATTGAATTGCTTTCATTGTTCATCGTTTCGATTTAGCCACTGAACTGGCGACCGAAATATTCCAAGAAAACAACCCTCAATTGAGTGTAGTATCGAGTATCAACCAACCTCGGACTGCACCAAAGTCAGTTATCTCACTACCCTAAAGAGGCCAAGATGGTTCAATTAAGGTTCCTAAGGTCAGTTGATGCTTCACGACACCACGTGGCGGCCCCGTACTCTCCTTGACTTGACTCAAGGGTTACCGCTACACACCAAAGTGCCACATCAACGTAGAAGACTGCTTCAACCATGTCGGTATACCCCGCACAGTTCCCTCACAGCCTTGTTGCTACTTTCTAAGAAGGTATCCCCCAGATCCGGGTTAGGATCTATAGAACTCCCGAGACAGCCCACAATAATAAAGCAAACAATTCAGACAATTGAAAACACAAGTGATCTTAGTCCTAAGGTACACCTCACTTTATAAGAATCCCCAGCAGAGTCGCCAGTTCTGTGATCGGTGGATCTGGAACTGACTGTTTAACGTTGGTTCGCGAAATGTCGCGGAAGCAAGAGTCGCCACCGTCTTTTATTTTCTCCAACATGGACAGGACAAAAGCACAGCAAAATTCCTTATGAGATAGTTTCTCGGTTCGGGAGGTAGATTTATAGAAAGGGAAGGTGTTAGCACCCTTTCTATCCATGGTTATCCATGGGCTCTTAGATACTTGCTCATTTGTGTTTTCAAAATGTTTGTTTGCTTTTCAAAAGTGCGTGGGTTTGAAAAAAGTTTCATTGAAAACTTCAATTCGACTCTTGTATCAGTCCTCAAGAGTGTTGTGAAGCGTTTGTTTTGAAATCTTTTAGAAAGTGTCCGTGTGAAAAGAGTTTTTTTTATTTATTTTGAATTAGAGCAAGTATCTATGAGTCATCCACCTACCCTAAGGAATTAGGCTGTGTAAATGTCCTTAAGGTAGTGCCATCCCACCATTGAGAGGTAGGTAGCACCACCGTTGGAGGTGTTCGGGTCAATTCGCTTGTTAGGGACAGTGTGGTCACCAGAGCAACAGTAGGACACCTTAGAAGCTACCCTTATGCCATTGATCTTTTTATTTCGAGGCAACTATTCTGAGGCAACCGTTTCGAGGCAACTTGTTTCGAGGCAACTAGATCAATGGACATAAGGACTTACTAAGATGTCCTATACTCGACGGCCACGTTTCGAGGGGCAAGGCAACAGTGAGGCGTACCCTAAGAGTGGTGTGTGAATTTGTGTATTGTTTTCAGTTATGTTTTATCTTGATCATGCATTGTAGTGAGCTACGCTTGTTTTTATTTTTGGCCATACATTCTTTCATGCAAAGTTTAGAATTTAAAAGTGCGGAAATTAAAGTGCGGAAAATAAAGTCCTACGCTATTACAAGGCGCGGGTCTATACATCGCCAAATTAACAAAGACCCGTTTTTTAATAAAAATGCGGAAAGTAAATAAATTTCCTAATTACTATTACAAGGCTTGAGCAATTACATTATATTTAAAACGAAAAATAAGAACAAACGCGCGAAAAGAAATTAGAATCGAATATGCGAGGGCGTTGGACCCTTTAAAGATTAAATTGAAATTAAAAATTAATTAATTATTTAATAAAGAAAAGAGGTTATTTTTTATGGTTTTTGGTATTCATGAAATAAAGAAAATTAATTAAAATTAGAAATTAAATAAAACCCTAGTTCTAAATTATTTTTAATTGTTAAAGAAAAAGATTAAAGTTTTAACCTAATTTACACTATTTAATTAATTACATGGGTATTTACAAAATAATTAATAGTTAATAATAATGATAATAAGAAAAAATTTGTTTATTAAGAAAAAGAATAAAAATGCTAAAACCTAATTTCTACATATTTTAGTTATTTAAGAAAAACATTAAAATTTTAAAACCTAAATTAACCTAAATTGATTATTTAAAATTTGTTTACAAAAATATAATAATGAATTAAATGTTAATAACCATAAACATGTTTTTGATTTTTTCTGTATTTTTATTTTATTATGAAAATTATTTTTGGTAGATTAAAGAAAATAATTAAGAATTAAGAAAGAAAATCAAATGAAAATAAGTATAAAAAAATGTGCAAACCATGGGGGTGTCTGGACCCAAAGGGAGGTCTTTGTAGAGTAATTTGGCCCATTGAATCAGGCCTCTTTTGACTTTCCAGCGTTTGCGTGCAGATCCATTGACTGGCGTGCATGGTGGAATTCACGTGATGGCCATCAGATTGAGTCTCCTGGACACTTGGCAGGCACAGGCGTTGGGATGCATGGTGCTCCTTTGAATGAGTGCTACGCTGGAACATGTTAAATGAAAAATTATGAAATATATAAGGGGACCTGGGAATCGAACCCAGGTCCCAATACCTGCAAGCCAACGCATTAACCATCCAGGCCATTGAGTCTCTTTGTTATTATAATAGAACGTAAATAATATACATGAAAACAAGCGCTAGTGGCCTAAAGCAAGAAATCACGCGCCAATATTTGAATCATCCAGCCAAGCTTGGACACGCTAGCATCGTCTTCCTTTTTTTCCTGCAAATACAAGTAAATAGCGGGGGTTTTAAACCCCCACTAAACCTCAACCTGAAAAATAGCGAATAGAATATAGGAAAACATAAAAAGGGCGTGAGGTGTGGATTAGTTTCGTTTGGAGGTCAAGATTTCAATGGTACCAGTTTTAAGGCCTGATTTTACCATATGTGTAAAGCCCCAAAATTGAAGCTTCTGAAACCCTAACCTACGTTAATGGTGGATTCTTGTACAGGCAGTATTAGTTCAATTGAGTAGTACCATTAGCTTCAGAGCATTCATGTTAGTATAAATCAATCAACAAAATGCATGAATAATGCTTAAAAATCAAAACACGATAATGGATAATTTCATGAAAAGTAAGACATTGTTCTACCACTTCTTTGGGTATGGAGGCCTGGATTTGATTGCAAATGCTTCCTAGTAGTATCAGGAGTGTATTGGAATACTTTTCAAGCCTTGAAACGAGCTCTAGGTATCAAAACAGTTTTCAACTCTTTTGTCCAAAATTGCAAGTTTGTTATTGATTCTCTGCGCAGCTTCTTGTGTCTCTTGCATTAGGTTTTGGTTGTATATGTATCTGAGCATGATTAGGTTAAGAAAGCAAGCCCAAAGATCCATGCCTTTATGATTTTGATATTTGATTTTTCTACACATAAAAATCCAATCTTTTTCAATCCTTTTTTATGCCAATCATGTAGAATCCTTCCCTTTTGAGTGATGCACGAAATATTTGATTCATAATGGATGAAATCTCTGCACAAAAAGATTTGAAAGGTATTATTTGCTATTTTTTTCATATTTAATTTTAATTAAGTGAATTAATAATAATAAAAATTCAAATAATTAATCAAAAATGAGAAAATAACTCCCTTGGAGGTCAATGGGTCGTGCATAGCCTTTGGGTAATGATTCATGGAAGAATTTGTGGCCCATTAGCATTTTTGAACCTATTTGTGCAAAGTTGACTTTTCAAAATTCCCAAAAATTTCCCAACTTCCACAAGGCATATCTTGCTCAATTATTAAGCTTTGATCATGTTCTTGGACATTTTGGAAAGGTCTTGAAGTCCTCTAACCAATGTCTTTGGTCCCATGTCATTTTGATTTACCAATCTCAAGTTATGGTCTTTGACTTGAAGTGCCTTTTTGTTGACTTTTGAAAATGACCTATAATGTTGAGATTGATAACTTTTTGTGAGAGCATTTCTTGGACTTGAAGTGTGAAGATGAGTTGTAGGAAATGTCATTCTATTCAAAATGAGCTTTGGATGGAATTTTTATGATAAACCATGAAGAAGTTATGCTCTGGTCAATTTGCAGTTGACTTTTTCAACTGTCCAAAAATAGAAACTTTTGCATCTTGAGACTTTTTGAGCCATGCCTTGAGAATCATGATCAAGAATTGATCAAATGATGTTTGTGGCTTCAAAATAAGATGTTGACCAAAAATTTGGACTTTTGACTGTCAAATGACCATTTTGCCCCTGCAGTTGACTGGGAAGCAATTAGGGTTTTTGACTGTGCAATCTGGTGTTGTGAGTCTTGAAACTTGGCATATGGATGCTTGACAATGTTTATAGGCATGTGGGACTTGATTGGACCCTTGGAAACTTCAATTTCTTTGCCAGAACCAAAACCCTAATTTTTGACTGTTAGGAGGCAATTGGACTGTGCAACCCTTGGGAGATTTTGAAGCATGATCTTAGCAAACCTTGAAGAATATGGGAGGGCAAATTTTGGGGTACAACAGAGATTTTATGAGTAAGGGGTAGATTATGGAAAGGGAAGGTGTTAGCACCCTTTTCATCCGTGGTTTTCCACGGGCTCTTAGGTACTTGCTCATTTTTTAAAATTGTTTGTGTTTGTGTGTTTTGAAATATTTTTGTTTGCTTTATGGTAACTCTTGTATTAGTCCTCAAGAGTGTGATAAAGAGTTTTTTAAAAGTATTTTGAAAAGTGTGTAAGTGTGAAAAAGAGAATCAGGTTTGAGCAAGTACCAAACAGTTATCTACCTACTCGAAAAAGGATGTTCTTTTCCTCCTTTCCTTTAGATAGTGTTATCCTACTATTAGTGAGTAGGTAGCCCTATCGTTGGATGTTGAGGGACTATCGAAAGGGACATTTATGGTCATCGAAGGCAACATGTAAGGATATCTTAGCATTCGAAGGGACAGTCATCATATAAGCAACATCGAGGGACAATATCATTTCTCGTAGGCAACTCGAGGGACGTTAGGGACCATGATATTTTTGATGACTTTAGTACCGACGGTTTTTGCTAAGATATCCATACGTTCGAGGGACATGACCATTATTTTTCAAGGCAGCCAAGTGAGAAATACCCTAAGGATGCAAGTGTAAGAAGTGTGTTTTTTCAGTTATTTTTTTGTCTTTTTGTTAGGTTAGCTAACGTTTGATTATTAGTCTTTTCATACACGCCTAGTTACTAACAGTTTATATATAGGCATATAAGAAATGTAAAAGCGATAAATAAAATCCTACAACTATTACAGGGCTTCAGGATAGTTACATAAAAGAAAGTGCAAAAATGAAGTGCGGAATTTTAAATCTAGACTATTACATCCCATAATCAGTTACATTATTATATAAAATGTGAGAATGAAAATAATGCGCGTGAAATGAAATATTACGTCTAAAAATCCTAAGAATGAAAGTCTTTTTTGGTTTTATTAAAGAAAAATTAATTCTAGATTTAATTAAGAAAAATAAATACTAAATGGAAGAATTAATCTAGGTTATAAAAGAAAAAACTAATCCTAATATATTTTTTTGTATTTTTTATTAAGAAAATATTGAAACATAAATTAGATCTAATTAATTAATTAAAAGAAAGAGAAAATTATTAATTAAAAATTATTCTAAACTATCCTATTTTTTTGCAATTTTTATTATGAAAAGAAAATGATTAAATTAAACTCTAAGTTCTAGTTCATTTTAAATTAAAAAAAGAAGTTAAAATTCAATTAATTAATTAATTAAAGAAATTAAAATTCTATTCCTAATTATTTTTTTTTGAGTTTTTATATTATTTAGTTAATTAAATAATTAAAAAAAGGAAAACAAAATGAAATAATAAAAAAAACAAAACAAAAAGGGCCCAAATGGCTGGGATGCTTAAAGAAAAATAGGGGAGTGCTGTTGCAAAAACGTCAGGCCCAAGTGTTAAAGCCCAGATTGGTGTTTGATCTAGTGAGATGAGTCCTTGAGGGAATATGGTGAGCTTTCATACTAGAGTCATTCATCTTGATCAGATGTACATCTGATGGTTAAGGTTTGATGAAGTATGGTGGACATCAAACTAATAGGAATACCAGATCTGCATGAAAATATTGAGAAATAAGAAAATGTTGGACCTGGGACTCGAACCCAGGTCCTCTCCCTCACATACGCACTTCCCTGCCATCTGAGCTATCCATTCATTCGTTATACTAAATAAAACAAAAATAATATAATAAAAAACTTCAAGTAATTATTTAAAATAAAAAAATGCGCGCAGATTTGGATTACCCAGTGGGGGGCTGCCACGCATCATCTTCTTCCTCCCTCCTTTGTTTTAGACATTGAGACCTATAGTGACAGTTTTGGTATGTCACTATAGCACTTGTAACTTATAAAACTCATAATACGCAACAAAAATGAACTTTGAGGCCATGGATCAATTGTGTTCAACCTCTTAAGCACAGTAGTGCCCCTGGTTTGGGCTGATTTTGGCTAATTTGGAACACCCCATTTCGAAGGTCCAAACCCTAGAAATGGCAACACTTGATTCCTGCATCAAAAACTCAATCCAACTGTACATATAGCTTTCAAATGCTCAAATGATCAATAATACATAATCAAAATGTACTTGAATTGCGTGAATTGAGCAGAACGAAAATGGAAAATGAGGCAAACTGTATGAACTCACTGATGCGTTTTGTGAGGTTTCAGGACTTGGTGATGATCACAAATGCTACAGGGAACCTCCAGGAGCGAGTTTGGATCCTTGTTTGGGATTAGAACAGGCTGGAGACTAAAATTTGAATTTGACAAATTTGGTGTTTTTTTGCAAAACTTTCAGGGGTTCCCCAGGCTATGCGTGCGTGTTTGGAGCTGGCCAATGGCTTGTTTATGTATAGAGGGATGAGGAGACACGAAAAAACAAGTTTGTAACAGCCATAATCAATTGCTTGAATGCCATGAATATCCATTTGTAACCTTGGCCAAAGTTATGGGATTTTGTCTATTTTTCAAACTTGCATGAATGTGGACATACTGGCCTTGTTGTACACGAAAATTGGGGCCCCTCCATGCATTAAAACAAGCCTAAATGATAATGGCCCATATATTTTGCAATAATTTTGATTTATTTAATTTTTAATTAAATAAAATTAATATAAAATGCAAATAAAATCAAGATTGTTCAAAAATTGTTTAGGGGTCATCTATAATCTTAGGAAGATGTTTGAAGTCCAAGAAAATGAGCCATTGCCTTAAAAGCTCAAATTTGCTCAATGCACTTTTCTTGAAATTTCCCAACTTTTCCCAACTTGGGCATGTCATAACTTGCTCAATTTGTATCTCATGATGATGATCTGGGACTTTTTGGAAAGCCCAACATGTCTACTTCAATCCCCTCTTTTTATCAATTTTGCATTTGAAGATGGTATCTTGATGTTAAAGGTCTTGGAAAAAAGTGGCTTTTATTGACTTTCTAAAAATGACCTGTAATGTATAAACTTGTATCTTTCAAATGGTGCATTTCCTAGACTTTATGGATGAAGAGAAGTTGTAGGGAATTGAATTCTCTTCAAAATGAGCTTTGGTTGGAAAATTTCTAATAAATTATGAGAAAGTTATGCTTGGTCAAAATTCAGTTGACTTTTCCTATAGAAACCCTAATTTGCCACTTTTGACTTTTGATGGGTTAGGAGCATTTCTTGAGGAATCATGATCAACCCTTGATCAAATGATGGATATCGCTTCAAAATATTAATGTTGACCAAAAATCTTGAAGTTTGATTGTACATGGGTCACAGTTGACTTTTGACCTAGCACAGTTGATTTTCCAATACTTGAGCAATTGACTGAGCAAACTTGTTGTTCAAGGCATGAAATTTGGCATGGATGATCTTGAGGAAATATTAGGACAATGGAGAACATTTGGGATCCTTGTAGCTCAACCATCTTGATGAAAATTGAAACCCTAGCTGGGGGTTCATTGTCTTAGGAGGAGAATTGTCTGATCAATTCTTGGTCAACCTTGAGCAATTGAGAACCTCTAGGAGTATGTATTGTGTGAAAATGGGAGGGGAAATTTTGGGGTACAATAGTTGCCCTTGCTCAATCTTCTTAAACCTGAAGATTTAGATTGGCTTGTTTTCCTTTCGTGATCTGAAGGTGGAAGATGATTGAATACTAGAGTGCGCAGAAATTTGCACTCGTCTGAAGTGTGACTGTTGGTGAATAATATCGGGAATGGGCTTACATATGCCATTTG
Source organism: Vicia faba (assembly GCA_948472305.1). Taxonomy (NCBI): domain Eukaryota; kingdom Viridiplantae; phylum Streptophyta; class Magnoliopsida; order Fabales; family Fabaceae; genus Vicia; species Vicia faba. Next base: position 826,176,115 of record OX451735.1, on the reverse strand, counting down.
TAAAAGATGACAGAAGACTGTCGGAGATGGGCTTAAAGATTCCATCCAATGAGTATGACGGAGAGTCGTCGGAGATGGGCTTAAAGATGCCATCCAAAATATGTGCTGACTTCGTAAGAATTCTCTTTATGGGGATTCATGTTTCTGCTGTCCGAGAAGGAGTCCACTAGGGAATGTTTTTTAGGGGAATAGAGTCTAGGAGCTTAGGTTGTCCATTACTCTACTAGGGAGTCATCTCTTGACTGAAGAGACGAAAGTGAACTGCTATTTGGTCAGGATCCAGGCTTCACAGTGACATGTTGAGGATGATAAGGCTGACTGATATCTGGTCGTATTCCAGGCTTCACAGCGACTTACTAGGAAAATGAGATTAAACTGTTGTCTGGTCATACTCTAGGCTTTGCAGTTTCTCAAACTGGAATAGAAATCAAAAATATCAGTGTCGATTTAACTGAAACAGAAAAAGTCTTGGATCATCTTCAACTGGTATAGGAATCAGAGAAATCTTAGTATCGATCTAACTGAACCAGAGGAAAATCTTGAATTAACTTTGACTGGATAAGAATCAGAAAAATCTTAGTGTCAATTTAACTAAACCAGAAAAAAGTCTTGGATCATCTTCAACTAGAATAGGAATCATAGAGATCTTAGTGTCGATCTGACTGAACCAAAGAAGGTCTTTAATTAACTTTGTCTAGATAAGAATCAGAAAAATCTTAGTGTCGATTTAACTGAACCAGAAAAAAGTCTTGGATCATATTCAACTGGAATAGGAATCAGAGAGATCTTAGTGTTGATCTGACTGAACCAGAGGAAAATCTTGAATTAACTTTGACTGGATAAGAATCAGAAAAATCTTAGTGTCAATTTAACTGAACCAAGAAAAAGTCTTGGATAATCTTCAACTTGAATAGGAATAAGTGAGATATTAGTGTTGATCTGACTGAACCAGAGAAGGTCTTTAATTAACTTTGACTGGAATGGAAATCAGAAGAGTCTTAGGGTCGATTCAACTGAACCAGACAAAAGTCTTGGATCATCTTCAACTGGAATAGAAATCCGACAGATCTTAGTGTCGATATGACTGAACCAGAGAAGGTCTTGGATTAACTTTGACTGGAATGGTAATCAGAAGAATCTTGGTATCGATTTAACTGAACCAGAAAAAAGTCTTGGATCATCTTCAACTGGAATAGGAATCAGAGAGATCTTAGTGTCGATCCGACTGAACCAGAGAAGGTCTTTAATTAACTTTGACTGGAATGGAAATCAGAAGAATCTTAGTGTCAATTAAATTGAACCATACAAAAGTCTTGGATCATCTTGAACTAGAATTGAAATCAGAGAGATCTTAGTGTCGATCTGACTGAACCAGAGAAGGTCTTGAATTATCTTTGACTGGAATGGAAATCAGAAGAGTCTTAGGATTGATTTAACTGAACCAGACAAAAGTCTTGAAATATCTTCAACTGGAATAGAAATCAGAGAGATCTTAGTGTCGATATGACTAAACCAGAGAAGGTCTTCAATTAACTTTGACTGGAATGGAAATTAAAATAATCTTAGGGTCGATTCAACTGAACCAGACAAAAGTCTTGGAATATCTTTAACTGGAATAGAAATCAGAAAGATCTTAGTGTCGATCTGACTGAACCAGAGAAGGTCTTGTGAGGGAATCTTTCTGAGGAAGATCCTGAGATAACCCTTTGTTATACGTAGCTTTTTAGAAGACTACCAGGTCACATAAGTAGTCAATGGTGTTTATTGATTTGATCTTTTCTTGAAAATGGTAAAGAGTTAGTTGTATGCAATTTCATGATGTATGAAATGCGTTGTGATGATGTTCTCAAAATAAATGAGATTATATTGTATGTGCATGCCATGATGTATGAATATGGGATGCTGATGCGATATTTTTCAGTCTTGGAAAGTAAATCTTGGACTGCTACTGAAGAGTATTGGGAAGACGAATCCTTTGTTTCCACTGAGGATGATGAATGGATATGATTTGTCAGGGATTAACTCTGCTTGAGAAAAACTCTGTGGAGGGAGGATGCTTTGTTGGAAGATCTTGTCGATGTAGAGAGATAAACTCTGTTGGGGAATGATCTTCCGCAGTTTGAGGAATAAACTCTACTCGGGGGGAGTTTTTATAAACTGTTTAATATTATAAAGCTCGGCTGGGGAGTACAAATTCCAGCTCCCTGAAGGAACTTTGTTGGAGGAAGTAGTTCCTACTTGGGGAAGAAAAGATCAAAACTCTGTTTGTTTCTACTCTGTGGGGAACATAGATGTCACGGGGTTGTATTGTAATGGCGACTTCATCTCAAACTGTCTCTGCCCCTGTACCTGCTGGAAGGAGTAACTGTCAGGACCAAAAATTGTTTCTTAGACTTTTCTCCGTTTCTTAAAATCATTAGTAACTATCTTTTTATTTTTATGCAAGTATTTGTGAACAGTGGTCATATTTAAATGCATATGTCAAAAATAATCATTGGACATTTTTGCAAAACAAAACAGAAAAATAGAAAACAAATAGTTGTGTACTTTCAAAGAAATGATTTGTATTGATTTCTGAAGTTTTCCTATAACAGGCATTTTGTACAAAGAGACTGACGTTCTAGTAGGAGAACGCCATCATAGGAAATGAAAATTACACAAAATAGTGTACAAAGATAAAAAAAAGCTATGTGTAATAATCCTATTGAGTTTCAAATCTACTATTGCCCCTATGTCTTCGAGCGTCTCATCACTTTGCTACTTGTCCGAAGCTGACTGGATTTATCGGTACCGTTTGAGTCTTTGTAGTTGATATTGAGGTCTAGTCGCAAGGTGATCCAATGGGACATAGTGATACGCTTCAAATCCCTAACTTTTTCCTGGACTGCCCTTTCAGGTTTTCAGACCACCAGGATACCCTTTTTTACCCAAGCCGCCTTTGCAGGTTTTTGACTTGCCGGGTGTATAATATTTTTTGTATTTATCCCTAATTTTTTCCCGAACCCTTTTGGTTCACCGGGATGCCCTTATTTTTTCCTAGGCCAATCAACCTAGCAGGTCTATATTTAGGCGTAGTATCTTTTCACTATGTCCGCATTAACAGGGTGAGGAAGGTCGTCACCATCCATGGTGGTCAGAATCATGGGTCCACCGGAAAATATGCTCTTGATTACAAATGGCCCTTCGTACGTGGGAGTCCGTTTGCCCCTAGGATCACCTTGTGGCATTATGATGCGCTTGACTACTAGATCACCCACTTGATACACTTGACGTCTGACCTTTTTGTTGAAAGCCTTGATCATCCGTTTTTGATACATTTGACCATGACAGATAACAGTAAGCCTTTTCTCATCAATCAAATTTAGCTGATCAAGTAGAGTGTGGATCCAATCGTCTTCGTTCAAACCTGCATCCTTCATAATCCTTAAAGAAGGTGTTTGGACCTCAATAGGCAGGACAGCCTCCATACCATATACCAGAGAATAAGGCGTTGCCCCTGTCGAATTTCGTGCTGAGGTGCGGTAACCATGAAGAGAAAATGGTAACATCTCATGCCAGTCTTTGTATGTCACTGTCATCTTCTGTATGATTTTCTTAACATTCTTGTTAGCAGCCTCTACAATGCCATTCATCTTCGGCCAGTAGGGAGAAAAGTTATGATGTTGGATCTTTCATTGTTTACAGAGTTCGGTGATCATTGTATTGATGAGATTTGTACCATTGTCTATGATGATTCTTTCTGGCACACCATACCGACAAATTAGGTTATGCTTGATAAACCACGCCACAACATTCTTGGTAACAGTAGCAAAAGAGGCAGCCTCAACCCACTTCATGAAGCAATCAATGGCCACTAGGATGAAGCTATGCCCATTGGAAATGGTAGGTCTAATCTCTCTGATCATGTTAATTCCCCACATTGCAAAGGGCCAAGGAGTCGTCAAGACATTCAAGGGGACCGGAGGTACATGCACTTTATCATCATAGATCTGGCATTTGTGATAAGTTCAGGAATGCTAATAACAGTCGGCTTCCATAGTGGACCAATAGTATCCTTCCCGTAGGATCTTTTTAGCCATGGTGTGTCCACTAGAGTGGGTGCCAAAGGTACCTTCGTGTAAATCTGCCATAATCCTCTCTGCTTCGCTCTTGTCTATGAATCGAAGTAAAGTAGAGTCATGATTACGCTTGTAGAGGATTCCATTACCGAGGAAAAACTTTACGGAGAACCTTCTCAGAAACTTCTTATCATTGACAGATGCACCCTCAGGGTATTCTTGAGCCTCGAGATACCTTTTCACTTCATGGAACCAAGGTTTGTCTGCTACCTCTTCAGTGTCAATATCATAGCAGTATGTCGGTTCATCCAACCTCTCAATAGTGATTTGAGGAGCCTCGTTGTCCCACTTGACCTTGAACATAGACGACATAGTAGCTAGCGCGTCCGCTAACTGATTCTCTTCTCGTGGGAAATGTTCATAGGTGACCTCTTCAAAGTGTGGAAGCAATGTCAGCACATGTTCTCTGTAAGGGGTGAGATTCAGGTGCTTCGTGTCCCACTCCCCTTTTATTTGACTTATTACCAAGGCTGAATCCCCGAAAATGCTCAAGAACTTGATCCTTAAGTCAATAGCAGCTTTGAGGCCCATGATGCATGCTTCATACTCCGCCATGTTGTTGGTACAGTTGAAACATAATATGGCTGTGAAAGGAGTATGACAGCCTTCGGGAGATATGATTACAACACCAATGCCATTGCTGAGTGCGTTGGAGGCTCCATCAAAAACCATAGTCCATCGGGATCCTTCCTCAGGTCCTTCATCTGGTCCAGGTTCTTCACAGTCAGTCACTAACATAATATTCTCATCCGGGAATTCAAAGTTCATGGATTGGTAGTCATCCACAGCCTGATGAGCCAAATGATCAACTAGTACACTTCCCTTGATTGATTTTTGGGTCATGTATTAGATATCATATTCGGTCAAGATCATTTGCCATCTTGTTATTCTTTCGGAGAGAGTGGGGTTCTCGAAGATATACTTGATCAGATCCATTTTAGATATCAACAAAGTGGTGTGGGTCAACATATACTGTCTTAGTCAGCGAGCAGCCCATGCCAAAGCGCAGCAAGTTTTCTCAAGCAATGAGTATCTTGTCTCACAGTCGGCAAACTTTTTTCTAAGGTAGTATATTGCATGCTCTTTTCGACCGGACTCGTCATGCTGCCCCAGCACACACCTCATTGAATTATCTAACATTGTTAAGTACATTATCAAAGGTCTCCCTTCAATCTGGGGCATCAGAATTGGAGGCTCTTGAAGGTATTCCTTGATTCTCTCGAAGGCGGTCTGGCATTCGTCATTCCACTTTACCACTTGATCTTTCTTTAGGAGTTTGAAGATTGGCTCACAAGTAGCAATTAAATGGGAAATGAACCTGGCAATGTAATTTAGGCGTCCTAAGAAGCCTCTGACCTCATTCTCAGTGCAAGGAGCTGGCATCTCTTGTATAGCCTTCACCTTTGCAGGGTCTACCTGAATGCCCTTGTTACTGACAATGAAACCTAGAAGTTTACCAGACCTTACCCCGAAGGTGCACTTGTTCGGATTTAACCTCGGCTTGTACATCTTCAACCTGTCAAACAGCTTTGGCAGATGATCAAGGTGTTCTTCCTCAGTTTGAGACCTGGCTATCATGTCATCAACATAGACCTCTATCTCATGGTGAATCATGTCATGAAAAAAGCTACCATGGCTCGCTGATAGGTTGCCCCAATATTCTTCAACCCAAACGACATCACTTTGTAACAGAAAGTGCCCCATTGTGTGACGAAGGTTGTCATATCCATGTCTTCAGGTTCCATTTTGATCTGATTGTAGCCAGAGAAACCGTCCATGAAGGAAAATACCTTGTTTTGTGCAATGTTGTCGACCAGAATGTTGATGTAGGAAAGCGGAAAGTCATTCTTGGGGCTTGCCCTGTTCAAATCTCTGTAGTCCACACACATTCGTACCTTGCCGCCCTTTTTAGGTACCGGGACTATGTTAGAAACCCATTGGGGATAAGAAGTGACAGCTAGGAACCCAGTGTTGAACTGTTTCATAACCTCTACTTTGATCTTCTCTTACATTTCATGGCGCGTGCGACGGGCCTTCTGCTTTACCGGAGGGCAATCTTCTTTAGTTGGCAGATGATGAACCACAATATTCGTGTCCAGTCCTGGCATGTCCTCATACGACCAGGAAAAGATCTCAACATAATCATGCAACATCTGACCTCTTTTTTGTTCTCTTTTGTGCCCAAATTCACTGTCTTGATTGGCTCTTCATGAGGCTGTATAACCCTTTCTTACTGTTGTAACAATCTAGCAAGTTCTCCGGGTACCTCACAATCTTCCTCACCTTCATCCTTGGCTTGGTTGATCGGATTTTCAAAGTCATAACCGACAATAGCAGAACTGTTATCAATGGGATCCAGAGTGGATATGGATCTACAGTTTGATACGTGGGTGTGTGTAAGAGCATATTTGTATAGAAAAAGTAAAAAAGCAGAAAAGAAAAACAGAGAGCGCAAAATTTGTATGCATAAACGTCCAATTCTTTATTAATGCCATATGAAATTGAAACATGATAACCCTCACAAATAAACCACTGTGCCCCGGGTAAGACACATGGCCATAAAGTTTATAATGTTTATTACATATCCAAAAACCACAAAGATAATTACTTCTGAATAAAAGTAATTGGTACAAAGTCTTTTACTGTTCAGTTACTGGGTCCACCGTTGGTAGTAGGGAAGATCAAGCTATCCATGTCATCATCACCATCACTGTCTTTTAGAGCGTTAACCCCATGATTGTTGGTACGTAGGGGAGGTCTTCCAGCATGAGCACGACGAATAGCCCTTTGAGCCCCTGAAGAGAAATCCAAACCAAACTTATCAGACTTGTATGGAATATCAGGGAGTTGGCCCCAGATGGTAGACCCACCTTCTTCAATAACTGCTTTTACATCCTTGAGAGAAGCCATATTCAAGGGAGGTCTGGTGATCTTGGGCAGATTGGTGACAGTTTCAGTTGCAACCATAGTCTAAGGTATCTCTTCGATGTTTTGACATGGAGTCTCAATGAACTTGCCATCCATTTCCACGTACCTGAAGGAGTTCAGGTGACTGACCATGTATTCTTCTTCACCGTGTACCGTGATAATCTTTCCTCTTATCGGGTATCTCATCATCTGATGTAGAGTATACGTGACAGCTCCCACCCCATGGATCCAAGGGCGACCCAACAAACAAGAATAAGATGGTATGATATCCATCACGTAGAAGGTGGAGTCAAATGTTTGAGAACCTACTTTGATGGGGATGTCCACCTCCCCGTGCACCATTCTCTTCGAACCATCTGTAATCTCAAGCCTCAACTCAACTTTAGTTTTGATGAAAGATAAACAAGCTAGTTTGATGAAAGACAAACAAGCATTATGGAAAGAAGGAAAAGAAGTGGAAATTAACTTAAAGCATCATTCACTCAAAGCTTCAAGGAACTTGGCAAGCAATCAAGTATATCAATTCTCAATTAAACTACATTGATTAGAAATGCTCAAAAATGATATACACACTTGCCACATCACTTCAATTATATTTCAAAACATTTTTTAAGTTTTTCTCTGCTGTAAATCGATTAACATCTTGTGTAAATCGATTTACACATGCTTTTTCAAAAAACTGTTTGCTCCTGCCAGCAATCGATTTACAGGTTGTGTAAATCGATTGATCACAGAACAAACTGATTTTTTAACTCTGGTAAATCGATTGACACAACATGCTAATCGATTTACACTTCAAATTTTTTGAAATTCTGAACGTTACAAACACGTGCAATCGATTTGCATCTTATGTTAATCGATTTGCACATTGAAAATTTTGAAAAATTTGAACTGGTTTCAAGATATCCTTCACACCTTTTCTCCAATAGTTGCATGATCAAACATTGCATCTTGTCAAGTTTTTTCAAACAGAAAAGTGTCCTTTTGGAAAGGTATCTTGATTACTATATATTACAAAATATTTCAAATCATAAACAACTCTTCTCTTATGCAATAAAATCTAAACTTTGTAAAATATTCAAACTTCATATTTCTTAACTTTTAAGAACAAAGATTTTCTGCACTTTCACACATATAAAGAACAGAAATCTTTGAGAATTATCTAACCATTGTGTTACAGTTTGAATTGCTTACAAGAGAAGAAAGAAGAAACTTCAAAGAAGTCACTCTATGTGATCAACATCTTTCAAGAAATCATACTTCATAAAAACATACAAAGTATAACTTATTTCCAGGATTGTTGGAATTAAGTATTAGATTACTTTTGTTCCTTGTTGTCCATTATTGGAAACAAGAGGTATCTTTTGAGAGGATTGTTCTCATTAGACTTATTGGAAATCCAAGAGGGTGTTCTTGGTTATTTGTTAGGTTCTTTAGTGGATAAGACTAGGAAGAGTCTTGTAAAAGTTCTAACAATATAGTAAAATCTCTTGTGTGTTTGCAAGGGGACTGGACGTACTTCCGGGGTGTGGAAGGAACCAAGATAATTCTCCGTGTCTCTTTACTTTCTGCACTTTACAGTTTTCAAAGCACTAAATCAAAACCAGAAAGTATAAAATAAGTCAAAAATCGACCACCACCTAATTCACCCCCCCTCTTAGGCGCAATCTTAATCTTACAATTGGTATCAGAGCAGGTTATAGGTAACCTGCTCCTAGAGATCCAGAATGGCTTCCGCAAATCATCAACCAGTTTTCAGAGATGGTGGTAGTAACAACAAGCCTCCTCTATTTTGTGGTGAATATTTTGACTTTTGGAAAATACGCATGAAGGCGCATTTAGAAGCACAAGGAGAGGAAGTATGGGATGCTGTTGAAAATGGTCCATTTATCCCGATAACGGTAATCAATGGCGTTGGGTCTGCAAAGCCCAAAACTGCATGGGACGACGATGATAAAAAGAAAGTTCTCTATGACAAAAAGGCAATAAACCTTCTTCAAGGTGCACTCAGTATGGACGAATTTTTCCGTGTCTCAAACTGCAAAACAGCAAAGGAAATTTGGGATACCTTGGTTCAAACTCATGAAGGAACGGCTGAAGTAAAAAGATCAAGGCTAAATACCTTGAGTCAAGAATATGAACTGTTTCGAATGCAGCCCGGAGAATCCATTCTTGACTTACAAAAGAGATTTGTGCATTTGACAAATCACTTAATTGCTCTTGGTAAAACCCTGTCAAATGATGAACTCAACTTGAAAATCCTTAGGTCATTGACTAGGGAATGGCAACCAAAGGTAACGGCAATCTCGGAAAAGAAGAGTCTCTCCGCAATGACTTCCGCTACATTATTTGGCAAACTTCAAGAATACGAAACGGAACTCGGTAGACTTGAAAAACATGAGAATCTAGAAAAGAAGTCCAAAAACATTGCTTTAAAAATTGATTCAAAAGAAGTGGTAAAAGAAGACAATCCGGAAGAAGATGAAAATTTCATGCTTCTAGTGAAAAGACTTGGGAAGTTTTTTAGCAGAAATGACAAAGGCGGATCTCATGCACATAAGAGAAAGCACTTCAAGAAAAGAGAAGCCTCCACATCAACACAAGATGTCTCATGTTATGAATGTGGAAAGCAAGGACACATCAAGCCAAACTGTCCAAATCTCCCAAAGAAAAATGGATTCAAAGGAAAGGACTCAAAACAAAAGAAAGCCTACATAGCATGGGAAGATAATGATATGAGCAGTTCATCGGAATCGGAAAGCGACGAATGTGCAAACTTAGCCTTAATGGCATCGCATCACTCCGACAATGAAGAAGAGGTTAGTAATGAATTTAATCTTTTTGATGATGATGTTCAAGGTGCAATTGATGAACTCTTGAAAGAATGCAAAAGTTTATACAAAAAGGTGTCAAAACAAGAAAAAGAACTTCTAATTTGTCTAGAAAAAATTGACACCATGACTAAAGATTTTGATCTTCAAAAACAGAATTTTATTAAAGAAAAGGAAACCTTTGCATGCTCCAAGTGTGAATCAAATGTCTTTCAAATTGTTCAATTGAAAAGAGTCATTGAACGATATGAAAAAGGACAAATAGGATTGGAAGGATTACTAAGCCAACAACGTTATCCAAATGATAAAAGAGGTCTTGGTTATGTGAATACTAAGAAACCAAGTAACAATCCCACTGTTTTTGTAAAGGCTAGTAATAGTTCTAATCCCAAGAAAGTAGAAAAGAAGCAAGTTGTTCATAATCATCAAAAGAAAAAGGCTAATGTATCTAAAAGAAAACAAATTCCTAGATACAAGAGCAAATTTGTTCCAAACTGTTTTTACTGTGGTATTATTGGACACACACCAAATGCATGCTATATTAGAAATTTCAGTATGGCTAGTGGACATTATGCATGGGTGAAAAAGGGAACTAACTATGAAGGACCCAAGGCAACTTGGGTACCTAACAAGAAATAATTTGTTTTTGTAGGTATGCTTGAAATCCACTTCAAATGTTTGGTATCTTGAAAGTGGATGTTCAAAGCATATGACAGGAGATGTACACCAATTTTCATATCTAGTACATAAAGCCAAAGGGTATGTCACCTATGGAGACAACACCAAAGGAAAGATTCTTGGCGTTGGAATAGTTGGCACACCTCCATCCATTCAAATTGAGGATGTTCTCTATGTTGAAGGATTAAAGCACAACCTTCTTAGCATAAGTCAAATTTGCGATAGAGGGTTCAAGATCAAATTCAACAAAGAAGAATGCCTTATTATGGATGAGGCAACCAATGAGGTAAAACTCAAAGGTATAAGATCTAACAATATTTTTATGATTACTCTAGATGATTTGTCTATGAAGGTACAATGTCTTATGGTAAACAACAATGACGCTTGGTTATGGCATAAGAGGATTGCTCACATTCACATGGAGCACTTGAACAAATTGGTTAAGCATGACTTAGTTATTGGTCTACCAAAGATGAAGTTCATCAAAGACAAATTATGTAGTGCATGCCAAAAGGGCAAACAGACCAAATCAACTTTCAAACCAAAGAATGTAGTTTCAACAACAAGACCACTTCAATTGTTGCACATGGATCTTTTTGGTCCATCTAGAACAAGAAGCTTCGGAGGTAACATTTATGCATTAGTTATTGTAGATGATTTTTCCCGTTTCACTTGGACTTTGTTTTTAGTGCACAAGAATGAAGCATTCAAGGCATTCAAGAGATATGCAAAACAAGTTCAAAATGAGAAGTCATCAAAGATAACATCAATCCGAAGTGATCACGGTGGAGAGTTCCAAAACAGTCTATTTGAAGAATTTTGTGAAGAAAATGGGATCTTCCACAATTTTTCAGCACCAAGAACTCCACAACAAAATGGAGTAGTTGAAAGAAAAAATAGGTCTTTGGTGGAACTTGCTAGAACCATGCTAAGTGACTCAAGTTTGCCTAAATATTTTTGGGCGGATGCGGTAAGCACGGCATGTTATGTAAGCAATCGCGTGATCATAAGACCTATACTAAAGAAAACTCCATATGAGATTTACAAAGGAAGAAAACCAAATATCTCTCACTTTCATATTTTCGGGTGCAAATGTTTTATCCTTAACAACGACAAAGACAATCTCGGTAAGTTCGATGAAAAATCGGATGAAGGTATCTTTCTCGGTTACTCCCTTTCTAGCAAAGCTTTTAGAATTTACAATAAAAGAACTTTAACTATAGAAGAATCAATGCATGTTTCTTTTGATGAATCTAACACCTCCAAGGAGGAAGTTGTTATTTGTGATGATGATGATTCTATAGATCTATCTCATGAGATTTCCTGCGGAGATGGCAAAATTGTCAATCCGGAACAAACACATGAACTTTCACATCAAAATGAAAATGATGATGATCTTCCTCAAGAATGGAGAACTCATCGTGATCATCCAATTGACAATATAATTGGAGATATTAGCAAAGGAGTATCTACTCGGCTAAATCTTAAGGATGCATGCTTAAATATGGCGTTTGTATCTCAAGTTGAACCTACTAAAGTGGCTCAAGCACTAGAAGATGATCAATGGATCCTTGCCATGCAAGAGGAGTTAAACCAATTCGAGCGGAACGAAGTTTGGGAACTTGTTCCTAATCCAGGAAATAAACGTATCATTGGAACCAAATGGGTTTTCAAAAACAAGATGGATGAAAATGGAATAATCACTCGAAACAAGGCAAGACTAGTTGCTCAAGGATACAACCAAGAGGAAGGAATTGATTTTGAAGAAACTTTTGCTCCGGTAGCACGTTTGGAAGCAATAAGATTATTACTTGCATATGCATGCTCATTGGACTTTGAACTTTTTCAAATGGATGTAAAAAGCGCATTTCTCAACGGATTCATAAATGAAGAAGTCTATGTAAAGCAACCTCCCGGATTTGAAGACTTCAAACATCCTAATCATGTCTTCAAACTGAAGAAAGCTCTCTATGGGCTGAAGCAAGCACCAAGGGCTTGGTATGATAGACTAAGCGCATTCCTATGTGAAAAAGGGTTTGTAAAGGGTAAAGTTGATACCACTCTCTTCATAAAAAATGTTAATCATCATACCTTACTTGTACAAATCTATGTAGATGATATTGTTTTCGGTTCAACTAACCAAAATATGTGCAAGGAATTTTCGTCTATGATGCAAGGAGAGTTTGAGATGTCTATGATGGGAAGATTGAATTTCTTTCTTGGTCTTCAAATTAAGCAACTCAAACATGGTATTTTCGTAAACCAATCAAAATATTGCAAAGACCTTATAAAGAAGTTTGAGATGGAAAGTAGCAAAGAAAGTGCAATTCCTATGGGATCCGGCACCTATCTTGATCCAGATGAATCAGGGAATTCTATTGACATAACTAAGTATCGTGGAATGATTGGCTCACTCCTCTATTTAACAGCAAGTAGACCTGACATTATGTTCAGCGTTTGCCTATGTGCAAGATATCAAGCCAATCCTAAAGAGTCTCACCTTGCAGCAGTCAAGCGCATAATAAAATATCTCAAAGGAACAACCAACGTCGGATTATGGTATCCAAAAGGTAGTATGTGCAATCTAGTTGGTTATTCTGATGCTGACTATGCAGGTTGCAAAACTGATCGCAAAAGTACTAGTGGAACATGTCACATTCTTGGAAATGCCTTGGTTTCATGGTCATGCAAAAAGCAAGCAAGCGTAGCTCTCAGCACTGCCGAAGCAGAATACATTGCGGCTGGAAGTGGATGCGCTCAAATTCTTTGGCTAAAACAACAATTACTTGACTATGGAGTAAACCTTGGATGCATTCCTCTTCGATGTGATAACACAAGCGCGATCAATATTACGAAAAATCCTGTTATGCATTCCCGGACGAAACACATTGACATCAGACATCATTTCATCTGAGACCATGTACTCAAAGGAGATTTCGAGATCACATTCGTGGACACTCAAAACCAACTCGCGGACATCTTCACAAAACCACTTGCAAAGGATGCATTTTTCAAAATTCGTCGTGAACTTGGAATCCTCGATGAACAAGATATTTAAGGTGCACTCAATCCTTAACTATACCTTAATGTACATATATATGTGGTTAGAAATTGTTTCAAATGTTAAAAATAATGATGTTTTAAATTTTTCTTTAAGTAAATCGATTTACACCATATGTCAATCGATTTACTACTGAAGCAAATCATTTTTTTTAATAAAATCTTTTGTGTAAATCGATTTACACAATATGTAAATCGATTTACCACTGAACGGAAATTATTTTTTATGAAAATGTTCTGTGTAAATCAATTTAACCAAGGGGCAAATCGATTTACCACAGAATCTGAAGCATTTTCTGTGTATTTTCTCTATGCAATTTAATTTTTAACATGTGATACTTGTATGAGCTTTTAATATATTGGTCAAACATTCATTGTCTCTCAACCTCCCATCTTACTATTGCCCAATCAATGAAACCTTGACCAAATCACCAAATTAAAACCTCATAAAGACCTCACTTACTCTCTATATTATTTAAACTCACCAAAACTATCTCATAACACCAACACTCTCTCTCACATAACAACACAAAGAACTCTATATCTCTCTTTTCAAAACCCTAACAAGATCCATGGCTCCCAAGAGAAAAGCCTCTGCCTCAGAGAAAGGAAAGAAGCAAGCTACGTCAACATCTGAAAACTCTGTGCTCGAATACCTCTCGGATCCACAGCGGGACAGATTTATCAAGCATTTTCAAAAGAAAATCATCTCTGCTCCAAAGTTTGGTATGTTGTCTACTTTTCCAGACGAATGCTTCTCGTTTCAAAGAGATTTCATTGCTTATGGTTTAGAACCATTAATATCTTCACATGGTTTCTATTACCCGGATCTGGTTAGAATTTTCTACAACAATATGTGCTATGACAACAACAAATGTTATACCTATGTCCTTGGAAAAAGAATCCCTCTGTATTCCAAAACTATTGGCAGAATTTTGAACATTCCATATTCTGGAAGTACCCTCTATGATCCAGAAGATGCTGCTTGGGAAAACTATCAGAAGCGAGAATTTTTCTATAGCATTGGAAGGTTATCAGAATCTGAATACCGTGCCAAGCGGATTCGAAGTCTTGGCGGGGTTATTCCAGCTAGGGACACATGGAGTGCTGGAAATTTTCATATAGATGATAGGTTGTTTCACTATTTTCTGGTGTATATTCTGTTTCCTAGAGCAGGGAATCATTGTACGGTGACCGACCTAGAACTGCAAATCATCTATGGAAGGAAAAATGGAATTCCGGTTAATTGGGCAAAATTGATTGTGATGCATATGCTAAAAGTTGCCGCAAGGGCCACCTTTCTACCATATGCATATTTCATTACAAGGATTATGGCAGCTTTTGATATAGATTTCACTGGATTTGAGCGGATTGAAATGGATCCAATCACCACTAGGATCTCCATCAAAAATGTTGATTCAAGGATGGGTGTTCATTTCAATGCTGAAGCAAAAACCATCACTTACATTGGAGAGGATGTTGTCGGTGATGACGGTAATAATGCAGATGAAGAAGACCATGAAGTTCCTCCTCCTGCTGCTTCTTCTGGTCCAACAAATCAAGATGTTATGGATTTCATGACGCAAAAGTTTGCTTCTCTCAATTCTAACATCAATGCTCAATGGACTGAGATAAATGACTCTACCTCATCTCGAATAAATGCTTTTCAGAATGATGTGAACCAACAATTTTCATATCTTTATTCACATCTTCATATCCCTCCATACGACCCAACCAATCCTGCTCCTCCGCCTCCTCAATACACCGAACCACCTCTTCAACAACAATTTCCATATCAAGGACCTTTCTAAAATGTTCCTGATCAATGTTATTAAATTCTTGTTATAAGTATCATTATGGTTTTTGTCTTGTTGTATTTCAAGTGTTCATTTTATGTATTGTGTTCTTAAACTTTGTTCGATAATTTTGAAAGTTTTTTGTTTTTCATTCATGTTCCTATACATTTCTTTCTGGTATAATTTCTTGTTGCATCTTTCCCTTCTTTTTGATAATGTCAAAGGGGGAGAAGGATGTAATAGCACTTTATGGTTGTTTGTTTTCATTGTCTTTACAGAGCAAGCTTTCAAATCTTTTTCTCCATAGGGGGAGAAATCTTCTCAGGGGGAGAAAACACATTCTGCTAAAATTCTGATCAACACATAAAGGAAAATGGTTTGTCATCATCAAAAAGGGGGAGAATGTAATCTCAAGCCTCAACTCAACTTTAGTTTTGATGAAAGACAAACAAGCTAGTTTGATGAAAGACAAACAAGCATTATGGAAAGAAGGAAAAGAAGTGGAACTTAACTTAAAGCATCATTCACTCAAAGCTTCAAGGAACTTGGCAAGCAATCAAGTATATCAATTCTCAATTAAACTACATTGATTAGAAATGCTCAAAAATGATATACACACTTGCCACATCACTTCAATTATATTTCAAAACATTTTTTAAGTTTTTCTCTGCTGTAAATCGATTAACATCTTGTGTAAATCGATTTACACATGCTTTTTCAAAAAACTGTTTGCTCCTGCCAGCAATCGATTTACAGGTTGTGTAAATCGATTGATCACAGAACAAACTGATTTTTTAACTCTGGTAAATCGATTGACACAACATGCTAATCGATTTACACTTCAAATTTTTTGAAATTTTGAACGTTACAAACACGTGCAATCGATTTGCATCTTATGTTAATCGATTTGCACATTGAAAATTTTGAAAAATCTGAACTGGTTTCAAGATATCCTTCACACCTTTTCTCCAATAGTTGCATGATCAAACATTGCATCTTGTCAAGTTTTTTCAAACAGAAAAGTGTCCTTTTGGAAAGGTATCTTGATTACTATATATTACAAAATATTTCAAATCATAAACAACTCTTCTCTTATGCAATAAAATCTGAACTTTGTAAAATATTCAAACTTCATATTTCTTAACTTTTAAGAACAAAGATTTTCTGCACTTTCACACATATAAAGAACAGAAATCTTTGAGCATTATCTAACCATTGTGTTACAGTTTGAATTGCTTACAAGAGAAGAAAGAAGAAACTTCAAAGAAGTCACTCTATGTGATCAACATCTTTCAAGAAATCATACTTCATAAAAACATACAAAGTATAACTTATTTCCAGGATTGTTGGAATTAAGTATTAGATTACTTTTGTTCCTTGTTATCCATTATTGGAAACAAGAGGTATCTTTTGAGAGGATTGTTCTCATTAGACTTATTGGAAATCCAAGAGGGTGTTCTTGGTTATTTGTTAGGTTCTTTAGTGGATAAGACTAGGAAGAGTCTTGTAAAAGTTCTAACAATATAGTAAAATCTCTTGCGTGTTTGCAAGGGGACTGGACGTACTTCCGGGGTGTGGAAGGAACCAGGATAATTCTCCGTGTCTCTTTACTTTCTGCACTTTACAGTTTTCAAAGCACTAAATCAAAACCAGAAAGTATAAAATAAGTCAAAAATCGACCACCACCTAATTCACCCCCCTCTTAGGCGCAATCTTAATCTTACACCATCGAAAGCTCTCACTACTATGTTGTTGGGATTCAAGGCCAAACCTTCAGTCTAGTCTATCCAGAGCCTTCTTGGGCAGCACATTCAATGATAACCAGTATCTACCGGGACATGGGCCAAAATAGTGCCCCTGCATTCGACGGAAACATGTAGTGCATTATTGTGTTTTCTCCCTCTGGGTGTTAGATCAGCATCAGAGAAACCCAAACCGTTGTCAGCCGTTAAACTAGCCACACAATCTTAGAATTGGCCAGCAGAGGTTTCCTGTGGCACATGGGCAGTCTTAAGGAACTTCACCAAAGCCTTCGCATGAGCTTTGGAGCACAACAGTGAGGCTAGCATAGAAATCTTTGAAGGGGTCTGCCCCAGCTGCTCGACCATATTGTAGTCGCTCTTCTTTATAATCTTCAAAATTTCTTCCATCTTCTTCTTGGAAGCCTCTGGGATAGATATTGAATGTGCCTTCGTCTGGACAGGCTCAATAAATATGTCTTTGTCCCGAGTCTCGTCCGACTCGGTGATAGGGGTGTCAATAGGGGTAATTACGGGGATTGCAGTAGTAGTATCAACAGGAACAACAGTAGGAATGATCACAGGACTAGTAACAGCTTTTGGAGGAGAAATCTCAGGGGAGAACACTCTTCCACTTCTTGTTATTTTGCTAGTTCCAACAATGTTGCCAATGTCAGGATCAGCATATTCAGAAACCTGGTCTTCAACAGCCAACAGGTCTTGCTTGACGCCGTGGTAATAGACGTCACCCTCATAGTTCCAGGGGACAGTTTTATCCGAGGAGTACGGGATTGGCCCTGGCATGGTGATAATCAGAGGATCCAACTTCGGAGAAGATGTAATCCTGACGGGTATTTTGGTGGAGAACCTGGAAGGATTGGCGGAAATGGTTATTATTGAAATATCTTTGCAAGAAATAGTTAGAACGGGAGTCTTCTCAAACAAAATCTCTCTATTATCCATCAGGGGCTGAACACATGCCTTCAACAAATGACAACCAATCGGTAGAGATAAACATGAGTGGCAACCTTCGCCATATCCCGAAAATAAATTGGCCTTCAATAAGTTCCACTTAACGGTCAAGAGAGGGGTAACAAGTTCCTCAACAGAAGTAACAAACACATCATCTTCAATAGCGTTAACACCACGGTCATGTTTGGGCATAGGAGCAGCGATAACATTGGGAATCTCGGGGGCCTCAAATACAATTTCCTTCGCCTCGAGAAGGTCTTGCACCTTTTTTTTTCAAAGCCCAGCAGTCGCTTGTATCATGACCTGGACTTTCTGAATGGTAAGCATAGAGAGCATTAGGTTTGTAACAGGGAGAGGCAGTGTTTGGATTCTTCGGAGCTTCCCACAAAGTTACAAGACTAGATTTCAACATATGTGGCAAGACTTGAGACAGCGTCATATTTATCAGGGTAAACTGTCTTGCCGGCCTTTCTGTTCTAGGCTGATTGTTTCTTTGTTAAGTAGGTGCATGTTTAGGGATCATAACAGCCCCTACCGCTGGACGGAGTTCAGTTCTGTCTTGATTCCTTTGACTGTACATAGCACTAACCTCTTTCTTCCCAGCAAATGGCTTCCTTATTGCACTGGAGGATGCATCCTTCTGGATCTTACCACTCCTAATTCTAGCTTCCACCCTTTCTCCTGTCAAGATCAATTCAGTAAAGCCGACTGAGGATCTTCCAACCAGATGATTGAAAAACGGACCAGACAGGTTACCCAGAAACATATCCACTAGCTCCCTATCAGACAGGGGGGTTGGAATCTTCCTGCTAAGTTCCTCCACTTCTGAGCATAGTCTTTAAATCCCTATCTTGAACCCATAGACATACTTTGGAGTTGAGTACAGGTGGGAGCAAGGTCTATGTTATACTGATACTGCTTGTAGAAAGCAGCAGCCAGGTCTTCTCAATTACGAATGTTGGTCCCCTCCAGCTGGTAGAACCATTCTAATTGAGTTCCGGATAGACTATTCTAAAAGAAGTGGACCCATAAGTCCTTGTCAGCAGTGTGAGGATGGATCTTCCTCACATAAGACCGGAGGTGCATATTGGGACATGAAACCCCATCATATTTGGAGAACACCGGCACCTTGAACTTTTGTGGGATGACAACCCCATAAACCAAACCTAGTTCTTCAAAATCCAGACCTGGTACCTTCCGGACCTCCATTGCATTCAAACGATCCTCCAGCATTTGTATTTTTCATCAGCAGGAGGATATTGTTCCTCATCATAGTCAGATTCATCATCGGATTTTTTTGGATTGGAGTCTTCCTCTCTTGTTTCCTCCTCTTGATTGTTTCCTTCCTTTGATGAAGTTATCAGTTCAGAGGCTCGCTGCACTGGTCCTCTGATCCTTCTTCCCAAGTTCACCACACCAGCTGATTTCTTTGGCTTCTTCTTTTCTTTAACAAGCAGGGATTTCAGTTCTTCTTGTCCCTTGGTCAGAGCCATGATCATCTACTGAAACTGGGTATTCTGAGTCTGTAGATCCTTCACTGTTTGTTCTAGAGCCATTGCTGAAATAAACAGCAAAGAGGGTGAGAAACCTGCTTTGAAACCTGCTTATGCAATGATATGTATGATATATGTATGCAATGTTTTCAAGGATTTCTAAGACTCAAATTTGCTTAAGAGAACAAACGTTAATTGTATTAAGATATTTTATTGATCACAATAATTCCTCTTGGGCTCACAAAGGGAACAAAGCAACAATAAAATTCTCCAAGCAAAAAAAGACTCGAGTTTCCCACAGGCGCATCCTCTTTGGTGCAATGTAGGCATTTATATTCCTCTCCTCATGAAGTAACCAGGTGAGCTCTAGAACCTTCTTCTTGCTGACGTAGAATTGGGCTTCGAAAGTATCCCGTTCTTCTTTGAGTTGGATCCAAGATTTCCGTAGCTCCTCAAGGTCAGTTGGCATGTCAGGATGAATCACAGTGTAAGGAGTGTCTCCCTCAGCAATTGGCTCCATAATCATAGGTAAGATGGTGTGGTAAGGCATCATAAGACATTGAGCACGAGCTCACACCCATTTTAGGTAAGGCTCAAGGGGGATGGAATTCTTTTGCCCCAATGTCTTGCTATCAACTTTGTTTATCATTCCCCAAGCTCGAATGAACCTCTTACGATAACCCTGACCATCATTCTCATAGTAAAATGTGATTCCTTGGACGAGTGTGTCGTGAGGACCATTCCTTCTAGCATAACCAAAATGTCGCAACGCCAAACAAGGATTATAAGTGATTCCTCCCCTAATTCCTAAGAGAGGGACATTAGGAATTCCCCACAGCGATCAATGATGGTAACATTCTCCGAGGATCACGAACACCAATGAATATTTGAATGTGTAAGGGACATCAGCCCTTGAGACCATCTCATACCCTACTCATTTCTTAGAATAGACTGGAGTAGGTGCGAAATAAACCACCTAGCCAGTAGAGGAGTTCCACACAGAAGGATCCCTCTTCTCTTTAGAGTGCGAGTATGCAGAGAGTGTAGAATATCCCCAAGTAAAGTAGGCACCGGATTATACGACAGAAAAATCTTAACTGCATTCACATCTATGAGTTGGCCCGTGTTAGGGAATAGTACCATCCCATAGATGAGGAGGGCCAACACTTCTTCAAAAGCTTCTAAATCCAGGCTATCCCAAAAATAGCGAGCTTTCTCAACCAGAAACTTAGCTGGAAATCCTTATACACTTCTTCTGGTTTCCCAATTTGCTACTACATCAGACCGTTGTAAAGACAGAGCTTGAGAAATATCTTCAGGCTTTGGGTCTCTTTCTGTACTGTTGAACGGTAGCTGATTAAGGATAGGTACCCCTAATAACTGAGAAAAATCCTCCATAGTAAGCACTAACTGGTAATCAGGAAAAGTGAAGCAGTGGTGCAACGGTTCAAAGAACTGAAAGATCACCTTTAACATTTCTTCATCAGGGGTTGAAGTGACCAAGTTGAGAATTCGACCATGTTTTTCAGTGAAGGGAGAGCTTTCAGGAATCCTTGATGCTAACTCCTTTAGTTGAGGATGCACTTTCACAAGGTTGATTTGGATAGTGTTCCTGCGAGCGGATGTCATGTCCTACAAAACAAGACATAGATAAGCCTTAGAAAATCCTTGAAATGGTTAGTATGATATGCCATGTTATAATGTCATGATTATGCCAAGAAATCACAGATATAGCAAGCACAAGCAAATCACACTAAGACCTAAGGTTTAAGGCTTGCATGGGTTTTAAGGTCATACCCTCTTGAAGTTGGATTGGTTCAACTTGTCCTATAAATAGTAACCAGGTTCTAAGGGATCTCAATATCTGATCTTTTCCACAAGTTTCGTTCGATAGGCGACTGACTCGCAACCAAACAAAACTCAAGAGTCAAATCTTAATGAGTGTAGCATCGAGTATCTGCCGACTTTGGGAATACACCAAATACGGCCATCTCACTATGTCCTAATGGCCAAGTTGTTCATTTAGAGGTTTTAAGGTCAGTTAACGCTTCATGACACCACGCAGCGGCCCCGTATTCTCCTTGATTAACTCAAGGGCTACCGGTACCAACCAAAGTGTCTCATCAACATAGCCATCGCTTCAACCGTGTCAGTATACCCCACACAATTTCCATGATCTATTGCTACTTACCTAAAAGGTATACCAGATCTGGGTGTAGGATCTATAGTAACCCAAATTGTACCCTTAAAAGTAAAGTAAACAAACAGTCAAAGAAGCAATTTTAAAATGATCTAGACCCTAAGGTAAACTCCACTTTATAAGTTTTCCTCAGCAGAGTCACCAGTTCTGTGATACGGTGGCAGAACCGACTGTTTAATACTGGTTTGTGTTTTTTGTTTGCAAATGTCGCGGTAAGCAAGAGTCACCACCGAATTTTCTTTTATCCAACAAAGGAATGTGTGAAAAGAATAGAAAAAAGACCTTTTTCGAGATTTTCTAAGTAAGAGGGGTAGATTATGGAAAGGGAAGGTGTTAGCACCCTTTCCATCCATGGTTTTCCACGGGCTCTTAGGTACTTGCTCATTTTTTAAAACTGTTTGTGTTTGTGTGTTTTGAAATATTTTTGTTTGCTTTATGGAAACTCTTGTATCAGTCCTCAAGAGTATGATAAAGCGTTTTTGAAAAGTATTTTGAGAAGTGTGTAAGTGTGAAAAAGAGAATCAGGTTTGAGCAAGTACCTAACAGTTATCTACCTACTCGAAAAAGGATGTTCTTTTCCTCTTTCCTTTTGATATTTCTATCCTACTATTAGTGAGTAGGTAGCCCTATCGTTGGATGTTGAGGGACTATCAAAAGGGACGTTTATGGTCATCGAAGGCAACATGTAAGGATATCTTAGCATTCGAAGGGACGATCATCATATAAGCAACATCGAGGGACAAGATCATTTCTCGTAGGAAACTCGAGGGACGTTAGGGACCATGATATTTTTGATGACTTTAGTACCGAGGGTCTTTGCTAAGATATCCCTATGTTCGAGGGACATGACCATTATTTTCCGAGGCAACCAAGTGAGGAATACCCTAAGTATGCAAGTGTGAGAAGTGTGTTTTTTCAGTTTTTTTGGTCTTTTTGTTAGGTTAGCTAACGTTTGATTATTAGTCTTTTCATACACGCCTGGTTACTAACAGTTTATATACAGGCATATAAGAAATGTAAAAGCAAGAAATAAAGTCCTACAGCTATTACAGGGCTTCAGGATAGTTACATAAAAAAAAGTGCAAAAATGAAGTGCGGAATTTTAAATCTAGACTATTACATTCCATAATCAGTTACATTATTATATAAAATGCGAGAATCAAAATAATGCGCGCGAAATGAAATATTACGTCTAAAAATCCTAAGAATGAAAGTATTTTTTGGTTTTATTAAAGAAAAATTAATTCTAGATTTAATTAAGAAAAATAAATACTAAATGAAAGAATTAATCTAGGTTATAAAAGAAAAAACTAATCATAATATTTTTTTTGTATTTTTTATTAAGAAAATATTGAAACATAAATTAGATCAAATTAATTAAAAGAAAGAGAAAATTATTAATTAAAAATTATTCTAAACTATCCTATTTTTTTGCAATTTTTATTATGAAAAGAAAATGATTAAATTAAACTCTAAGTTCTAGTTCATTTTAAATTAAAAAAAAAGTTAAAATTCAATTAATTAATTAATTAAAGAAATTAAAAGCCTATTCTTAATTTTTTTGTGAGTTTTATATTATTTAGTTAATTAAATAATAAAAATTAAAAAAAAAGGAAAACAAAATGAAATAATAAAAAAAACAAAAAGGGCCCAAATGGCTGGGATGCTGAAAGAAAAATAGGGGGTGCTGTTGCAAAAATGTCAGGCCCAAGTGTTAAAGCCCAGACTGGTGTTTGATCTGGTGAGATCCTTGAGGGCATATGTTGAGCTTGCATACTAGAGGCATCCATCTTGATCAGATGTTCATCTGATGGCTAAGGTTTGATGAAGTATGGTGGGTCAAACCAATAGGAATACCAGATCTGCATGAAAATATTGTGAAATAAGAAAATGTTGGACCTGAGACTCGAACCCAGGTCCTCTCCCTCACACATGCGCTTCCCTGCCATTTGATCTATCCATTCATCCGTTATACCAAATAAAACAAAAATAATATAATCAAAAACTTCAAGTAATTATTTAAAATAAATATAAAAAAATGCGCAGAGATTTGAATTGCCTAGTGGGGGGCTGCCACACATCATCTTCTTCAACCCTATGTCGTTGTAGACATTGAGACCTATAGTGACAGTTTTGGTCTGTCACTATAGCACCTGCAACTTATAAAACTCATAATACGCAACAAAATTGAACTTTGAGGTCATGGATCAATTGTGTTCAACCGCCTAAGCAAAATAGTGCCCCTGGTTTGGGCTGATTTTGGCTAATTTGGAAAACCCCATTTCGATGGTTCAAACCCTAGAAATGGCAACACTTGATTCCTGCATCAAAAACTCAATCCAACTGTACAGATAGCTTTCAAATGCTCAAATGATGAATAATACAAATTAAAAATGTACTTGAATTGCATGAATTGAGCAGAACAAAAATGGAAAATGAGGCAAACTGTATGAACTCACTGATGCGTTTTGTGAGGTTTTAGGACTTGGTGATGATCACAAATGCTTCACGGAACCTCCAGGAGCGAGTTTGGATCCTTGTTTGGGATTAAAACAGGCTAGAGACTGAAATTTCAATTTGACAAATTTGGTGTTTTGTAGCAAAACTTTCAGGGGTTCCCCAGGCTATGTGTGCGTGTTTGGAGCTGGCCAATGGATTATTTATGTAGAGAGGGATGAGGAGACACGAAAAAACAAGTTTGTAACAGCCATAATCAATTGCTTGAATGCCATGAATATCAATTTCTAACCTTGGCCAAAGTTACGAGATTTTGTCTATTTTTCAAACTTGCATGAATGTGGACATGCTGGCCTTGTTGTACACGAAAATTGGGGCCCCTCCATGCATTAAAACAAGCCTAAATGATAATGTCCCATATATTTTGCAATAATTTTGATTTATTTGATTTATAATTAAATAAAATTAATATAAAATGCAAATAAAATCAAGACTATGCAAAAATGGTTTTAGGGGTCCTCTATAATCTTAGGAAGATGTTTGAAGTCCAAGAAAATGAGCCATTTCCTTAAAAGCTCAAATTTGCTCAATGCACTTTTCTTGAATTTTCCCAAATTTTCCCAACTTGGGCAAGTCATAACTTACTCAATTTTTATCTCATGATGATGATCTGGGACTTTTTGCAAATACCAATATGTCTACTTTAATCCATCTTTTGATCAATTTAGCATTTGAAGATGTTATATTGATGTTAAAGGTCTTGGAAAAAAGTGGCTTTTATTGACTTTCTGAAAATGACTTGTAATGTATGAACTTGTATCTTTCAAATGGTGCATTTCCTGGACTTTAGGGCTGAAGAGAAGTTGTAGGATATTGAGTTCTATTCAAAATGAGCTTTGGTTGGAAAATTTCTGATAAAGTATGAGAAAGTTATGATTGGTCAAAGTTCTATTGACTTTTCCTATAGAAACCCTAATTTGCCACTTTTGACTTTTGATGAGTTAGGAGCATTTCTTGAGGAATCATGATCAACCCTTGATCAAATAATGGATATCACTTCAAAATGTTGATGTTGACCAAAAATCTTGAAGTTTGACTGTATATGGGTCACAGTTGACTTTTGACCTAGCACAGTTGATTTTCCAATACTTGAGCAATTGACTGAGCAAACTTGTTGTTCAAGGAATGAAATTTGGCACGGATGATCTTGAGGAAATATTAGGAAAATGGAGAACATTTTGGATCCTTGGAGCTCAACCATCTTGATGAAAATTGAAACCCTAGTTGGGGGTTCATTGTCTTAGGAGGAGAATTGTCTGGTCAAGTCTTGGTCAACCTTGAGCAATTGAGAATCTCTAGGAGTATGTCTTGTGTGAAAATTGGAGGGAAAATTTTGGTGTACAACACATATAATCCTCTTTTTTTATTTTGCTCTAATGGTGGATTCTTCAGGCCTTGATGCAGAATTATTTGACCATCGGTTACTGCTGCTGTTGTAGAGCGACAAGCAAAAAGTAAAGTATTATTTTACTGGGTGATATAGGTTATATAGTATCGTGTCCACAAAGATTGGTGTATTGAAATTCCATTCGATAAATCTATCGTTAATGAGTTTGGGGGTTGAATGGGTTGTATGGAAAAGGTATCAACAAAAAATAAATGAAAACAAAAACTATAAAGGATAGACAACTTATCCAATGTGAATGTACACTACTCGTCACAAAATTAAATCAATCGATCAATTGCACTCAACGTACTGTACTCGTCAAAATCATCACATACACCACGAGATGTACCCACAATGAAGGTTATGTCTAGCCAAGTCACGAGACTAACCGTATTACTCTATCGGTAATGTCTTTCACGCTACAACAACACATATGCATTAAACTTTAGCACCCAAAGTGAATATTGGCTCTAAATATATCTCTAGAATCTATAAACTAATAGATATCCATCCCTGATCAAGATTTGTGAGGTATATGTATATGTCTATAACAGCCCAAATCTAAACATAAAGCAAAAAGATCAAAGAAAACGTCAAGATTGATTTGTAAAGCAAGCTTTATACAACACATGATCAACAAATATACACATATTAAAAGTAAATATACAAAAAATACCCAGCAAAATAGAAATACAAAGAGGGGAGAAGAGATAAACCATAAATCTTTCGGCTTGTCAGCGTCGGTCAAAGAGAAATCCACCTCCAATCATCCATAAGCAAGGCCCTAATGTTGTTTTCTAAGCTAATCTATTAATAAATTATGGTTTGATGAGTTGGGAACAAATACCCTAAAACATAACCTAAAAAATGTGTATTTTGTCCCTTTTAACGCAATTTTGTCCAAGGGACCGCGCTAAGCGGCACAATCCCGCTAAGCGCGCTCTACTGTCATGACAAAAAATCAGTTTTTTGTTTTCACCATAACTCCGATTTACGCCCGGTTCAAAGCATTGGAAAGTTTATTCAATTATCTGTAAAACAATGCCTAAATATCAACCAAATTGATGATTTCTTATTCTTTTATTTTGAGCCTTATTCATTGACGAGTTGCTCAAAATAGCGCGTTTGAAGTCGTGTCTTAAACACTTTATTGCTCATGCTCCAAATACGCATCAATACCTATAAAATAAATGGAAAACTATCAAAAGGTACAAACACACAAAAACTCGATTAAATACAATTTACACATAATTTATAAAAATCAGGGAATTATTCAACGGTATTAACAATAAAAAGACGATAAGTGCAACAAAATGTATATACAAAAATAGCTACAATTTGCACTTATCAAACTCTCCCCAACTTGAACTTGTTTATCCTCAAACAAAGCCAAACAACTCAAAGAACCAAAAGTAATCAACCCATATATCATGAATCAACAAGTTTTAAAAACGGAAAACAAATGCAATGGTTCAAATGAAAAACGGTACACACGAAGAAACATACTTACCACTAAACTACAATGATAACATGTAAATGAAATGAATCCTAAGTACAAAAAATCATACTAAACATTCTAAAACAAAACAAGTTTAATCATGAATCACACCTAGTAAAAATTCATCAGTAGATGAAGAACACACAAAGACGAGGGACAAAAAACACCCATCCATAATCTTGCAAACAATAGACTAAATTATGCATTCATCCAAAAACTCATATTGAAAATACAAAGGCTAGAATCACAAGGGATTTTTAAGGTTGTAATGTGGCTTGGTTAACAAACAAGGGATAAGTCCTAAAGCTAATAGAAACAAAAACTTGCCTTAACCTAAGGGAGTGATCAACTCAAAAAGACTCAAGCAAAATAATTTCAATCAAATTTTTTCTTCATTCCAAATTTAAAACCAACATACATCACTTATTAACACAACATTATTCCAAACTCTTTTTGTTTTTATTTTTCAAAGCTTTTTTCAATTTTTTATTTCTTTTTCTTTTCACTTTTTTTATTTCACCTTTTTTTCTTTTTATTTTTTTTCCTTAACCTCATAGTAATACACACAAGCACATAAACATTTCTCTCCCCAACTCGAATTCAACCATATCATAATGTGAATACTCCCTATTTTCTAAGGCAAGATAAAAATTCAAACTACAACTCATAGTTAAAGGTTCAAGAAAACAAAGAATCAATATCCATACAAAAAGATGAAACAAACACTCATAGACAAGCATTTAACAAAAACAATATGACAAAAAGCTCAAAGGGGTTAACAAAAGTTCACACACTCACAAAGTGAATTGACTATTTGACCAAGGTAGTTGTGCTCAAAATGAAACAAAAAATGCCTTGATAATGTTCAAGCTTTCATACAATCAACACAAACAAAAGATTAAACATAATAAAATCCAGTTAAAATAAGAATTGTGGCCTCTAACATATTTGAACAATGGAAAGCTTCCTCACATTCATGTGTAAAAAGGGAACTAAAGTGATTCAAGTCATGAACAAGTAATGCAAAAAGAATGAATGACATAGTAATTGTATAAATAAAAAATTTCCTAAATATGTTATGCTATAGAAAGAGATAAATGAGTACCTGGCGAGTACCAACTTCAAAAACTATCATTACCATACATGCAAGTTGACACACTCAATATCGAAAAATCACCAAGTGCGACTTCAAGCTATCTAATCAAAATTTGAGTCCAAACAAGAAAAAAAGAATTAAAACTATTGCTATTGATTACTATATTATAAAGCCTTAGGTGAAGTGGGAAAAAGGAGAGCCAAGTGAAAAATTAAAAAGAATTCACTGGCTCTGCACAGCAAGGTGCGCTAAGCGGCACAGAGTGCACTAAGCATGCTACACTAGTTGCAGAAAAATAGGACAACAACAGCTGTGCAGTAGCACCCTCCATAATCACCTACACAATCTCAAACATACAATATTTACGACATACAAACACACTTACACAAGCTAAACACAACAAGCTTGCAGAAAAACACAAATTGACATAAAAAACTAACAGATGAAAGTGAATTAACAAGTTGAAAAGTGAAAATTTGAGAATTTAAAACATGTCCAATTTCAACTTGTTAAAACACAAGTCAACACATACATAAACGAATACAAACAAAACATGCTTGTTTTATGTCGTAAGCTCGACGCCTTAATTGTGCGAGCTAGTAACCTCATCTCTTCATGCCATGGTATTGTCACACCGCACAAACCTAAAGAAAGTTTCCTAACATCCATACAACAAACGTTACGAAAATGAGACAATTCACAATAATACGTGAAAACAAAGAAAAACACATATATGCACAAGTATGTAAAACATGTAAAATTCACAAATATGATAATCATATACAGATTCATGTAAAATTCCTATACAACATATACATTAATTACAAAACTCAAAAACAAAATAATTATCGCAATGCGAAAACAATAGACACCAATCCCTGGCGACGACGCCATTTTATTGTTGTTGTAGAGTGGCAAGCAAAAAGTAAAGTATTATTTTACCGGGTGATATAGGTTATATCATATTGTATCCACCGATATTCGTATATTGAAATATCGTTCAACAAATCTATCGTTAATGAGTTGGAGGTTGAATGGGTTGTATGGAAAATGTATCAACAAAAAATAAATGTAAACAAAAACTATTAAGGATAGATAACTTATCCAATGTGAATGTACACTACTCGTCACAAACTTAAATCTATCGATAGTTGCACTCAACCTACTGTACTCGTCAAAATCATCATAGATACCACAAGATATATCCACAACGAAGGTTATGTCTAATGCCAAGTCGTGAAACTAATCGTATTATTCTATCGACAATGTCTTGCACGCTACAACAACATGGATGCATTAAGCTTTAGCACCCAAAGTGAATATTATCTCTAAATCTATCTCTAGAATTTAGAAACTAATAGATATCCATCCCTGATCCAGATTTGTGAGGTATATATCTATAACAACCCAAATCCAAACATAAAGCAAAAAGATCAAAGAAGACATCAAGATTGATTTGTAAAAGCAAGCTTTATACAACACCATGATCAACAAATATACATATGTTCAAAGTAAATATACAAACAATATCCAACAAAAGAGAAATACAAAGAGGGGAGAAGAGATAAACCATAAATCTTCTGGTTTGTCAGCGACGGTAGAAGAGAAATCCACCACCAATCATCCATAAGCAAGGCCCTAATGTTGTTTTCTAAGCTAATCTATCAAAAAAATGAAGGTTTGATGTGTTGGGAAAAAATACCCCAAAACATAACCTTAAAAATATGTATTTTGGCCCTTTTAACGCAATTTTGTCCAGGGGACCGCACTAAGCGGCACAATCCCGCTAAGCGTGGTCTACTATCATGACAAAAAATCAGCTTTTTGTTTTTGCCATAACTTGAGAACCGTAACTCTGATTTACGCTCGGTTCAAAGCATTGGAAAGCTTATTCAAATATATATCTAACAATGCCTAAATATCAACCTAATTGATTATTTCTTATTATTTGATTTTGATCCTTATTCATTGACGAGTTGCTCAAAATCGCGCGTTTGAAGTCGTGTCTTCAACACTTTATTGCTCATGCTCCAAATATGCATCAATACCTATAAAATGAATGGAAAACTATAAAATCATACACAAACACACAAAAACTTGATTAAATACAATTTCTACATAATTATACAAAAAGCGGGGAATTATTCAACGATATTAACAACAAAAAGTCGATAAGTGCAACAAAAAGTATATACAAAAATAGCTACAATTTGCACTTATCAGTGCCCAACAAATCAAATATTTCATCACACTTAGTTATATCAAAAGGATACATTTTTGTGGCAAATTTTCCATTTTTTCAGTTTCGACGAGATTCTTCCCATTTGATGATCTTAATAATTTACAAGAGTAAGGAGGTCCTGGATTGAGTTCAACCATATTAACTCGCTTTCTTTGATTAAATCTTCGTAATCTGAAGAATATTCTCCAGCTGCTACATAAGCAACCTTTTCTTTCTTATGATATTTACTAGTTCTGGCTTTTTCAGCTTTCAACCATTTGATTTGGCAAACTCTATCAACCAATTGCGCCATATCTCTAAGATATTGAGTATCTAACTTTTTCCTGATAGAATAGTCTAAGTCTCCTGCAACCATTTTGACTAATTTGTGTTTCGGGACTTGAGTAAAGCATATTGCTTTCAAAAGTCTAAATCTGTTGAGACACTCGTCGATTGATTCAGCAACCTTTCATTTGACGCTGGACAATTCTTTCAAACTTTTTTTAATTGTCCCATGTAAAATTGTTCATGAAACAATCTCTCCATCTGGGTCCACATATGGACGGAAAATGGAGGTAGCATTGTAAACTAAGTGAGCACATTTTTTGTGAGGGAACTTGGGAAATATTTAATTTTTAAATCCTCATTGTTTTTTACGTCACCATCCTCAATTTGATACCTAGTGACATGTTCGACGGTGGATTCATTTGTGTCACCAGCGAACTTAGTAAACTTTGGGACTTTCCATCCCCTAGGTAGTTCTGTTTGTAAAACAAAATCTGGTAAATAAGAGGAATAAGTGGGCCTTTGAAGGCCAATATTCATACCATTTCAAACCATAATTGGTTCGACAATGATTTCCATATTTTTCTCTCTGACCAATGCATCTTGTCAAACCTGTTTGACCACTTGGTCGACATTCTAGTTTCTATTAACTACCATGACGAGAGTGCGCTCAAAAATCCTAGGTACATGTTCAACACCCTAGGGAATCTCTTGTTCTTGGTCGATTGTCTCCTTGACCACTTCTTTATGTTGAACGTGTACCTCTAGTTAGGGTTGTACAATCGGTCGAACTGACGCCCTAGGAGCACCAAGGAAATCACATATTCGAGTCATTTGAGTTTCCAATTGTTGGTAACTATGATTATAACTCTGGATTAATGGTCTAAGTATGATACCCATTTATTGAGTAAGCATGTTGACCATTTTGTGGTTTCTTTCATCTATATGCTGCCTCATAATGG
This sequence comes from Vicia faba, assembly GCA_948472305.1. NCBI lineage: Eukaryota > Viridiplantae > Streptophyta > Magnoliopsida > Fabales > Fabaceae > Vicia > Vicia faba. The sequence continues at coordinate 826,144,334 of OX451735.1, read as the reverse complement.
CGACATAACTTATGGTGAAAGTCGGGATCGCTTGGGACGAAAATCCAATCCCTGTGAGATGACCAAATTGGTTTCCTATAGGTCATGATCCATGATAAGGTGAGAACGTTGATGATGAGTTTTAAGCAAATGTCGAAACATTGTTATGTAAACCTGCCATCATTGATATTGGTATTCCATAGATTCGTTCTCCACCATACATAGGAATTGTGAAAATGAGCATATACAACCTAGAAGCACTCGGCCTAGTCGGTTTCGGAGTCACAAGCCAACTCTATGAGATTATCATCTCACTTTGGGCATTCAAAAATATTTTCGTAGTGCTTGACATGGACACACTAATGTCAGATGAATGAATGTGAAACAAATGTGTCTCCCCACGAGGGTTGTTCCCCATTTAGATTAGTGTTTCTAGGATCTACCATTTTCCTACCACTTCTCAATTTCATGCACACTCAGTGTTGAGAAATTGTATATGAAGAACATGCAAAAAAAATATGAAAATATGTAAACTTAACACAATCTCTAGCTTCTTATTAAAGTTAACTTGCAAGACCGGCTACAAAATCCTAGAACATAATGCTAAGTTTCAAATGGTTTTAGTGTTTGGATTAGATATAAAGCTAGGTAAAGGTTGAGAAATGCAGTAAAGTAGACAAAAGTAAAAACAATTGGAAACTAGAATGCAATATTGAAAAGTGAAAAGTAAATTGCTTTTGAATTAAATTTGGGCGCATGCATACATTTCCAGAAGTTACTCATTTCTCTTTGACGCAGATACTTTTAGTTTTCTCTTACAATGTTAAAAAATGTGACCTCTAAAGCTAAATGTAAATTCTGCTTATATATACTTTTAAAAGTAACTCCTACTTAATGTTCGACTTTTCACAGCTTGCCACGTATCATTCCTATGCAAAACTGCTCTTTGACAACTTCCCCTCGTTTTTGACAATCGTTTGCAGAAACCGCCAGTGTCAACCGCTTTCCTTTTCGACTTTACCTCACACCAATTCACTGTTAATTTGGCTAAGTCTTTGAGTATTTTCTTTTGAGATTTCAACTAGCTCAACTGTGGATTTTCTCAATCAATTCATTTCAACATCTTCAACTTCGACGTAGTTTATTCTTCGCTCGACTGATATTTTTTCACTTGGTGTTGGGTTTCAAAAATCTTTGTAGCTCCATTTACCTTGGTCGAAAATCCCTGGCTAACAGGGCGCCCCTAGGCCTCATGCGTCCTCGTAGTCGCTCATCCATGATCTTGCATGTTATACACATAGACATTAAGTTGATCAGGCCTAATACTACATACTATGACATTAAAGATCATGCCGACAATACAACATATCAGGAAGAAAGAAATTAATAATGATGTATCAAGGTTGGGTCAATAATCGATCTACTATGATACCAATTCTAACATCCCAAATAATCTGTGTCTAGAATCACATTATTCGACATGTTAAATATATGATATTGAGTGCAATAAAAAGTGTCTAATCTGGTACATGTACGGTACAACATACTAAATAAAATTACAAATACAAAATGGAAGTCGATACACAAAACTACACCAGAATACCCAACAAAAACATCAAAACTAGATAACAAGTCTTCAACTCCATCATGTCATCTTTGCCTTATCATTTATTTGCTTTGGACCAAACTATCTAAAATATTGAACTTGGGGTGAGATACAACTATCTCAGTGGATTCATAACTAAACCACAAGTGCACTCGACCAAAAGAGTCTTATATTTCCATCCTTGTATCACTAGCACTACACTCACGTGCTTGATTAATAAAATAAGAGTAACAAAGCTCTTTTAATTTCACACAATACGTTAATATCGATCCTCTAATTGCACATGCCAATTAGATATTAGGAGGTGTTTAGTTGGAATGTTCATAACAAAATACTAATCTTATCCATTAGGATGGGTTCTACGGTGCAACCCCTGTCTTGGAATATGCCCACTAAGGCGGGGTTTTACGTGATTTCCTGCTTCCATTTTCCTGAATCATGTCTACTAAAGAGAGGTATTCAGGTTTACCTTCCTCTCTTAGCCTGGGTCTTATACTTCTAATGATATTCATGACAGGTTCTAGGTGCTTCGATATTTACTATACTCATTAGATTCCTTTCAGAATCGATATTAATAAAACTTATTAAAATCAAAGTATCGTTACACTTTCTAGGGTTTACTACTAACATATCCTAATTCAATCCTAAGGTTTCCTCACTTATTCATTTATTTTAAATTGATTAATCAAATCAAACAACATTTACATGAATAAGATCATTTATTAGCTTTACCCTAATTAATTGGTTTTATGAGAAAATTCATGTTATTTCAACTATTACCAATGAAGTATAACACTAATCAAATTCACACGCATTAGCATAATGTTATAGTTCCAATTTTCCTAGGAACATAACACATTGATCGTTCCCTTAGATCCAATTTTCCTAGGAACATAACAGATTGATCGTTCACATAGTTCCAATTTTCCTAGGAACATAACACCATATTTAAGAGTTCATGAAAACATACTTTTATAATCCCAAAAAACAGGCATGTAACATACATTAGGGCAAGGGGTAATTCCAGTCATGGAGTTCTATTTTCTCTTCCAAACATGGCACGTGGTAGTGAGAATGAAGGTACGGCCGTCTTGAGCCTGACAGTCATCATCTGGCCCGACACCCCAAATTATGGTCGTCAGTTTGACTAGAGAATTAAGGGTGGACTGTCATGGAAGCTAACGACCATCATTTGGGCCTGGGGGTATGACGGGTTGCCCGTCATAGAGGCTGGTAGCTGACCAGAATTTCGTTTTTCACCTGTATTTTTAATACTTCCAGCCTAAAACTCACAATAAGCATGCTAAACACAAAATATAGGCCAGACAATCAATCACAAATGACATGCGATTAGCTCAAAAAACTCATTCTTAATCATATTATGAATCAGTTCAGGAACTCAACCAAGTTTATACTTTCTTTAACTCTAACCTATTAATATCATTGATTCACAAGCAAAACGTGTTAACCAACATGCATCAACAATCAACCAACATAAGAAATCATGAAATTAAATAAGAAAGCATAAGTATAATCCCCACATGTTGAAATATAGGGGACTAGATTCTTAGTTAGTATATAAAGTAGAAGGTTGATTTGGTTGTAATTAACTTGTTCACTTGTAACATTCTCATTGTTTTCAATATACAAAATTCTTGAGCTTTATCTCTTTTTCCTCTGATATCATGATTTCTAACAAGGTATCAGAGCCATGGTTTCCTCCTTGAGGCATGATTCCGCTGCATTTTCAAGAGAAAATTCAATTTTCGGTTAATTTTCTCATCTTTCTTTCTTAATTTTTTTTCTGTTTTATTTATTTTCTCTTGCGATTGCAATTTTCTTTCGATTGTGTGATATGGTGGAAGAACTGACTTGAGGGTTTTGCATTTGATCGCAAATGTTGCAGTTAGCAAGAGTCGCCACCGACTTTTCTTTTATCCAAAAGGAAAGGTGAAAAAGCACAGGAAAGACCTTTGAGATTGTTTCTTGAGTTCGGGGGGTAGATTATGAAAAAGGAAGGTATTAGCACCCTTTTCATCCATGGTTTCCCATGGGCTCTTAGTTACTTGCTACATCACTTTATTTTTGTTTTGAAATTGTGCTTTGTGTGATTTTTGAAAGTATTTTGTAAAAGAGGCCATTGTTTAGGCAACCTTTGTAATTATTCTCGTTCGTAAGAATGTATACAAAGATGTTTGTCTTTTTTGAAAATGTTTTCAATGTTTGTAAAATGTTTGGAAATGTGTGTGTGTTTTTGAAAGTAGCAAGGATAGTTGTTTGAAAATAGAGCAAGTAACTAGAAGCAATCTACCTACTCAAATGTCTTTCTTGTTCATTTTCTATTCCTTTGACATTGCTTTCTTACCATTGGTTTGGTAAGCAACCCTATATTTGGATGTAAACGGGACGGGCGTGGATCATCGTATAACCATGATTAGCAATGTCGCAAAGTATCTTAGCATTTTTGAGGGACCAAGATCATTTTGTAAGACAACTTAGAATAGCGTCATCGAGGGACTATGATCTTATACTTGTTTGTTTTGTCAAGATACTTTGCATGCATAATATGGCCATTTTTGTATAAGGCAACCAAATGGAGAAACCCTAAGGGTGCTTGTGTGCAAGTGTGTTATTTCCGTGCTTTGATTTTGTCTTGGATTTAGGGTTTTCTATTTGATTTGTTTTTATCTTACCATACAAACCCTAATTACTAACAATTATATTAAAGCGATAAATTGCGGAAATTAAAATCCTACACTATTACATCATTTAGGGGATGGGGATACAAATCTACAAATGGGGGGATGAAAGCAAATAAATCATAATTTACTATTACAACCATATTGAATGAATAAATAATGTACAAAAATAAATAAATAAATAAAAAGAAAATTATTTTGAAATTTTTTTATGTATTGACACATACGCTTATGTATTGATACGAAAATAGTTTATGTATTGACGCATGCCATTATGTATTGTTACGAAAACAGTTTATATATTGACGCATGCCATTACGTATTGATACGAAAACAATTTATGTATTGACGCATGCCAGTATTGATACGAAAACTTCCTTGCTGCTGAAAAATAAAATTTAACTCAGTATGAGTCGACGCATTCACATTTCGTGTCGACGCTTGCAACATTTCGTATCGACGCATAATGGTTTGCATCGGCTCATAACCTATTTTAGACAATGTATGTGTCGACGCATAGCATTTCGTATCGACGTATAATTGTTGTTTTTTGCTTTTATCACTGTTTTGCTACATGTAAGAGTTAGTTCTCAACACATGGTTAGTAAAAATGAAAAGCAAGCATATGGTTAGCTTCAAGGCAATTATATCTACATTTTATCTTCACAAATGAACCATTAATGATGCTTGTATGAAGAGTTCAAAGTCAAGAAAACTTACCTTGAAACTGAAATTTGTGCTTTGAGTTTGAGCTGTTGTATGGGCTGTTGTTGAGCTTGGGAAGTGATGATAGTGATGTTACAGAAGTTGTCTTTGTGTTTGAACAACTTCTATATGATGTATGTGGAGTGTTTGGATTGTTTGTTTGGAGAAAACTTGCAAGGTATGAGATTCAAAGATTTGGACTTCAAAGCTCAAAAATGGAGGTTTTGTGGGAAATTCTGGGTTTTGACAGCAAGAATGATTTTGAGTGTTAGTTTCCCCTTCTTTTTTTCTAACCTTTTCTCTTGCAATTGACCTCTCTATTTATATAGATGGTTCGATACTTCAAACAACTCATATTTTGAATCACATGTTATGGTTATCTTGCTTGTTTTTGAAGCAAGCATGAAGAACATGTTTCCAATGCTTGTACCAAGCTATCTAAAGTGGTTGATCACTTTAAACATGTTTTTTATGACTTGTAGAAGTTGAGTGTGATTATAATAACAAGTTAGAGGCTCAAGAAAGTGACTTTATGATTAAAGTGAACTTTGCAAGAATGGCAATGGTGCCTTTGTGCCAAAAATGGAAAGATGCAATGGAAAATACTTGAACCACTTGGATAATGGTTCAATCAATTGTGAAAACATCTGATTATGGATAGATTTGCAATTCAAGAGGCTTGCAAAGTGAAGATTATTCAGCATGGCTAAGATTTTTGTTCCTTGTTCATCACAAATCTGCCTTGTAAATCAAAAATGAATGTCCAACTTCAGATCCTTGTATCTCCTAACTCAAATATGATAAATTCATGCTCTTGGGTGTTTTGGAAAGCTTGAAACAGCCTTTATAACTTTCATGTTGGCCATTTTTACAAAATAATCTTGTAACTATATGAAGAAATGCCAAGAAGTTGGGATAAAATCCTGACCAAAACTGCTGAAAATTTCTCTAAGTGTTAAATCAAAATGTCATGACTTCATGAACTTATAACTTGAGATCCAAGCATATTTAGGAGAAGTTGTGTAAAGAAATGTTGTAGATATCATGGAGATCTACAACATTCATGTTGGAAGTTTCTCTTGAATCATCTTGCATCATGGTGAAAATTTTGCTCAAAGTTATGAAAAAACATAAAATTTCCAACACTTCGAAATATTTCTAAGTTTAGAAATTTTGACTTTTCAAAATGAAATCTTGACTTTTTGATTTCTTAATGAATAAGTTTGATATTTTTACATGTTTTTATGAATTATGATCTTTGGCACTTGAATTTGACCAAAAAGTCAAAGTTTAACTTTTCAATATACAGTTGACTTTTGATCAGTTGATTGCAAAATTCATCTGTCAATCCAATGGACTTGCAATGTTTTGAACCATGTTATTAGGTAAAATTATGAAATTGGACTCTTAAGATCATGCCTTAAACCAATTGATCATTTTCTAGGTCAAAAATCAGAAATTGCCCTTTCTCAGTCAAAACCCTAATTTTGACCATTTTACCCTTTTGATGATTTGATCAAATTTCTTGAGGAGTTATGGTCCAAACTTGATAAAATGATACATATGAGTCTAATATGTTGATGTGGATAAAAAATTATGAAGTTTGACTATAAATTGGCCATGGTTGACTTTTTCCCAAATATAGTTGATTTTTAGGTCAACTGTCCAATTGACTGATCAAAAGTGTGATTCAAGGCTTGAAACTTGACATGAGTAATCTTGGGGGTCCATAATAATCCATGGAAATCATATGGGGCATAGAAAGTTCAAAAATCTTTGTGCAAACTCAAACCCTAATTTTGGTCATCAGTGCATAAGGATGTGTCTTGAGTTGATCAAACCCTAGTGCAGTCTTGAGCCCAAGGAGATCTTGTGAGAAAATTATTGATAAGTGAAAGGGAAAATTTTGGGGTACAACAGCTGCCCCTGTTCAATCTTCTTAAACCTGAAGAGTTAGATTGGCGAGTTTTGCCATTCGTGACTCGAAGGTGGAAGATGATTGGACACTAGAGTGCCCAGAAATTTGCACTCGACGATGTGAAGGTTGAGGGAATGGGCTTAAAGATGCCATTTGGAGAGGTGATAGAAAGTTGTAGGATATGGGTTTAAAGATGCCATCCAAAAGTGATTGTTGATATTATAATTTATAAGTTGAAAGAATTAGTATCAGAATGGCGTTCGTGTCTGGAGCGTATCTGTATTATATCTGAAAGTCGAATCTGAATGAATATCAGAATGGCGTCCGTGTCTAGAGTGTATCTGTATTGTATATGAAAGTTGAACCTGAATGAGTATTAGAATGGCATCCGTGTCTGGAAAGTATCTGAACTGTATAAAAAGTTGAAATCTGAATGAGCATCAGAATGGCATCCGTGTCTGGAGCGTATATGTACTGTATCTGAAAGTTGAATCTGAATGAGCATCAGAATGGCATCCGTATCTGGAGCGTATCTGAACTGTATCTGAAAGCTGAATCTGAATGAGTATCAGAATGGCATCCGTATCTGGAGCGTATTCGAACTGTATCTGAGAGTTAAATCTGAATGAGTATAAGAATGGCATATGTGTCTAGAGCGTATCCGAACTGTATCTCAGAGTTGAATCTGAATGAGTATCAGAATGGCATCCGTGTCTGGAGCGTATCCGAATTGTATCATGATTTCATATTGTCAATGATAATTGTTAATCTTATCCTGAAAAGGGTAAAATGTTAGCTAAAACACAGAGTTATGTTGCATGAAATGTATGATGCAATGTATTTGCTTTATCAATCTTTATGATATATGGATGTAATGTATGCGCATGTGAGCTGATTTGTTGTATTGCTGTTTGATCGAGGAAAATAAATCCCTGAACGCTGATGAGGATATGTGAATTTCATGTCTTGAAGTTGAAGTACTGACAAACTCTTGTTGAGAGAAGTAAATTATGTTGTGAGGGCAATGCCATGTACTGCTTATGAGATCTGCTTGGGGAATCCTGAGAAATTTGACGATTTCTACTGGGGATTAATAGTTTGAAATTTGTTCCGCTGGGGATTTCTTATGGAATAGCCTAGAGACATTTTCCTGTCCTTTCAACCTATCAGTAACTGTCTTACTCATTTTGTTTATTTGTAAACAGTAATTATGTTCATCAATGAATCATTGGACATTTTTTGCAAACAAAACATAAGAGTAAAGAAAAAACAAATGGTTTTTTCACTTTCAAACGGGTATCTTTGTACTGACTTTGAATAAGTATTTTGTACAAAGGAGACAAACATTCTAGTAAGAGAATGGTGCCATAAAATAAGAAAAATTTATACAAAGAAAAATAGCTATGTGTAATAATCCCATGGGGTTCCCATTCTTCTATAGCCTTCACATCTCTGAGCCTCTTGTCTACTTGTCGCTTTGTCCGAAGATGGTTGAATTGATCAGAAACTCCGAGTTTGTCCGTGGGAGTTAAAGGTTATCTGTAAAGTGATCCGACGGGACATAGTCATACACTTTAATTCCCTAACTTTTTCCTGGACCGCCCTTTTGGGTTTTCAGTCCATCGGGAAACCCTTTTTTTCCCAAGTCTCCCTTTCGGGTTTTCAACTTGTCGGGTGTACAGATTTTTTTAATTTTATCCTTAATTTTTGCCTGAACCTTTTTGGTTCGCCGGGATACCCTTGTTTTTCCTAGGTGTGTCAACCTAGCGGGTCTCTTATGCATAGTATCTTTTGACTATGTCCGCGTTCGCAGGGTGTGGCAGGTCGTCACCATCCATGGTGGTCAAGATCATTGCCCCACCGGAGAATATGTTCTTGATTATAAATGGTCCTTCATAGGTAGGAGTCCATTTGCCCCTGGGATCACTTTGTGGCAAGATGATACGTTTGATCACTAGATCCCCAACTTGATATACTTGGCGCCTGACTTTCTTGTTGAAAGCCTTGATCATCTGTTTTTGATACATTTGACCATGGAAAACAGCAGTAAGTCTCTTTTCATCAATTAAGTTCAGTTGATCAAGTCGAGTCTGGATCCAATCGTCTTCATTATAACCTGCATCCTTCATAATTCTCAGAGAGGGGATTTGAACCTCAATAGGCAAGACAGCCTCCATGCCGTAAACCAAAGAATAGGGTGTTGCCCCGGTTGATGTGCGAGTCGTGGTACGATACCCGTGGAGAGCGAATGGTAGCATCTCATTCCAGTCTTTGTACGTGACTGTCATCTTTTGTATGATCTTTTTAATGTTTTTATTTGCAGCTTCGACATCACCATTCATCTTTGGCCGATAAGAGGAAGAATTGTGATGCTGAATCTTGAATTGCTCGCACAAGGCGGTGATCATAGTGTTGTTAAGATTGGTACCATTGTCAGTAATGGTCCTTTCCGGGATACCATACCGGCAGATGAGGTTTTGCTTGATGAAGCGGGCAACGACATTCTTGGTAACGGAAGCGAAGGAAGCTGCTTCGACCCACTTTGTAAAATAGTCAATAGCCACTAGGATGAAGTGGTGTCCATTGGAGGCTGTAGGCTTGATCTCTCCAATCATATCAATTCCCTACATAGCAAAGGGCCAAGGAGTCGTCAAGACATTTAGAGGAACCGGAGGTACGTGCACCCTGTCAGCATAAATTTGACACTTATGACAGGTCAGAGAGTGTTGATAGCAATCTGCTTCCATGGTAGACCAAAATAGCCTGCTGTTTCCAGTGATTTCTGGTAAACAACCGCTAGTCTTCCAAACTATCGAATAATCTTTCTTACTGTTATTCAATCCCTCTGGTAACTCACAGGATCGACTAGATTGATCCTAGGACTCCTTGGATATTAAAGTTACTCTCACAATCGAACAGATATTCATGGTCAATATTGTATAAGTGTTTGGCTTATTTCGATCTCTCTCTAAAAATGTAGTCAAAATGTGTATAAAAACTAAGTTACACGAATAGATGCTAATTGTAATGCTGAATTGTAAAGACATATAAAACTGCATGAAAATGAAGTAAATGGTTTCGACTTACAAAAACGGTTAACATAAAGGGTTTCTGGAACATAAAAGTCTTAAAAGAAGGAAAAAAACGTTTAATGCAAGAAATCTATAAATGATTTTAAGTAAAAGTATGCGTTCGAAGAACAAGACTTGAACGTAAAGGTATGGAAAATGTGACAGTTTTCTGGAATATAAAGTGTTTGAAACATAAAGAAGATAATAAAATGTAAAACTTTGAGGAAGAGATTTCGAAGTGAAAAGACTGTAAATACGAAACTTGTAAATGTTGTTTGACAAAAGGAATAAAGGAAGTACTGGAAATGGTAAAAAGGTTTTCACTAAATTAGAAATACATGGTGCTATCATACATACATTTCTCTTGCATTCGTTTCCCTTGCCATGTGGTAGTTTGAATGTTATTGAGTATTTTGTATAATAGATATGACACACAGAAATCCTAATATTAAGACTCCTATTTATACTAATTCGACCCTAACGGTCTTGCTATAGGATTATGCCACGTTTCGAACATGCAGGACAATGCTTCTTTCATCTTTCCACGTGTCCCCAAATGCTCCAACACATAACTTTCAAACTTTGAAAGTCCCGCTTCCATCAGAATTTAACATGCTTTGGTGTTTCTCCGTTTCGAACGCTTTTCCCAAACATAGCCTTGCTGTTGTTTCGAGACTCCTTTGGATATGTCCCCATAATTGTCGTTCGAAGCTTCAAGATTTGACACACTTATTCGAAACACTGCTTCTGCAACTTCGAAATATGGCGTTTAATTCCATTTCGATCAGAACATTTAACTCTTCTGGCTTCTAAATAACATTATCAAAATCTTCAGCCAACAAATTGCCCCTTTAAAATATGTATTTCGATTTCTTTGAGAAATACCTATTTTAAACATTTACACAAGATTTTGATAGGACTTTCGAATCATCGTAACATTAAATGCCTTTGACTCCAGTCACATCAATCATAACACCTTTTGGATTCCTTAACCGCCCGGAGTCACTTCACAGCGTGGTGCAGTTATAAGTAATGATTATCTTTTTTAATCACGCCTATTACCTATGCTAATTTTCACGCCACCTCTTCATCATACCAACCCATGATCTCCACGTATCACACTTCTATTCGGTGGATGCTTAAACTTCCCCATTATAAAACGTCAACTTAATCTTCTTCTTTTCTTTTCACACTCTAAACCTTTCATACTCTGAATTTTTACCCTCCTTCTCTCATAAAACAATCTAAGCTTTCAAACATCTTCCAAAATGTCTTCTTCTACTTCATCTCAACTCAAGAAAGTCTCCAAGAAGAAAGGAAAAACTACAGGAGCTACCATGGAGAGTAAAATCATCACCATTCAAGGCCAATCTGCTCTTGCTCCTCAAATGATTTCCAAAGAAAAAGAAATGTTGTACGCATCACAGGTACTCATTCCTACCCACGTTGCTGGTAAGAGGTTAGCCTTAAATGGCCCTCTTACAGTTTTTGAAATATTAAAGGACACCAGGACAATTTTTCCCGTCTGTTATAGCTTCAAACCCTTATTCAACAAAATGGATGCCCCTAGGGCAGTAGAATCTCCTAGTTCAAATGCCGTAGAAACCCCAACCGTTCCTCCCAAGGACCCCTTTGTTTTGGATTATGTAAAAAGCAATTTTAAACCATTTCGATCTTGCCCTACTTCTGATATTGCTTACCAAAATTGGTTCACAAAAGTAGAAGCCAAGAAATCCCAGCAATGGGAAGAATTAGGCATTTATAACCTGATTAAGCTATCGAAACCTGGATTCACCTACAGTCATCCTCTGCTATTCGCGTCCCTTTATTTCTGGGACAGTACCTACAACACTTTCCATCTCCCAGGTGGAATGATCACCCCCACCTTCTTCGATATAGCGGCCATTACTGGGTTGTCGCCAGTGGGAGAAACTTATGTTCCTGACAACGAAGAGCACTCAAGCATAATTGACTTCGAAGTCAAGTTAGCCAGCTTTTCCAAATTTATCAGCCATTATCATGCTGAAGGGGACAATGTGTCTGACGTAGAGCACATTGCTTTCTTAACCCTGTGGCTGTCTAGATACGTTTTCTGCAGTAGATCCCTGCATGTAGCTAGTAGGTTCATTCCTCTAGCTAGGGATTTACATAAAAATCGAAAAGTGTGCCTAAGTGAATTACTCTTAGTTGACCTCTATGAAAGCCTGAGGTCAGCTGTTTCGAGCCTCAAATCCCACACCTCCAAAAACATTTTATTGGCTGGCCCATTTTGGTTACTCCAACTATGGCTAAATGCCATGTTCGAACCTTCCTTATCAACCGCCAATACCATTGATGAGCAAGATTCTGAAATAAGTGACAGGATAGTCGAAGGCACTAGGCTTCGAAGACTGACTCCTAATGATGACAAAGATGACTTCAAGGTTCAATTCTCGAAGTACATCATGATATTCTCCAAAAGGCACAAGTTCGAAGAGAGCATGGCGCCTTTTGCTTCGAGGGCTCATGGACCTTCTTGGTTCACCATGGCTCTCTCAGAAGCCATCAAGAGCAAGGAGATTCAGGATGTATGGAGAGCTTTCCTGCTGCCTAGACTCATCTCTTCAAGGATAACCCCAGCCAAGAACCAAATTCTTCTCTTTGCCTACCAACCAAACTTCGTTTCGAGGCAGTTTGGCTTATGCCAATTGATTCCTGAACCTTTGTTCCAAACTGAGAGCGCCATCACTTCTGGTCGAACTTTCAAGGCAAGGGAAGCCAAGATCAAGCAAGAACAATATCAAGGCTTTGCCCAATTTGAGCTGATAGCCTTCGAACCTACCCATCTCGCGGCTAAAGGATTTCTAGAGTGGTGGATTAAGTTTTATCAAACTTGCATGTTCGATACTCTTACGATTCGACAGAAACTAATTGATGCCTTCGATGTGCAAGTACCAGCAAAGAAAGGTATGTTTACTCATGCCAAAGAGATTAAAGCTTTTCAAAATTATTTTGAAACTACTTACGACCCCACGCGCTTGGACTCCACTGTGCATCAAGCAGCTGAGACCTTGAAGGAAAAATTTAAACAAAAAGTTTCTAAGCTAAAACTTCCTTCAGGGCTGTCACCTGAGGATAGGTATAGGTTGGCATTCGAAATGCATCCACCTAAATTTCCCAGATTACCTACCTCAGAACTAGCTCTGGCTTGGTTTCCCCCATATCCATGGTGGTTTACTTGCAAAGAGATGTTCAAATATCTTCAAAGGAAACCAAAGCCATCTGAGACTGTGACATGGGCTCGATACTGGCTTCATGATTTCCCAGGACACCTTCGATACGACCTTTCTGCCATGTCAATTAAATCTGATCAAGGCACAGGTGCGAATGCTTGGGAAAAATCCCAAATGTCTTTTATTTTCCATATCTTTAACCTTTGCTTTAATTGTTTTGATTTTCAGCTATCAGGATAAAGACAGCTGCCTCGAAATCGAAGGAAGGGAGTGCCTCTCAAGCCTCCATCGAAACTACCGAAAAAGCTAATCCGCCCGAAACAACTACTACTGCTGCAACTACTACAACAACAATAACGCCAACAACAACAAGTGCTCCAATTCCAACGGTAATCACTTAGCCTTGACGTTTCGAATTCACTCAAGCTTTGTGGTTTATATCTAACCTTTCGTTAAAATTCTTTCAGACCAACAAGCTTCCTCCTACTACTCCCAAGAAGCGGAAATTAAGCACTACTGGGGAAGACCCCAAGGCTGGAGGAAACTCAAATACTGCTTCGAAGAAGAAGCTAAAGAAAGATACTCCTAAAAGCACTGTTCTGACTAGTGTCTCTGGACTCGATTCCAGGGATGCTGCTCCCTTACCTAAATCCAAAAATCCACCTTCGACCTCCAACCCACCGTTGGAACGTATAGCTAGTAACCTCTCCTCTGAGGGTCCACAGGTAAATCGAACTTCTAAAAATTGTTTCCAACACTAACTTCTTATTACCTTGGTGAATGTTTTTCTTTAACATTCTATTGTTCCTTGCAGAAAATTTTGAATCCCACTTCCACCATTTCGACCTCACCATCCAGAGCTGCCGCTCCGCTCAACTCCTCTCCTCAAGGAGATTCCAACAACTTGGTCCAAAACAAAGGTTCTTCCAATGTGGCGGTTCTGGCTGGAACTTCTGATCAGCAGGATGATCAAGGTACCTCCATTCCTCTGAAAGAGGTGAACGAAACAATACTTCAAACGTCTGCAGAGGATTTACAAAGGGCTTCTCTTCAAAAGTCCCCTCTTGAAACTCTTCAAGAGGACCCAAAGGACACTCAGACTGAAGAAGAAAAAGCTGACTCTAGGCAAGGAGCCGAAGAATCTGCAGACGAAGAATCTGAGGGGGAAAGCGCCAATGACGAGGAAAATGTCAATGACGGTTCGACTGCTGGGACGGAGTCTAACGCAAATAGCGGCGAAAGGGATGGTATCGAAGTGGTAGATTTGGACGAGGATGAAGAAGACCAAGAGCACGAAGCAAATGAAGGGGATGGTGGTGCAATCAACGAAACCCTAGAGGTTGAAACAAACGTGGTTCCCCTACGCGTGGAATTCCCCCAATCCTCTCCGTCTCGAATGACTGACGAGGAACTGGCACTTCTGAGGCGAAATGACCCCATTGGGTACATGAAGGCAAAGTTGGCTCAGAGGGACGTCCCACTCGCTAGGGCTGGCACAAGTTCAACCAGCTATCCTCTTCCCACAGATGAAAGAGTTGTTCTCCTCAACAAAATTAGGAGAACTATTCTCAATGTGGATATATTCGAAGTGCTTAAGCAAGATAGTACTGCTTGCTATACTATGAAGGAGCCGCTCACAAAGGTCAATCTTTCCACCTGCTCCTTGCCAGTTAGTACTCTCTTGCTTGATCTTCAGAATTTGCTGGACAACGTAACTGGCTACCTTCTCCAAGACGAATCTGCTGCCAAGAAGGTTCACGAGAAACGCATTGCCATGGATGCCGCTTATGAACAAGCTTCGAAACTTTCTCAAGAAGCTGAGGATCAAGCTATGCATCTGAAGCAGGCGAAAACTGAATATGAGGCTCGAGCTGAGTCCATTCTTATTTGGGAAAGGCAGATTCTGGAACTTCAGCAGAAAGTTAAGGAGGCTAAGGAACAACAACTAGCCTTCGAAACTAATCCTCCAGGTAACCAATTCGAAGAGCTTCTCAACCAGGGGCTTGCAGAAATGGAGACTGCATAACAACTTAAAGGAGAAGTGGCAACCTTGGAAGGTGCCAGGCGGTTCGCTCAGCAGAAACTTGAAACATTTCGAAGCACCTTTAATCGATTGAAAAATAATGCTTATTTCTAGATTTTGATGTTTATCTGATTATAACTTTGGTTTCTTACATGTATTATTCGAACAACGCCATTTTGGCATTCTATCTTGCCATCTTGGCTTTTTATAATATTTTGTTTACGTTGTTACTATTCGAATCTCCCGCAGGCTTGGCTTATATTTCTTTAAATATTTCCCATTAACCTTTAGGACACGTTTATCATCCAAGAGTTCTTCGACTTCGTATGCATTGTTTGAGAACACTTTTAATATTCGAAAAGGTCCTTCCCAATGACGTGACCATTTACCTAACGCTTTATTCTTCTTGTCCATAGGCAATATGACTCTCCAAACCAAGTCATTAATAATGAATACTTTTTTCTTCACCTTTTTATTGTATGTTCTGGCCACTCTTTCTTTTTGCCTCATCAAAATTTCCAACGCATGTAATCTAATTTCGTCCAACTCAACTAATTCATTCATCATCATTTCCCAATATAATGCAGCTGGGATTTCGTTTTGTCTCTGAATTTGAACTGATTGCAGATGAATTTCTACTGGTAACACTGCATCATGCCCAAATGTAAGTTGGAAAGGCGTAGTGTTAGTAGCTTCCTTAGGAGATGTTCTACAAGCCCATAACACTTGGTCCAGAGTTTTGTGCCAATTTCTTGGCCTCTTGCCAATATGCTTCTTGATTAATCCTATTATTATTTTATTTGCTGCTTCGACTTGTCCGTTTGCTTGAGCATAATATGGTGTTGATATTAGCAATCTAAACCCCATTTCTTGGGCAAATCCTTGCATTTTTCTACCAGTAAATACAGAGCCTTGATCTGTAGTTATGCTTTCTGGCAATCCAAACCTATAGATAATGTGCTTTTGTATAAATTCGATAATTGCTTCTTGATCAGCAACTACCAGAGGTATAGCTTCGATCCATTTGGTAAAATAATCTACTCCCACCAAGATATATTTCTGTCCTTTGGACGAAGCAGGATTTATTTCTCCTATCAAATCCAATGCCCATCCTCTAAATGGCCATGGTTTAATGATCGAATGCAACTCGCTTGCAGGGGCATGTTGAATTCCTGCATGTTTCTGACACTCCTCACATCCTTTAGCAAAGTCTATGCAATCTTTGAGCATGCTAGGCCAATACAAACCGTATCGAAATAGCAACCATTTCATTTTATGGCCTGCTTGGTGTGCCCCACATGCCCCATTATGGACTTCAGACAATGTTAAATATGCCTCACTCTCTCCTAGGCATTTCAATAATACACCCTCTTGGGTCTTTTTGAACAATTCGTTCCCCATGAGGAGATATGACAATGCTCTATATTTTGTCTTTCTATCCACCTTTAGAGTTGGGTCTGCTAAATAACTCTTCAGTGGACTTCGCCAATCTGCATCTGACAAAGTATTTATGGCTAGTATTTCGAATCCCTGTTTCTCAGCATATCCCAATCTCATACTTTCCAGATCCGATGGTGTGAATCTAGTAGCCATAACTCTTCCCCTTAATTCGACCAAATCCTTAAAATTCTTGGTAGATACTTTATAACCTGAAGCCAACTGCGCTAAGTCATTTGCTTCTTGGTTCTCTATTCTTGGTATGTGTTGAATATCCATGTATTCAAATTTCCTTAATAGCCTATTGACTATGACGAAGTATACCATTAAATTTTCCTTTATGCACTTGTATTCCTTTGTGATTTGTTTGACCACCAATTCAGAGTCTCCTTTAATTTCGACTCTGGTTGCCCCCAATTCCAACAAAGCTTCAAGTCCAACAATGAGCGCTTCATACTCAGCTTCGTTGTTCGAACAACGAGGACCATCTAATTTATACTTGAATTTTGTTGGAATTCCTTCAGGAGAAATTAGAAGGACTCCAACACCACTTCCATTCCTGTGGGTTGAACCATCAAAGTACAATTTCCATGATTGCATTTCGACGTAACTCATGCTTGTCTGCTCAACCAACGAATGATCCACAATGAAATCAGAAATCACTTGACCTTTCATAGCTTTTAAAGGCATGAAAGTTAATGAATATTCTGTTAAGGCTAAAGCCCACTTGCCAACTCTACTATGCATTATTGGTTTTGAAAGCATATGTTTAATGACATCGAAGTGAGATGAAACATAAACATCAAGGTTTTATATAATACTTGAGTTTCATACAAGAGAAATACAAACAGAGACAGAGCTTTTCTAAATTTATATATCTGGTCTCTGCATCATTTAGCACTCTACTTAAATAGTATATGGCTCTTTCGACGCCATCGTTATCCTCTTGTGCTAGCATACTACCTATACTAACTTCAGAGGCAGATATGTACAATCTCATGGGCTTCCCCCATGATGGTGGAGATAAAATAGGAGGCTGAGAAAGATATTCTTTTATTTTGTCAAACGCCTCCTGGTGAGCTTCGTTCCATTCGAAGGCTTGACCTTGCTTCAGACGAAGTAACGGAGAGAAAGCTTGGGTTCTTCCACTCAGGTTCGAGATGAATCTTCTGAGGAAGTTAATTTTCCCTAGCAAAGATTGCAACTCCCTTTTTGTCGCAGGTGCTTTCGTCTCCATTATGGCTTTGGTCTTGTTCTGGTTGATTTCGATTCCTTTCTTGTGGACCATAAAACCAAGAAAATCTCCAGCCTGCACAAAAAATGCACATTTAAGGGGATTCATCTTTAAGCCATGCTTTCTCATTCGTTCGAATGATTGGCTTAAATGATGCAAATGTGCTTCTGCAGATATAGATTTGATGACTATATCATCAATATACACCTGCATGAAGGTTTCGATGAAATCATGAAAAATTGAATTCATCGCCCTTTGATAAGTTGCCCCAGCATTTTTTAAACCAAAAGGCATCACCACCCATTCGTAGGTGCCTAAGGCTCCTGGGCAACGAAATGCTGTTTTTGCAACATCTTCTTCAGCAATGAAAATCTGGTTATACCCAGAGTATCCATCTAACATACTCAAGTATTCGAACCCTGCAGCAGAATCTACTAGCATTTCTGCCACGGGCATGGAATATTCATCCTTAGGGGTTGCAGTGTTTAAATCCCTAAAATCTATGCAAATTCTTAAAGAACCATTTTTCTTAATAACGGGTACTATGTTTGCTAACCATTCAACGTACCTTGTTGTTCTGATGAATTTGCAGCGCAGCAACCTTTCGATCTCAGCTTTAATTTTTGTGAGGACCGCTGGTGCGAATCTCCTGGGAGTTTGTTTGATGGGCCTCTTGCCATCTTTGATTGGCAGTCTGTGTTCGACCAACTCCCTCTTTAAACCAGGCATCTCATCATAATCCCATGCGAAACAATCTTTGTTTTCCTTAAGGACTTCTATCACTTTCTTCTTGAGGCCTGGGCTAAGTTTAGCGCTTATGTAAGTTACTCTTTTCGTTTTTTCATCCCCTAAGTTGACTTCTTCGAGCGGATCCTGTGCCAACATTTTGACACCTGAGTTTATGGGGTCCCTTTCGAAGCCTAAGGGTTCTTTATCATAGATGGCATCCAACCTTTGATCCATCTCCAACTCTTTGATGGGTGAGCATTTCGAACCCTCCCCACTAACTTCGTTCGTCTTTATAGTTGATTTATTTATTTCAGCCTCTAAGGCCGCTTTTGATTTGTTCTCAGCCATATAGGCCGAAATCCTTTCGAAAAAGGTAGACTCAGTCATGGCTAAGGTTGTCGAAGTCCCAGCCTATTGGCCGTTTTTGTATAGTGCTTTCGACTTCCTCTTCTTCACTGATTATTGTTCTATCCCAGTAAAGGCCGTCATGACGAAGTGTCATGTAGTAGTGGGCGTTTCTAGTTTCGTTCATCTCATCATTTGGAACACATGGAGCAATCTTTGCCAGATTTTTATCATAGTCCCTTTTGTCAACTAAATTGACAGTTGACATAAAGTAACTCTGGTCTGCTTCGATGTTTTCCATGATTCCATCATCTCTCCACAGAACTAGTCGCTGATGCATTGACGAAGGAACTGCCCCCACACCATGGATCCACTCTCTTCCCAGCAGCAGGTTATAGTTGGCCTTGGCTTCGATCACCATAAACATGGTGGGCCTGCAACTTGAGCCTATTGTCAATTCCAACTGGACCACTCCCAGTGTTTTGCCCACTTTTCCCTCATAATTGGACAGAACCATATTATGGGGCTTGATATCTCCTTCGCGGATCTCTAATCTTTTTAGCATGAAATGGGGTATCAAATTGACTGCAGCACCCCCATCCACTAGAACTTTGTTCACACCATGGACACCCACTTTCGCCCGAATGAAAAGTGGCTTGAGATGGTTCTTCATTGCAGGTTCTGGACGTTCGAAGAACGCATTTTGTTCCTCAATAGCCCCATTGTCCATCACGTAGTAGCACACGGGCCTATGTTTCATTAAATCTGTGGTGTCTTCCTCCTCATATTCATTGATTTCGGTTTCCTGCCCAAATTCGCAGGGAAGTACAGACACCACGTTACAGTTCAAGTTGAATGAAGACTCCCCCTCCGATTCGAAGTTATCTGTTATCATATCTTCGTCCTCTTCCGGGCCTGGAGTGTATTCCTTTGGTTCATTGCATTGTTCTTCAGAGAAGAGCCTCCTATTGACTGGAGGTTTATCTTCAGTTTGATTTTTTGGTTTGTTGGTGCTAGATTCACCTTGTATTTTCGTTGAAGTATCCCCTTTGTTTGCCACAGCTTCTCTCTCAGCCTTTCGAATCCTTTGCTGTCTGCGCCACTGGGATCTTGACATGGGGTTCCTTCCTCTGTAATTCTCTAATCTCACTTCCTCCCTTTTTTGTATGTTGAATTGCCTCCTGTATGTCACAGCATGGCGTGCATTTCGTTCAGCACTCCTCCATCTGTCTTTGCCTTTGTCATTTCTGACTTGTAACCATCTATCGGTTGGAACTTCAGCAGGGAGTTTGAAAGTCACTCTTTGAGCAGCTTTGGGGTGAGGGCTATCAGGCCTTCGCTGTTTGTATCTGCTGTCGAAACGTGGGCCCATCTGGGCAGTTTCTTGATGGTTCCAGCAAGGGGCGAAGGGAATCGTTTCGAAGGCCCTGGCCATGCTTTGGTCATACACAGCAGAACACCTTGGGCAAATCAAGCACTTGGTTGCCCCTTTGTAGCAGCGAAAAACAAACTCCAACAGACTCTCTCCAGCCTTGGGATAACACCTAAAAAGCTGGTTATCCTGGCGCCAATTGTTGCCAGTTTGAGCCCTCTGTACCCTTTTGAAATTCGCAGCAATTCTTTGGTTGCAGAGGATGCTGCACCTAGGGCACAATATCATGCCTGAATCTCCTTTGTGGCATGTCATGAGATAATCTTTGAGACTAGCATCTCCAGTGTGATTATCCCCCATTCTGTACTTTTCTTTTTCTAAGTATTTTTCCACTTCCTCCATCTCAGAGTGAGGCCTTTCCATGTCTACCATATTTATTTCCACATCCCCCTCTTTAGCTTCATCATCACCCCATCCTGTGGGCTTTATATCTTCAATCTGGACCTTCGAACTCTCTGGGGCAGAATATTTGACCAGATAGTCAAATTTTCCACTGGGTTCCCCTAGAGTGTCCCATATTTCCTTCTGAGGGGGAATTGGCTGCGTGATTTGGACTTTCTCCAATTCCAGCCTCAAGCCTTCAGTGACTTGTGTTAATCCTTCGTTTTGATTCTCTTGGCCTTCAGTAGCCTGGGTTTCTCCTGCAACAACTACAGGTGCAATAATCGGAGTCTCTGGCGTATTCTGGATGTCTTCAGTGACCTCCTCGCTGACTTCGACCATCACCCAGTTCTCAACTTCAGTATCCTTTTCCTCTGTTAGGGCGTCGCTTCGATCAGTCTCCACCATGTTGACCTCTCCAATGCATGCAGGCTCGGAGTAGTTGGTGTCTGCGACGTCCAAAGGATCTTCGTCCACTTTCATCTTCACCTTATCAGCAAACTTTAGTCTGCCATCTTTGATCGCGTTTTGAATCAAGTCCCTGAAAAGAAAACATTGTGAGGTCTTGTGGCCCAGGAAACTATGATATTTGCAAAATCCCCTCTTCTTTCTCTGATCCAAAGGAGGTATTTTGACATTTGATGGCACAATTAGTTGGCCATCCTTGACAAGCAAGTCAAAAATTTCGTCGCATTTGGTGACGTCGAAGGTATAAACCTTCTTTGGAAATTTGTCACTTTTCTCATTTTCAACAATATCTTTCCCTTTTGTGGGAACTAACATTTTGCAGGAGTAAGGCGGGGCCTGTTTTAATTCAGCGAGGTCGATTTCGACCTCTTCGAATTCGAATTCAGGATATTCTTCTACTTCCTCAGTCCCAACATAGGAAATCCTTTCTTTCTTGCTATTCTTAAAGACTCTGGCTTTTTCGGCCTTTAGTCTTTCGACCTGTCGAACCCTATCGGCTAACTGAGCCATATCCCTCAAATATTGAGTGTCTAGTTTCTTTCGAATAGAATAATCCAAGCCACCAGCGGCCATTTCGACTAACTCATGTTCAGGCACTACTGTGTAACATCTGGATTTCAACAGCCTAAATCTATTCAAATAATCATCTATGGGTTCGGTGAATTTTCTCTTAACACTCGCCAATTCCTTCAAACTTATTTTCGATTGTCCCATGTAAAATTGTTCATGGAATAATCTCTCTAAGAGAGTCCAAGTGTCAATGGACCCAGGGGGCAAAGTGGTAAACCATGTGAAGGCGTTTTTTGTCAAAGAACTTGGGAAGTATTTGATCCTGAGATCTTCATTATTGGCTATATCTCCTGCTTCGGTTAGATATCTCGCTATGTGTTCGACTGTTGACTCATTGGTATCCCCAGCGAACTTTGTAAATTTAGGGACTTTATATCCCCTTGGTAAATCAGTATGCATTATACAATCCAATATAGGTGAAGCGTAATTTGGCCTCCTCATTCCTGTGTTGAGGCCATTCTGGGCCATGATCCTCTCTATCATGGTGGTTAGGTTGTTTTCTGCCAGGATGTTATCGTTTCGAATCCTATGAACGACGGCATCGGCATCTTGATTTCGACCAACCAAAATAACTCCCCTAGGTTGTTCTTCTCGAAATTCTGGGGCTTCTGGCCTTTCGATCCTTGCCCCTGGTTCCATAACTTCCCTTTGTGGAGCCGGGATTATTGGGGCTTCTAATCTTGGTGCCCTGGCCCCTAAGTTCAGTTCTTCTCTAGGTGGTCTATAAATTGGGTCGTTAGCAATTTGTTCTATAACAGGCACGTTTGTTCGAAATCCCGCCTGATTCTGCCTACGCCTTTCTGTAGGAGCAAAGAAATCTGCTATTCGACTCATATTATCAGCGTTTTCCCTGTTCGTCACAGTCACATTCTGCACTATTGGGGCAAATATTTCCTGCATGGTTTGCGCTAATACCCCTATCATATTATGGTTACTGTCATCCATCAATTGCCTAAACGCCAACTGGTTATCTGTGGTTAGGATAGGCAATGTGCTATAACCCACTGACCCTTGGTTATTTGTCATAAACTGATTCGCACCAGACCCAGACCCTAGTTGGGGAGATGAATTCGATGTGGAATTGTGTAAACCTGCCATAAAAGATGTTGGCATTCCATAAGAGGAATTTCTGATTCTATTCCCATCGAAACCGGGTGGTCTAGTTAATGGGGTGGCGAAGTGGGATTGTGTCCCTGGTGGTGGAACGAATCCCCCAGGGTAGCCCATAGTTCCAGTATTTCCTAAGATCGAACTATTAGTTGATATGCCACTTATTCCATTGGTGGCTATGTTACTGGTTGAAGATGCAACAGACTGTGCATTCGAAGGGATTGTATTAGATGTTCCGCTCGAAATGGACGCGTTAGTGCCTGTTGCATGTGGGCCACCTTGGTCCCCTTGTTGATTGTCTGGATTAGACATTTTGTCCAAACGTTTTCTTCTGGATAAAGGTTGGTTGCTGTTGGTTATCTTACCACTTCTCAGGTTCATAAAACAGCAAACTTCTTAGGTTCCAACGTTTTTCTGTAATGGTTACGTCTCGACAATCCTTAATTCTGATATCCAATTATTGGTCCCACTGGGCGTGCCAATTTGTTTCCAGTGATTTCTGGTAAACAACCGCTAGTCTTCCAAACTATCGAATAATCTTTCTTACTGTTATTCAATCCCTCTGGTAACTCACAGGATCGACTAGATTGATCCTAGGACTCCTTGGATATTAAAGTTACTCTCACAATCGAACAGATATTCATGGTCAATATTGTATAAGTGTTTGGCTTATTTCGATCTCTCTCTAAAAATGTAGTCAAAATGTGTATAAAAACTAAGTTACACGAATAGATGCTAATTGTAATGCTGAATTGTAAAGACATATAAAACTGCATGAAAATGAAGTAAATGGTTTCGACTTACAAAAACGGTTAACATAAAGGGTTTCTGGAACATAAAAGTCTTAAAAGAAGGAAAAAAACGTTTAATGCAAGAAATCTATAAATGATTTTAAGTAAAAGTATGCGTTCGAAGGACAAGACTTGAACGTAAAGGTATGGAAAATGTGACAGTTTTCTGGAATATAAAGTGTTCGAAACATAAAGAAGATAATAAAATGTAAAACTTTGAGGAAGAGATTTCGAAGTGAAAAGACTGTAAATACGAAACTTGTAAATGTTGTTTGACAAAAGGAATAAAGGAAGTACTGGAAATGGTAAAAAGGTTTTCACTAAATTAGAAATACATGGTGCTATCATACATACATTTCTCTTGCATTCGTTTCCCTTGCCATGTGGTAGTTTGAATGTTATTGAGTATTTTGTATAATAGATATGACACACAGAAATCCTAATATTAAGACTCCTATTTATACTAATTCGACCCTAACGGTCTTGCTATAGGATTATGCCACGTTTCGAACATGCAGGACAATGCTTCTTTCATCTTTCCACGTGTCCCCAAATGCTCCAACACATAACTTTCAAACTTTGAAAGTCCCGCTTCCATCTGAATTTAACATGCTTTGGTGTTTCTCCGTTTCGAACGCTTTTCCCAAACATAGCCTTGCTGTTGTTTCGAGACTCCTTTGGATATGTCCCCATAATTGTCGTTCGAAGCTTCAAGCTTTGACACACTTATTCGAAACACTGCTTCTGCAACTTCGAAATATGGCGTTTAATTCCATTTCGATCAGAACATTTAACTCTTCTGGCTTCTAAATAACATTATCAAAATCTTCAGCCAACACCTGCCCTTAGGATTTTCTTCGCCATCGTATGCCCACTGGAGTGAGTGCCAAAAGTACCTTCATGTAATTCAGCCATGGTCTTTTCCGCCTCAACCTTATCCACACACCGAAGCAGAATGGAGTCATGATTGAGTTTGTACAGGATGCCATTACTCAGGAAGAACTTAGCAGAGAATCTCCTTAAGAACTTTTTATCATTGATTGAAGCTCCTTATGGATATTCTTGAGCCTCGAGATACCTCTTGACTTCATGAAACCAAGGCTGGTCCACTACCTTTTCAATATTAATCTCGTGACAGTGTGTTGGTTCATCCATTCGTTCGATGGTGATCTGGGGAGCCTCGTTATCCCAATTAAGCTTAAACATAGATGACATTGTGGCTAGAGCGTTTGCTAGCTGATTTTCTTCTCGCGGGAAATGCTCGAAGGTAATCTTCTCAAAATGTGGTAGCAATGTCAAAACATGTTCTTTGTAAGGGATAAGATTTGGGTGCTTAGTGTACATTCCCCTTTGATCTGACTGATGACCAAAGTTGAATCTCCAAATACATCTAAATATTTGATTCCCAAGTCTATGGCAGCTCTGAGGCCAAAGATGCATGCTTCGTATTCTGCCATATTGTTCATACAGTTGAAGCAAAGTCTAGCAGTAAAAGGAGTATGACACCCTTCCGGAGATATGAGTACAGTGCTGATACCATTACCAAGTGCATTGGATGCCCCATCAAAGAACAGGGTCCATCGGGATCCTTGTTCAGGTCCGTCATATGGTCTGTTTTCTTCACAGTTGTCTAATGTCATGATGTCTTCATTCGGGAATTCAAACTTCATGGACTGATAATCTTCTACAGCTTGATGAGCAAGATGATCGTCCAATACACTGCCCTTTATAGACTTCTGGGTAGTATATTGTATGTCATATTCTGTTAGGATCATCTGCCATCTAGCTATCCTCCAAGACAGAGCAGGCTTCTCGAAGATGTATTTTATCGGATCCATCTTAGATATCAACAAGGTAGTATGAGTCAGCATATACTGTCTTAGCCGGAGAGCAGCCCATGCCAGAGCACAGCAAGTTTTCTCGAGCAGTGAATATCTGGTTTCACAGTCGGTAAAATTTTTGCTCAGGTAGTAAATAGCGTGCTCTTTTCGGCCAGACTCGCCATGCTGCCCCAATACACACCCCATTGAGTTCTCTAAAACGGTCAGATACATTATCAGTGGTCTTCCCTCGACTGGTGGCATCAAAACAGGAGGCTCTTGTAAGTACTCCTTGATCTTGTCAAAAGCAACCTGGCATTCATCATTCCATCTGACTACTTGATCTTTCTTCAATAGTTTGAAGATTGGCTCACAAGTAGCTGTTAGGTGAGAAATGAATCTGGTAATATAGTTCAAGCGTCCCAAGAATCCTCTGACTTCCTTCTCAATACGGGGAGCAGGCATTTCTTGTATTGCTTTAACCTTGGCAGGATTGACCTCAATACCTTTGTTACTGACGATAAAACCTAAGAGTTTACCGGACCGTACTCAAAATGTGCACTTGTTTGGGTTCAATCTTAGTTTGTACTTCTTTAATCTCTCAAACAACTTTTGCAAGTGATCAAGGTGCTCCTCTTCTGTTTATGATCGGGCTATCATATCATCTATGTAGACCTCTATTTCATGATGTATCATGTCATGAAACAAAGCTACCATGGCGCGCTGATAGGTGGCCCCAGCATTCTTCAGTCCGAATGGCATCACTTTGTAGCAAAATGTGCCCCACTGTGTGACAAATGTAGTTTTCTCCATGTCCTCAGGTGCCATTTTGATTTGGTTGTAACTTGAGAATCCGTCCATGAAGGAAAACACTTTGTGTTGTGCCGTATTATCAACCAGGATATCTATGGGGGGGAGTGGAAAATCATCTTTAGGGCTGGCCCTATTCAAATCTCTATAGTCCATGCACATTCATACTTTGCCGTCCTTTTTAGGAATGGGAACAATGTTGGCAACCCATTGGGGATAGGAAGTGACAACTAAGAATATCCAGCATTGAATTGTTTCATGACTTCCGCTTTGATCTTCTCTGACATGTCAGGTCTCATACGGCGGACTTTTTGTTTTACTGGTGGACAGTCTTCTCTTGTTGGCAGATGATGTACCACAATGTATGTATCAAGTCCTGGCATGTCTTCATATGACCAGGCAAAGATCTCAACATAATCATGCAACAACTGAATCAGACGCTCCTTGACACTGGGCTCCAGATTAGCACCCATCTTGACCTCTTTTTTATCCTCCTAGGTACCCAGATTGATTGTATCCACAGGTTCCTCGTGAGGCTGAATGGCTCGTTCCTCTTGTTGTAGTAGTCTGGCCAGTTCCCCTGGTACTTCACAATCTTCCTCACCTTTGTCTTCAGCTTGGTAGATTAGATCTTCAGAGTCACAAAAGGCCATAGCAGTATCGTTAGCCATGGGATCCGAAATGGAGGGGTACCTGCATTTGTGAGTGTGGGTGTGTGTAAGGGTATAGCCATCCTTTAAAGAATAAAATGTAAAAGAAAAACAATGAGCACAAAAAGTTTGTATGTGAAAAACGTCCATGATTCATTGAATGTCATATGAAGATGAAATAAAAACCCTTACAGATGGACCATTGTGCCTCAGGCAAGACACAAGGTTTTAAATGTGCGAATTGTTTGTGAATATTACATGTCCAACAGAAATGTAAAAGATAAATTACTGAGGGATGAAAGTTATTAGGACAAAGTCTCTGGCTTCCCGATTGCGCAGTCCTCCATTGACAGTAGGAAATATCCAATCCTCCAAGCTACAATCCTCTTCACCATCTTCCACTGCATTGACCTCTCGGTTGCTAATCTTCAGGGGTGGCCCTCCAGCACGGGCACGGCGCACAGTCTTCTGAGCACTTGAAGTAAACCATAAGCCAAACTTATCAGATTTATACGGAATATCCGGAAGTTTCCCCCAGATGGTGCATCCACCCTCCTCTATTACTGCTTTGGAGTCCTTTAGAGATGACATCCGAAGCGGAGGCCTCGTAATCTTAGGGATCTGGGACACTGTCTTGGTTACTTCTACCTCTTGAGAGACTTCTTTGAAATGTTGAAAAGGAGTTTCAATAAACTCACCGTCCAATTCTACATATCAGAAATAATTGAGGTGACTAATCATATAGTCTTCCTCTCCGTGGACAGTGATAATCTTTCCATGGACCGGATATTTCAGCATCTGGTGCAGTGTGGAGGTGACAACACCGGCATTATGGATCCATGGCCTTCCTAGCAGACAAGAGTAAGAGGGGAGGATGTCCATTACATAGAAGGTTGAGTTCAAAGTTTGAGTCCCAACCTTTATGGGGATGTCCACCTCCCCGTGAACCATCCTCTTTGAGCCATCAAATGCTCTTACGAATATGTTACTGGGTTTCAACGTCAGTCCTTCGCAGTCCAATCTGTCGAGAGCTTTCTTCGGTAAAACATTCAAAGATGAGCCAGTGTCCACCAAGACATGGGCCAGAGTTGTTCCTCTACATTCCACGGAGACATGCAATGCCTCGTTGTGATTTCTCCCTTTGGTGTCAAATCAACATCCGAGAAGCCTAGGCCGTTATCAGCTGTCAAAATGGCCACACAATCTTGAAATTGGTCAGCAGACGTCTCTTGAGGCACATGGGATGTCTTCGGAAACTTCACCAGAGCTTTCGCATGTGCCTCAGAACACAGGAATAATGCTAGCATGGAGATCTTGGAGGGAGTTTTCCGCAACTGTTCAACTATGTCGTAGTCGCTTTTCTTTATTATTCTCAGGATCTCCTCCATTTCCTTCTTGGAGGTTTCGGGGATAGTCAGGGATTGAGCCTTCGTCTAGACAGGCTCTACTTGAATACTTTTTCCTCGAGTTTCAGAAGCAGGAGTGTTGTTAGGGATAACAGTAGGGGTTGTGTTATCTTTGTCAGTAGGAGCACTTGCAGATATGATTATTGGTATGGAGGTAACCTTTAGAGCAATCACGGGTCCAAAAACTGCCTTTGGAGGGGCAATTTCTGGAGAGAAGATTCTACCGCCACGAGTAATCTTACTGGGTCCGGCAATATTGCTAATGTCAGAGTCTTCTTCTTCGGAGCTTATCTCTTCGGCGGCCAGCCCATCTTGTTTGATACCATGGTAGTAGATGTCTCCACCGTAATTCCACGACACTGTTTTGTTTGATTCATATAGGACCGGCCCGGGCATTATGATTATAAGAGGAGTAGTTTTTGGAACTGATGTAATCCTAACGGGTTTTTTGGGGACCCTGGAAGGATTGGCATAGATGGTTATGATTGAAACGTCTTCAACAGGAACATGTAAAATATGAGCACTTTCAAACAGAATCTCTTGGTTGTCTATCAAGCGTTGAATGCATGTTTTCAACAAAAGGCAATCAGTTGGGGAGGATAAGAAAAGATGGTAGTCTTTATTATAACCCAGGAATACACTATCTTTCAACAAGTTTATCTTAATGATTGGGAGTGGAGTCAAGAGTTCATCAACTGTGGTAGCAAACAAATCTTCTTCTATTACATTGGTATTGTGACCATGCCTACGCATAGGAGCAGAAATGATGTTTGGCTTCTCGGGTGCATCAAACTCAATCTCTTTTGCATCTATAAGGTCTTGTATTTTGTTTTTCAGGGCCCAACAATTGTTAGTGTCGTGACCCGGACTTTCGGAATGATATGCGCATCTGGCATTTGGGTGATAATAAGGGGACGCCGTGTTGGGGTTCTTTGGGGCCTCCTTCAGAGTTGCCAAATTAGATTTCAGAAGATGTGGTAAAACCTAGGCTAGAGTTATATTAATTCTGGTGAATTGCCGGACTGGCCTTTCCATCCTCGGTTGAATACCTCTTGGTTGATTAGATGTAGGTTTTGGGATCATAACAGCTGTGATGCGGTGGGAGAACTAACTTGAGGTTTTGCGTTTGTGTTCGCAAATGTTTCGATTTAGCAAGAGTCGCCACCGACTTTTTATTTATCCAAAGGAAAGGTCAAAAAGCACAGGAAAGACCTTTGAGATGTTTTTTTGGGTTCGGGGGGTAGATTATGAAAAGGGAAGGTGCTAGCACCCTTTTCATCCATGGTTTTCCATGGGCTCTTAGTTACTTATTTTAGATCACTTGCTTTTGCTTTTCAATTGTTTGAAATGGTGCTTTTGTGTGTGGTTTTGAAAGTATTTTGAAAAGAGGCCTTTGTCTAGGCAACCTTTGTAATAATTCTTGTTTGAATGTATACAAATGTGTTTGTCTTTTAAAAAAATGTTTCAATGTTTGAAAGTTTGTTTTCGGAAATGTTTTGAAATTGTGTTGAAAAGGTGTGTGATAGTTTGAAAATAGCAAGGATGTTTGCAAGTTTGATCAAGTAACTAAGAGCATCTACCTACCTACTCAAAAGTCTTTCCTACTCATTTTTAACCCTTTGACATTGTTGTTTTACCATTGAATTTGGTAAACAACCTTGTGTTTGGATGTTAAACGGGACAGGCGTGGGTCATCGTATGGCCATGATAGCAATTGTGCTAAGTATCTTAGCAAGTTTTTGTTTGAGGGACTAGATCATTTGTGTATAGGCAACCAAGATAGCGTCATCGAGGGACTATGATCTTTTGTTTTGTTTTGCCAAGATACCCAGCATGCATACCATGGCCATGTTTAAAGCAACAAGTGGATGAAACCCTAGGGGTGCTTGTGTGTATTGTGTTGTTATTTTCATGCATTTTTGTCTTGTGTTTAGTCAAGCTATTTGTTTGATTTTGGATTTTTGCATACAAACCCTAATCTTATTATCATGCATATTTGAAAGCTATAAAGTGCGTAAAAGTAAATCTACGACTATTACAACATTATCATGGGGAGGGGGATACAATTTTGTATAGGGGATATTTTGCACAAAATAAAAGCCCTAAATCAACTATTACAACCAAATTGAATTCATTTGCATAAATAAATAAACAGACAATATTTAAATGTGCAATTAAATATAAATATGAAGAAAAAAAATTTGTATTATTTTTATGTATGTAAAAATGAATTATTTAATGTATCAAAAATAAGAAAATAAAAGATTATTTTTATTAAGTGTGGAAACCCTAATTTGTTTTAAGAAAATATATACTATAATTATTTATTTATGTACAAGAAAATAAAATAAAATATATACAAATGTTAAAAAATGAAAATATATGAGAAAATATCATTTAAGTATATAAATAATAAAAATAAAAATATAATATTTTTTGTATTAATTATAAGTTTTTTATTTAAGAAAATAAATATATTAAACCAAATAAACTAAATATTAAGCCAAAAACAAAATTAAATTAAATAAAATAAAATATGAAAATTTAAGAAAAATATTTTTGATAATTTTTAATGTTTTAAAAAATAAATAAAAGTCAGAAACTTAAAAAGAAATGAAAAATATGGAAAAATAAACAATGGGCCAAGGGGGTGTAAACAACAAGCCAGGGGGTGTCAAAAGCAAGGAGAAACCAAGCCCAGCCCACATTGCCTTCGTCCCTAACCTCTGAACCAAATAACGCGCGCTTCTTGTTCAAATTGTTAACTCCTGCATTTGTGCTTAAAAACAAAAACTTGCAACATGAAAGTTATAGAGCATGATCATACGATTCTAACCATGTGAAAAACTTAATCTAACTCTCAAAGACCAGAGAGAATTTCTCTGGCCCTAATTTCTAACCTAGTTTTTTCATAAAGTTCATCATTCAAATTCTCCCAGCTCAGTTAACTTAAATGAATTCTATGCATATGTACAGCTCAAGGGCAATGGAGACTACATTTTTTATTCACAAACTTAAGCCTAATGATTCCTAAATAGAGAGATAGAAGTTTGAACTTTACTTGTTTCAATCAAGCTTGAGTATGGCAATGTAGGGGTTGTGAGTGAGGCATGAGATACTTGTGAGCTTGCTTGATGTTCCCTGGACCTTTCCCAATACTTAGTTTGCTTTGAAATGGCCTGGATGTCTCTACAGAACTCAACCTGCAAAGCTTCAAAACAAAAATGGTGAAGTGTGTAAATGGATTTACAGTAACTTGGGAATGGTTGGGATAACTTAGGTATGTTGTATGGAGTGTATTGGAACTGATTGCAAGCAAAACGCACGAGTGGATTTTGTTTTGGAAATCAAAATGCAAAACCTGCCCTGTTTTGCAAGAAAATGTGATTTTTGTGTTTTGGAAGGTTTGAGAGGCGGTGAGTTCGTGTTTCTGTCCTTAGGCATTATGCAAAACTTGTTTGAAATGTTTACAACACTTGGTTATATCAGATACAAGAGTTGTTGAGATTTTGCAAGTTGACTTGCTTTCGAATAAAAGGTTATTTTGACAATGATATGGCCTGTACAAGCTAGCTCCAAGCATGCTGATAGTTGGTGTACCTTTGCCTAATTTTGTGGAGTTGGTTTTCTGCAAAGGATTGGGTTCACAGCTCAAGAGAAACAAAATTGCATAAAGCAACCTTTATCAAAATGGCATTGTTGCCTTTTTGCCAAAAATGGATTAATCCTTTGTGTAATCTTCCATAGATCAGAACAATGCATCTAACCAATGTGTTTGCATTCAGTTTTTGAGTTTGGAAGGGTTTAAGGACCTGTAAACAAGTACAAGCAAGGCTGGACATAAATTGCAACTTGTGTCAACATGAAAAATGCCATGGACCAAAGTGATAATTTCCCATCTTCAAACCTTCTATTCTCCCTAACCATAAATGATTTTGGAGAGTTCTTGGACATTCTGGAAAACTTGTAACATGCTCTACAATCCATCTTTAAAATCCATTTTGGGATTCCAATTGGAACTATGTGAAAATTTGCCATGAAGATAGGTCAAAATCCTGCCTAAACTAGGGCAAAATTTCACTAAGTTAGAAAGTTTTTGGACCCTTATTCACAAAATCATAACTTGAGATCCAAGCATCTTTTGGGAAAACTTTGTGAATAAAAGTTGTATATTTTGTGGAGGAATACAACTTTCATGTTGGAAGTTTTGTTTGAATCCAATTGCATCATGGTGAAAATGTTGGGCAAAGTTGGGGAAAAATAAGAAATTTTCATAACTTAGAAAATTTCTAAGTTATGAAAATTTTCCATTTTAAACCCTAATTTGCAAAATTAGGTTTCTTGGTGAACAAGTTTCATTTTTTGACACATCTTGATGAAAAATGACCCTTGGCACTTGATTTTGACCAAAATGTCAAAGTTTGACTTTTCAGTGTACAGTTAATTTTTGATCAGTTGACTGGAAAATTCATTTGTCAATCCAATGCATTTGAGATCTTTTGAACCTTGTGATTAGGTCAAGATGATGCAATTGAGTCCTTTAATCCATAATTGAAACTAATTTTCCATTTGGCTAGGTGAAAAATCAGAAATTGCCCTTTTGTAGTCAAAACCCTAAAAATGACCATTTTGCCCTTTTGATGATCTGATCAAATTTCTTGAGGAGTTATGGTCCAACCTTGATCAAATGGTTCATATTAGTCTATAATGTTGTTGTGGATCAAAAATTATGAGGTTTGACTATAAATTGGCCACAGTTGACTTTTTCCCCAATACAGTTGATTTCTAGGTCAACTGTCCAATTGACTGGCCAAAAATTTGATTCAAGGCTTGAAACTTGGTATGGGAAATCTTATAAGTCCAACATGAAGTATGAAAGTTACTTTAGGCATTGGAATTCCAAAAATCCTTGTGCAAATTCAAACCCTAATTTCAGGTCATCAGTGCAAGGAGATGTCTTGAGCAGAGCAAACCTTAATCCTGTCTGGAGTCCAAAGAGTCTTGTGAGGGGAAATCTTGATAAAATGAGAGGGATTATAGTAATTGGGAGTGATTCCATGTATTGTTTTAATTTTGTATTTGTACTTTGCAAAAAATTGTTGGTTGTTGGGAGTGATTTATACTTTGATATATTGAAAGATTACACTTTTTTAATGATTCACAAGTTCACAACCAATTATAGTTGATTGAAGGGTTATGATAGAAAAATATTTGGAATGGTGTTTGAATATTAAATCCTACAATTATTTACTCAAATCAATGGAGAATTTTGTATTTTTAATGTATTTGTTAATGCTGTCCAGGAAATTTGTGAAAAAAATAGATATTTTTTTATTTAAAAAAAACAGTTTTTGCGGGTGGGGCGGGTGCGGGTGACCCGTTCTCCATTGGGGGCGGGTCTGGGGGTGAATTTCCATCCCCCGGCGGGTTTGGGGGCGGGTGCGGGTCTATTACTGGAGTTACGGATGCGGGTGCGGGGTTAGCTAAACCCGCCCCCGACCCGCCCCGTTTCCATCCCTACTGGGAATCATCTCTTAGTTGAAGAGGTGAAAATGAACTGTTATCTGGTCGTGTTCCAGGCTTTACAGTGACTTACTGGGGGGTTGAGATTAAACTTGCCATCTGGTCGTTTTCCAGGCTTCACCATTTCTCAAATCTTATCTGATCGTACTCCAGGCTTTAGAAGGAATTAAGTTGTTATCCGGTCGCCTCCGGGCTTCAACTTGAATTTATGGCACACTAATATCTGGTCGATTCCGAGTTTCTTAGTAATTAGCCAAGTAAACTGCTATTTGGTCAAAATCCAAGCTTCGTAGTGTCTTAAACTGTTATCTGGTCGTGCTCCAGGCTTCAGTGTCTTTTACCATTATCTGGCTGTGCCCAAGATTCACGGTATTTGGAGATATCAAGATACTATCCAGTCAAATCCGGGCTTCATAACTTGAATCTAAGGTGTATCACTATCTGGTCGAATCCAGGCTTCATGGTGCTTTATACTGCTATCTGGTCGATTCCAGGCTTCACAGTAGTTTGCTGGGGATTCAACTATTTTCCAGTCGATCTCCGGGCTTCATAGTATGATGGAGAAAAAAATCAAGATATTATCCGGTCAAATCCGGGCTTCATAACTTGAACTGGAACAGAAATTTGAGCATTGATTTGACTGAACCAGAGAGCTTGTGAGGATTTGATTGTATCTTTCCCTGAAAGGTAAAGAGTTAGTCCTATGTAATGTCATGATGTATGCCATGCATTTATCAATGTTCAATATATGAATGTAATGTATGCGCATGTAAGCTGATTAGCTGTCTTACTGAGGAAAATAAATCCTTGATAGCTGGAGATAATAAAAACCTTGACTGCTGTCGGGGAAAATAAATCCTTGACCGCTGTTGGAGATTCAAAATCTTTGATTGCTGAGGATGAGAAATCCTTGGACCACTGTTGGGGAGGAAAATCCTTGGCAACTTGCGGGGATTATCAAAAACTTTGACAACTTATGTAGGGATGTGAGAATCCTTCATGACTTTCCTGGGGATACAGAGATCCTTTCAAGTCTGCTTGAGCTACTGCTTGGGGAATCTAGAGATCTTTGATGACTATGGCTGAGGATTACATCATGGGAATCCTTACTCGGATGGGGAATAAGGAAAACTCTGACGAACTCTACCGGGGATAAGAAAAACCTTGATCTGCTGGAGAATAAGGAAGATTTTGATGGCTTCTGCGGAGAATTAAGAATGAGAAACTTCGATCTCCTGGGGAAGTTGAATCTTGGGGGCTTCACTGGAGCAGTGAGAATGAGAATATTTGATCTATAGGGGATTAAGAACTTTGTGGGGAATAGTTATACTGCTGGAGAGTAGCTACTCTTCTGGGGAGATCGGGACTCTAGGGGGAAAAGGCTTATTCCTGCTTAGAAAAAGTTTAGGAGTTTGGGTTGTATGCCAATCTACTGGAAAATTATCCGGAGGTTGGGTATGAAAGTTAACTGTTATCTGGTTGATTCTCAGATTTTAAGACAACTTGTTGGGGAATCTGGGGAAAACTGAATGGTTTCCGCTGTGGATTGGTAGTTGGAAATTTGACTTCGCTAGGGAAGAAGGTTTCATCTTCGCTGGGGATTTATGACCCAAAGTTTTTTTTCTCCGCTGGGGATTGGGATTTTGAAGACTTAACCCTGGTGAGAATTAAGGGTTTGAAATATGACTCCGCCGGGGATTGGGGGTTTTAAGTTTCGACTCTGGCGAGGATTTTGAAATTTAATTCCGCTGGGGATCAAGATGATGTATTGCAGGGGATTTCTCTTGGAATAGCCCAAAGACGTTTTCCTATCCTTTCAACCTGTCAATAATCGTTCTTTCACATTTTGTTTATTTGTAAACGGTGATTATATTCAAATGCATATGCTCATTTAATAAATCATTGGACGTTTTCAAATAAAACACAAGTGTAAAGAAAAAAGGCAAATAGTTTTCTGCACTTTGAAGTGTCTTTGTATTAACTTTGTGTAAGTATTTTGTACAAAGGAGACGGACATCCTAGTAATAAAACGTTGTCATAAAAAATGAGAAAAATTTATACAAAGAAAGATGGCTATGTGTAAAAATTCTATGGGGTTCCCATTCTGCTATAGCCTTCGTAAATCTGGATATCTTGTCCATTTGCTGCTTCGTCCGAAGATGACTGAGTTGATCAGAAGCCCGGAGCTTGTCTGGTGAAGAGATTATCCTTAAAGTGATCCGACGAGACATAGTCATATGCTTTAATTCCATAACTTTTTCCTGGACCGCCCTTTCGGGTTTTCAGTCCACCGAGAAACCCTTTTTTGCCCAAGTCGCCCTTTCGGGTTTTCAACTTGCCGGGTGTACAAATTTTTTTTTGTTTATCCCTAATTTTTTCCTGAACTGCCCTTTCGGGTTTTCGATTCACCGGGATGCCCATTTTTGCCCAAGTCTCCCTTTTGAGTTTTCAACTTGCCGGGTTGTTTATGCGTAGTATCTTTTGACTATGTCTGTGTTTGCAGGGTGCGGCAGGTCGTCATCGTCCATGGTGGTCAGGATCATTGCCCCACCAGAAAAGATGTTTTTTATCACAAATGGTCCTTCATAGGTAGGAGTCCATTTTCCCCTGGGATCACTTTGCGGCAAGATGATCCGCTTGATTACAAGATCCCCGACTTGATATGTCTGGCGTCTGACTTTCTTGTTGAATGTCTTGATCATCCATTTTTGATACGCCTGACCATGGCAAACAGCAGTAAGTCGCTTTTCATCAATCAAGTTAAGTTGATCAAGTCGGGTCTGAATCCAATCGTCTTCACTCAAACCAGCATCTTTCATGATTCTCAAGGAGGGAATCTGAACCTCGATAGGTAAAACAGCTTCCATGTCGTATACCAAAGAATAGGGTGTTGCCCCAGTTGATGTATGTGCCGTAGTACGGTATCCGTGCAGAGCAAACGGTAACATTTCATGCCAGTCCTTGTAGGTGACTGTCATATTTTGTATGATCTTCTTGATATTTTTGTTAGCAACTTCAACAGCACTGTTCATTTTTGGCCGATAGGGAGATGAATTGTGATGTTGAATCTGGAACTGCTCGCACAGAGCGGTGATCATAGTGTTGTTTAGGTTCGTACTGTTGTCGGTGATAATATTGTCGGGGATACCATACCGACAAATGAGGTTCTGCTTGATGAAGCGGGCAACCACATTCTTTGTAACGGATGCGAAGGAAGCTGCTTCGACCCACTTGGTAAAGTAATCAATGGCCACCAGGATGAAGTGGTGTCCATTGGATGTTGTAGGCTTGATCTCTCCAATCATGTCGATTCCCCACATAGCGAATGGCCAAGGAGATATTAAGACATTGAGAGGAACTGGAGGTATATGTACCTTATCCGCATAGATTTGGCATTTATGGCATGTACGGGAATGTTGATGGCAGTCACTTCCATGGTAGACCAGTAATAGCTTGCCCGCAGAATCTTCTTAGCCATCGTATGTCCGCTAGAATGGGTGCTAAAGGTACCATTGTGCAGCTCATCCATGATCCGCTCAGCTTCAACCTTGTCCACACAACGGAGCAAAATGAAATCGTGATTGTGCTTGTATAAAATACCATTGCTCAGGAAGAACTTAGTTGAGAACCTCCTTAGAAACTTTTTGTCGTTGACTGAAGCTCCTTCAGGGTATTCATGTGCTTCGAGATACCTTTTGACGTCATGAAACCATGGTCGGCCCACTACTTCTTCGGTATTAATCTCGTGACAATGTGCAGGTTCATCCATCCTTTCAATGGTGATTTTGGGAGCCTCATTATCCCAGTTAAGTTTAAACATAGAGGACATTGTAGCTAGAGCATCTGCTAGCTGATTTTCTTCTCGCGGGAAGTGCTCGAAGGTAATCTGCTCGAAATGTGGTAACAATGTCAGGACATGTTCTTTGTAAGGGATGAGGTTTGGATGTTTAGTATCCCACTCCCCTTTGATTTGACTGATAACCAAAGCGGAGTCCCCAAATACAATTAAAGATTTGATTCCCAAGTCAATAGCGGCCTTGATACCAAAGATACAAGCTTCATGCTCGGCCATGTTGTTGGTGCAGCTGAAGTAGAGTCTAGCAGTGAAAGGTGTATGGAAACCTTCTGGAGAGATAAGTACCGCGCCGATACTATTACCAAGTGCGTTGGAGGAACCATCGAAGTACAGGGTCCATCGGGATCCTTGTTCAGGTCCGTCATACGGTCTGTTTTCTTCAATGTTGCTCAAATTCATGATATCCTTGTCGGGGAAGTCGAACCTCATGGATTGGTAATCTTCGACAGCTTGATGGGCCAGATGATCGGCTAGTACACTCCCCTTTATAGATTTTTGGGTTGTGTACTGTATATCATACTCTGTGAGGATCATCTGCCATCTAGCGATTCTTCCGGATAGAGCAGGCTTCTCGAAGATGTACTTGATCGGATCCATCTTAGAGATCAACAAAGTGGTATTTGTTAACATATACTTCTCTAGCCGGCGAGCAGCCCATACCAAAGCGCAGCAAGTTTTCTCGAGCAGTGAGTATCAGGTCTCACAGTCGATAAACTTTTTGCTAAGGTAATAAATGGCATGCTCTTTTCGGCCAGACTCGTCATGTTGGCCCAACACGCACCCCATTGAGTTCTCCAAGACAGACAAATACATAATTAGAGGTCTTCCTTCGACGGGAGGCATCAAGATAGGAGGTTCCAGCAAATACTCCTTAATTCTATCGAAAGCAACTTGACAGTCATCATTCCATTTTACCACCTGATCTTTCTTCAACAGCTTGAAGATTGGTTCACAGGTAGATGTTAGGTGAGAAATGAACCTTGCAATGTAGTTTAGGCGTCCCAAGAAACCTCTGACCTCCTTCTCAGTGCGAGGGGCAGGCATTTCTTGTATAGCTTTGACTTTGGCAGGATCAACCTCGATGCCTTTGTTGCTGACTATGAAACCCAAGAGTTTACCGGACCTGACTCTGAAAGTGCACTTGTTAGGGTTCAGTCTGAGCTTGTACTCTTTCAACCTAACAAACAACTTTTGCAGATGGTCGAGGTGTTCTTCTTCTGTTTGTGAACGGGCTATCATGTCGTCTACGTAAACCTCTATCTCATGATGTATCATATCATGAAACAAATCCACCATGGTGCGTTGATAGGTTGCCCTGGCATTCTTCAGTCTGAATGGCATCACTTTATAGCAGAACGTACTCCACTGTATAACAAAAGTAGTTTTCTCCATGTCTTCAGGGGCCATTTTGATCTGGTTGTACCCTGAAAATCCGTCCATGAAAGAAAATACCTTGTGCTGAGATGTATTGTCAACCAAGATGTCAATGTGCGGCAGTGGAAAGTCATCCTTAGGGTTGGCCCTGTTTAAGTCTCTGTAATCCACGCACATTCTGACTTTGCCGTCCTTCTTAGGCACGGGCACAATGTTAGCAACCTATTGTGGATAGGATGTAACAGCAAGAAAGCCAGCATTAAACTGCTTCATCACTTCAACTTTGATCTTTTCATACATATCGGGCCTCATGCGGCGGACTTTCTGTTTAATTGGTGGACAGTCTTCTCTTGTAGGGAGATGATGAACCACAATATTTGTATCCAGTCTCGGCATGTCTTCATATGACCAGGCGAAGATCTCAAAATATTCATTCAAAAGCTGAATTAAGCGCTCTTTGACACTTGTCTCTAGGTTGGCACCCACTCTAACTTATTTTCTGTCTTCCTCTGTTCCAAAGTTGATTGTCTCTAACAACTCCTCATGTGGTAGAATAGCCCTTTCTTCCTGTTGTAGCAGTCTAGCCAATTCTCCAGGCACATCACAGTCTTCATCACCTTCGTATTCGGCATGGTAGACCAGATCTTCAGAGTCACTGAAGGCCACAGCAGAATTGTTACCCATGGAATCCAGAGTGGAAGGGTACCTGCGTTTGCAAGTGTAGGTGTGTGTAAGGGATAGCCACCTTTAAACAAATAAAATGCAAAAGGAAAATGAACACAAAAGTTTATATGTGAAAACGTCCATGATTCATTAAAATGGCATATGAAGATGAAAAATCAAACCATTACAAATGGACCTATGTACCTCGGGTAAGGCACAAGGCTAAAAGTGTACGAATTGTTTAGGAATTATTACAAACCAACAGAAATGTTTAAAAGATAAATTAATGATTCATGAAAGTAATGGGAACAAAGTCTTTTGCCTCCCAATTGCACAATCCTCCTTCAACGGTAGGGAAAATCTAGTCTTCAAGGTTGCTATCCTCTTCACTATCCTCCAAAGCATTGACTCCATGATGGGTGATCTTCACTGGTGGCCCTCCAGCCCGGGAGCGACGCACAGCCTTTTGGGCAGAAGCAGTGAAACCTAAGCCGAATTTATCAGATTTGAAAGGAAAATCATGGAGCTGCCCCCAGATTGTGCTTCCTCCTTCTTCACTCACAGCCTTTGCATCCTTCAAAGAATACATCCGAGGCGGAGGTCTTGTAATCATGGGTACAGAAGCCACTGTCTTGGTTGCCGCAATCTCTTCAGAAACTTGCTTGAAGTGTTGAAAGGGGGTCTCGATGAACTCATCATCCAATTCCACATAGCGGAAAGAATTAAGATGGATTATCATGTATTCCTCTTCACCGTGAACATTTACAATTTTCCCTTGGACAGGGTACTTAAGCTTTTGATGCAGAGTTGAAGTAACGGCTCCAGCATGATGAATCCAAGGTCTTCCGAACAAGCAAGAATAGGAGGGACGGATGTCCATGACATAGAATGTGGAGTTGAAGGTTTCAGTTCCCACTTTAATCGGGATGTCCACCTCACCGTGGACCATCCGTTTAGAACCATCAAAGGCTCTGACAATGATGTTGCTGGGCTTCAAAGTTAGACCTTCACAATCTAGCCTATCCAATGCTTTCTTTGTTAAGACGTTCAGCGAAGAACCAGTGTCTACCAGAACGTGTGCTAGAGTAGTCCCTCTACATTCCACGGAGACATATAGGGCGTCATTATGTTTTCTCCCTTTGA
This sequence comes from Vicia faba, assembly GCA_948472305.1. Lineage (NCBI taxonomy): Eukaryota > Viridiplantae > Streptophyta > Magnoliopsida > Fabales > Fabaceae > Vicia > Vicia faba. The sequence goes on along the minus strand of OX451735.1, from coordinate 826,103,379 downwards.
TTGTTAGATCAGTGTCGGAGAATCCTAGACTGTTGTCTGCTGTTAGGCTAGCTACACATTCCTGGAACTGGTCCGCGGAGGTTTCCTGGGGCACATGGGCCGTCTTCAAGAATTTGATCAAAGCTTTGGCATGAGCTTCTGAACAAAGCAGCAAAGCCAGCATAGATATTTTTGAGGGGGTTTTCCCCAGTTGCTCCACAACATTATAATCACTTTTCTTAATTATTTTCAAAATCTCTTCCATTTCTTTGAGTGGTTTCAGGGATGATCAACGGCTGAGTCCTCGTCATGACAGGCTCTTCTTGGATCCCTTTCCCTCAATCATCAGCAACAGCAGAGGGGACAACTTCAGGAGTCACAACTTCTTCAATAACTGGAGTTCTCGCAGATATGTTAACAGGTACAGGAGTAACCTTAGGATTAGTTGAGGGTCCAAAGATTGCCTTTGGAGGCGCAACGGAGAGAAAATTCTTCCACTGCGGGTGATTTTACTCGTTCCGGCAATGTTTCCAATGTCGAAAGTCTCTTCATCAGAACTCTCTTCAGCTGATTCAAATTGTTTAACACCGTGGTAAAATATCTCTCCCCCATAGTTCCACGGTATTGATTTGTTGGACTTGTACGGGATAGGCCCCAGCATGGTTATCTTCAAAGGTACAATCTTCGGATCGGATGTAATCTTAACATGTCTTTTGGAGACCTTGGAAAGATTGGCGGATATGGTAATTATCGAAACATCATGGACAGGAGTTGGAGTAACAAGAGTCTTTTCAAAAAGGATTTCTTGGTTATCCATTAGGCGTTGGATGCCTAACTTCAACAACGTACAGTCGGTTGGTAAGGATGAACAAAGGTAGAAATCTTCTTCGCAGCCTGGGAAAATCCCAGCCTTCAACAGATTCAACTTGATTATTGGTAGCGGAGTCATCAAATCATCAATAGTAGCAACAAAAAGATCTTCTTCAACAGCATGGGTATTGTGACCATGTTTTGGCATTGGAGCAGAGATCACATTAGGCTTTTCAGGGGCGTCGAATTCAACTTCTTTAGCATCTATTAAGTCCTGGATCTTGTTCTTGAGGGCCCAACAATTGTTGGTGTCGTGCCCTATATTGTCCGAATGATAAGCACACTTTGCATTTGCATGGTAGAAAGGAGAAGTTGTATTCGGATTTTGCGGGGCCTCTCTCAAACTGGTAAGGTTTAACTTCAGGAGGTGAGGGAGAACCTGAGCAGGTGTCATGTTGATCCGAGTGAATTGCCGTGCAGGCCTTTCCACCCTTGCTTGGTTGGTTCTAGGTTGATTGTTTCTAGGCTGATCAGTTGCAGACTTCTGAATCATTACAGCCCCCACCACTTGCCGGTGCTCAACTCTTCCTTGACTTCTTTGAGAGTAGACAGTTGATACCTCTTTCTTTGCTGGAAAGGTCTTCTTGATGGCAGCGGAAGCAGATGCATCCTTTTGAATTTTCCCGTTCTTGATTCCGGCTTCAACTCTCTCACCGGTCAGAATTAACTCGGTAAAACCCGCAGACGAACTTCCAATCAGGTGATTGAAAAAGGGGCCTGGTAGTGTACCCAAGAACATATCTACTAGCTCCCTCTCATATAGAGGTGGTTGCACTCGTCCCGCCAAGTCTCTCCATTTATGGGCATACTCTTTGAAACCTTCATTTGATACCATGCCCATACTCTGTAATTGAGTATAGGTTGGTGCTAAATCCGCATTATATTGATACTGTCTATAAAATACGGCCACCAAATCCTCCCAATTATGCACATCATACCTCTCTAGCTGGTAAAACCAATCTAACTGCATCCCCGAAAGACTGTCCTGGAAGAAATGAACCCACAAATCCTTATCAGAAGAGTGCGGTTGGATTTTTCTGATGTAAGACCGTAGATGCATCTTTGGACAAGACAAACCATCGTATTTAGCAAATATAGGCACCTTAAACTTGGGGGGAATCACAATCCTAGAGACCAACCCTAGATCTTCAAAGTCCAGCTCAGGCACTCTCTACACCTTCATGGCAGCCAGACGTTCTTCCATATTCTTGTACTTGTCGTCTGCAGGAGGGTACTGCTGCTCAGAATAGTCTTCATCCTCTTATTCTTCTTCTTCTTCCTCAGACTCAGTTGGTACTGCAGCTCCCTTTCCTTTACCTACCCCTTCATCAGACGTTGAGGGGAAATCCAGGACCCTTCTAGCTTGACCTTCAAATCTTCTACCCATAGTAGCCACACCAACCCTCTACTTTTTATTTTTCTCCTTTTCCTTTTCCAGTAAGGTTTTGAGATCCTCCTGACCCTTTGCCAAGGTCATGGGTAGCTGTTGGAACTGTGAATTCTGCGCTTGTAAGTCTTTAACTGTCTGCTCTATATTCATCTTGCTGAAATAAACAGCAGAGAGATAAGGAAACCCGGTGTGAATACCTGCTTATGCATATGATGAATGATATGTATTCATGTAATGCATTCAAGGATTCAGAAATTCAAATTTGTTTTAAACAAACAAAAAAAAGAACACACGTCATATTAATAAGATAGAATTTGTTAGTACATAAATGCCCCATGGGCAAAATAATACAAAATTCTAATGTAAAAATACGTTGCGCATCCTTTTTGGTGCAATGTAGGTGTTGAGAGTCCGCTCTTTGTGAAGTTGACGAGTAAGTTCCAAAACCTTCTTCTCACTGACGTAGAATTTGGCTTCGAACGTATCGCACTCTCCCTTGAGCTGTATCCAACTCCTTTGTAAATCTTCAAGTGATGTTGGCATGTCAGGATGCAGGAGGGTGTATGGAACCTCTCCTTCCATAACAGGCTCTTTGATCACAGGCAGAATGTAGGGGTAAGGCATCATAAGACTTTGGGCGCGGGTTCGTACCCACTTGAGGTAAGGCTCAAGGGAGGTGGAATTCTTTTGTCCCAAGGTCTTACTGTCCACTTTGTTGGGCATCCTCCAAGCTTGGATGAACCTTTGTCTAAGTCCTTGATCGTTGTTGTCGAAGTCAAAAACCAAGTCTGGAATCAGCATGTCATGTGGGCCATCCCTTCGGGCATACCCAAACTGTCTCAGAGCCAAGCAAGGGTTGTAGGTAATGCCTCCCCTAATGCCAAGTAGAGGGACATTAGGGAATTCCCCACAACGGTCAATAATGATAAAATTTTCTCAGGATCGAGAACACCAATAGATATTTGAATGTGTAAGGGTCATCAATCATTGTGACCACCTCAAACCTTGCTCATTCTTCAAAACTGATTGGGGAAGATGAGAAATAAACCATCTTGCCAGAAGAGGAGTACAGCACATGAGAACACCTCTTTTTCTCATTGTTCGTGTGTGAAATGAGTGGAGGATATCCCCGAGCAATGTAGGCACTGGGTTGCGAGCCATGAAAATTTTGACAGCACTTACATCTATAAGCTGGTCAGGGTTTGGGAACAAGACCAACCCATAGATGAGAAGAGCTACAATCTCCTCAAAGGCTTGTAAGTCCGATGAATTCCAGCATTCTTGAGCTTTCTCAAACAGAAACTTTGCCAAGAAACCCTTGACACCACTTCTGGTTTCCCAATGACCTTTGACATCAGATGGTTGCAAGTGTAGGGCTTGAGCAACATCTTCAGGCTTTGGATCTCTTTTCATACCGTTGTAGGGTAGTTGATGGAGAATAGGAATACTCAGGAGTTGAGAAAATTCCTCCAAAGTAGGCACAAGCTGGTAATCAGGAAATGTGAAGCAGTGGTGTAGGGGGTCAAAGAACTGGAAGAGAACTTTCACCATGTCTTCCTCAGTGTTGGTTTCGACTAAGTTGAGAAGACGACCATGCCTCTCGGTGAATGGAGAATTCTCAGGAATCCTTGAAGTCAGCTCCTTGAGTTGAGGAGGAATTCTCACAAGGTTGACTTGAATTGTTTTCCTGCGAAGTGAATCCATTACCTACAAAACAGGAACAAAGATGAAGATCCAAATCCTTGAAATGGTTAGTGGATGCATATGATGCTTCATGATGTTATGATGTCATGCACAAGTATATATGTACAAACAAGTCACACAAGATCCTAGTTTCAGGCTTGCATGGGGTTTCATAGGTAAGTACCCTCTTGAAGTTTAGTTGGCTCAACCTGTCCTATAAATAGTAACCGGGTTCTAAGGAGCTCAATATCACTAGATTATTTTCTGTGTTCATTGTTTCAGTTTAGCCACTTGACTGGCGACCGAAATATTCCAATAAAACAACCCTCAATGATTGTAGTATTGAGTATCTACCAACTTCAGACTGCACCAAAGCCGGTCATCTCACTACCCCTAAAAAAGGCCAAGTTGGTCAAGTAAAGGTTCTAAAAGTCCATTAGTGCTTCATGACATCACTCAGAGGCCCCGTATTCTCTTTGATTAACTCAAAGGCTACCGGTACCCACAAATATGTCGCACTAATATAGTTATTGCTTCAACCATGTCGGTATACCCCACATAGTTTCCATAACGTATTGCTATTTACCTATGAATGTTTCCCAAATCCGGGTAGAGGATTCAAACCCAAACAATAGAACCAAATGTAAAGCATACAAGTCAAGAAAAATAAGCATGTAAAGGTGATCTAAAACCCTAAGGTGGCCCCACTTTTATATTTACTCCCCAGCAGAGTCGCCAGTTCTGTGATGCGGTGGGAGAACTGACTTGAGGTTTTACGTTTGTGTCCGCAAATGTTTCGGTTTAGCAAGAGTCGCCATCGACTTTTTATTTATCCAAAGGAAAGGTCAGAAAGCACAGGAAAGACCTTTGAGATATTTTCTTGGGTTTGGGGGGTAGATTATGAAAAGGAAAGGTGCTAGCACCCTTTTCATCCATGGTTTTCCATGGGCTCTTAGTTACTTGTTTTAGAAAACTTGCTTTTGCTTTTCAATTGTTTGAAATGGTGCTTTTGTGTGTGGTTTTGAAATTATTTTGAAAAGAAGCCTTTGTCTAGGCAACCTTTGTAATAATTCTTGTTTGAATGTATACAAAGGTGTTTATCTTTTAAAAAAATGTTCCAATGTTCGAAAGTTTGTTTTGGGAAATGTTTTGAAATTGTGTTGAAAAGGTGTGTGATAGTTTGAAAATAGCAAGGATGTTTGCAAGTTTGATCAAGTAACTAGGAGCATCTAGCTACCTACTCAAAAGTCTTTCCTACTCATTTTTAACCCTTTGACATTGTTTTTTACCATTGCATTTGGTAAACAACCTTGTGTTTGGATGTTAAACGGGACAGGCGTGGGTCATCGTATGGCCATGATAGCAATTGTGCTAAGTATCTTAGCAAGTTTTTGTTTGAGGGACTAGATCATTTGTGTATAGGCAACCAAGATAGCGTCATCGAGGGACTATGATCTTTTGTTTTGTTTTTCCAAGATACCCAGCATGCATACCATGGCCATGTTTAAGGCAACAAGTGGATGAAACCCTAGGGGTGCTTGTGTTTATTGTGTTGTTATTTTCATGCATTTTTGTCTTGTGTTTAGTCAAGCTATTTGTTTGATTTTGAATTTTTGCATACAAACCCTAATCTTACTATCATGCATATTTGAAAGCTATAAAGTGCGTAAAAGTAAATCTACGACTATTACAATATTATTATGGGGAGGGGGATACAATTTTGAATAGGGGGTATCTTGCACAAAATAAAAGCCCTAAATCAACTATTACAACCAAATTGAATTCATTTGCATAAATAAATAAACTGACAATATTTAAATGTGCAATTAAATATAAATATGAAAAAATATATTTTTGTATTATTTTTATGTATGTAAAAATGAATTATTTAATGTATCAAAAATAAGAAAATAAAAGATTATTTTTATTAAGGGTGGAAACCCTAATTTGTTTTAAGAAAATATATACTATAATTATTTATTTATGTACAAGAAAATAAAATAAAATATATACAAATGTTAAAAAATGAAAATATATGAGAAAATATCATTTAAGTATATAAATAATAAAAATAAAAATATAATATTTTTTGTATTAATTATAAGTTTTTTATTTAAGAAAATAAATATATTAAACCAAATAAACTAAATATTAAGCCAACAACCAAATAAAAAAAAACAAAATAAAATATGAAAATTTAAGAAAAATATTTTTGATAATTTTTAATGTTTTAAAAAATAAATAAAAGTCAGAAACTTAAAAAGAAATGAAAAATATGGAAAAATAAACAAATGGGCCAAGGGGGTGTAAACAGCAAGCCAGAGGGTGTCAAAAGCAAGGAGAAACCAAGCCCAGCCCACATTGCCTTCGTCCCTAACCTCTGAACCAAATAACGCGCGCTTCTTGTTCAAATTGCTAACTCCTGCATTTGTGCTTAAAAACAAAAACTTGCAACATGAAAGTTATAGAGCATGATCATACGATTCTAACCATGTAAAAAACTTAATCTAACTCTCAAAGACCAGAGAGAATTCCTCTGGCCCTAATTTCTAACCTAGTTTTTTCAGAAAGTTCATCATTCAAATTCTCCCAGCTCAGTTAACTTAAATGAATTCTTTGCATATGTACAGCTCAAGGGCAATGGGGACTACATTTTTTATTCACAAACCTAAGCCTAATGATTCCTAAATAGAGAGATAGAAGTTTGAACTTTACCTATTTCAGTTAAGCTCGAGTATGGAAATGTAGGGGTTGTGAGTGAGGCCTGAGATACTTGTGAGCTTGCTTGATGTTCCCTGGACCTTTCCCAATTCTTAGTTTGCTTTGAAATGGCCTGGATGTCTCTACAGAACTCAACCTGCAAAGCTTCAAAACAAAAATGGTGAAGTGTGTAAATGGAGTTACAGTGACTTGGGAATGGTTGGGATAGCTTAGGTATGTTGTATGGAGTGTATTGGAACTAATTGCAAGCAAAACGCACGAGTGGATTTTGTTTTGGAAATCAAAATGCAGAGCCTGCCCTGTTTTGCAAGAAAATGTGACTTTTGTGTTTTTGAAGGTTTGAGAGGTGGTGAGTTCGTGTTTCTGTCCTTAGGCAATATGCAAAACTTGTTTGAAATGTTTACAACACTTGGTTATATCAGATACAAGAGTTGTTGAGATTTTGCAAGTTGACTTGCTTTTGAAGAAAAGGTGATTTTGACAATGCTATGGCCTGTACAAGCTAGCTCCAAGCATGCTGATAGTTGGTGTACCTTTGACTAAGTTTGTGGAGTTGGTTTTCTGCATAGGATTGGGTTCACAGCTCAAGAGAAACAAAATTGCATAAAGCAACCTTTATCAAAATGGCATTGTTGCCTTTTTGCCAAAAATGGATTAATCCTTTGTGTAATCTTCCATAGATCAGAACAATGCCTCTAACCAATGTGTTTGCATTCAATTTTTGAGTCTGGAAGGGTTTAAGGACCACTAAACAAGTACAAGCAAGGCTGGACAGAAATTGCAACTTGTGTCAACATGAAAAATGCCATGGACCAAAGTGATAATTTCCCATCTTCAAACCTTTGATTCTCCCTAACCATAAATGATTTTGGAGAGTTCTTTGACTTTTTGGAAAGCTTGTAACATGCTCTACAATCCCTATTTGAAATGAATTTTTAGATTCCAATTGGAACTATGTGAAAATTTGCCATGAAGATAGGTTAAAATCCTGCCTAAACTAGGGCAAAATTTCACTAAGTTAGAAAGTTTTTGGACCCTTATTCATAAAATCATAACTTGAGATCAAAGCATCTTTTGGGAAAACTTTGTGAATCAAAGTTGTAGATCTTGTCGAGGAATACAACTTTAATGTTGTAAGTTTTGTTTTAATCCAATTGAATCATGGTGAAAATGTTGGGCAAAGTTGGGAAAAAATAAGAAATTTTCATAACTTAGAAAATTTCTAAGTTATGAAATTTTTCCATTTTAAACCCTAATTTGCAAAATTAGGTTTTTTGGTGAACAAGTTTCATGTTTTGACACATCTTGATGAAAAATGACCCTTGGCACTTGATTTTGACCAAAAAGTCAAAGTTTGACTTTTCAGTGTACAATTAATTTTTGATCAGTTGACTGGAAAATTCATTTGTCAATCCAATGCATTTGAGATCTTTTGAACCTTGTGATTAGGTCAAGATGATACCATTTAGTCCTTGAATCCATACTTGAACCTAATTTGCCATTTGGCTAGGTGAAAAATCAGAAATTGCCCTTCTGCAGTCAAAACCCTAAAAATGACCATTTTGCCCTTTTGATGATCTGATTAAATTTCTTGAGGAGTTGTGGTCCAAACTTGATAAAGTGGTTCATATGAGTCTATAATGTTGTTGTGGATCAAAAATCATGAGGTTTGACTGTAAATTGGCCACAATTGACTTTTTCCCCAATACAGTTGATTTCTAGGTCAACTGTCCAATTGACTAGGCAAAAATTTGATTCAAGGCTTGAAACTTGGTATGGGAAATATTATAAGTCCAACATGAAGTATGAAAGTTACTTTAGGCATTGTAAGTCCAAAAATCCTTGTGCAAATTCAAACCCTAATTTCAGGTCATTAGTGCAAGGAGATGTCTTGAGCAGAGCAAACTCTAATCCTGTCGGGAGTCCAAAGAGTCTTGTGAGGGGAAATATTGATAAAATGAGAGGGCAAATTTTGGGGTACAACAACAGCTCCTACCATTGGTCGGAGTTCAGCTCTCCCTTGGTTTCTTTGTGGATAAACATCAGATACCTCCTTCTTCCCAATGAAAGGCTTCCTCGCAGCTGTAGAGGCAGATGAATCCTTCTGAATCTTTCCACTTTTTATGCCAGCTTCCACCCTCTCTCCGGTTAGTATTAACTCAGTAAATCCTGCAGGTGAGCTCCCAATCAGATGGTTGAAGAAAGGGCCTAATAGAGTGCCTAAGAACATGTCCACCAATTCCCTTTCAGACAGAGGGGATTGCACTCTCCCAGCTAGATCTCTCCACTTCTGCGCGTAATCCTTGAAACCTTCATTTGAAGCCATAGCCATACTCTGAAGTTGAGTACGAGTAGGCGCCAAATCTTCATTATATTGGTATTGCTTATAGAACAATGCGGCAAGATCTTCCCAGTTGCGGACGTTGGCCCTTTCCAGTTGGTAAAACCAATCGAGTTGTGTTCCAGATAGTCTTTATCGGCAGAGTGCGGTTGAATCTTTCTTACGTATGATCGGAGGTGCATCTTAGGACATGACACCCCATCATATTTTTCAAACAACGACACCTTAAACTTTGGTGGAATCACAATTCCCGATACTAGTCCCAATTCTTCAAAATCTAGACCTGGCACCTTTTGTATTTCCATAGCGCTCAAACGCTCTTCAAAATGTTTGTACTTATCATCTGCTGGAGGATATTGTTCCTCGGAGTAGTCTTCCTCTTCTTCCTCCTCTTCAGATTCAGACGGGACCGCTGTTTCTTTTCCTTTCCCTTCTCCTTCCCCGGAAGTGGTTGCAAAATTCAAGGTTCTTCTAGTCTATCCTTGAAACCTTCTCCCCATGTTCAAAACCCCAGTGACCTTATTTGTTTTCTTCTTTCTTTCTTCACCTAACAGAGTCTTAAACTCCTCTTGCCCCTTGGCTAGGGTTATGAGTAACTATTGAAACTGCGTGTTTTGAACTTGAAAATCTTTGACTGTCTGTTCGAGATCCATCTCACTGAAATAAACAGTAGAGAGATGAGGAAACTTGTTGCAAAAGACCTGTTTATGTTATGATGAATGATATGTGCATATGTAATGTTTTCAAGGATTTTTAAAGATTCAAGTTCGTTTTAGACAAAAAGAAACACACGTTATATTAATAAGATAGAGTTTGAGTACATCAATTCCCCTTGGGAAAAATAATACAACACTCTAAGATAAAAAAGTAGTGTGCATCCTCTTTGGTGCAATGTAGGTATTTAGAGTATGCTCCTCATGAAGTAGTCTAGTGAGTTCCAAAACTTTCTTCTCGCTTGCGTAGAATTGGGCTTCGAAAGTATCTCGCTCCCCTTTGAGCTGTATCCAATCCCTTAGTAAGTCTTCAAGAGATGTGGGCATGTCAGGATGTAGGATAGTGTATGGAACATCTCCCTCCTTAACAGGCTCAATGATCACCGGGAGAATGGAAGGATAAGGCATCATAAGACTTTAAGCGCGGGTTCGTACCTACTTGAGGTAAGGCTCAAGAGGGATGGAATTCTTGTGTCCCAAAGTCTTGCTATCCACCTTGTTTAGCATCCCTCAAGCTCGGATGAATCTCTGGCGAAGACCTTGATTGTCGTTGTCGTAGTCGAATACCAAGCCTTGAATCAACATCTCATGTGGGTCATCCCTTCGGGAATAACCAAACTGTCTTAGAGCTAAGCATGGGTTGTAGGTGATGCCTCCCTTAATGCCAAGTAGAGGGACATTATGTAATTCCCCATAATGGTCAACAATGATAACATTCTCTTTGGATCGAGAGAACAAATGAATATTTGAATGTTTGAGCGTCATTAGCCTTTGTGACCACCTTAATCCTTGCTCATTCTTTAAGACTGATTGGGGAAGATGAGAAATAAACCATCTTTCTAGGAGAGGATTGCAACACATAAGGACACCTCTTTTCCTCATTGTGCGAGTGTGAAAAGAGTGTAGGATATCCCCTAGCAATGTAGGAACCGGATTGCGTGACATGAAGATTTTGATGGAACTCACATCTATGAGTTGGTCAGGATTGGGGAACAAGACCATCCCATAGATAAGAAGAGCCACAATTTCCTCAAAAGCTTGCAAGTCTAAGGAATTCCAACAGCTTTGGGCTTTCTCAAACGGAAACTTTGCTAAGAAGCTTTTGACACCACTTCTAGTTTCCCAATGGGTTGTGACACCAGAGGAGTGCAAGTGCAGAGCTCGAGCAATCTCTTCTGGATTTGGGTCTCTTTCCATACCGTTGAAAGGTAGTTGATTAAGAATGGGAATCCTCAAGAGTTGAGAGAATTCTTCAAAAGTGGGCACAAGCTGATAATCGGGAAATGTGAAGCAATGGTGCAAAGGGTCAAAGAACTAGAAGATTATTTTCATCATATCCTCTTCTGTGTTGGAGGTGACCAAGTTGAGTAGACGACCATGCCTCTCGGTGAATGGAGAGTTCTCAGGGATCCTTGAAGCTAGCTCCTTGATTTGTGGAGGAATTCTCACAAGGTTGACTTGGATAGTTTTCCTGCGAAGTGAATCCATATCCTACAAAACAAGAACAAAGATGGATCTCAAAAAAAATCCTTGAAATGGTTAGTGGATGCATAAGATGCTCATGATGTCCATGATGTTATGTACAAGTATGCATATACAAGCAAGACAAACAAGTTCTTAGTTTAGGCTTGCATGGGGTTTTATAGGTAAGTACCCTCTTGAAGTTTAGTTGGCTTAAACTTGTCCTAGTAATAGTAACCGGGTTCTAAGGAGCTCAATATCACCGAATTGTTTCCTTGGTCATTGTTTTAGCTCAAGCCTCTTTAATGGCAACCGAAATATCCCAAGAAACCAACCCTCAATGAGTGTAGTATCGAGTATCTATCAACTTCGGACTGCACCAAAGTCGGTCATCTCACTACATCCTAAAGGCCAAGTTGGTCAAGTAAAGGGTTCTAGAAGTTCATTAGTGCTTCATGACATCAATCAGTGGCCCCGTATTCTCTTTGATTGACTCAAAGGCTACCGGTACCCACAAATATGTCACACTAACATAGCTATTGCTTAGACCATGTCGGTATATCCCGCACAGTTTCCATAACGTATTGCTATTTTCCTATAATGTACCCCAAATTCGGGTAGAGGATTTCAAACCCAAACAAAGAACCATAATGTAAAGCAAACAAATCAAACAATGTAAGCAAAAAAATGTGATCTAGCCCTAAGGTAACCCCACTTTTATAATATTCCCCAGCAGAGTCGCCAGTTCTGTGATACGGTGGGAGAACTGACTTGAGGGTTTTGCATTTGATCACAAATGTTGCGGTTAGCAAGAGTCGCCACCAACTTTTCTTTTATCCAAAAGGAAAGGTGAAAAAGTACAGGAAAGACCTTTGAGATTGTTTCTTGAGTTTGGGGGGTAGATTATGAAAAGGCAAGGTATTAGCATCCTTTTCATCCATGGTTTTCCATGGGCTCTTAGTTACTTGCTAGATCACTTGCTTTTTGTTTTGAAATTGTGCTTTGTGTGATTTTTGAAAGTATTTTGTAAAAGAGGCCATTGTTTAGGCAACCTTTGTAATGATTCTCGTTCGTAAGAATGTATACAAAGATGTTTGTCTTTTTTGAAAATGTTTTCAATGTTTGTAAAATGTTTGGAAATGTGTGTGTGTTTTTGAAAGTAGCAAGGATAGTTGTTTGAAAATAGAGCAAGTAACTAGAAGCAATCTACCTACTCAAATGTCTTTCTTGTTCATTTTCTATTCCTTTGACATTGTTTTCTTACCATTGGTTTGATAAGCAACCCTATCTTTGGATGTAAACGGGACGGGCGTGGATCATCGTATAACCATGATTAGCAATGTCGCAAAGTATCTTATCATTTTTTAGGGACCAAGATCATTTTGTAAGGCAACTTAGAATAGCGTCATCAAGGGACTATGATCTTATACTTGTTTGTTTTGCCAAGATACTTCGCATGCATAATATGGTCATTTTTGTATAAGGCAACCAAATGGAGAAATCCTAAGGGTGCTTGCGTGCAAGTGTGTTATTTTCGTGCTTTGATTTTGTCTTGGATTTAAGGTTTTCTATTTAATTTGTTTTTATCTTACCATACAAACCCTAATTACTAACAATTATATTAAAGCGATAAGTTGCGGAAATTAAAATCCTACGTTATTACATCATTTAGGGGATGGGGATACAAATTTACAAATGGGGGGATGAAAGCAAATAAATCCTAACTTACTATTACAACCATATTGAATGAATAAATAATGTACAAAAATAAATAAATAAATAAATAAAAGAAAATTATTTTGAAATTTTTTTATGTATTGACACATACACTTATGTATTGATACGAAAATAGTTTATGTATTGACGCATGCCATTATGTATTGATACGAAAACAATTTATGTATTGACGTATGCCATTATGTATTGATACGAAAACAGTTTATGTATTGACGCATGCCATTACGTATTGATACGAAAACTTCCTTGCTGCTGAAAAATGAAATTTAAATCAGTATGAGTTGACGCATTCGCATTTTGTGTCGATGCATGCAACATTTCGTATCGAAGCATAATGGTTTGCATCAGCTCATAACCTGTTTTGGACACTGTATGTGTCGACGCATAGCATTTCGTATCGATGCATAACTGCTGTTTTTTTGCTTTTATCACTGTTTTGCTACATGTAAAAGTTAGTTCTCAACACATGGTTATTAAAAATGAAAAGCAAGCATATGGTTGGCTTCAAGGCAATTATATCTACATTTTATATTCACAAATGAACCATTAATGATGCTTGTATGAAGAGTTCAAAGTCAAGAAAACTTACCTTGAAACTAAAATTTGTGCTTTGAGTTTGAGCTGTTGTATGGGTTGTTGTTGAGCTTGGGAAGTGATGATAGTGATGTTACAGAAGTTGTATTTGTGTTTTAACAACTTCTATATGATGTATGTGGAGTGTTTGGATGGTTTGTTTGGAGAAAACTTGCAAGGTATGAGATTCACAGATTTGGACTTCAAAGCTCAAAAATGGAGGTTTTGTGGGCAATTCTGGGTTTTGACAGCAAGAATGATTTTGAGTGTTAGTTTCCCATTCTTTTTTTTCTGACCTTTTCTCTTGCAATTGGCCTCTCTATTTATAGAGAAGGTTTGAGACTTCAAACAACTCATATTTTTAATCACATGTTATGGTTATCTTGCTTGTTTTTGAAGCAAGCATGAAGAACATGTTTCCAATGCTTGTACCAAGCTATCTAAAGTGGTTGATCACTTTAAACATGTTTGTTTTGACTTGTAGAAGTTGAGTGTGATTATAACAACAAGTTAGAGGCTCAAGAAAGTGACTTTATGATTAAAGTGAACTTTGCAAGAATGTCAATGGTGCCTTTGTGCCAAAAATGGAAAGATGCAATGGACAATACTTGAACCACTTGGATAATGGTTCAATCAATTGTGTAAACATATTATTATGGATAGATTTTCAATTCAAGAGGCCTTCAAAGTGAAGATTATGCAGCATGGCTAAGATTTTTGTTCCTTGTTCATCATAAATCAGCCTTGTAAATCAAGAATGAATGTCCAATTTCAGATCCTTGTATCTCCTAACTCAAATAAGATAAATTCATGCTCTTGGATGTTTTGGAAAGCTTGAAACACCCTCTATAACTTTCATGTTGGCCATTTTGACAAAATAATCTTGTAACTATGTGAAAAAAAATCCAAGAAGTTGGGATAAAATCCTGACCAAAACTGCTGAAAATTTCTCTAAGTGTTAAATGATAATGTCATGACTTTATGAATTTATAACTTGAGATCCAAGCATATTTAGGAGAAGTTGTGTAAATAAATGTTGTAGATATCATGGAGAAATACAACTTTCATGTTGGAAGTTTCTCTTGAATCATCTTGCATCATGGTGAAAATTTTGCTCAAAGTTATGAAAAAACATAAAATTTCCAACACTTATAAAAATTTCTAAGTTTAGAAATTTTGACTTTTCAAAATGAAATCTTGACTTTTTGATTTCTTAATGAATAAGTTTAATATTTTTACATGTTTTAATGAATTATGATCTTTGGCACTTGAATTTAACCAAAAAGTCAAAGTTTGACTTTTCAATATACAGTTGACTTTTGATCAGTTGATTGCAAAATTCATCTGTCAATCCAATGGACTTGCAATGTTTTGAACCATGTTATTAGGTAAAATGATGAAATTAGAATCTTAAGATCATGCCTTAAACCAATTGATCTTTTTCTATGTCAAAAATCAGAAATTGCCCTTTCTCAGTCAAAACCCTAATTTTGACCATTTTGCCCTTTTGATGATTTGATCAAATTTCTTGAGGAGTTATGGTCCAAACTTGATCAAATGATACATATGAGTCTAAGATGTTGATGTGGATAAAAAATTATGAAGTTTGACTATAAATTAGCCATGGTTGACTTTTTCCCCAATACAGCTGATTTTTAGGTCAACTGTCCAATTGACTGATCAAAAGTGTGATTCAATACTTGAAACTTGACATGAGTAATCTTGGGGGTCCATAATAATCCATGGAAATCATATGTGGCATAGAAAGTTCAAAAATCTTTGTGCAAACTCAAACCCTAATTTTGGTCATCAGTGCATAAGGATGTGTCTTGAGCTGATCAAACCCTAGTGCAGTCTTGAGCCCAAGGAGATCTTGTGAGAAAATTCTTGATAAGTGAAAGGGAAAATTTTGGGGTACAACAGCTACCCCTGTTCAATCTTCTTAAACCTGAAGAGTTAGATTGCCGAGTTTTGCCATTCGTGACTCGAAGGTGGAAGATGATTGGACACTAGAGTGCCCAGAAATTTGCACTCGACGATGTGAAGGTTGAGGGAATGGGCTTAAAGATGCCATTTAGAGAGGTGATAGAAAGTTGTAGGATATGGGTTTAAAGATGCCATCCAAAAGTGATTGTTGGTATTATAATTTATAATTTGATTTCAATTTTGTTCCCTTTTCTTCCTCAGTTCGTTGATTATCATCCTTTTCCCCAAGTTCTAGGGTTTGAGATTTCATTTTTTGATTGAATTTCAGTTTACTACCATTTCCGTTTCCAATCGTATATCATTTGAACTCTATTTCTTATACTGTGTGATCTTTGATGATGATTAAAGGTGACGAAGATGATTATTTTCAATTTCGATGATTCTTTGTATACTTCTTTGTTGAGAGCTTGCGTCAGATCATTTTCATCATGTTGCGTTGATTCTTTGAGTTCACCGGCATCGATAGTAGTTATTGGTGAGATTGCGGTTGGTTCTGATATTGCGATGGATATGATCATACGATTCCTGAAGTTTCAGATTCAGTTGAAAGTGGTGTTGTTGTCACCATTTCAGATATTGGTTGCAAAATTGAAGTTTGGTTCTGAATCTTGCTTAGAATTTTGTTTTGAATCAAGATTATTGCTTCTTGGAAGAATCTGATCAAGTTGTATTGGATTTGTGAATCATCTCTGACCCACAGAGGTTAATGTTGCTAACAGGAGGTACTTTGTTTTTTGGAATGAATGGATAAGTTGCTTTTAAGTTCTATTGCTGAAGCCACATAACAATTTCTTCCTGATAGTTGTTGCCTACAAGATGTTAGAGTTTAGTCTTCTTTGAATACCCCTCGTGCTTTCCACTGGTTTTGCCTCTGATTGTGAAGATTGAAGACTCGTTTGGGTTATTTAATCTACTCTTTATTGCTCTGTTTTATGCAAGTGATGAGCCATATTGGCTTTGTTGCATTTATGTCATATCATGAACAAGTTGTCTTTGCTTGCTTTGTTGATTAATTAGCTGGTTTTTTGATCTGTTATTTCATCTTGAACACAACATTGGTATTATTACTTCATTCTCTAGCCATCAACTATGCTACTTAATCTTTTATAGCTGAATTATTGGTCCTCCGATATGCTAGTCACCTTTAGCACAACTTGAGTTTTGTTGCTTGACTTTGTAGCTATCATACCTTCTAAAATTCACTTGTTGTGCTTCTTTCTTGAGTGATTGTGTCCTCTTAATGGTTAAGCGTTTTGCTTTATGGCATTGTTGGTGTTAGCTTTTGCTCTATGGTGGTTAAGCATTTTGCTTCTGTTAAGTTGTTAAGCCTCTTTTTGGCTTCTTCTTAATGGTTAAGCGTTGGATTGTTACTTCCTTCAAGTGATTAAACCTTGAGTTATGATTTCCTCTTGATGGTTAAGCTTTGTGTTGCTCATTTTGTATTTGGTTGGTTACTCCTAAGAGTGGAGTATCTTAATTCTTTTGGAGTCAATATTATGGAAACGCTGGAAGAAGTTTGAAGGGACCCAAAATTTGGTTGAAGCCTTCTCGAAGCTATGCACCTTAAACTACCAATTTGAAGATTGTTCTTTTCTTTACTATAATTGTATCTTCTTTTGTATTACTTATCCCAACCTGGAAGCGTTGTGAACATCTTCCATCTTGTGGGAGGCTGTTGAAATATAGGTGGCTAGACTCTTAGTTAGTTAGTATATAAAGTAGAAGGTTGATTTGGTTATAACTAACTTGTTCAATTGCAACACTCTCACTGTTTTCAATATACGAAATTCTTGAGCTTTATCTCATTTTCCTCTGATATCATGATTTCTAGCACCACACCTAACATGCATAGCTTAATGAATTATAAATTCCCAATATCATAGCCTATGGAACCTCACCAATTGATTTAGAACTTGGACTTTGAATGACTGTGAGGTGAAAATGATGGTTAAATGGAGAGAATGATGACTTAAGCTACCCCTTTCAAATTTCAACTTGCTTCTATTTCTAACCATGCAAAAAGGAAATGCTGAGATTTGATCAAATCTCCTTCTTTTCTCTTGCTTTACTCGGTCTCCCTATCTTCTTTGTTCTCTAACTTTCTCTTAGAATTTTGATTTAAGATGAGAAGAATGAATGCAAAAAGTGAGGTTTTTCTCTCCATTTTGGTTTAAATACACATGGGTGGAAATCCCCACTCTACCCATGACACTTAGGCTCAATTAATAACGGTGCCACTAATCATTAATGGACTTGATTAGTGTCTAAG